>OU342616.1:2738333-3422916 GCA_910589645.1 Tinea semifulvella | reverse complement strand
AAATATCATCCACAAACAACTTGATATTAAAAAGAATAGAATAATAATTCTTAAAGTATCATAAACGATTTAACTAATTTCCACGAGTGATAACTTTAATTCAAAACAAATAACCAAATGTCGAATATGCGTTAATTTAAGATCGTATTTTCAGAAATGGTTAGTGTGATAAAGCCTTTATTAATAAGTAAGGTATGCAAAAACAACGGGAAGTCTCGTACTTACAGACACGTTATTCTGTCAAACTTACATGCCTCCAATTTATTCTGTCAATTACTAATCTATACTTGCGATAAGCTCAAACGTCAGCCAAGTTCTGTTATATTTAAATGTAACAATTATTGTTGCTAATTTAATTAACTATAATTACGTCTTGTTTTTTTTTAATTGTATTGTTAATAAGTGGCTGTTAACATGGGTTTTGTACAAAGAGATAGAGCGGAAATTGGATTTTAATTTCATACAAAAATATTTAGATTTGGAGGCACCGGGTTCGATTCCAGATCAAGCCACAATAATATTTATTTTTAAGAGACAGGAACTATAAAGACTTTACTATAGGCCAATCATGACAAGTGGCAAGCTCGTCGATGTCTCCAGCGTACCAAACTCGAGAAATATCACAAATAAATTAAATATTAATAAATATTTTTGCGTCCCGACCAGGAATCGAAGCCGGTAACTCCGTGTCTAAATCCACGGACTTAACCGCTAGACCACGGAGGCAGTTATTTATTTATTTAAATATTTATTGCACTATGTACAAGGGGCGGGCTTAATGCCGCTAGATATTCTCTGACAGCCAACCTTTAGGATAATGTAGTAAGTTCAAGGTGGAAGGTAGTTGCAACACGTAATATACTCGTAGATATGATTAATATGGAAATAATTAGGCTCTAGATAAAATGATATACTTAGATACTTAACTACATCCAAGCTACATAAATAAATAAATATCTTATAAAAATACATTTATATAAACTTTTAAAGTAAAATAATAACATTTAAATAGTGTCTTAACAAGTTACTGAATCAGTTTTGCTGACCGTATCTTTAAGAAGTCATGTCCGACATTTGGTATCGTCGGAGCGTGCCCGTTTTGATGTTTATGAAATATTTCCGATTTACTGCACCTTCGGAATGGACCCGACAGGTTGTGTCTGGGCCGTTGCTTCAATGCTTACTGGAATATGAAATTAATATTGTATAGAATGATTAAGATTATGTATGTATTTATGATTTATGATTATATATGTAGCGGTGGTGGCTCGGTTGTAAGAACGCGTTCCTTAAATCCTAGAAAGGTCGGTTCAAACCCCCCCGGAATGTACCAATGAGAAATACACTTTTCTTACGTACTGCAGTCATAGATTTACAAAACCACCGTTCCCGTGTGAGGAGAGCACGTTAAGCCATCGGTCCCGGTTCCACTAATACTAACTTGTGGAATCGTAAATAAATTGTCATTAAAAATTGACATCATATCCTCGCCAAGCCGACTGGCCAGCGTGTCAAGTGTAGGCCAAATTCTCCAGATATATCTTCTGGAAGGCCCATCTCCAGCAGTGGAGGTCTGGGACGCTGTGCTCTAGGGGCTGTAATGATGTATTTAAATACTTTATTGCACAACAACTTAAATTAGTGTACATAGGCGAGTTTAATGCCGGTTAGGCAAGTGAGAAATTTATTTATTTAAATACTTTATTGCACTTAAAAACCTAACTATAACGCCATAAGGCATTCTTCACCAGCTAACCTTGGGGATCATGTTAGGTGATGGGCAGGATAAAGAAAAATATTAAAATAGCTAATAAACATAATTACGCATTTATAGCACTTTAATATACATACACAATATATATATACAACTGCCTCCGTGGTCTAGCGGTTAAGTCCGTGGATTTAGACTCGGAGGTACCAGGTTAGATTCCTGGTCGGGACACAAAAATATTAATTTATGTATATAAATACATTTAATTAATATTTAATTTATTAGTGATATTTCTCGAGTTTGGTACGCTGGAAACATCGACGAGCTTGCCACTTGTCATGATTGGCCTATAGTAAAGTTGGCTAAATGTGAATCCGTTTATTTATAAGCGTGGTTTCTGACCACCCCGAAAGGGAAACGGTCGTGATGATACTTTACTTACTTTATACACAATATAAAAAAAGCAAAACACATACATACTATATAATACATACATACACTATAAATAAATAGATATATATATATAAATAAAATGTCAAATAACTAATTCAAGAGACAAACCAAAAGAGAAATCATGGGCAGGGTGCAAATAAATATATTACAAGATTCTTAAATTAATACACATACTTACTACATATAAGCCAACCACATATACTACATACTATAAAATAACTTATAATATATGTAATATACGAGTATATAATATAACTGCCTCCATGGTCTAGCGGTTAAGTCCGTGGATTTAGACTCAGAGGTACCGGGTTCGATTCCTGGAAGGGACACAAAAATATTTATTAATGTATATAAATACATTTGATTAATATTTAATTTATTTATGATATTATTCGAGTTTGGTACGCTGGAGACATTGACGGGCTTGCCACTTGTCATCATTGGCCTATAGTAAAGTTGGCTAAATGTGAATTCGCTTATTTATAAGCGTGGTTTCTGACCACCCCGAATGGGAAACGGTCGTGGTGTTACTTTTATAATATACTACATACACAAACATATATTATTCCAAATATCCATAATTATCATCTTGATGCGGTTAACTTCTGTTTATTGAATAAGAATGTAGTAACTAGACGTTTGAAAACATTGACAGATGGTGCCCGTCTAATGGCCAGTGGTAGTTTGTTCCACTGGCGGGCTGCAGACACAGTGAAGGAATCAAAATATCTGCTAGAGAAGTGGGAAGGGATTTTAAGTTGGTTATTGAAAGTAGAACGAAGGGTAAAGCTGTGTGTATCGCACAATAACTCGAAGCGGGATTTAAGATATACAGGAGGACTAGGACATGAACAGAACAAATTCCTTTCTATGTCATTGTATGTATTGTATGTATTTATATTATAGGTTTAATATCGTTCTTTTTTTTAGTTTATAAGTTTTTAACTTAATAAATATCTTTCTTTCAAATATTAGCGGTCATGCACCTTACAATCCCTGCTCACATCTCCCAAAGGTTAGCTGTTAGAAAATGTTTTTAGACATTAAGCTCGCCTATGTACTGTAAAATGTATTATTTTCTGTGCAATAAAGAATTTATCTATCTATCTATAGTTTATGTATGTTTGTGTGTATGTATAATGTGTAGTATATTGTAACTAGTTAAGTAACTGTATGATTAAAATTTCTTATTTTTTTCATCCTGCCTATCACCTTACAAGATCCCCAAGGTAAGCTGGTAAAGAATGCCTACTGGCATTATAACTCGCCTCTGTACTATTTTTTTTTTTGCATTAAAGAATTTAAATAAATAAATCTACCTGACAGCGCTAGTGTTCCGATGACACAAGGTTAAGGCCCACTTTTTCGCGATTCGGATAGTAGACGACACTGTAGTGTCTAAAACTCTTGAATCTCTACGTGTTCTACAACCTTATTGACAAACTTTTGCATGTATAATATTAGTAGGATATCATTGAGTTTAGGAGTACATTGGCCGTATCAGACAGCATGGCGACAGACACGCGTTGGCGGTGAGTGCGCGTGGGTCGCCGTCGATGTCCAATCAACCTGTCAAATTATCTCCAGACCAGACGTTACGGCATTGGACTGTTCGAGATATCAGTTACGAAATTATGCAGTAGCCCTAGCTCGAAGACATCAATCGAGATCGAATCGAAAACATTTTAGTATGGGATTTTAGACAGTGACATATTTTTTTATTTTTTTTTGGTTCTCTTCGCCCGATGGATAATGAATGAGATGATAGGGAAGGCAAAGGGTCTAGCCCATACAGCCAAGTCTGACGTAATATATATATATTTTAATGAGTTAATGAGGTCATCATCAAATTCCAGATGCTGCAGAATTTGATGCTTTTCTTGGAGTCACTCGCGGCACCATAGCTCAAACACGTCGGGTAAAATATGGGAGTTGACAGTACGGGAAAACCGCAAAAAATTAACTGCAACTTGTGCCCCATATTTAACGTACAATTTATCGTTTTCCATAGTAATTCACATTGTAGCACATTATTAAACAAAACAACATCACTTTTGACCAATAATATCCACAGTAAATAAATTTACAAAACAAAAACTTGCATTTGACATGTCAACGCAAAATGGCGCGAAGAACTCCAGCGACATATAAAGTGTATATAAACAACGCAACTATAAATTGACAGCCCGGATGTAAGATTTTTTTTACCCGATTCGATAGAGGACCTTAATTGTGTAAGGACTTCAGTTTGTATTAAGATATTTTGATTATATTATTATTCTGGGAGGCTGAAATATGTAAAAATCGCATCCATGAATGTTAGGAATTAGAATCAGACACTTATGGCTGACAGCAGCCCTCACACTATGCCGGCTTGACTAGATGCTTTTTTACACTTTGCATTCCACATTTTTATCGTGCGACATATGTTCATACAAATTAATTCGTACACGTAGGGATAGTGACTTCGGTATGTGGGTGTATTTTCTGACCTGTGCGTGTGGTTCGGTTGCGAAATGGAGAGGAAGCAATAAAGGTATAGAGCTCTTCAGAGCACTCACCATAGCATAGCTGGTAGAACACGCTCAGAGAAGCCACATCTCGGCGAAGTTTCAGATATAGTGGCATCGTCCACAATTTGAACAGCTGGCCTCTGCAGGACATTGAGAGCATCTGTAAGGTACTTGGCGGAACCATCCCAAAGGTGAGAACAGTGACGCAAGATATGACTTGTGCTTTATACAGCATTGAAAGCGTTAAAAACGGTTTTATCTTGTTCAGTATTCTGAGCTTTTTTGACGCAGTTTTGGTGAAGTGATTTAAAGTTAAAAATTATTTAAAAGATACAGTACCTACTCATTTTATATAACATTCACACACGGAGTCCTTCGCGCCATTTTGCGCGGACATGTCAAGTACAAGTTTTTGTTTTGTAAATTAATTTACTGTGAATATTTTTGGTCAAAAGTGGTGTTGTTTTGTTTAATAATGTTCTACAATGTGAATAGTTATGGAACTGATAAATTGGACTGTGAATATTGAGCACAAGTTGCAGTTTATTTTTTGCGGTTTTCCCGCGCTGTGGACTCCCATATTTTACACGACGTATTGGGCTTATATTATTATATTGGGATATAATACCGCGAGTGACTTCAAGCAAACCATCAAATTCTGCAGCATCTGGAATTTGATGATGACCTTATTAACTCATAAAAAAGAAAGATATATTACGTAAAACTTGGCTGTATGGGCTAGACCCTTTGCCTTCCTTATCACCTCATTCATCCATCAGGAGAAGAGAAAAAAAAACATTCACACACGGTATAGGATATCTGCATTTTGCCCGTCACATATATTTGAACAGGGTCGTATAATACGCATTACTACGGTCACGGAGTCTTGACCAATGCAGTGTTACAAATGAGTGAGATAAATGATTACCCACCTTTAGATTGTCAAAATAGTGGATTTGGTTATTAACGTCCGTATTAATAAATCGATAGCATAGCGACTTTAAGTAGTAACATAGTAGGTGGGTGTTGATGTTTGATTTTCTACTGTAGTGAATCCGTGGACAGGCTATAAACAACTTAATCCGCAGCAGGCGTGTGCGTGACATTAGATTGACATTGACAGCTGTCAGGGAACACACGGAAACTAAGGCTGAGATCGAACCAGGTTAATTTGTGACTTTCTTTTGCGACTTCAGATATTATATCAAATAACACAGTCTGTATGTATTCAAACAGGCTAATAAACTAAACTAATAAAGTTTGTTAACGGAATTGCATGGCAACATTTGGGTACCTACTTAGGAAATATTTTTTTTTTTTTTTTTATAAATATTTCCAGACAGGTTACACAGCGCCATCTAATTTCCGTGGTAAGCTGCGAGGCTTGTGTTACGGAAACTAGATGGTTGATAAACTACATATTATACTTTTTTTTTAAATATATACATATTATACATATAAACACCCAGACCGAGACAAATTATACAATGTACAACTTGCCCCCGGTGGGAATCGAACCCACGACCTCCCGAGTTCACAGCAACGTTGGTTACCACTAGACCACGGAGGCCCCTTCCTTAGAAGGTCATTGCAGTGGTGGCACGTGTGTCGGGTCCCGGTCCGCAGGGCCTGGTTGAGCGGGGGAATGGCTGGCACATGCGTGATGTCCGTGATCGGGTGCTGCTGTGGGGGCCTGGGACCTCTGCCGAGCACGTTCAATTTATTGTTCTTAAATTAACAGAGGTTTTTGCGTTTTGTCGACTTTCGGGTTGCACATAGGCATGTAGTCTACCTAAATTCTGACTTGCCGGGTGGGTTACTGCTGTACCAGATTCCTTTCTCAGTCAGATTAAACATTAACAGGTCACTGGAGTTTGCTAAGCTGCTGGTCTTCTGCTAACAGCTTACTTATTGGACCACTTTGCTGCTTAGTCTTCTACTAGCCGGAGTAGAATCATTCAAAATAATTAAATTAATGACGTTTCATAAATGCCTGTAATAGGTTTACGTGAATAAAGATATTTTGACTTTGAACAAATAAACACGGGCAGGCTTGTGCGTGACATTAAAAAAAAATATATTTATTTATTTAAAACTTTATTGCACATAAATTACAAAGGCGTGACATAATGTCGCTTGACATTCTCTGCCTGTCAGACCTTCGGGACAACGAGAACATTTATGTGAGGTAGGTGCAATATATCAATTAAAATTAAATATATTAAAAATATACGTTTATAAAATATTATTTATTGCTTATAATAAATATTTATTAATAAAATTACATACGATTTCATACATACATACATATATAAACTACATAAATAAGTAATACTATTTATATACTACATAAACATAAATTAGGTACTACGTACTTAATGATAACCGATGATGTAGGATAATAATAAGCAACAATCAATGAAAATTTTATGAAAATTATGAACCCAAAAAGTGTCTGTAAACTAATCTTTTAAATATAGCTCTGTTTGGAGCATCTTTAACCTCCGTCGGTAGGTCATTCCAAAGCCTTGCAAAATATATTTAAAATTGGTAGCTAACAATTTTGTAGAAACATTTGTTTGTTGGTAACAATGTATCCGTAAATAGTATTATGTATTTATAAATTATTATAGCATCTTCATTTTTGTATTTTTTTTTTACAAAATAAAAAAAAAATATAAAAAAAAAACGTGCACACTTTCATGGCACTTCGCCCATTGGTAGCGAATTGAAGCAATTTTTTTATTTATATATCCCTATTTTATTTCCTTTTTTTTGTTTTTATTTGTATTTTTAATTATTAAGTTATTTTTGTGTTAGTTTAGTTAAATGTTTTTATTTGTATTTATATATTTTAAAAGTGTATTTAGCTTTTTCCTCGACCTTTTTTTTCATTAAGATTTTATTTCCATTATGTATAAAAAATATTTTTGGCTCTCTGTGTCTTCTTATTGTTATTAATTCGTTATACAACTTGTCACTCGGCGGCCAAGACTTAATTTTTTTTATATTGGTTAATATTTAGTTTATTAGTATTAAATATCTTACTAAACTATTTTATTTACCTATAGGCATGGTGCATGGCCTTGTACTTTGTACAGAGAGATGGATGGTGAATATCGGCGCTTAAGGCTGAGATCAAACCAGACTAATTTGTGATTATTCTTTTAGGACTTAAGATGTTATAGTAAATAGCACAGCCTGTATTCAAATAACAGTGATCAAGATGGTCCTGCGCGTGAGTGGGTGGTCCTCAGGAAGTGTGACGGTTTCCTGTAATTAGAGATCTATTTTTAGATCTAAATTAAAAGGTATTAATTACTACGGTTAACAGTCGGTACTAGAATTATAGTATGGAAAAGTATAGTATCATCACGACCGTATCCCTTTCGGGGTGGTCAGAGACCACGCTTTTATATTTTATATTATAGGCCAATCAGGGCAAGCTCGTCGATGTCTCTAACGTACCAGGATACTTGTGATCTTAGTAACTGTAAATTCTTTAAATTGATTACAAACTCTCAACGCACGAGTGATCACGGTACATGGCAATAGACAAGATACCGATATCTAAGGTAGTTTTTATTTTGTAGCTACTGGACGCTCAATGGTCTGATAAAGCTCGTTTTGAACCGGCCATAGCCATTAGTTCACGATAAGAAACCTATTTAAATTACCCACGAGCGTTTGCCAATGATTTTAGCCTTTTTAATCCACAGATAATTAAGTAAAATAAAATACAATTAATTTTACAGTTGGTAACACATAATTCTTTTTTTTCTTGGGCAAATGCAAATTTATCTAGCCCATACAGCCATGTCTGACGTAATAAATAATAATGAATAATAAAAATAAAATAATATATCTTCATTTTTATCGTCAAATTACAGATGTTGCAGATTTTTTTTTCGTTTCAGGCTGTATTACTTGAATCCTGAGCCAAAAAGAAACATATACAAAATGCGGTTCAAAATAGAATAAATTATAATTAAAATAACTACTGTTATAGATGAACTAATATTTGTTTTATAATGAGGTTAGAAATGGTACACATTCTATTAATTTCAATGTATGGTTATTAAGTCGAAAACCCGAATGAACCACGCAATGTATGCGTTCTACCGAGCACTAGCTATGCCAGATCTTATCTAGCAGCCTATCTCTCAGCATCTACACTCTCATTTGCCTACAACATTGACTTAATATAAAATGAAACGAAAGTGGGAAAGCATTTTTTAAATTTCAACTTAATTTGTTTTGTATGATTCTTGGGCAAAAACATATTAAGGTTGTTACCAAATAGATCTAATATAAGATTCTTTTTTTGTCAAAGATTAAAGTGTTTTAAGCTTCCGTAGCATGCAGGTAGGCACAACTCTGTCTGTGGAACAACAAAATCATAAAATATAATTAATAATATTACTAGGGATATAAGTCCCGTCCGCATGGAATGGTGGCAAGAACCCTGGCTGCATTTTGCCGCTGAAGCGCAATACTGATTCTTTCGGCGAAGAAAGAGCCAGCCCTCTTGTCACCAGAGGAGACGACAAGACGCGGTGTTATGTCTTTTAAAAACTGTTTAATATACTTAATTACGCCACCGATTTTTTCGCCGCGACCCCCGCTTTATGCGCTGTCCCCTGAGATGCGACGCGGCGAGTGTGTCGACACACCAGAGCACGTCCTCGTTTCCAGAGAACTGTTTTTTACTGGTGTTTTGTATCTTATTTCTCATTAAGCTGTTTAAATTTGAAATTTAATTTGATTTGATTTTAACCTTAATTATCCATTAAGTACCTACCACTTGTATTTTGTGCATGTTGTGGCACCTAAAGGTGATACATTTATCGTCGATTCAATTTAGTAGGTAATAATGTACCCTAACACTGGTTGTCCTTAAATAAATCAATGTCATTAGATGTCAATATCTCCTAATGTTTCCGTAAGTCATGAAAATTGTTAAATTGTAGAATATCTTTATGTAGTTTAATATATGGTAAGAAACTTATTATGTATTTAATTCCAACCTGGAGGACGTAAGGATGTAGTGTTATTACGCTAGAGTTTTCTACACGGATTAATAGCCGACGATCACGGATGGCAACGCATACAGACAGGGCTGTTTTAACGGTGCGTGTCGGTCTGTGTAGATCTATTGATAGCTTTATTTCAAAATGCAAAGTGAAAGAGAACGTATCGTCTTTGGGACAATTTTAGGGGTACATTTTTTTTTCAGATATAACGATACTGATATGCTCATTGATATCCAAGAAGAACCAAGCAACACATTCTTCAATTTTTGTAGGATGACTTCAAATGATTTTGAATACCTTCTGAATAAAATTGGTCCAGTTATATCAAGGAATGATACCAACATGCGAAAATGTATTTCTGTTCAAGAACGGTTTGCAATTGGACTCAGATTTTTGGTATCTGGCTACACAAGCCTTAGTTATCTTTTTAATGTTCCATACAAACAACGTAACGTACGCGCTCGGATCGCGTTGCACCGCACCTTTGAAGTTACCGCGTCGCGACGGATAGAGACCCTTTCCACGGTGTGTCGTGCGAGCTGGTCCGCGTCCGTCCGCGATATCACGGACCGTGGGAAGCCAGCTTTAGTCCGCCTTCACCGTTGCTATCGAGTCGCGCGGTTGGCACTACAATAGACAAATCTTAGCCAAGCAAGCTGCTCTTGCTTTTGACGTTCGGCTTATTACCGCATCTTGCCAAAAAGAAACTGTATTAAAGCCCGGGTCTTACAAATGTCAATGATTGAAAGATTTAAATCGTAGAATTTCTATGTGAAACAATTTCTCAATGATTTCCACGTTGGATAATCTGGTTTAACTAATGGAGCTATTTTTTATTGTAATAAGATTGATTTGTTTATTGGTTAGGAATGTTTGTAAAGCGGCAATTTGTTCGTAGGTACTGCAAAATTAATTTTATGCGATGCGATAAGTATTTTATGATTGCGTTCGATTCAGAGACTTTCAATATATATTTACAATGTTTTTATAACAAAATCTGTACTACAAAAAAGTAAATTCAGGCATTAAATAGCAGTTCATCAGCTGTTGACATTACCGCTCCAAAAGTTTTTTTTTAAATAATGCTATGTGGCAGAGAAATAATTTCCTTCAGCCTGTCATTTAGTTGTGGTGTTTAAATAATTTAATGACGGCTTTGTGTCAGCTCACAGCTCAAGACGCCCGCACTTACGTCTTTACAAAATAAAATAATACAGAAGGTGCTCTTGCAAAATCTTTTTTTTACTGTGACATACATATGTACCTACTCGTATATAACATATTTGGACATGCCTACTTCGTGGTGGTAAGAGAAGCGAGAGTTACAGCCATATCCTAAACGGCTTCTCCACATAACCATTCCTTCCAGCCGTCAATAGGGCAACATTGAATATTGCGTTCCCGTATTCTAAAAATTAATTCACTATAAATGAAAATAAAAATCACTACACGCTGTAGCACTTTTGACATCCATAAGTCTGTCTCTTTCATATTATGCATATTGTGTGTCAAAAAAATAATTTATAAAATAAAAAAATGAAATCTGATTTATATGAATATCAAAAATTTATTTGTTTATAAATGTGATCTTTTACTAAAATAAGTAACTTAACTTATTACTAATAAGTGATACAAGTTTAAATAATATAAATATAAGCCTAAAATATTATAAATACGCTTCAAGCAGGTTTTAGGGTAAGTCGTGATGTACATTGAATTAATACTTAATACTTTATTTTTAATCAAGAAGAACAATATATTTTAACTTCACAAATTTCCACTTTCTAATAAAATATTATCATCATATATGTATATCTACTATAATGAGTATATATGATGAGTATTTATGTAGTCTATGTATACATACTCTTTATGTAGTTTATTGGTTAGAATTGCACCCCACATATTTATTCTGTCTCACTCTCTCAAAGGTTAGCTGGTAGAAAAAGCCGAAATGGCTTTAAGTTCGCCTTTGTACTTACTTTAGTACAATAAAGTATTTAATAATAAAATAACATTTAAAGAGTATTTATCTGTTCGATTAATTACAATCGACGAGACACTGGATATATCCACCACGTTCTTACGGAATATCTTGTTGATAAGAAATCGCGCCTACTAAAAAAACCCCTGGGATAGGTTTGTTCGCCCTCACGGAGTCCTTAGCGCTATTTACTACTAATACTAATTATTTACTTTATTGCACAAAAACTTCAATTAGTGTACTATGGTGAGTGCTCCAAAGAACTCTATAACCTAATCCCTCCCTCTCCATTCCGCAACCGAACCACACGCACAGGTCAGAAGGTATGCACCCACATACCGTAGTCACCATCCCTTCGCGTACGTATAAATTTGGGGACTCACATAAATTGGGACATGCTCTTCCAGCCTCTGTGTTTCCACTGTCCAATAACTTGGAGTCCTTCAAGCGAAGTGTGAAAAAGCATCTAGTCAAGCCGGCATAGTGTTAGGGACTGATGTCAGTCATAAGTGTCTGACTTCAGTTGCTAACATTCATGGACCTTGCGCGCAACTTACCATCAGGTGGGCCCAAGGTTAGTATAAAAAATAATAATAATAATAAAAAAATGGCGGACATATACACACATTTCTTAGCAATCTTAGGATACATCATGTGGGTGCGAGTCCATCGTGTGTGTGGAAAAGTATAGCGTCTCGTTCTTGCGACCGACTATGACTTTAAAAATGGGGACTTGAATCATTATTATTTGTTAATATTAGTGCGGGCCTTCTGTTGTGTTGTATTTTGTTCCATAATTCTGTTGGCAGAGTATTAAACGTTGCTTCGTTAATTTAATAGGATTAATTAAACTTAAAAGCTTTTAATATTTTTTAAAAGTACAACAGAAAATACCCAAGATAATTGTATATATAAATAAATACAAAAAAGGAGTCTTTTGCGCGGACAAGTAAAGTGTAAGTTTTTGTTTTGTAAATTAATTTACTGTCGATATTGTTAGTCAAAAGTGGTGTTGTTTTGTTTAATAATGTGCTACGATGTGAATAATTATGGAAAACGATAAATTGTTGTAGTGACGAGTGTAAGACAACTATCCTAGTTAATATCGTTAATGTCTTTTGTTTTTTTATATTTTATTTGTCTTATTAATTATAACAATAATATTATTTAAATAATTCTGTATTTTTTAATGTCATCATCATCACGACTGTATCCCTTTCCGGGTAGTCAGAAAGCAGATTCACATTTAGCCAACTTTACTATAGGCCTATCATGATAAGTGGCAAGCTCGTCGATGTCTCTAGCGTACCAAACTCGAGAAATACCACAAATAAATTAAATAAATTATTGTGTCCCGTCCAGGAATCGAACCCGGCACCTCTGCATCTAAATCCACGGACTTAATCGCTTGACCACAATGGCTTTAAAATATTTTGTAACATATGGGAGATTGTATGAGCCTCATTTTTTTTCCACAATTATTCCATTCAATTTGTTTCCACTTTGTAGGTAAGTATGTACATGTCATAATGATGCAATCTGCATATTATGGGCATATAATATGCTTATGTTAATAGATATTTATTTACAATATTTATTTTATATATAGTTTTTATTTAATATTGTACTTGTCAATTTATTGGAATACAATGTTAATGTCAAAATTTGCATGTTAAATTTTTATTGAGTAAAAACAGTTGTCAATAAGAATTTTCTTTAACTCAATAGTAAAACGTTTTATAGGTAACTCTCGTATCTCTCTAGGAATTTTATTATTACTCTAATGCACATTATGTGGCAGTTTCTGCTGTAATATTCACTTACACATAGTCGGGTATAATCTCTAGGTACAAATTTGTTATAAGTATTATTTTTTTTAAAGAGATTAGAATGTTTATTGACAAATATACCTATTTCAAGGATATACATTGAAGCCAATGTTAATAATTTTGGCTTTTATTAATTTTATTAAGAAAATACCATACGTGGACAATAAGTAACGTGGGATCGAAAAAGAACGTAACTTCAGTTGAATCGACACAAAATTTGTAGAATTGGGCTGCTAATGCGAAATGCCAACTTTGTATTATTGATAGACTTAAGTTTATTGATAGACTTTACTAACACCGTTACTGACGTGGACTAGACAAAAAGTTATGCTACAGAATTACGCCTACCGCTACACTACACGCTAATTTAAAACTTATTTGCATAATAAAGTTTAGGGGTCTACTATGTATAGTCAGACGAAACTGAGTAGGTTTTTTTTAAAAAAAAATAATCTGACAACAAACAGAAATGTGTTGAAATGCAAATACAGGTTGCGCCAGAGAAACTTACTTATTTGAAAGGTCATTAAAACAAAAGTACTTCAGTTATTGTTTTAATTTTAATTTTATTTTAGAATACAACATCCCTTTTTTTATACAGACTTGAAAATGACATCGCATACACTGATTAAGTCGATTTCTGAAGTTAGTTTCCACTCTTTGCAGCATATCAATCGGTATGTTGGCAATGGCGTCGCGAATGTTTTTTTTTGAGGTGATCTTGATTTTGACGAATCGCATGGAGCTAAATCTGGAGAGCGAGCCGGCCATGTGAGATCGCCTCTGAGAGAGATAAGTCTTGTTCTTTTTATGGGGTTATTTGAAATCCCTGGTTTATGTCGATCGGCCACGGACTATAGCTCACCTCAAAAACAACATTCGCGACGCCATTGCCAACATACCGATTGATATGCTGCAAAGAGTGGACACTAACTTCAGAAATCGACTTAATCAGTGTATGCGCAATGGGGCCATTTAACCGATGTCATTTTCAAGTCTGTATAAAAAAAAATGGGATATTGTATTCTAAAATAAAATAAAATGATTTGAAATGAAAAAATGAAAAGTTTCCTGTATAACGTATACAAGATCTTAACTGCATCCGAATTCGATTTATTTAATGTATTTGTGGTATTTCTCGAGTTTTGTTCGCTAGAACATCGACAACCTTGCAACTTATCATGATGGGCCTATAGTAAAGTTAGCTAAATGTGAATGACATATACACTTATATTAACATCATTTTCACACTTTGTGTGTTTGTGGTAGACCGCTTGTCCTGAGGGCCTTTTTGTCGCATGTATCTGTTGGACACGGTCTCGTCGCAAAAACTCGGTATTAACATGAAGCGGAGAGAAAATTACTCATGTAAGACACAGAAAGGTTTATATACTAGAGATTATGTCTAAACGTTTCATAAGAATCGACTACGAAGAAACTAAAAAACTAAACCACTAACTCTAGTACGATTTTGTTTAAGCTTAAACTTTCACTCACACTTCTATTTACTATTCATAAATAAATTGGTAGTGACTCGGTTGTGAGAACGCGTACCTTAAATCCTACAAAAGTCGGTTCAAACCCACCCGGCATGTACCAATGAGAAATACACTTTTCTTACGTATATTTGTCATAGATCTACAACACCGCCGTTCCCGTGCCTCGGAGAGCACGTTAAGCTATCGGTTCCGGTTCCACTAATACCAACTTGTGGAATCGTTAATAACCGTCTGGGCCAGAGCGTGACGAGTGTAGGCAAAATTCTCCAGTTCTGGAAGGCCCATCTCCATCAGTAGAGGTCTAAGACGCTGTGTTCTAGGGGCTGTAATGAAATAAATAAATTATTAATATAATTAAAAGCTACTGGAGGCTGGCAACATTTCCCCTCTGTATAGCGGGCTAATACGTTGGCAGAAATAGTTGCCTTTTAATTAAATAAAAAAAAAAAAACAAGTATCGGTTCGACTCCTGTTAGGGACACAATAATATTTGTTAATGTATATAAATATATTTAATTTATTTGTGATATTTCTCGAGTTTGGTACGCTGGAGACATCGACGAGATTGCCACTTGTCATTATTGACCTATAGTAAAGTTGGCTAAATGTGAATCCGCTTATTTATAAGCGTGGTTTCTGACCACCCCGAAAGGGAAACGGTCGTGATGATACTTTTTCATTTGTAATACGTTTATACGGAATTCTGCTTGGAATAAAAAATATTAATTTTATTGCGTATATATTATTAATATTGGTAACATTTGTTTAGGTAATTAGGTAGGTATTAGTTTTATTAATTATAATTTAATTTAATAGATTTTACTGTTAGGTAGGTAAATAATTTGTTTATGTAATGTATAATATATATTGCATGCCTAGTTTTAAATTTATACGCAATGGTAATTATGAGCAGGCCGTCTTCTCCTTTAATTAAAATCACATTTACACTGTTAATTATGTATGCATGTACTCAGAAACTGAAATATTGTTGATTTTGTCGGAGAACTTATAAATAAATAAATATTCCTAAATGAGTCAGAGTATTTTTGCTGACAGTACATTCTACACAGTGGTTTTAATATTAATGGGTACAGGTATAAGACAATACATATTTCATGACAGGCGCCTCTCCGGCGTGTTTTATGAAGATTGTCAACACTATCAAGTTAATTTTCATTGTTTTTTTTTGTTTGTTCATCCTGTCCATTACATTTCATGATCCCCAAGATTAGCTGGTAAATAATGGCTTATGGCCCATGTTCTAAGTTTCTAAGCGCAATTTAATAAAAGTTTAATAAATAAATAAAAAAATCACGACTTTCTGAAAAATGGCAGAAGCCATTCTCACAAGTTGCAGGCTGGCTAAAAACAAAAATACAAATTTCTGTAATAAGGGCTAATAAGCTTAAGGATCAGAGGAACAAGAAAGCGAGTGAGATGGATAGGATGTGAGGATGGAGCAGGTATGTTTGAAGGAACGAATGAATGATTAAATGTGAATGAATGTTAGATGATTTAATATATTTAGTTTTCTGTATTTTTTTATTATTATTGTTATTTCGTTGAAATAAATAAAGTATCATCACGACCGTATCCGTTTACAGGGTGGACAGAAACCACGCTTTTAAAGAAGCGGATTCGAATCTAGCCAACTTTACTATAGGCATCATGATAGTGACAAGCTCTTCGATATCTCTAGCGTACCCAACTCGAGAAATATCTCAAATATATTATTGTTTCCCGACCAGGAATCGAACCTGGTGTCTAAATCCACGGACATAACCGCTAGACCACGGAGGCAATGAAGTATAAAAATAAAATAAGTTTTCCGTTTATTTATTTGTAAAAACTGCTATGATGCGCCATCCTGTATTTGACAGAATTTTTATAGTCGCTAGAGTGTGTTGTCAAAATCATAAAATCCAATAAAATATACAAGTATGTGCTGTGGGGTTGAGGCGGAGTGCACAATCGTCCAAAAACGAATCGTCTAGATCGATTTTTTTATTAATAAACTTTATTGCACAAAGTACAAAGGCGGACTTAATGCCCGAAGACATTCTCTGACAGACAAACCTTGGGGACAAATTTAAAAAGTTAGGTGCAATCATAGAAATAATAATAACACTATAATTATAAAACTTAATTTAAAAGGATTAATATATACTTATTTATTTTATTTATTTTAAATACTTTATTGCCCTAAAATATACTTACATACTTATATCATAATATCAATATACAAAATACTAATATTACATATTATTATACATAAATATACATATATACTACTTACTAACGCTGTCAGGAGCTATTTAAGAAGTGTGAATACACCAGTTTTTTAAAAGATGATCTGGTAGTTGCTTGCCGTATGATGACAGGAAGATCGTTCCATAAATTAGTAGCAACTACTACGAAAGAGTTAGAGAAAAATGCAGTGTGATGTGAGGGAACAGATAGAAGGGAGTTGTGAGAAGAGCGAAGAGATTTGTCATGTCATGTCAAGACGTGTGTCAGAAATGTCAATAGCTAGGCGGAATGCCCAAGATTTTGACATTACTGACAAGCGTAATCGACCTTAAACTATATCGTTTTCGAACGCTTGTGCACTCCGCCTCACCCCACTGGAAATTATCGGACGAGACGGCAGTAAATCTTGACATACTCGTATGGTGACAGCAATGCCCAGTAGTAGTGTCAAATCCGGTTGCACCATCGCTTTCTTGATGTTTTATTGAATAGTATTTATATTTTTTGTAAATATCTTTATCGTGTCTCGTTTATACTCGTATCGATTCGATCTTTTGCATCATAATTCTATATTTAATAGCGTCAAGGAAAGAATATTAAAAAAAAAGGTAAATATTCATGGCCGTCTCCACTAGGGAGTCAGGTCTCTGGTTGTAGGCTTTTCCTTCAGTATCGGTTAGGACACAGCTTGACCGAACTACATTGACCATGGCAGTGTGCCTTCGTCTTGGAGCCCTGACTATCCACCCTACAAATGTCTGTGTGGGGAACTAGTGGAACATCTCGGACACCACTGGCTTTCTTGTGTTAGAAGTGCCGGCCGCATTCCTCGTCACGCGGCTCTCAGCGGCTTCATTCGTAGGGCTCTTGTCACTGCTGGAGTACCTGATATCCTAAAACCCTCTGGTGTGGGTTGCGACATGTGTAGACACATTAATCCCATCTCACTTCCAGGCAACCGTGTCCAGCGCGGGCACTGCGGCGGTTTCCACTGAGAACCTCAAGCTGCGCAAAAACGCCAACCTCGGTACAGGTTACATATTTGCGCCGTATGGGGTCGACACGATGGGACCATGGGGACTCAGCCAAGCGTCTGGCCAAGGAATTGTCAAATTGAAATTAATATTTAATTTAATTGTGATATATCCCGAGTTTGGTACGCTATAGTAAAGTTGGCTAAAGCGTGGTTTCTGACCACCCCGGAAAGGAAACGGTCGGGACGATGCTTTACTATATTCGTTATTTAAATTAATCATTCATTCATTAATTTCATTACAGCCCCTAGAACACAGCGTCCTAGACCTCCACTGCTGGAGATGGGCCTTACAGAACTGGAGAATTTGGCCAACACTCGCCACGCTGGCCAGACGGCTTGACGAGGATATGATGTCAATTTTTTATGACAATTTATTAACGTTTCCACAAGTTGGCATTAGTGGAACCGGGACCGACGGGTTAACGTGCTCTCCGAGGCACGGGAACGGTGGTGTTGTAAATCTATAACAAATGTACGTAAGAAAAGTGTATTTCTCATTGGTACATGCGGGATGGGTTTGAACCGACCTTTGTAGGATTTAAGGTACGCGTTCTTACAACCGAGACACCACCAGCTAATTAAACAAGTGTACACAAATTTAGCGTTTCGTAGCCACCTAAGTTTAATAACCTTTTTTATTGTAGTAGGAAGATTCGTTCTTGGGTTACGCATGAATAGCTCCCTAACCATCATTTTTATTGGTCACTCGTTAACGACCATAAATGGATCGACTCAAATCACATTTTTAGATATACACTCTTATAAACCTCAATCTTATTCTTAAAGCCATACGGTCGATATTTCCAGTAGAAAACTGTAGCGAAATGTGTTGTTTTCATGCTTGAGAAATAAAACGTCAAATTATGTAGACGTATTTTGCGTTCAGTCCGATAGATACGTTTAGGGCCAACGTGGTAATAAGTTTCGAATCCTTAAGAGTTAACGATCTCGCTCGCACAATACAGCATTTTAAAGATTATTCAATTCTGAATTTACTTTTGAGAAATATAGTCTATTAAATTTCTAGAGAATAAAATTAAGGATTTTTTAGAGATATATTAATCATAGATTAAATAGTAAAATCATTATAAATGTATTTGCTATTTTTCTCTGTCTAAAATTTGGTATATTTATTTATATTTATAAGGTAAATGTTGATGATTATGTTAATATATAATAAACAATATTGTAGATTCTCCCTAACTATTGTTACTAATATTAAGCTTGTGGGAGAAAATAAATACCTTTTTTTTTTTTTTTTATTGGAAAATAAAATTCAGACAACTCGCGTCACCTTAGAAAATGTGATCTCTTTTTTTTCATATGAGCACCAGTACAGTCGAGGTCTAAAAATATTTACCACTCTTAAGGTAATGGCTTGCATTTTATAAACATAGTCGTAGCATTTACACTACACATAGCATTTTTTTTTCTCACAAGCGTGGCATTGACATTCAAACTGAATGTATTTGTTGTACCTCACCATTTCAGTCACTTGCTCTGCACTTATATTGTCCGTCGTCCTGAATTTCTACTTCTGAAACCTAGTAGCTGTTCCTCGTCTGAATATCTTCTAATCCAAAACCTTACAGTAAAACATGATATAGCACTAATATTAGAACCGTTTTGATGCAAACATATATTCTGTCTTTTGCTAAAGAGACAAGCTTGCCATCTCTTTAGATTTTTTAAATTATAAAATTAAAAAAGATTAGGAAACTAAAGGAGAAATAATTAGTAGTTTCAATGTGCAAATATTATGGACATCAGTTTTAAAAGGTATTGTTTACGCCATTCACATTGTTTATTTTAATTATTATGGTATGAGCAATTTATTTTCCCTCCGCCTCCTTTCCAAGTATGCCACTAGATGGCGCCACACGTTTTAAAAATGGACAATTATTTTTATAATATTCATGACGTTTTGATACCTTCAAAGTGAACATTAAATTTGTTTTCTTATAAGCTTGTTTACTTTGGGGAATGAGTTGCGAGTTGCACGCCAGCGAAAGGACATAATAATCGCGCGCGGTTGTCTGTGCTGGAATTCTGCAATAATTTGTGACTCGGTTGTGTGAGCATCGTATAGCTCTTGTCTAAATTGGTGACGTCGAGTTTGCTGATTATCCTGGCCAGGATAGGTGTTCCGGAAGCTGTGAAAAGGTATGTGGCATACTTTCCTTAAATAAGTGACCTCTCCGATTTACCGTCTTCTTATGAATTTTACCTCTGTGTCCGGATTGCTCACAACCATTTATTTTAGAATTTAAAATACAGTCCACTTTTGCCTTTGTGCGCGTTTGGTCTGAGCCTGCGGCATAAGCATAGTTAGCTGAAAGGTTCCAGATCAGGCGCGGACAGGTATTATACAATCATATGTGCAAAACATTAAATTTGAAAACTAGTAAACATTTTGAGACCCCTACTCTATACCTATATGCGCAAAACCCCCTTGTCAGCCGCAGTATGAGTTTGTATAATGATCAGTTCTCTATCTGTGATGCATTTAATTAAATATTTTCCACACTGTTTACCCTATATATATATAGACAATTCAAAATGCAGGTTTATGTCGCGTCAATAGGAACACATTTTATTGTACATGTCCTCGTACATATATGTATAAGGTCTATGGTAAAATTATACGGAATCGATATTAATATCGGATTTTTTGCTCTGTAATTCGTGATAATGTTTTTTATACTTTAAGTGTTGAGTTTTCTAATAGGCTGTTTAGGTAGCCATTTTGTTTTATGCACGCTGATAAAGTGTAATAAAAAATGGCATACGCGTTCCAACGTTATTTTTTTAGACTAAATGAATAATGCAAATTTTTTCATGTGATTTAATGACAAAAACAATGTGTTAAGTACAATTTTATTTATCGCCATTTTTAAAAAAACATTTTTTTATACTAGCACAACATCTGACCTGGCATGTTACTTCTGCCCATGGATATTAGCAACTGGAATCAGACATATACATCAGTCTCTAACACTATGCCGGCTTGACTTGGCATGACGGCAATTCGAACCTGATTCCGAAACGTGTGGGTTAACTGATTGGGTTTATCAGCACGAACGGTGGATACTTCTTCGCCCCGGCAGACTGGGCAAATTACCAACATCAGTCCGCCTACCACGAATATGTTGTTCTCGTTGAAAGAATGTGCTATTAAGACATAAGACTTACCTAAAATGTAAAATATAAAAAAGTTAAGTATCATCACTACCGTATTCCTTGCTCTGTTTGTCAGGAGCGTGTTCAGATTTAGCCAACTTTACTATAGGCCCAGCATTACAAGTGGCAAGCTCGTCAATGTCTCTAGCGTACCAGACTCGAGGAATGTAACATATTTTTTTTCTTTTGTGTTCTAGGCTAAGAATACATACACCTACAATATCGTGGTTAGCTTGCGGCCTGATATTGATGTTTTGACAGTGATTTTGCAGTGTATAATAAGTCCATTACTACAGACCTCTGCCTTATATCATTGTTTTTTTTTAAATTGTCTTTAAAGGACATTGTACAGAATACATCAGTCCTAATTACATATATAAACACGTAATTTATTTGCATAATATATGTTCATAACAAAGTTCATAACCTAGTTGGGGATCATCAAATTCCAGATGCTGCAGAATTTGATGCTTTACTTGGAGTCACTCGCGGCATTATAGCCCAAACACGTCGAGTAAAATATGGGAGTCCACAGCGCGGGAAAACCGCATAAAAGTAAACTGCAACTTGTGCCCCATATTTAAAGTCCAATTTATCGTTTTCCATAATTGTTCACATTGTAGCACATTATTGAACAAAACAACACCACTTTTGACCAATAATATCCACAGCAAATTAATTTACAAAACAAAAACTTGCACTTGACATGTCCACGCAAAATGGCGCGAAGAACTCTTATTTCATTGTTATGTTACTTGTATCTATGTCAAGGGCTATCGACTTCCATACATACATTGCACTGGTCCAAGCATTGGGAAATATCGAGGGTTGCCATTTGCAAATTTGATAATTTGTCGCCAAATCTAGTTCGGTGGGAACCCGCAGTAGCGCTGCTAAAACTGGAACACTTTTCTTGTATGAAGTTACGCTTCTTCCTTGATCTATGTTGTGCATGTATATTTTGTTAAAAATTTTATTTGTGTAAGGAATTATTTAATTATTATTACTGAATTTTAATTATGTTTGAATATAATTTGTGTAATTTTGTTTTCTAATTTCTAATAATTATTACAATTTGCATGTTGCGTGTGCTGCTTTGGATTCCAGTCTAGTCCATGTATAAATTAATTGAACTCAAATTTGCAACCGACTGGAATCTGCTTACATACCTAATAATAAATAATTAACCCCGCGTTCGTTTTATAACATTTCCAATATCTCGTAGCAACTTCATAAACCAGCGCGAAATGTCGTTTTTGTTAGGAAATACCACTTTTTTTAACAATGCTAACATTTCTTAAAAAAAAACGATCGGTGAGGCTACTTTTTGACAAGTATTTTTGTTCATGTTTTATCATACCATGGCATACAACACACATGATTTTATTATGGTCTTTGAACTTATTACATAAAATCGTTTCAAATACCTTTTTAACAAATATAATAGAAAACTATAAAGTATATAACAATGTAAACAAACCATTTCATATGTTAATGACATCTGTCAAAAAGTAACATCAATAACCCTCCTTTCAACACGGTACTGACATACGAAATTAGCATCAAATGTTAGATTTTTCATTAAACGAACGACTTGTGCTAAAAGAAGTGGTATTTTCATGCTAACATTTCTTAAAACGAACGCGGCCTAAATATAACCCAGGACCTCAGGGTTTTAATCCACGGCGTTAACCGCTAGGAGGCAAATAATGTAGATAATTAACTGCCTCCGTGGTCTATTGATTAAGTCCGTGGATTTAGACTCGGAGGTACCGGAATATTCCTGGTCAGGACACAATATTTATTAATTTAAATAAATAAATTTAATTTATATTTAATTTATTTGTGATATTTCTCGAGTTTGGTACGCTAAAATCATCGACGAGCTTGCCACTTGCCATGATTGGCCTATAGTAAAGTCGGTTAAATTTGAATCCGCTTCATAAGCGTGGTTTCTGACCGCGGTTTCTGGTCGTGATGATACATTACAACATTGTATATGTTTTCTTCTCTCGATGGATGATGAATGAGGTGATAGGGTCAAAGGCCCATACAGTCAAGTCTAACGTAATGTATCTTTCTTTCTTATGACTTAATGAGGTCATTATCAAATTCCATAGTTGCAGAATTTGATGTTTTTCTTGGAGTTACTCGCGGCATTATAGCCTTAATACGTCAGGTATGAAATAGGAGTTGACAGCGCGAAAAAACCGCAAGAAATAAACTGCAACTTATGCCCCATATATAAAATCCAAATTATCGTTTTCCATAATTATTCACATTGTAGCACATTATTAAACAAAACAACACCATTTTTAACTAACAATGTCCACAGAAAAGTAATTTACAAAACAATAACTTGCACTAGACATGTCCGTGAAAATGGCGCGAAAAACTCCAACTTTTTTTAAAAAATAGCACGTTACGCTCGTACTATTTGATTTTATATCTTTGTCATGAAAGAATCGTATGGGTAACTCACATTATAACTTATCCAGACAATTTATTTTATAAACAAGAATCTCTTCATTTTTTGCAACACGACCGGACATCAAATCCGAGCCTTTCACAACACAAAGGCAGAATTAATAAATAAACACTTACATCGATCAAATTGGAAGTGGCAAACATTAAAATATATATAGCACTCTAGATTCAAGCTTTGGTGGGCGATTCTCATTCTACTATCTTTTATTTTTTATTTTAAAGATATGCCTCCGCCGTCTAGTGGTTATGTCGGTGAATTTAGAATTTAGACTCGGAGGTACCGGGTTCGATTCTGTTTCGGTTCTGGTCTGGACATGCACAATTCATTTAAATAAATAAATTAAATTAATGTGTAATTGTGGTATTTCCTACTTACTTACTTGTCATGATTGGCCTATAGTAAAGTTGGCTAAATGTGAATCCGAAGCGTGTGCGAAGCGAGCATTCATTTATTTTATTTTTTTGTAAATAAATCATTAAACCTATTGGTTTTCACTTATTTATTATTATTTCACTGATATAAAAAAATATATTATATTAGCTTATAATAAAAATACAATAAAAAAATTTGCTTACAACCGTGTTAAGAATCAACCTTCAGAAGTGTGACTACGTTTTTTTATCTATACCCACTAGCAAGTCATATAAGGCAATTACCTATCCAGTTCTCCGTAGAATGAAGCTGTTGTGTTAGTAAAAAATACCCATAAATGTTGTCTCTGTCTTGTAAAGCACGATATATACGAGCCAGAGTGAGACACAATAAAAAAAATAAGAGGTTTTTTACTTAGTGTAAAAATCTTATAAATATTTTAATCTTTATTTTTTATTTTGTTGCACGACATCTGATCTGAAATAAAACCAAAAAACACAATGGGTCAGACGTATTTGAGATGTAAAACGAAGTATATTATGTATGATGATCATGTTTGATATATTTTAATAATTTATGTAAATAAATAATTATGTCTGAACCTATTACAAAATGTATTTTATTATATAAACATTTATTCGAAAACAATATTTACAAAATAAAATTAATAATAATACTAAGGATATAAGTCCCATCCACGTGGATTGGTGGCAAGAACGCTGGCTGCATTTCCCCGCTGAATTACAATACTGATTCTCTGGGCGAAGAAAGAGGCAGCCCTCTTATCACCTGAGGAGACGACAAGACGCCGTGTTATGTCTTTTAAAAACATTTTTGCGCTTGGACTCCATGGGCCCAGAGTTTCAGCAAACGGCACAAATATGTAATCTTTTAATATACTTACATACTTGCGCCGCTTGCTGGACTCCGCATTTTCCGCCGCCGCTCCCGCTTTATGCGCTGTCCCCTCTGAGATGCGACGCGGCGAGGGTGTCGACGCACGTGGCGTCTCACACCAGAGCACGTCCCCGTTCCCATTTTATTTAATAATTATGTATTAGATAATATATTATGAGATACTATGACTATGACCGCCGCCGTGGTCTAGTGGTAACAAACGTTGCCGTGAACTCGGGAGGTCGTGGGTTCGATTCCCACCGGGGGCAAGTTGTACATTGTATAATATGTATATATTTACAAAAAAAAAAAGTATAATATGTAGTTTATCAACCATCTAGTTTCCGTAACACAAGCCTCGTAGCTTACCACGGAAATTAGATGGCGCTGTGTGACCTGTAAGGAATTAAAAAAAAAAAAAACTATACAAAGTACCGGGTACGAGGTACCGGGTTCGATTCCTGGTCGGGACACAATAATATTTCATAATTTCAATTAATATTTTATTTATTTGTGATATTTCTCGAGTTTGGTACGCTGGAGGCATCGACAAGCTTGCCACTTGTCATGATTGGCATATAGTAAAGTTGGCTAAATGTGAAATTGCTTCTTATAAGCGTGGTTTCTGACTACCCCGGAAGTGAGACGGTTGTGATGATACTTTCCTTTTATTATTATTATTTAACTTTCTAAATTGCCTCAGGAACTTAAATATTAAGAGTCATCCGGTTGCTTTTTCCAGATTGAAATTATACACATTGAATATAAGTTTATCCTTATGTAAAATCTATGAATAAATTGTCAATGAACATAAAAAGCGTGGTCACAACCGGCAGCATTAGCATTTGCTGTAAATTGAACAAATTTGGTATTCATTGCTGCCTATACATCAATTTCACACAAAACTAATTTGAATTATTTACACGTACTTTATTTGTATAATATTTATAAAAGCTGTATTGATTAAATTTATTAAAAGTTATGTTTTTGCGCTGTTTGGAGTTGTAAATCTCGAGCTGTGTTGAACAAGTGCACAGGGAATTTTGTTGTCAAAACAGCTTGTCAACACCTCAGAAGACAAAAGAGCTGGATAATATTTGGGTTAAAGGATCAGCATTGACATTTAACGTGGCAACTTTGACCATTGGTAGTGATTTAGAGCAAGTTTTTATTTATAATATTTTTTTTGTTCTTTTGTTTTAGTTTTTATTTTTTTATTATTCCTCGTTCTCCTTGCGTCGTATTTCCTCATTCTGAAGATCGTAGCCTTCCGATAAATTGGTGTGTGTCTTCATGATACTGCGCCACCCGTTTCTATCTTCGGCAGCATGCACAGCATCAGCACAGCACCGCTGTACCAGACTTCGGCCTCTTGGTCTCTTTCCTTCCACCTTGGCAGTAACAAGGAGTTTTTTCTAAATTGTCTCTTCCCTTTCTGGCAATGTGTGCAAAGTATTGGAGTATCCTACGAAGACTTATCCTATATCCTAAGAAAATTCTGCAGAGTACTGCATGCGTGGCTAGTTCAGGAGTGTTTCTATACTTTGGAGGAATACTATATGTCAGGATTTCGCCCAGGTCATAGCACTACTTCAGCTTTACTGAAAGTAACTGAAGATATCAGAAACGGCATGGATGAAACTAAAGTTACGGTACTTGTACTGATTGATTTCACCAATGCCTTTAACACAGTGGATCCCGACTTGCTAATCGCTATTTTGTCTCGTCTGAGGTTATCGCCGGAAGCACTGTTATGGTTTTCTCAATATCTATATAAGCGTCAACAACGGGTACGCATCGATCAGGCGTCCTCTAGCTGGTGTGAGGTAAGTACAGGCGTCCCACAAGGTGGCATACTCTCTCCATTACTTTTCTCATTATTTATTAATGGGATCACCTCCTCTCTTCACTGCCACTACCACCTGTACGCCGATGACTTGCAGCTCTATGTGCAGACAGATGTTACCACTCTCAATAGTGCAATAGCTTGGCTAAACTCCGATCTCAGTAGTATATATTCTTGGTCTGCGCGGTATGGTGTCGTTGTCAATCCTAGCAAGTGTCAGTCAATAATTGTTGGAAGTTCCCGACTATTATCCAAAGTCGACATGAATTTAATCGACTCTGTTCGGTTTGACAACGTGCCTATTCCGTTCTCCGGTGAAGTTAAGAATCTCGGTATTTACCTGGATTCGCATCTCTCCTAGGGACCGCAGATCAGTAATATCAGCCGTAAAATATTTTCTTCTTTGCACTCTCTCAATAAATTAAAAAACTTTTTGCCATTAAAAGCTAAAATTACGCTCGTACAATCCCTTCTTCTGCCGATATTAGACTACGGTGACGTATGTTGTGTGGATCTTTCACAAGATTATCTTAATAAAATGGAAAGATTACACAATGCATGTATTAGGTTCGTCTTTGGATTGCGGAAATATGACCATATTTCTTCTTCACGGAATCAACTTAAATGGCTGCCTATTCGTAAACGGCGGAATCGTAGGGTTCTGTGCTTGTTATACAGTATTCTCAACGAACCCGATACACCTAACTATCTTAAAGATTTATTTAGTTTTTTGAGCTCACATCACGTAAGAACCCTTCGTTCCTCTTCCAACTCCACTCTTTCCATTCCCTCTCATCACACCTCTTTCGTCTCTAAATCGTTTGCTGTCGTCGCCGCAAATCTATGGAATGAATTACCTCAGGATATTAGACAAGCTTCTAGTCGTGCTATATTCAAGAATGGGGTGTACAAATATTATCTTTAACTTAAACTATTTTTTTTACTTCTATTGTATTGCCACTCTCTTCACACTTTCACAACGAGCGACGTCTACTTTTGTCCCGCTTCCTTCATCACATGAGTAGTTTTATTTTATATGTATTAGTGTATATATTATATATATAATATAACCTATTTACGTATTTGTATATGTAATAGTAAGTATTATTTTTATGTATTTGTTTTATAAATTGTTATTTTATATCTATTATTGCACCTACTTACCATGCAAACTGTCCTAGTGTCCTAAAGGTTTGGCTGTCAGAGAATGCCTAGCGGCATTAAGTCCGCCTTTGTACATAGTGCAATTAAGTTTTTAAATAAATAAATAAATAAATAAATAAATATATGTGTTCACTCTCAACTGCAGTTTCCCAACTTTAAAGGAAACCTTTATATTTGGCAACACTTTTAACTGTGTGTCAGTGCCATTATTTTGGCAGTTGTAAATCTAAAGTCGTTGAAGAGAGTTCAATGCTAAACACTGTAGTCTGTAGATGTCACTGTAGACGTCCCCTCTGTATTGTGTCGTTTTATGCAAAACTGGTAGGTCTTCAAGCCCCTATTGTAGCAAGTGTGAAGTGTGCTAGTGTCCTTCCTATTCCTGGTGTTGTGCAATGTGTGTTCACATCAAGAAAGAAGTAGCGGCGCCGCTGTAGTCTTTGGGATAGGAAGTAAGAGGAGTCCAAACCACCCTGCACGTGGGTCTTTCACCATCCTGTATACCTTCCACCCCCGCGTCCAGGCAACCAACTTAGGACCTGGATGCACCAATATGTATTTAAGCAACACAAAGGTTTTTGTGAAGTAAAGTTACTAGAGAAGCAACGCTGAGTTTTTAGTCACTTTACTTCTATAACAGTTGTTGTAAATTTTTGCATGCTTATGGCGAAATATGTGGCCCATTTAATGTTAATAAGACCTAATATTGTTTGTTACCATGTTTCCTGAGAATAAATATTTTATTTCATTTCAGACATATGGTGGATAGCCTAATATTTGAAGTTGTTTTAGAATCGAAAAGTTTGTTAAAACTGGAAAAAAAATTGGTAGAAATTTCTGAAAATAGTCGGTCTAAAAATTTTTAAAAACCAAAATAAGTTATAGCACTGCGATGTGGGAATGCAGCCAGTGTTTTTGGTACCTTTAATCATAAAGTTTTTGTTGGTAGAGATTTTAATTTTTTTTTAAAAGTGAGATCTTTATTGCGCGCGCTTGGTTGGGGACCTATTTCGTTGAACGTACGTCCGCACGTCAGAATAGCGCTCAAGGGGAAACGGCGCGGCGGGGAAGGGAAAGAGATACATCACATTTATATTTTTTCAAAATCATTTACATTTATTATACCATGCATTCATGTAATCTCCATATTCCTACCAACTACGATATCAATAACCTGCAAGTTTAGTTCTTTCGCGGTACGTTACACGACGCACCCGATTTTTTTATCTGTAATAAATATTATATACATTTTTTCAATTATCTACATAAATGAAATGTTTGAAATTATCCGTGCTTACCCCACAGGGTAACAGCTATTTCCTATTGTATTCAATGTCGTTGTTGTACAAACTTACAACAATGATCGAGTGTTAATCTTTGTATGGGAGAGATAAGTCGTGCCGGCCCTACGTAAATTGTCATAGTTTCATTTATATTGCCATTATCTTCCACTATCATCTCAGTCTCTAGAACTTAGTATGTGTAGTTAGTAATGCAGTTTCGTTGCCCCGAAGGTTTTATCGTCATAGAATGTTGTCAGTCGGTGGTCGCTTTTAAAAACAAACTTAAAATATATTTGTTCACATCTTAACAATCATTAGTATTGCAGCAGCACGCCTAATTAAGAAAACTTAGCCAAATTATATAGCCATAGTTTTATGTATATTATATTATTTATTTGAAGGACAAGTTTTTATTAATATTGCTTCTTATTTAATTTTGATATAATAATCATTATATTCCTTGTAGAATGTTTTTGGTAGTTTTATATTTATTTATTATGTTATTTATATTTAAGTATATCATTGTGAGGGATCAGCTGAAAATCAACGCTGTGACCGAGTGTTGCAGCTTATTGCTGAGCTGAATCCCTATTTGTCACCACACTATCTTGTTTGTTGTATTTTTTTTGTTGTATTGTAATGTTCTATTTATCTTATTAATAAGAAAAGCATGCATTGGGCATGTTGAAAGGATGAGCGAAGAAAGATTGACGAACCAAGTATATAATGCGAAAATTGTGGGTAAAAGAGGCCCTGGCAGATCGAAACTCATATATCAATTAAAAGCCTTCGTAACTAAAGGCATGTATGAAGAGGTTCATGAATGCCGAGGAAGCGAAAGAGATATGTCGTGATCGTGTCAGGTGGCGCTCAGTTTGGCGACGTTGTTTGCTCAGAATCTGACCACACGACGCACTAGCATGCTCGAGAATTCACAGAATCAAACTTGCCAAGCGACAGAGACTTTCTGCCGTTCGGCTTTTACTGAATTTTGAAATTATTTGACTACATTGCTAAAAGAGTTATTGTATGTAATAATAAGGTTATTTTTCTTTAGCTGTCACAGACTGCTAAAACAACTGTTTATAAATATTAAATAGATACATAAGTTATATATACATAATATTTTTTTTGATTGCCCTTTAAGGCTCTTGCTTTGAAGTAATAATAATAATTCAATTATCTGCAACAAATAAAATGTGTTAGATGTGTTTCTTACTTGGTAAAATATATAAATTGAAGCTTAAAATATTTTTTGCTAAATATTTCGCCTCTCTTTGGAGCGGCGTCATCAGTGACAGTCCAAAGAGAGGCGAAATATTTGGCAAAAAATATTTTAAGCTTCAATTTATATATTTTACCAAGTAATAATAATTCAACTAATATTTTTTACTTTTAAGTTTAAGTATTTACATATACTCGTAGGTATAGTTTTGAAGTCGGTCTTTTATCTTTGCCTTCAGGGCAGGAATCCTAGGGCCGGCAATGTTAGTAAATCCCGACACGTTATATGCCCACGCGTTGCGCTGTCTGTCATCATAAACTATCACATGGAAAATAATTGTCATGTTTTTGAATCCTGTGATAATGATATTAATTCAACAATATATCATTATCATCACATCTCTGTTCTAAGTCAAAGTCAAAATATCTTTATTCACGTAAACCTATTACAGGCATTTATGAAACGTCATTAATTTAATTATTTTGAATGATTCTACTCCTGCTAGTAGAAGACTAAGAAGCAAAGTGGTCCAATCAGTAAGCTGTTAGCAGAAGACCAGCAGCTTAGCAGATTCCAGTGACCTGTTAATGTTTAATCTGACTGAGAAAGGAATCTGCAAGGAAAACTCAGCTATATCAGATTTACAAAATAAAACATATACAGAACTGCACCACAACGATCAATTAATAACCTTTTAAATTTAGTTATCAGTACCTATGAGATTACAATACCTGGTACAGTAGTACCCACTAGGAAAGTCAGGATTATTGAAAGACTACATGCCTATGTGCAACCCGAAAGTCGACAAAACTCGTCTACTGAAGATGACTTCCAGCAGGGTGAGGCGGAGTGCACAATCGTCCGAAAACGAATCGTCTAAGATCAATAACATCTGTCAAAAATGTCAAAAACTAGGCGGAATGTTTGTCGATACGATAGTGAAAACGAACGTTTGTCGAAACGAATGTGCTCTGCCTCACCCCGCAGAACATATTTCTCAAAAGAATCTCGCTTGAACGTCAAAATATATTTTTTACGTCAAACACTTTTAATATACCGCGTGACTTAGCACGACAAAAAATATTTAAAGGTATTAATAACTTTGAAATACCTAAAGTTTAAGCTGACAATATTGTATGAATACCTAGATGTAAGTTTTTGGACATATTTTATTTAAAAGTTTAATTTTTTTTTATTAATGTTTGACATATTTGCTCGCCAATTTACTTGGCAAATGTTGTTACGTTAAGTTAGTTTACTATAAGACCTGTAAATTAGACTAACATTTATGCAAATAAAGAATTTTTATCTTTATCTTATCTTAATACTTCAGTTCTAATAAAGTATCTAATAAAAATAGTGAAAACAAACCCACCAGCGAATTCCACAAAACCCCCTCCGCATATTCGTGCATTGGATAATATGTTAGAAATAAAAAGCACTATTGTATGTTTTTTTTCTTAAAAAAGGACTATGGACTAGCCTAACAATTTAATAAAGATAATCACTAAGTAACTAGATGCTATGCATGATCTATCGAGGCTGATTTGGAGCGGCAAAACAGAATTTGTTGACCGCTCGAAATTTTTAATAACGCACGCTTGGTACTATCCGTGCTTAAAGGGATAATACGAGTATGTGAGAGGTGACAAAAATTTGGCTATTTAAAATTTATCAGTTTGTATGGAAAAGCTAAAAATTTTTGTCTAGTAATAATCTATATAGTCGAGTCTAGAGTAAGCATTCAATATCACTCCGAATAACAAAATGGGGCAAGAAGTGCAACGGAATTAAAAACAAAGCTAGGACCACATCGTCTCATAATTAAATAGTTTATGACAATATAAATTATAATAATAAAAATATAACTTTATTTATATAATATAAGTTTTTGACCTTTTTGGCTATATCATTGAAACAACTTAAATAATTCTGACAAATTAAATATTTAGAATACAAGAACGCATCTTCAATGTTGCAAGAAAAAAAATCCCAACCAAATTTTTTTTAAATGGTAACATTAATGGCTTTCGAGGTTTGAAGAGTTTACATTTCGGCGACCCGTTTGATAGCTGAAATGAATGGTTGAGTGGAGGAAATGTCTTATAATACGGGTGATATAGACTAAAGCGCAGCATTATACAAACAATGGAATGTAATCACATACAATTTTCCAAAGAAATATTGCCATCGTCCGCAATCCTGGAATACTTAAAACGACAAGCGCGCCCGCCTACACTTAAATGTGTGGTTTGACATTGCATTTTGTGTTCGTACAGCTTCACATCGGAGTAGCGTTTATTTAAAATAGAAGAATGTTGTCTCGGGCTTGCGACCGATAATAGTCTGGTTGAAAAAGAAGACCTCTCTTTTTATTTTATTGCGCGATAAAACGTTCACCATTCACCATTGTACTTCTGTCCCTACCCAACCAAATACTGTATGTTTCTTGGATTTTATTCCATAAATGTATTGACGGCAAACCTGCTTAGGCCCAATTCTTTCAATTTTCAATAAGTGGAGCAAGGATTTTGCTAGAACCCCTCTTGCACGAATTAATAAAAAACAAAAAACTCTCATATTCCCATTTCCAATACATATTAAATAGCCTGCCAAAGTGTAATCACAGTTTGTTAGCGGAGATAATTACTCTCAAAGTTTAATAAATATTTATTGTAGGTACATAAAAAAGATGCCATTAATTTAAGTCTTCTCTTTTAGTTTGCGCGCGTAGTTTAAATACACCAGTCCGAGTCAAATTTTATCAGAAGTTGTACTAGTATATTGTTTGTTTATGTAATGTATATAGTCCATTGTGCATTTCTGATTAGTATTATTTTTGAACCCATTTAGATTGACAACATTTGATGATGAACAACTTTAGATTTATTCGTATTTTTAGGATATCATCATTATCATCATTACGGCCCCTAGAACACAGCGTCCTAGACCTCCACTGCTGGAGACGGGCCTTCCAGAACATATGTCTGGAGAATTTGGCCTACACTCGCCACGCTGGCCAGACGGCTTGGCGAGGAAATGATGTCAATTTTTAATGACAATTTATTAACGATTCCACAAGTTGGTATTAGTGGAAACGGGACCGACGGCTTAACGTGCTCTCCGAGGCACGGGAACGGTGGTGTTGTAAATATATGACAAATGTACGTAAGAAAAGTGCATTTCTCATTGGTATATGCCGGGTGGGTTTGAACCGACCTTTGTAGGATTCAAGGAACGCGTTAATACAACCGAGCCACCACCGCGCCTCTTTTAGGATATACTTACATGTAATTTGTATGAAGCAGTAAGTAAAGTTCAATCTGAAAAAAAAAAGAAGTTTAGTTGACAATAACACTTTTTTTAAGCAAATATCTATATATCTTTTAGTTATTTTACGGTTTAAACATAAACAAAAATTGTTATCAATAGAAGATAGTTGTAATCTCTACATAAATATTATTATTATTCAAATATATATTTTTTCTTTTAAATTATATTTTGTAAAACCAGCTTTATGGGATACATTAATTAATTTATACGTTTTTTCTATAAATATGTAATTTTATTATTACTATTATATGTCATTATTAATTAGTAAAGTAAAGTATCATCATGACCGTATCCCTTCCGGGTTAGTCAGAAACCACGCTTTTTTTAATGAAGCGGATTCACATTTGTCCAACTTTACTATGGGCTTGCATGATGGACAAGTGACAAGCTCGTCGAAGTCTCTAGCGTACGAAACTCGAGAAATATCATAACTAAATTAAATAATGTTTTTGTTCCGACCAGGAATCGAACTCGGTACAGCCGAGTCTCAATCCACGGACTTAACCGCTAAATTACGGAGGCAGGCATATACGAGTAGGTACTCAGAAAAAGCTATCAGTTTATTGTTTTAAAAGTGTTAATTTAATTTAAAACCAAATATAACAATGCTTTAAAAGTAATTGTGAGTTTTATATATTTTTTTTTCAATGTACTAAATCGGTTCTCCCAGAATAACCTCGAAGAAAGATAGCCATGAAAACCGCTTATCGCTAAGCTTATGCCAGGACGACACTTTGGGTAAAATAGTCGAGCAACAAATCGCCAATGATAGCCATTGAAGCATTTACTCAACAAATATTAAAATTTCTTTATTACTCCGATCCGAAGTTATATTTCCTATAGTATATTTTCAACCGTTAACGTTTGATATAATGAATGATATTGTTCACGCCGATTGCGGTAATTCGACCAGTTTTAGATGGTTAGGCGTTATTGTGATCCGTCGGTGCGTAAACTTACATTCCTAATTTGTTACCCCTATACCATGTCTTGTCTCTTTCTCGCCGCTTCCTTTCTATATTACCTATCCTGCTCTCTAGTCTAACCGGCCGCGGAGCGTGCTAGGAGAAGTCATCGAATCGATAAGTAGTCGTTGTCCTAAAGTCGTCATAGAAGACGCCGAAGAAATCGCCGCGTAATTCTGCAAAATTAGTGTAAGAACAATTTATAAGTGCTGGTGCCGAGGACATCAGGTGAGTTCCTTTACCAATGTCGTTTTATTTGTTGATTGCACCGATTATTATAGTATCGTCTATGTGTCTACACCTAGATACAGTCCACTAAATCTGCGCCACCACATAAATTTTACAACAATTATATTCCTTTCTTCCTAACAACACAACTAGTTTTTTTTTTTTTTTTTTTTAATAAATATTTTCAGACAGGTCACACAGCGCCATCTAGTTTCCGTGGTAAGCAACGAGGCTTGTGTTACAGAAACTAGATGGACTAGAACTAGTTTAGTTTTATATTCTTTTGTTTTTTTTTTTATTTATTATTTAATGTGTTTAATTTAATTTAATCTTCTTTATATATGAAAATTACGTTTTGTCGAACAGGGCCCCGATTCTCGCGCCTTCGGCATGCATGTGCGCTCAATTTGCTCGAATGCAACTGCATGATTGTGCGAGCATTTAAATCGTGATATTTAATTCGGAATGATTTATAGACCTTTGGTAGTGCCATATGCCCGAACCAACTACCGTCGAAACTCATTTTTAACGAGAGCATCAAGAGAACTCAACTGCCTAGCTGAGGTCCTGGATATTGACATGTTCTGTACATCGCCTAAATTAGTTGGTCGGGCGATGTCTAGAATTTTTTACATTATAACACAGCAGACGTATTTTAATGGTGTACATTTTAATGATTTACATCTATCTGATTTATATATTTAATTGCATACTTATTTTTTATTTTCTAAATTACTGTGATTTATTATTATTATTTATATGTTTCTGTTTTTTTAGTTGTATAAGATATTTGTGGAAACTTTTAATTGGAATCTAGTTTTTTTATATAAGTAATCATTTGTTAGAAGCTGTAAGTTTTTCTTGAAGATAAATAAATTAATAAAATAAGTATATTCATTCTAAGCGCTCTGAGCATGATTCGGAACGAGGGGACTTTCTCCTGTTATACAACACAACTTATGCAGGAGACAGGGTTCACCATAACGAACCAACATTCTTTTGTGTTAATAAACGAGTTGTATTTATAATATTATTATGGATCGCAGAATAAATGCAAGAATATACCTGCCGTGGTAAATTGTATCCAAATAATGAAACAGTAATGGTCGTCTATTATCATGTCGCGATCTTGGTATTGTTGGAAAATTGTTTTATTATTTACCTTATTCTGCTATTTAACTGTAATGGCATTTGTATTGAAAATGTCGCGGTAATGTTGGTATGCCATGCCATACTTTGTACTGGAGGTCTATTCTTGTGATTTTTTTATCCTTGTTTATGTAATGTTGGTATGCCATGCTATACTTTGTACTGGAGGTCTATTATTGTTATTTTTTAATCCTTTCTTTACGTCCCGCGCTGTGAACTCCCATATTATATCTACTTCAGACTTGGCTGCATACAGCCCATAGGCTAGACCCTTTGCCTTCCCTATCACCTCATTCATCATTTATCGGAAGAAAAGAACACAAAAAAAGAGTTAGATAAAGGAGTCCTTTGCGCCATTTTGCACTGACGCGTCAAGTCCAAGTTTTTTTTGTTTGTAAATTACTTTACTGTGGATATTGTTAATTAAAAATGGTTTAATTTTATTTATTAATGTGCTACAATGTGAATAATTATGGAAAACGAAAAATTTTACTCTATATATGGAGAAGAAGTTAAAGTAATTTTTTTGCGGTTTTCCCGCGCTGTGAACTACCATATTTTATCCGAAATGCTTCGAAATTTAATTCTGCAACATCTGGAATTTGATGATTAACTCATAAAAATAATATACCTACATATATTACGTAAGACTTGGCTGTACGGGCTAGATCCCTTTGCCTTGTCTATCATTTTATTCATTATCCATTAGAGAGAATAGAACAACAAATCAAATAAGAGTTCTTCGCGCCATTTTGCGCGGACATGTCAAGTGCAAGTTCTTGTTTTGTAAATTAATTTACTGTGGATATTATTGGTCAAAAGTGGTGTTGTTTGGTTTAATAATTAGTTACAATGTGAATAATTATGGAAAACGATAAATTGAACTTTAAATATGGAGCACAAGTTGCAGTATTTTTTTTCGGTTTTCCCGCTCTGTCAACTCCCCGACGTGTTTGAGCTATGGTGCCGCGAGTGACTTCAAGTAAAGCATCAAATTCTACAGCATCTGGAATTTCATGATGACCTCATTAACTCATGAAAAAGAAAGATATATTACGTCACGCTGTATGGGCTAGACCCTTTGCCTTCCCTATCACCTCATTCATCATCCATCGGGAGAAGAGAACAAAAAACAAAACAAATAAAAAGGATATTCCTGTATAAAAAATATTACTTGCCTATTGAAGCTAACCTTTAACAAGGGGTGGCCTAAACATTATGCTTATCGGTTGGTTAAAAGACGTAGCCAACCACGTTCTTTATACTATTCTAAGGTTACGGGTGGATAAGCTTTGAATGCCAAGCCTTTTTTACATTCTTATATACCCATACGCGGACCCTACGCGAAACAGAAAAAAAACGAATTAATGCTCAGTGTTGGCGGAGAATGCTGGGCATATCATGGACGGAGTTCCGAACAAACAAATCCATACTGGAGGAACTGGGGATCAGACAGCGCCTTTCCTCGACTGTACAATTACGCATTCTCACTTTCTTGGGACACGTGTCACGGTGTGGAGAAACATCAAACGAGCGCTTGGTAGTCTAGGGAAAAGTCGATGGCAAGAGGATGCGTGGTAGGTCTCCGATGAGATGGACCGATCAGGTGAGGGTTGCAATGGATCATCCCCTACATGAGTGCACTAGGAAAGCCGAGGTCCGAGAGGAGTGGCGACGGCTTGTTAAGCGTGCCACTAGCACTCCAATGGCGACCACGACCACTCTGCCAAGAGTGTAGCGACTAAGAAGAAAAAGAATATACCCATACAAGTTTATTTCTATTCATTTACATAGTAAGTTTTATTACGGCCGTATCCCTTTCATTGTAATCTAAAACCACGCTTATAAATAAGCGGCTTCTCATTTAGCCAACTTTACTACAGGCCAATCATGACAAGTGGCAAGCTCGTCGATGTCTCTAGCGACCAAAATCGAGAAATATCACAAATAAATTAAATATGATGATACTTTTTACTATATTGCTCAAAGACAAAGGTGGGCTTTAATGCCGCAAATTTTTTTTTGAGTACGAATGGAAATTTATTTATTTATTTTACTTTATTGTTAAATAAATAATAAGCGGATATAATATGCCTATAGGCACTCTCTTCCAATCAACCTTCGGAAGAGGTAAGGTTATGATAAATAAACAACAAATTTTAAGGAAAAAATAAATACAATATACTTACAACTAAAGTATTAAATTACATGTATAAGTGGGTATATACCAAACATATGCGATGTACATATACATACATATATAAATTACTATTTTTGGCTGAGAGCTTGCACGAAAGGTGATTTTGGGTCGCCGACTCTCGGTCTAAGTTTTGTTTTTTTGTTGTTATTGTGCACTGCTGGTGACTGTGGTGTCGCTGTCTTGATTTGTTCATATAATTTAATTATTTTTGTTTAGGTTATACTGTTTCCATTTGTAAGTACTTGCGATATTCATTTTTGTTGTTTTCTGTAGCTTACTGTTTTTGTCATGCCTATATTTTTAAATTGTACTATTTAGTTTTTGTGTTTTAGTAAACGATGTTACCTACCTTTTGAATGCAATGCTGGTCTGTAAGTAACATGTTTACTAAACTATTGTATATTGTATAAGATTTTGTAAACATGTTGTTGACTTGCTTAATCAAATAAATAAATAAATTACTAATGTTATTACTACTAAAAAATACTCGATTTGTACTTGCATGCCTATTTGTATCCACAAACTCTTGCTGTCTATAAAGTTATTAGTTAGATGATTATTTATTATTGTTATGATTTTTACTTGATTACTAACGTTATAGATTTAGTTCCACTCGGACAATTTGTTTTTGTTTTAGTTTTGATAATAAATTTGATTTAATTTAATATTATTGTATTATTAGTTTAGTTTTAATTTAAATTATGATTTGACTTAATTTTATTCAATTTAATTTAATTTGATGTTAGGTTCGGCTCAATTTTAATTTAAGTGCTGTCTAAAAAATGAAAATTTTTTTTGGCTAATGTATAACAAAATTCCTATCGTCAAATATGTATTAATTTAATGCTGTGATTTTGTAAAACCAATAAATAAATAAAAATAAACATACATACATACATATCTTCACGCCAGATCCCTTGCGGGGTAGGCAGAGACAATTGAGCGCCATTTGACACGATCACGACATACTTCTTTCGCTTCGTCGACATTCATTAACCTCTTCATACATGCCCTTTGGTTACGAAGACTTTTTAATGCACCTTCAGTCAGTGTTTTATTTATTTGATCGTGATATGTGAGTCTCGGTCTGCCAGGGCCTCTTTTACCTACAACTTTCGCATTATATATCTGGTTCGTCAATCTTTCATCGCTCATCCTTTCAACATGCCCGAACCATCGTAGCATGCCTTTCCTTATTTTTGTCCCTATGCTTTCCTTCATACCAACCCTTTTCCGTATTTCGACGTTACGTATGCGGTCCGCCAAAGTGACGCCACATATCCGCCGCAACGACCGCATTTCTACTGCATTAACCCTACTCTCATGCGTATTCTGACGTATCCACGTCTCGCTTCCATACATCAGTGTTGGTACCAACATGGCATTGTGTATGGCGAGCCGAGCTTTGTCACTGACATTTCGACTGCCGATCAGTGACCCCAGGGCACCGTTAACACTATTTCCCGCGTTCACTCTTCTTTCAACGTCCCTATCGTACTTCCCATCCGCAGTGAAAACACTGCCTAGATATATAATTTCATTTACTTGTTCTAGAGTTTCATCATCAATCTTTATCGTCACGGTTGTCATCCTTCTTCTTTCAAACACTAGTACCTTGGTTTTTCTCGCAAAAACTATATAAACTACTTATACAACATACATACATATAAGTACTACACTATAATACTACATCTTTCGACGATACAGACAAGGACTTTATTGGGATTTCAAAAGGTGAGTGTAAACCAGCTTTTTGAAGATGGCTTGGCAGATATTAAGGGGCAAGCTGTTCCAAAGCAATACGGCTTGGGAAAAAGAATCAGAAACAGAGTTAGTGTGGTGTGAAGGAATAGCAAGGATAGAGTTATGAGCAGAACGAATAATTTTCTCATGAAAATTTGAGGGCGAATCACAATTTATTTAGTTAAATTAATCACGTGCTCACGTTATAATGAAATCGTTTTATCTACCTTTGTATCTAATATATATATATATATATATATCTAAAAGTAAAATTACAATCTAATAAACTGCAATTGATCAAAAAACCTATTAAAATAATGGAATAATTATTTCCTACGAGTATTGTAAAATAAATGACAAGTTACATAAATGAGTTAGTGGAAGCTAACGCGATCGTTTTTTATTGGAAACTACTGGGCCGATTAATTGCTACCTAAGTAATGATTTGCATGAATATGCATGGGGAATATTGGTCATAAAACATGCAAGACAAGCGACAAGGGTTGCCAGACTACAAATTGTTTTATGGTTTCGTTAGTTTAGAATCGATTTTTAAGAAACCACCGAGTTGATTAAGTGTGTAAGTTAATGATTTTAATATGTATGGGAAATAGTGATCGTTAATGGCTGGCGCGATGTCAAATGTCGCGTATATATACATATATATATATATTCAACTCTTTATTACGCTCCGTGGTCTAGCGGTTAAGTCCGTGAATTTAGACTCGAAGGTACCGAGTTCGATTCCTGGTCGAGACACAAAAATGTTTATCAATGTAAATGTATTTATTTACATAATATTTAATTTATTTGTGATATTTATTTCTCGAGTTTGGTACGCTGGAGACATAGATGAGCTTGCCACTTGTCATGATTGGCCTATAGTAAAGTTGGCTAAATGTGAATCCGCTTATTTATAAGCGTGGTTTATGACCACCACTTTTACTTTTTATTACGCAAAGTACAAAGGCGGACTTAATACCGTAGGCATTATACGACAGTCAAACCTTCGAGACAAGAAAAGCAATCAAACAATAAAAGTTTGGTGCAATTACAGGTTTAATTAGATAATATGATTACATTCATCATTATCATTACAGCCCCTAGAACAAGCGTCCCAGACCTCCACTGCTGGAGAATTTGGCCCACACTCGCCACGCTGGCCAGACGGCTTGGCGAGGATATGATGTCAATTTATAATGACAATTTATTAACGATTCCACAAGTTGGTATTAGTGGAACCGGGACCGACGGCTTAACGTGCTCTCCGAGGCACGGGAACGGTGGTGTAGTAAATCTATGACAAATGTACCTAAGAAAAGTGCATTTCTCATTGGTACATGTCGGGTGGGTTTGAACCGACCTTTGTAGGATTTAAGGTACGCGTTCTTACAACCGAGCCACCACCGCGCCATTGATTACATTAATTAAATTAAATTAATACATTTTTAGGGACCTAAATAAATAATATCTACATACTGTAGCTTACTGTTTTTGTCATGCCTATATTTTTAAATTGTACTACTTAGTTTTTGTGTTTTAGTAAACGATGTTACCTACCTTTTGAATGCAATGCTGGTCTGTAAGTAACATGTTTACTAAACTATTAAGATACCTTCTAGATTGTATATTGTATAAGATTTTGTAAACATGTTGTTGACTTGCTTAATTAAATAAATAAATACCAATACTACATGTTATAAACAATAAAGACAACAATCCCAGTGTTCGACTTGTCGCTGAAAGCGCTTTTAACTGTATTTCTGACGCAGATAAAGCAAAGATTTTTTTTACTGAATTTTGAATGAATTCCATAGAGCAAGCCCACGTCGAAAGACTTGCAAATTGAAAAAAGTAAAAATAAGCGCTCAAAGCGACAAACATAGGGATAGGCAAGCGACAAGGGTTGCCAGACTACAAATTGTTTTTCAAGTTTCGTTACTTTACGTATGTATATTTGGAGTTTAAAGAACACCATCACTCAGGGTTGATTTAGGACAATGGGACTTCTTACTAGCTGTTTGCCCCCGGGCGTTCCCGTGTAATAATGTATAATTACATGTCGTGCTCAGATGGTAAAGTCATATCATCATAATCATCACACCCCCTAGAACGCAAAGTCCTAGAACTCCATAGTTGGAGATGGAGATTCTGGAGAATTTGGCCCACACTCACCACGCTGGCCAGACGGTTGGCGAGGTAAAGTTATATATCTCATTGCAATCCCTACGTGTTATTCTACATTTTTATCTTAATCGGTTCCGTAATATTTAATAAGGTAACTTTAACAGACGGTTATTGAAGTGAGGTCACATGTCGTGATCAGATAATGACGTCATATAGGCCATGTCTGTCTCAGTGTTTCAAGGAATAATTTTGCCAAATTTCAGTTTACTAATATAGGCGTGAAGGTTAATTAAACAGACCGATACAAGTATATTATGGCTTTGAGGTCAAATGTCGTGGTCAGATAATGACGTCATATAGTCTATGTCCGTCTATAGTCAATGTTCCAAGAATTGTTCTGCAAAATTTCATGAAAATCATTTCACTAATATAGGTGTAAAGGCGAGACAAGCATACACACAGACAAAGCTTTATAATATTAGTATCAATGTGTGCTGGCTCTATGCATACGGACAATGCTAATAAGACAGCGTGGTTTTCTGTCATCGGATGGAACACGCACATGACAGTAACAACGCGTTTACAAAGCTACCACCGTGAATAACATGCCATGCCATACCGTGCTAGCAACTTTGTTTATCATTTAATAGGATTCTATTTGAATGCTTCATTTTGTACGCAGATTAAAGAGTTGTAAATTTGTGATCTAAAATAGACAAAGGATATAGGTATTATAAAAGACAATCTATTGTTTTGAAATATTAATTAAGTATCGAAAATGATCATTCAATTAGTAAAAGACTACAACACTAGTCTATACGACGTCACTACATATGTCAAGTTGCTAGCGCTCGCTCTTGACGGCCGTTCCCGCGCTTTTGCACTGACATGGTCGGAATAAATTACACAAACAGTTATCCCGTCTGTTCTCTTGCCATCGCTCCACGCAATCCCAGAGGGTTATAGGATTGTGGGTACTCCAGCAGAGACAAGAGCCCTTCCAATGATGTCGTTTAGAGCCGCGTGACAAGGAATGCGGCTAGCATTCCTAGCACAAGGAAGCCCGTGGTGTTTGAGATGATCGACTGGTTCTCCACACCGACATTGGTGCAGGTGAACAGTCCGGGCTCTGAGACGAAGACACACCGCCATGGTGTATTTATGGTATATTTATATTTATAGTGTATTTCGATCAAGGGTGTGTCAACAGATGCCGAGGAAACCTGCAACCATTTTTTATTGTGTATTAAAACGATATCATTTCAAGAATAGGGTGGCAGTAATTATATTCTATGTCGGCGTAAATCAGTGCAGAAAAGATGATCCGGGTTGCCGCCGGGAAATCGCTCCCAGTTCCTTAACTTAAGAGTCGGTACTATGCCGTATTATTTTTCTTGACATCTTTTGAGCATTCTATATAAAAAAAAGACAACTGAAATTAAACGATTTAATCATTACAGCCCCTAAAACAACTCAACTGTTAGAGCCTACACTCACCACAGGCTTGATGAGTTGGCGAGCGTCTGGTGTCAGTTTTAATGACAATTTATTAACGATTTCACAAGTTGGTATTAGTGAAACCGGGATTGACAAATGCATCCCCGGATGACGTCGAGGCGGCAGCCAACCACCTGATGGAGTCCATCCGATTAGCGAAGGCAGATGCTACTACAGAACTGCCTCCTAACCAACTCCAGCATAAAGGTGCACTACCGGATCGTCTTCGAAAGAAGCTCCAAGAGAAGCGCCGACTCCATAAGCGGTGGGCCCATTCTCGATGCCCCAACGCGAAAAGGGCACTGAACCGCTTGGCAGACGAGCTCTCTATGGAGATTGCTGTCTTCCGAGGACGATCCTGGGAGACTCTGATGGACACTATCGGTGAAGAAAAGGGAAACCTAGTTTCTCTCTATCGCCTCACAAAGAGCCTAACGAATGCCCCTCAACCAGTACAGCCATTACTCGACGACTGTGGAGACCGATGTTATTCTGCTCACGATCGGGCCAAAATCCTGGCAAACCACCTGGAGCGACAATTTCAGCCCTTCCCGGTCGTCGACCATGTCCACAACGAAATGGTGGAACGTAGAGTACGGGAGATGCTTACTTCAGAAGTGCCGCCGGCACTACCTGGACACTTTTTCGTGTCGCCGATGGAGGTCTGCAAAGCAGCCCTCCGTCTAAAACCGAAGAAGGCCCCGGGTCCTGACGGCATTTCGAATATTGCACTATCGCAGCTACCACGCAGAGCCATGGTAGCCTATACCAGACTCTGCAATGGGATCCTTCGCACCGGCCACTTCCCCGAGTGCTGGAAATCGGGGAAGGTTATCGTCATCCCTAAACCAGGTAAAGACCGACGCCAAGCCTCAAACTATAGGCCAATAACCTTACTGCCACACCCGGCAAAGTTGTTTGAGCGCTTGTTCCTCCGGAGGCTGAAACAATACGTTAAACTTCGGGACGAACAATTCGGCTTTCGAGCGGGACATAGCACCACGCTCCAACTGACCCGGGTGCTGCACCACCTGGCGGTCGAGAAGAACGAGGGCCGTCGCTCTGTCGGCGTCTTTCTCGATATCGAGAAGGCGTTTGACAGAGTCTGGCACGACGGCCTCTTGTACAAACTTCTCGATACATCAGTCCCGGCAATGGCAGTAAGGATCCTGGCGTCGTTCCTGGGAAAACGACGATTTCACGTCGCTGTGGAGGATCACATCTCTGTGGAAAAACCCATTTTAGCCGGGGTTCCACAGGGTAGCTGCTTATCTCCCGTACTCTACGCGCTGTATACCAATGATATTCCTACTCTCTCCGAAGTCCTGGAAGAGGGTGAGCAGGATGTCATGCTTGCACTGTTTGCAGATGACAGTGCCTACTTTAGCTCTTCTTCAAGTCAATATGTTGCTGCAGATAAAATGCAAGACCTTCTGGATCTCCTTCCTGCGTGGTTGGACAAGTGGCGCATGTCAATCAATGTCGGCAAAACTGCTGCATTGGTGACGTCTAGATGCCGGCTGCCTCCACCATTACAGCTTCGGGGACAGGACATCGAGTGGACTCCCACCGTCAAATACCTGGGCTGCATCATCAACAGGACGTTAACAATGGGTGAGATGGCCTGCCATGCCGTGAATCAGGCGAAGGCGGCCCGAGCCATGTTACGTCCTGTAATGAACTCCAGTTTGCCGCTCAGGTTGAAGGTGCGGATCTACAAGATGTTCATCCGTTCCCGACTTACTTATGCTGCGCCAGCTTGGCATCACCTTCTGGCCAAAACCAACAGGGACAAGATCCAGAGTCAGCAGAACATATCGCTTAGGGTGGTATCCAGAGCGCCGTGGTTCGTGCGAAATTCTGTAATTGCGAGAGATCTGGAGATGCCTACTATCGAGGCATTTGTTGTCGGCCTAGCTAAACGTATGTTTTACCGGGCTGACAACGGATCCTACAAGCATCTTCAGGATATCGCTCCTACTTTCGCACGGCCCCCGGAGGGGAGGCCACTACCTAGGGAGGCGCTCTTGGAGATGAACTAAAGTAGACAAATCTAGGAGACTAGATTCGTGAGCCACAAGGGCGGTGTTGTAGTAGAAACAGCGCCCAGCACCAAAGGTGCGTTGAATCACCGGTGGGTAGTTAGCCGCCGAGATCCTGCCGGGGAAAACGGGAGTTTATCCCATCCCCAACCCAGGCCCATTGAACATCCGGGCCTGGATGACTCCGCTGTCTGTCTGACAAATGCACGTAAGAAAAGTGTATGTCTCATTGCTACATGCCGAGACTCGAATCGACCTTTTTAAGATTTAAAAGCCTCCGAGCTTCCATCGTTTTAACTTAATTAAATAATTTCTAATTTATTGAATTTAAAATATATTTTCACATGAATACAAATTTTAATAGGTGGTAGGCGGACTAACGGTGATAATTTGCCCAGTCTGCCGGGTCCGATAAACCCAGTAAAGTGTATCCACACGTTTCGGGAACAGGCTCGTATTGCCGTCATGTCCAATCAAGCCGGCATAATGTTAAAGACTGAGTCAGTCATGAGTGTCTGATTTTCGAGGTCCATCAGGTAGGCGCAAGGTTAGTATAAAATAAAAATAAAAAAAATGACATTCTAATGTAAGTATGTTTATCTACACGATTATCCTGTTTTTGCATGATCGTAGCAATTTTGCTCTAGAATGCACAGGACGTGACAGAAAAAATAGATGCGTAGTACCGCCTCTTAAACCGTTCAAGGAAACCATAAATTAGACTCTAGGCTTTAAATATTTATAAATTAATTGGCTTATTTAAAATACCGGTCGTATTTCAAATTACCTGAACACATAAATTTGGAGAATCCTACATCTGTCGCACGCTAAAGGTGTGGAACATCGTCACGAGGGCTTCAAAGTTCTTAGGTTTCGACATTCGCATTTCTTCTAACTTTAAAAATGTCAAAACATAAAAAAAAATATAATGCGCTTTAGTTCGCAGCCTATACGTACGCTATATGTACGCGTCGCGTCTTAGTTTATATAATATTTGTTTTTTTAAATACTTTATTTAACTTTAGTTCAATATATTTTTGCTGACTTTTAATTGACTATTTTATTTTATTTTATTTTATTTATTTGGAATAACAAACAATTGTACAATAAGGATACAATACAAATATAGATTACATAGTACAGGTAATTATACAATTAACACCGTTATCCACAGATTTATTATTTGTGGTGACTTTATGTTTCCATTTTTATATATAACATATATATATTTATATATAGTATGTAACCAGTATATGTATGTGTGTTATATATGTATTGTATGCATTTATATTATAGATTTAATATCGTTTTTTTTTAGTTATAAATTTTTTACTCAATACATCTTTTTATCTCAAAAATATTAGCGGTCATGCACCTTACAATCCCTGCTCACAACTCCCAAAGGTTAGCTGTTAGAAAATGTTTTCAGACATTAAGCTCGCCTATGTACTGTAAAATGTATTATATTCTGTTCAATAAAAAAATATCTATCTATCTATTTAGTTATCCTGTAATGAATGAATAAATAAATAAAATAATTAAATGCTCTCATAAATTTATTTTATAAACTAAAGTTATTATATCTTTTTATTGCGTCATATATGCTGCGTCACTTTGGCGGACAGCATACGTAACGACGAAATACGTAAAAGGATAAGTATGAAAAAAAGCATAGGAACAAAAATAAGGAAAGGCATGCTATGATGGTTCGGGAATATGACGCGAAAATTGTGGATAAAAGAGGCCCTAGCAGACCGAGGCTCACGATGAAATAAATAAAGCCATGGCTGATCTAGCTGTTAGGTCCGTGAATTTAGAAGCGGAGGTACCGGGATCGATTCCTGGTCGGATACAATAATTTATTTGTGATATTTCTCGATTTTGGTACGCTAAAGACATCGACGAGCTTGTCACTTGTCATTATTTATTTATTTATTTAGTACACACAGCAGTACATATATTATCACACACATAACATAGTATAATTATAACTTATCTAATATATGTACCAATTAGGTGTCACAGCATTCACCAATATAAAAAGAAGAAGAAATTAAAAACTTATTACTGTTAAAACAATTAAAAACTTATTACTGTTAAAACAATTAAAAACTTATTACTGTTAAAACAATTAAAAACTTACTACTGTTAAAACAATTAAAAACTTACTACTGTTAAAACAATTAAAAACTTATTACTGTTAAAACAATTAAAAACTTATTACTGTTAAAACAATTAAAAACTTACTACTGTTAAAACAAAAAAAATAAATTTAACAAAAACTTACAAAATAAAAATATGTCTTCTAAAATAAAATTATACATTTTTCTCTTTTTTAATAGAATTAATTAGGAAACATATAAATTGCACAAATTTGTTACCTTAAAAAATACGAAAACAAAACACTTGTTAAATAAATTATAAGCTACTCATATATTGATGGTTTGAAATGTTCGAGAACATTTTTTCTGAATACATTGTAACGGTCATGAAATATGTCTATATCATTATTGGCACTGCAGAGACTACTGTAGGTGTTGGCCTATAGTAAATGTAAATCCGTTTATTTATAAGCGTGGTATCTGACCACCCTCAAAGGGAAACGGTCGTGATAATACTTTACTTTACAATTATTTAATTTGTTTTTAACTATAATAAAATAATTAATAGCTAAATAATACAGCGTTAAGTATGTATCGATTACTCGATCGATTTCTCTTCCGAGTTCTGTATTAGGCCTGCCCATCACAGTCGTGTCTCTCCGTGATTTATCTACTTAGCTCTTAATTGATAGGATCACATCAACCGATTCATTAGCTTCACCGCTCCTTTTTCGTAATTAGTCTGTGTTCTAGACATACTCGTATGTAACTGCTTAAATACATTAATATTTGGCGATATTTTTATTTAGGTCTAAATTAAAAACCACTAGACCACATAAGCAGTCTTATTTTTTTTTATTTCTAATTTAAATATTTATATATTATTTCCAGAACATATATCTGGAGAATTTGACCTACACTCGTCACGCTGATGGCCAGATGTCAATTTTCAATGACAATTTATTAACGACTAAACCAAAACAAGTGCAGGTACAGTTCTCCCAAAGTGATAATGCGCATAGAAATCTTCGTCACTGTTCGGCAACGGTCGTATTCCCCGAGCGTTGGAAGACGATATGTATATAGAGTGGTTAAGTGCATTTTCTTCATGCATAATTTAGCAGAATTATGTGTTTTGTGCTAAAAGAGATAAATATTGATTTATCAGTAACAAAATTTGATTCGATAATTCCATGTAAGTAAATAGCGAGGAAAACCACACGATTGAGAATATGCTACAATCTTTGTTGGATTGATTTACTTCGAAAATTTTATAGTACTGTAGTGACCTCCTTTAAATATAAAATCTCTGCCTGCCTGTGTCAGACAGACAAGCAATTGTCAAATAAACTATTTAAATAAGATAATTAAAGTTGAAATTAAATTCACCTTTGAAAACAAAACCAAGAAGGGTGTGTGTGTAATAGCAGCTCTATATAATTCCACACAGAGAGAACACGTGCAGTCACCGCCAAAAAAACAAAAACAAAAAAACGACTGCCTGAATTGTTTTCGATTGTGTACTCATGATATTGACTTCTATTTCTTTGGAACAAGGTGCAAAATGCAAGTGCATTGTTAAGGGCTCTTACGATTCAATGATTCGGGTGTTTTCGGGAATACGACAATTAGCGAAGATCTGTATGTGCATTATTAATTGGTTTATTTTAATAGAGATATTTTGACTTTGAACCGAACCACCACCGCACTATATTACGAACAAACCGAAACATTGTTAATACCTGTTATATAACTTTTATACCTATATTTTCAACACCTACTTATATAATCCTACATATTGTGTCTAAAATCTATTATTATTATTTTATGTTTTATTTATTACTAACCATTTTGCATCATCCAAATTTGTATGGAAACTAACCTCTGTTGTCCAGAAGTATATTATACTTTCTATACAGAGGTTAGGGTTCCAATAATTTTGTTAATTGCATGTAATATATTGCAGATCACATCCCGTTAACAATTAAGATACATTGATGTAACTAGTTATAAGGCAATTTTTGTGAAAAAAATAAATTATTTTAAATAAAATATTTTATAGTTTCCACGTGTACGTCTATGGCCTTTGGTTTTTAGTCCCGACAAGGATGAGCTCGTCAATCTAGAGACAAGTGATATAAGAAACTAGAAATTGTACTCACTACAACGATCTTTAAAGATTCGTTTTTTTTTTAAACAAATTATAACTCGACTTTGCTTTTACGTTATACGTAATTATTAATTTAAAAAAATCTTTAAAGTAATACACTTAATAATATAATTGACTGGCTCCGTGGTCTAGCGGTTAAGATCGTCATGCTTAATATTTCGTCTCTCCATAAGTTGTTGGTGGAGTTGAGTATCTAATACTTACTGTAATTGTTACTAATACTTGTTGTTACACTTAAATACTTTTATTATATTGTATTTCTTACTTGGTAAAATATATAAATTGAAGCTTAAAATATTTTTTGCCAAATATTTCGCCTCTCTTTGGAGCGGCGTCATCAGTGACAGTGACTGAAGGTCTTTGTCATAAATTTTAAAAAAAGTAATTTAATTAAAATATTTTAAGCTTCAATTTATATATTTTACCAAGTAAGAAACACATCTAACACATTTTATTTGTTGCAGATATTTATTATATTGTATGATTCTTAAGTTGTAAAACGGGATCAGTATGTACAAATGCAATTATTATTTTATATCTCATTGTTATTGTACTCATTTTGTTGGTTCTTTTTTTTTAATTATAGCTAATAGTGAAAATTTGTAAGGCTTTAAGATGACATATATTTTTTGTATACATAATATTGTAAACTGCCTCCGTGGTCTAGCGGTTAAGTCCGTGGACACAAAAAAAAATTTTAATGTGAATAAATACATTTAATTAATATTTAATTTATTTGTGATATTTCTCGAGTTTGGTACTCTGGAGACATCGACGAGCTTGCCACTTGTCATGATTGCCCCATAGTAAAGTTGGCTAAATGTGAATCCGCTTCTTTATAAGCGTGGTTTCTGACCACCCCGAAAGGGAAACGGTCGTGATGATACTTTACTTTTATAATATTGTAAAGGCTGTAAATTTTCCCACGAATAAATAAATAAATAAAGGGACTTTCATTAAACGCTTCCTATCTTTAAATTCAAATAAAACAAAGTGTGTTTAAGATATCATGAAGTTTTTTATTCGTTTAAAAGACCTATTGATGCCATTATGTGTGGAATATAATATTGGTCAAATGTCCGTCACGGCTTCTCTGGGTGGAGCGCATATGAAATGTCAAATTTTTCATCACTCTGGCTCATAAATCAGGCTAAATGTGACCGATGGCATGTAGTTTGTGGCTTATTCGAATACACGTGCGACTTAAGAAATAAGTTGTGGCCTGCGAAAGACCCAGTTCTTGTGAGCGACGCGAAATCGACTGCCTCGGAGTCTCATGCACACTGTCACGGACAGCGGCGATGTTTTCGGCAGATCTTGCGTTTCGTTGACTTACGGGTGTTGGTCGATCGTTTACTGAACCAGTGGACTCAAATTTATCCGCCACATTCCGAATAGTCCTCTCGATGGGCGAAGCGCGCGGTACATTGTCCGAACAGAACACCAAATACTTCTTAATTTAAGACCACCAATATGGCATCCGCCTAAAGCAGTCAACGGGTGATCTTCTAGCATTCGTCTACCACGTCTATGGTAATGTAATGGAGTAATATGTGCCGAAATACCTCAAGGACAAATTTGCCTATCTTTCCTCTCTGTGCTGTCTATTCCATCGCACCACTCTGGATTCATGAACGATTATTTTGCTGTTGTTACCGCAAACCTGTGGAACAAGCTAATATAAAATCAGCGCTGCAGCCTCGGCTGTAGCATATGCCTTATATTTCTATACCTTTTCACCACATTTCCTACGTTTCGAACTCATTTGCTGTTGTCGCTGCGAATCTTTGGAATAACTTACCATTCGATATCAGAGAAGCCCCCAATCGTGCAATATTTAAAAACCAGGTATACAAACACTTTTTAACTAATTGAATAAATAACCTAAACCTTTCTTTTCAATCTTTTTTTCTCTTATATTAATTTTCTTATTATCAGCATAATAGCAGCAGCATCATCACATTGTTAATTTTGTCACACTCTCCTCATCATGTAAGTAGTTTTATTTATGTTATATTAGAATATCTATAGTGGACGGGCGTGAAAAAGAGCAAAAATTTATAAATTATAATAGTGGACTGTATGAAGGGGCTGGACGCTCACACGCACTTACTTGTATTCGCTGCAGGTGGTCTTGGGCTTTCCTTGGGTCGCCAGGTTGCTGCTGGCCGCGGGCAGGCTTCTTTTCTCGCAATTTCGAAATTGCGAGCGGTTGATGTCTCTTCTTCAAATTCTGTGCAAGCAATGACCTTGGCACATTTTCACTGACGCTTCTGACAGCTGGGTCGCGTTCAATAATGTTCACTTTCTTCCCATGCGCAAGGTGCGTTCGGAAAGATCTCGCAGGTTTTAGAACGAGATAGGCACACCCTTCCGCTAGTGCGTATGAGAGGGATAAAGGATGGGTATGGCGATATACAAATTAATAGACAATAAATAGACAACCTTAAAGTTGTTTTTAAATATGATAAGGCGCAAACATCCCCCCGGCCTTAAAGGGTCGCCTTTAAAAATAAATGGTGAAAATTACGCAATTAGAAACTGATGGCTTTCTAAAATCAATCTTGCATATAGTCACCTGACCATACCCCTTAAGTGTACCTAGCTACCTAATAGCAATAGGAAAGAAAAACAAATATTCAACCTAACATTAAGTGTAAGAAAATAGTAAGTATAAGCACAAATAAAATCTTAACATTAGATCGAAAAGTAAAATAATAATAATAAAACTAATAAGTGATTATTTAAAAACTGACCAACACCTATTGGGTCGGCAGCGGGCAAAGCCGCACAACAGGGCGTACTAGCATCCCGGTTACAGTCTTCACTGTCACTACTCTGTTAGCGACAAATGTTTGCCATCTATTTAGCTCGGTATTAAGCCAGCAAAGCGTTACCTTAGAATCGGTAAACGCATAAAGTGCGGTAATACTATATCGAGGAATAAAAGTATCATGAACACGGCGTAATAGCTTTGACATTAGTTCAGCAGCACAAAGCTCTAGCCTAGCGATAGACACAGACTTGACGGGCGAAACCTTTGACTTTGCACATACCAATGTTACTAATACGTTACTGTCAATCGTGACATGCATATAGACGACAGCTCCGTACGCTCGCTCGCTCGCGTCGGAGAATCCTAGCAAACGAACGGTACAGTTTTGCTGTACACCTAAAAAACGCGGTATTATAAATTTATTTAATTGCGGTAACTCCAAACAAAATTGGCTCCATAATTTACGTATACTAGGCGGGGGGGCATCGCCCCAGTCTATTTTTAACATCCACAATTCCTTGATAAGAAGCTTTGCATATAAAATAACTGGAGCAACGAATCCCATCAGATCCCATAAGCGCGCGACAGTGGATAATATTATCCTTTTACTGCCTTTATCGCTAGGAGGGGCTTTGATACATAATTCAAAATAATCGCTTGACTTTGACCATAATAGACCTAATACTTTATGATCTATGGACTTATCAAACTCGAATTGTTCGAATTTATGCGATGCGGGTACGTCCTTTAATATTGACGGTGAATTACTCGACCATTTCAAGAGATCGAATTGTCCGCGCTTAAACAATTCTATCAGTTCGCGAGCAGTTTGAGAAGCTAGAGACTCGGATTCAATGCTACACGCTATATCATCCATATACAAGAAGCTACTTGCCACGTCGCGTGCGTTTGGAAACATATCGCCATCGTCCTTAATTAATTGTTGAACTGTGCGTAAGGCATGGTATGGACTAGACCTTACTCCAAAACACACGGTTTTAAACTGGTAAACCTTTATTGGATCATCAATTTTAAATCTGTACAAAATACGTTGAAAGCGACGGTCGCTATTCTGAACGTTGATTTGTAAAAACATTTGCTTACAATCAGCTGTCAATACAAATTGAAATAATCGAAAATTTAAAATTATTGTAAATAAATCACCTTGTAAATTAGGGCCACTATGAAGAATGTCATTTAGTGAAACCCCTGATGTGGTTTTACAGCTAGCGTCTAAAACTGAGCGAAACTTTGTTGTAGTTTTGTCTAAGCGAAAAACGGCATGATGCGGTATAATATAAGCGGGATTATTATCATTCAATTCTGAAAGCGGTACAGGACTTAAAAAACCTTTAGTAATATAATCATTGATGACATCATTATAAGCGGCGCGGAACGTCGGTACTGACTCTAATTTCTTCTCCAAACATAAAAAACGCTTATAAGCAATGTCATAAGAATCGCCAAGTAAAAATTTATCTGAACAAAACGGTAATGCAACCGTATACCGACCACTGTATTTATCTCGAACGGTGGTCGTGCGGTAATGGTGCTCACACTCAATCTCGCCGACTGAGTGTTCCTGAGCTGCGGAGACTGGCGATTCATCAATTTCCCAAAACCGTTTGAGCAACGTATTGATAGGGTCTAGCGAAGCGTCATCAGCTTGAGTCGCAAAACATTGAGTCGAAGCTGATCCTTGACGATCTTGAAGAACAGGAACTGAACCCATTATAACATAACCCAAAACAGTTTGTATAGCGGGAGGTGCGGATATATTATTATTCCCAATAACACCTGGGAGTAGTAAATGCGGAAACAAAGCGGCTCCAATGAGGGCATCAATTGGACCGGGTACACCAAACGATTCATCTGCGAGCGGTAATCCTTCTAAGAAGGGTAAAGCGGATATATCCACTAATGTGGTAGGTAAATTTTCAGTAATTTTATCAACTACTAATGACACAATATTATATTTTACTTTAGTATTAAATCTTGAAGAAAATTGGTAGGATATAGAACCCTGAACCATTTTCTCTGTTCCCCCAATACCCTTTACCTTTAAATTATTTGAACTGATTAACTTGTTAAGCCCCAATCGAACACAACAACTATAAGTTATAAAATTGCCCTGAGATGCACTATCCAAAAGGCACCGTACCTTATGTTCCGTTCCGTTAGAATCTCTAACCAAAACAACGGCAGTAGCTAATAAAATAGTAGTGGGCACTTTACATTGCGGGTTTTGTATGTGAGATTGGGCAGCGTTAGCACAAGAACGAGCAATGGACGTTGCACAAAATGAAATGTTCGCTGACTCGGACCTGGAACAGCTGGCAGCAGGATCAGTCGAGGTAGAAGGGGTTGGCTCCATAGCCTTAGGCAAGGTGGCAGCGTTCACTAAATTATCAGGACCCGCTGGTTCCTTATTAAAATGTAGTAAGGAGTGATGTTTGCCTTTGCACGTTTTGCAAATTTGTTTAGAATGACAGGTAAAAGTTTTATGTTTAATACTTAGGCAATTAATACATCCCTTTAAATCCTTAACGTGATTGTATCGATCAACGGGTTTTAGTTCTGTAAACGCAGGACACAAATACAAATGTTCATGCACAATATTGTCGCACAAACATTTATGTGGTTTGGAGACGGAGACAAATGTTTGTTGTTGCGGTATTTTGAGCGGTTTATCATTATACGGACGAACACCTTTCTTAGCGACATAATGCTGAGAACTAGACATAGTATTTTGTAATATTCGCATCTGATCCTTGACAAAATAAACTAAATCACTAAATGAGGGTATCTGAACAGTTCTCTGACTCATTTCAAATGCCCGAGTGGTGTCAGAATCTAGTAATTTAAGAGCGATGCTCAAAAATATAAAGTCTTCTAGTTCCCGTATATCTAGTTTTTTAAGAGAGTTAACCGATGCTACATATTTATTCAAAAAAGATTCAAAATTCGCTATTGACGGTGAAGTAAAAGGTTTTTGTTCAAATATTTTATTTAAATATGAAGCGGCAAGTAGCCGTTTATCTTCATACTTATCCGTAAGACTTTTTAATATTAATAGGTAGTTTTCTGCAGAAGGCAGGGTTCCAGCAAATGCGAGTTGCGCTTTACTCGAGAGCTTTCCCATTAAATAATACAACTTTTCTGAATCGTTGAGCGATGCATTATCATGAACCGTAGCCTTAAAGCTGGCATAAAATATTGGCCATGATTTAATATCACCATCAAATGATAAAAGTTCAATTGGGGGTAGTCTGGTTTGTTGCCGGGAAAAATCTCCATGTTTTTCACTTTTTACCGATGATTGCGAGGACACCAATGATGTATATCTATATTTAATACGGCAAAACAGCTCTTCAAATGATGACCATGACTGGTCATCAATAAGCGCACCCGGTTTTATTTTAAGCGACAATAAATTAAATTCATCTATAACCTTGTGGAACTCTGTGCGGATTTCATCCAAATTTACACATGAGGAAACAAATACTTCCCTCGACGCTTCGTCATCAACATTCTTTGAATGATTATATATTGATTGAATGCGAGAAAACAATGAATTACGCTTAGACAATGCAACTTGTAGTTTAATTTCATTGTCAGACATCTTGGTACAAATTATCCTATTATTTTATAAAATATTGTAACTTTTATGTGTTTATAAGCTGTGCGGGTGAGTATTACAACATACAAATAACTATTCAGACCTATAAAACAACAATTAAGCTAACAGTAAGCGGGTTTATAACAGGTGGGTACCAAAACTTTTTTCACAAAAATTGGTTTTTCCCTTTTTATATATATTTGTACCTAATAACAATAGTAAGCCAAATAACCCAATACCCAAATGACCTAAATGCAAGATTGATTCCTGTAACACAAAAGTTTGACAAGAAATGTAAAGTTTTGCGGCGCGGGTTTACGAAATATCGTATAAAATTTACAGGAATTATCATATAAATACAATAGACTACACATATACCTATAAGGATAGGAAATAGGCAGGAATTGATAGGAAAACCGGCTCGTAAGAGGCCAAATGGACGGGCGTGAAAAAGAGCAAAAATTTATAAATTATAATAGTGGACTGTATGAAGGGGCTGGACGCTCACACGCACTTACTTGTATTCGCTGCAGGTGGTCTTGGGCTTTCCTTGGGTCGCCAGGTTGCTGCTGGCCGCGGGCAGGCTTCTTTTCTCGCAATTTCGAAATTGCGAGCGGTTGATGTCTCTTCTTCAAATTCTGTGCAAGCAATGACCTTGGCACATTTTCACTGACGCTTCTGACAGCTGGGTCGCGTTCAATAATGTTCACTTTCTTCCCATGCGCAAGGTGCGTTCGGAAAGATCTCGCAGGTTTTAGAACGAGATAGGCACACCCTTCCGCTAGTGCGTATGAGAGGGATAAAGGATGGGTATGGCGATATACAAATTAATAGACAATAAATAGACAACCTTAAAGTTGTTTTTAAATATGATAAGGCGCAAACATCCCCCCGGCCTTAAAGGGTCGCCTTTAAAAATAAATGGTGAAAATTACGCAATTAGAAACTGATGGCTTTCTAAAATCAATCTTGCATATAGTCACCTGACCATACCCCTTAAGTGTACCTAGCTACCTAATAGCAATAGGAAAGAAAAACAAATATTCAACCTAACATTAAGTGTAAGAAAATAGTAAGTATAAGCACAAATAAAATCTTAACATTAGATCGAAAAGTAAAATAATAATAATAAAACTAATAAGTGATTATTTAAAAACTGACCAACACCTATTGGGTCGGCAGCGGGCAAAGCCGCACAACAGGGCGTACTAGCATCCCGGTTACAGTCTTCACTGTCACTACTCTGTTAGCGACAAATGTTTGCCATCTATTTAGCTCGGTATTAAGCCAGCAAAGCGTTACCTTAGAATCGGTAAACGCATAAAGTGCGGTAATACTATATCGAGGAATAAAAGTATCATGAACACGGCGTAATAGCTTTGACATTAGTTCAGCAGCACAAAGCTCTAGCCTAGCGATAGACACAGACTTGACGGGCGAAACCTTTGACTTTGCACATACCAATGTTACTAATACGTTACTGTCAATCGTGACATGCATATAGACGACAGCTCCGTACGCTCGCTCGCTCGCGTCGGAGAATCCTAGCAAACGAACGGTACAGTTTTGCTGTACACCTAAAAAACGCGGTATTATAAATTTATTTAATTGCGGTAACTCCAAACAAAATTGGCTCCATAATTTACGTATACTAGGCGGGGGGGCATCGCCCCAGTCTATTTTTAACATCCACAATTCCTTGATAAGAAGCTTTGCATATAAAATAACTGGAGCAACGAATCCCATCAGATCCCATAAGCGCGCGACAGTGGATAATATTATCCTTTTACTGCCTTTATCGCTAGGAGGGGCTTTGATACATAATTCAAAATAATCGCTTGACTTTGACCATAATAGACCTAATACTTTATGATCTATGGACTTATCAAACTCGAATTGTTCGAATTTATGCGATGCGGGTACGTCCTTTAATATTGACGGTGAATTACTCGACCATTTCAAGAGATCGAATTGTCCGCGCTTAAACAATTCTATCAGTTCGCGAGCAGTTTGAGAAGCTAGAGACTCGGATTCAATGCTACACGCTATATCATCCATATACAAGAAGCTACTTGCCACGTCGCGTGCGTTTGGAAACATATCGCCATCGTCCTTAATTAATTGTTGAACTGTGCGTAAGGCATGGTATGGACTAGACCTTACTCCAAAACACACGGTTTTAAACTGGTAAACCTTTATTGGATCATCAATTTTAAATCTGTACAAAATACGTTGAAAGCGACGGTCGCTATTCTGAACGTTGATTTGTAAAAACATTTGCTTACAATCAGCTGTCAATACAAATTGAAATAATCGAAAATTTAAAATTATTGTAAATAAATCACCTTGTAAATTAGGGCCACTATGAAGAATGTCATTTAGTGAAACCCCTGATGTGGTTTTACAGCTAGCGTCTAAAACTGAGCGAAACTTTGTTGTAGTTTTGTCTAAGCGAAAAACGGCATGATGCGGTATAATATAAGCGGGATTATTATCATTCAATTCTGAAAGCGGTACAGGACTTAAAAAACCTTTAGTAATATAATCATTGATGACATCATTATAAGCGGCGCGGAACGTCGGTACTGACTCTAATTTCTTCTCCAAACATAAAAAACGCTTATAAGCAATGTCATAAGAATCGCCAAGTAAAAATTTATCTGAACAAAACGGTAATGCAACCGTATACCGACCACTGTATTTATCTCGAACGGTGGTCGTGCGGTAATGGTGCTCACACTCAATCTCGCCGACTGAGTGTTCCTGAGCTGCGGAGACTGGCGATTCATCAATTTCCCAAAACCGTTTGAGCAACGTATTGATAGGGTCTAGCGAAGCGTCATCAGCTTGAGTCGCAAAACATTGAGTCGAAGCTGATCCTTGACGATCTTGAAGAACAGGAACTGAACCCATTATAACATAACCCAAAACAGTTTGTATAGCGGGAGGTGCGGATATATTATTATTCCCAATAACACCTGGGAGTAGTAAATGCGGAAACAAAGCGGCTCCAATGAGGGCATCAATTGGACCGGGTACACCAAACGATTCATCTGCGAGCGGTAATCCTTCTAAGAAGGGTAAAGCGGATATATCCACTAATGTGGTAGGTAAATTTTCAGTAATTTTATCAACTACTAATGACACAATATTATATTTTACTTTAGTATTAAATCTTGAAGAAAATTGGTAGGATATAGAACCCTGAACCATTTTCTCTGTTCCCCCAATACCCTTTACCTTTAAATTATTTGAACTGATTAACTTGTTAAGCCCCAATCGAACACAACAACTATAAGTTATAAAATTGCCCTGAGATGCACTATCCAAAAGGCACCGTACCTTATGTTCCGTTCCGTTAGAATCTCTAACCAAAACAACGGCAGTAGCTAATAAAATAGTAGTGGGCACTTTACATTGCGGGTTTTGTATGTGAGATTGGGCAGCGTTAGCACAAGAACGAGCAATGGACGTTGCACAAAATGAAATGTTCGCTGACTCGGACCTGGAACAGCTGGCAGCAGGATCAGTCGAGGTAGAAGGGGTTGGCTCCATAGCCTTAGGCAAGGTGGCAGCGTTCACTAAATTATCAGGACCCGCTGGTTCCTTATTAAAATGTAGTAAGGAGTGATGTTTGCCTTTGCACGTTTTGCAAATTTGTTTAGAATGACAGGTAAAAGTTTTATGTTTAATACTTAGGCAATTAATACATCCCTTTAAATCCTTAACGTGATTGTATCGATCAACGGGTTTTAGTTCTGTAAACGCAGGACACAAATACAAATGTTCATGCACAATATTGTCGCACAAACATTTATGTGGTTTGGAGACGGAGACAAATGTTTGTTGTTGCGGTATTTTGAGCGGTTTATCATTATACGGACGAACACCTTTCTTAGCGACATAATGCTGAGAACTAGACATAGTATTTTGTAATATTCGCATCTGATCCTTGACAAAATAAACTAAATCACTAAATGAGGGTATCTGAACAGTTCTCTGACTCATTTCAAATGCCCGAGTGGTGTCAGAATCTAGTAATTTAAGAGCGATGCTCAAAAATATAAAGTCTTCTAGTTCCCGTATATCTAGTTTTTTAAGAGAGTTAACCGATGCTACATATTTATTCAAAAAAGATTCAAAATTCGCTATTGACGGTGAAGTAAAAGGTTTTTGTTCAAATATTTTATTTAAATATGAAGCGGCAAGTAGCCGTTTATCTTCATACTTATCCGTAAGACTTTTTAATATTAATAGGTAGTTTTCTGCAGAAGGCAGGGTTCCAGCAAATGCGAGTTGCGCTTTACTCGAGAGCTTTCCCATTAAATAATACAACTTTTCTGAATCGTTGAGCGATGCATTATCATGAACCGTAGCCTTAAAGCTGGCATAAAATATTGGCCATGATTTAATATCACCATCAAATGATAAAAGTTCAATTGGGGGTAGTCTGGTTTGTTGCCGGGAAAAATCTCCATGTTTTTCACTTTTTACCGATGATTGCGAGGACACCAATGATGTATATCTATATTTAATACGGCAAAACAGCTCTTCAAATGATGACCATGACTGGTCATCAATAAGCGCACCCGGTTTTATTTTAAGCGACAATAAATTAAATTCATCTATAACCTTGTGGAACTCTGTGCGGATTTCATCCAAATTTACACATGAGGAAACAAATACTTCCCTCGACGCTTCGTCATCAACATTCTTTGAATGATTATATATTGATTGAATGCGAGAAAACAATGAATTACGCTTAGACAATGCAACTTGTAGTTTAATTTCATTGTCAGACATCTTGGTACAAATTATCCTATTATTTTATAAAATATTGTAACTTTTATGTGTTTATAAGCTGTGCGGGTGAGTATTACAACATACAAATAACTATTCAGACCTATAAAACAACAATTAAGCTAACAGTAAGCGGGTTTATAACAGGTGGGTACCAAAACTTTTTTCACAAAAATTGGTTTTTCCCTTTTTATATATATTTGTACCTAATAACAATAGTAAGCCAAATAACCCAATACCCAAATGACCTAAATGCAAGATTGATTCCTGTAACACAAAAGTTTGACAAGAAATGTAAAGTTTTGCGGCGCGGGTTTACGAAATATCGTATAAAATTTACAGGAATTATTATATAAATACAATAGACTACACATATACCTATAAGGATAGGAAATAGGCAGGAATTGATAGGAAAACCGGCTCGTAAGAGGCCAAATGGACGGGCGTGAAAAAGAGCAAAAATTTATAAATTATAATAGTGGACTGTATGAAGGGGCTGGACGCTCACACGCACTTACTTGTATTCGCTGCAGGTGGTCTTGGGCTTTCCTTGGGTCGCCAGGTTGCTGCTGGCCGCGGGCAGGCTTCTTTTCTCGCAATTTCGAAATTGCGAGCGGTTGATGTCTCTTCTTCAAATTCTGTGCAAGCAATGACCTTGGCACATTTTCACTGACGCTTCTGACAGCTGGGTCGCGTTCAATAATGTTCACTTTCTTCCCATGCGCAAGGTGCGTTCGGAAAGATCTCGCAGGTTTTAGAACGAGATAGGCACACCCTTCCGCTAGTGCGTATGAGAGGGATAAAGGATGGGTATGGCGATATACAAATTAATAGACAATAAATAGACAACCTTAAAGTTGTTTTTAAATATGATAAGGCGCAAACATATAGTATGACTTATTTATGTATTAGTATGTAAATTGTATGTAGATATTAGTATGTATATATTTATATTATAATTATAATTATCTTTTATTTAAATTTCACTTAATTTCTAATTGCATCTACCACCTATTCTGTCTAAATGTCCTAAAGGTTTGGCTGTCAGAGAATGCCTAGCGGCCTAGACCGCCTCCGTGGTTTAGTGGTAACAAACGTGGCCGTGAACTCGGGAGGTCGTGGGTTCGATTCCCACCGGGGGCAAGTTGTACATTGTATAATTTGTTTCGGTTTATATGTATAATATGTATATATTTACAACAAAAAAAAGTATAATATGTAGTTTATCAACCATCTAGTTTCCGTAACACAAGCCTCGTAGCTTACCACGGAAACTAGATGGCGCTGTGTGACCTGTCTGGAAAAATATATATGGAATATATATATATATATTAAGTCCGCCTTTGTACATAGTGCAATAAAGTTTTAAAATAAATAAAATAAATAAATATGCTGAGATGACTACCAGACTGATTAAATAGGTATTTATCGCAACACCTGTATGTATGTTTCGGTATATAGAATAGGCTTACATTTATACATTTAGAATTATATAGATATATATGTTTTTTTGTAACCATCATAATTGTTGCGATAAATAAAGTATTTTCTTTCTTTCTAAATTTAGCTCACTTTACTATATGCCCATCATGTCAACGGGGGCAGTTGTGTATACTTGTTTAGCAGTAAGCATTTATCTGTTAACAAAAATAACTAGGTACTTGATAGAATTAATAAGCAATTCTGTGTTAACATTTCTACCACACCACACCTGTCAGTCGCCTCGGCAATCATTTCAGAGAACGCTACCTAACAAATAAAGCTAGTGAGATTTATTATTGAAAAGGCGGCTTTACGCTGGGCGAGCCGAACATGTGTCGAGTCGATCCTTAAATCGTGTGTACATTTTGAGAGGGTTTTGTACATATTCCTCTTGCTCGCCCAATACAACATATTTAATTTTAAGTCTATGAGAATAGTAGTATTTTATCTTTCTATTAGAAATAAAATTACAGACATTTTTTTTTAAATTACGCATATTTTCACTTTCATATAAACCAATTAACCGCACAAGACAAAGGAAATGATTGTAGACCGTGCCAACGATAACTGGCCAGAAATTCTTTTAGATAGATTTTATTACAGATGCGATGTTGTCCAATCATACATTTATCTGGGAGCATTAATATCGAATAACGGTGGATGCGAGGAGGAAATTAAGCGTCGTATGGCAGTGTCGAGGTCTGCTATGGAGAAGCTAAAGAAAATATGGAGGAACCAAAACATTACACAAGCTACTAAAATCCGGCTGGTCAGAGCTCTTGTGTTCCCCATTTTCCTGTATGCTGCAGAGACGTGGACCCTGCGCGAAACTGAAATAAAACGGATTAATGCTCTAGAAATGTGGTGTTGGTGGAGAATGTTGGGAATATCGTGGACGGAGTTCCGAACCAACAAATCCATCCTGGAGAAACTAGAGATAGGACTACGCCTTTCCTCAATCGTGCAATCACGCATTCTCACTTTCTTTGGACACGTGTAGACAAGACAATGCGTGGTAGGTCTCCGATGAGATGGACTGACCAGGTTAAAGCAGCAATAGATCACCCCCTACAGAGTGCTTCAGGAAGGCTGCAATTCGAGACGAGTGGTGACGGCTTGTTAAGCGTGCCACTGACACTCAAGTGACGACCACGACCACTCTGCCAAGAGTGTAGCGACTAAGAAAAAGATAAACCAATGGAGCGGTGGTGGCTCGATAAACGCTTCCTTAAAATCCTACAAACGTCGGTTCAAACTCCCCCGGCATGTACTAATGAGAAATACACTTTTCTCACGTACATTTGTCATAGATTTACAACACCACCGTTCCCGTGCCTCGGAGAGCACGTTGATCCGTCGGTCCCGGTTCCACTAATAACTAACTTGTCAAATCGTTAATAAATTGTTATTAGATCTTCGCCAACCTGTCTGGCTAGCGTGGCGAGTGTAGGCCAAATTCACCAGATATAAGTTCTGGAAGGCCCAACCCCAACAGTGGAGGTCTAATTAATATTATTCGTTTGCTGTTATTGCTGCAAATCTTTGGAATGACCTACCTTTAGGTATAAAACGAATAATATTAATTAAATAAATATTAATTAGACCTCCACTGTTGGGGTTGGGCCTTCCAGAACTTATATCTGGCAAAGGCAAGTCTTAAATCGAGCCATCTTCAAAAATATGGTTTACAAACACTTCATTTTTAAATAAACTGTCCTACGATCAGTAATGAATATACGATCATGTCTCTTTTTCACACTATCCTCAATTGCTTTTTCAATTCCCTCAACATGTGAGTAGTTTTATATTATTGTATATTTATGATGTACATTTAATATATATATATATATGTATATATGTATATTTACCTCATTAAATTGTTTGTCGGTAGGTATGCATAATAAATTGTGGAACGGGTTAGGAAGGAAAAAGTTATTTTGTTTCATGTTATTATCTCATTTAGTTATTATTATGTTTACTTTTATAATATTATTAGTTATTACTTTTAGTTTTTATAGGTTTTACTTTTACCTAATTGCATTTTTTTATATATTTTTTTACTATTATCTTTTATTTTATATTATTACCATTTTTTGTATTATTCAATGTTGTGTACATTTTTTTTAGGCTGGCAAACCCGACAGGATTATTTGTCTATGATTTCAATAATTGTTTTGTTTGTTAGCTGTTATTTGTACCTTACTTCGAATAAATAAATATATATTGCGTATTCCTAGCGGCATTAAGTCCGCCTTTGTACATAATGCAATTAAGTTTTTAAATAAACAAATATTATTACCATTGACAGGTAGCGTAGCGACGATTCTAACGGTCAGACACGTCATTGACTGAAATAACCAGTGTCCAATCACGTGGCGTATATCAAAATAATAATTATTTTAATCATCCTTTCCGCAAAGTCTATACTAAAGAGTTCTGTACGCCAAGCGTAGAACGGCCTTTACTTGCGTCCGGCAAACTTGCAATCACTGGATGATTTTCCACACTTGTCATGCGAAAAACGTGTTGTCATGGTGACCGACAGTTGGGCTCGTTAGGCACAACACTTAAGTACTAGGGATGTCTAACTTATGCGAGGACAAAATATACATTAAACAAAATTTTTGAAACAGATTATGTTTCTTTAAGAACTGACATTGCCAATGTCAATAGCTATTAAAGTTCATATATACATAGTGGACTTTATTTGGTGGCGCGGGATTAGTGGACTGTATCTAGGTGCGAGATTTGCGATAATCTTCAAATTAGATACATAGACGATACTATGATAATCGGTGCAATAAACGAACTAGAAAGGAAACTGGTAAAGGAACTCATCTGATGTCCTCGGCACCAGCACTTATAAATTGTTCTTACACTAATTTTGCGGGTTTTGCGAATGTGGGAGATAACAATGATCGCGGCAATTAATGATAACACTCCTTAGTCTTAAGGTATTTATAATGATAGTATATCGCGATTTTCAGATGCGGTCTTATTCACCATGCAGTAGTATTTTGTTTTTCGGATAATAATTTATAGCTTTAAAAAAAAGTGACCTTTTTTATTTCAAATAGAGATTCTAGATTTTGCTGATATCATCTCGCACCAAATTCCACTGTGTAAAGCTGAGTCTTGAAACGGTTCCTGATCATTTCTCCTGTGAGATCATAATATTTTTTGACGTAGTTTAAAAGGTTACTATAATTTATTAATTTGTAACTGTCGCTAAACTATGATGACTTGTCAATATCCGCTTGATTGGTCGCTCAGATAATTGGCAGCTCTGGATAAAGTTGTCGTTCTATTAAATGTCATCTCATACCAGCGAATTATTATTAAATAACCACAGACGTATATATTATATAGCCTTACTTGTAAAATAAAATAAAATATCTTTGGAAGTTGTCAGTGAATGTTGGCAAGTCATAGTATTCCACGTACTTAGCAGCTACTTAGTACCCACGATAGAAAGACGCCTAAGTATGTGCGACAACGTAAATGTCACTGAACATGGCACGTTTGGTCTGAGCCAAACTTCGTCCAGTGTTTACATCTACAATGGCCCTAAGCTGGAGCATTTACAAGCCATACGTCCGCTCTCGTATCACTTACGCGGCTCCGGCTTGGTACGCTCTAACGTTAAGGGTCCTTCGAAGTCGTTTGTAAGTGCGATACATCCTAGCGCTGAGTAGTACAATCGGCGCAACGCGATACGTGAGAAACGATGTCATCCTCCGCGATTTGCTAATAGAAGTATTGGACCAATTGGTTTGGCCGGTATTTGGTGGTTGGACCGTTTGGAAAACGTCAGCACAAAATTTGGTCTTTCCATCAATAGAGCCAAAACAAAGCTGATGGTAGTCGACGGATCTCACAGGATAACGCGCACAACTGAACTTGATGACTTTGAAACCGTGGAAGATTTCCTTTACCTCGGCTCTACTGTCAGCAATAAGGGAGGTTGCGAAAGTGAGATTCGTCGACGAATTGGAATGTCTAAAACAGCAATGACCCAGCTCGACAAAATATGGAGAGATAACAACATATCCAGGAAGACAAAAATCCACATTGTCAGAACGCTCGTATTCTCCATATTCTTGTTCGGTTCAGAGACGTGGACTATAAAAGCCGCAGATAGGGCAAGAATGGCGTCGTCTGCTTAATATTCATTGGACCGCACGACGCACTAACGTTTCCGTGCTCGAAGAGCTCAAACTTGCTAGGGTACAGAGACTCTCTGCCGTCTGCTTTACCCGAATTCTGCAATATTTTGGCCACATTGCTAGAAGAGGCGCCGACAATCTGGAAAAACTCTTAGTAACGGGAAAAGTAGACGGTAAAAGAACAAGAGGAATAAGCCCCAAACGATGGTCCAGTCAGGTGACTGACCACCTAAACATCCCAGTACACCAAGCCATCCACTGCGCCGAGGACCGCAACCACTGGAAACGGCTAGTGGATGGACTGCGACGGAGTCACGATCCCCAACATTGGGGTACCGACTAAGGAGGAGGAGGACCAATTCGTGCGTCGTGGTCTGGCCAAGGGAATATTAAGGGCAGAGAGGTCCAATTTTCACTTATTAGAAAGCACGCTGACATTCCGCAGCCCTAGGGTTACGGTTTCCTCGCCCTCTTTTCGGTCTACTTCTGATAACCCCAGAACTCTCCCGCGATCTCAGTGTCCGGGTATTGTAACTAGCCAGATAAAGTTCATTTATTTATTTATTCGTGGGAAAACTTACAGCCTTTACAATATTATGTATATAAAAAATATCTAATCTTAAAGCCTTACAAATTTTCACTGTTAGCTATAATGAAAAATAATAAAAATAAGAACCAACAAAACCAGTACAATAACAATGAGATATGAAATAACAATTGCATTTGTATACTGATCCTGTTTTACAACTTAAGAATCATACAATATAATAAAAGTAATTAAGTGTATTAGTTTGTTGGGATGGTGACCGGGTCTTCGCCGGAGATTTTTAGCACTCCCTGCCCCACCGAATCCTTGACCATCACGTCGAGGGCGGTAGGGCTGCCGGGTACTGGGGTTGTGTTGTGCACTAGGGGGTAATTTGCGGTAATCACCACGCTTAGCAGGCGGGTTGGTGGTATGGGAGGGTTAGTGACGGGAAACGCTGCTACCCATCATCAATAAATTGCTAGCAATATGAAGGGATGATAGGTTTAGTATAAGGAAGAGGGAAGGAGAGGGAATGAAGACTATAATAACTAGATAGACATGAAACCTATGTGCATGCCTAGCTCGTTACCATGGTTGATAAAACACAGGAATAAGGTGAAGGTATTACCAGTGTCATTGATTTGGATTGCCTATAGCGTCTTCCGCTGTTCGGAATCCGTGAGAGGGCATAATCTTACTTATTGACAAAGAGGGCCGCTCTGGCTATCCACATTCTGCCAACCTGCTCAGTTGCATCGAAAGTTGCCACCACGTGGTAGAGATCAGCTAAACAAGTTATATGACCCCCACCACAGGCCAAGAATATTTTTTTAGGGCCAAAAATCACGCCTCAATAAATTCAATTGCCAATCAGGTTCGTGTTTATATCTATGTTAAAAACTCCATTTTCTTGAATGACAAGTTTACCTTATAGTCTAAGATACGTAGAAGAACGACCTTCACCGATCTGTCTTCCGAATGAAATTAACTTTTTTAATATATATATATTTAAATACTAGCACGGAATGTGACATTGAGCCCACCTGGTAAGTGGCTCGCAAGGTCCATGAATGTTAGAAACTGGAATCAGACATGACTGGCATTAGTCCCTAATACTATCCTGTCTTGACTGGACATTGCAGCAATTCGAACCTGATCCCGAAACGTGTTGATACACTTTACTGGATTTATCGGCACAAAAGGTGGAAACTTCCGCGCCCCGGCAGACTGGGCAATTTACCACCATGAATCCGCTAATCATCTATTTGTTGTTCTGGTTGAAAGTATGTGCCATTTGGAATGATGTCAAATGCCAATTTTTACTTTCAAGTAGAACTAACACTGTAAGCTTGCCATTGTGATATTTATATAAACATAACACCGCTTGAAACAAGACCTACTTTAAATGTGTTTTAAATTCACTTTTTATCTAATAAAATCCGCTAAAATAAAGGTGTCTAACGAAATATAATTCGTCGGCATTGATAACTACTGTCTAAACTATGAGGAATTTACTGAAAAGAGTGTCCGGGCCGATTTGTTTAAGAGTAAAACTGCATAATAAAATGTCTGAAACAAAAGAGTGTTTAAGGCCGCGTTCGTTTTAAGAAATGTTAGCATGAAAATACAACTTTTACAAGTCGTTCGTTTAATGAAAATTCTAACATTTGAGACAAATTTCGTATGTCAGTACCGTGTTGAAAGGAGGGTTATTGATGTTACGTTTTGACAGATGTCATTAACATATAAAATGGTTTGTTTACCATTTTTATATACTTTATAGTTTTCTATTATATTTGTTAAAAAGGTATTTTACACGATTTTATGTAATAAATTCAAATACCATAATAATATCATGTGTGTTGGATGCCATGTTACTGTTACGTTACGGCATTATAATCTGGGGTAATTCAGTAGATATAATGAGCTTGTTCATAGCACAGAAAAAGTGTATTCGTGCTATTGGAGGTCTAAAGTGGACTGACTCTTGTCGTCCTTTATTTAAAAAATATATGATACTCACCTTACCATGTGTATACATCTTTGAGGTATGCAAATTTGTTAAGTCAAATTTTGAGCTGTATCAACAAAGTAATAATAATGGCAAACGTTGCATCACACACACATCCTTAGTAATGCCTATACCTAAATTAGAAATCTTTAGACGAAACGCCTCCTATATGAGCGCTAAAATATATAATTGTTTGCCAAAGGTATGGACAGAGATGCCTTATAAAAGATTCTGTACAGTACTGCATGCGTGGCTAGTTCAGGAATGTTTCTATACTTTGGAGGAATACTATGTGTATTTTAAGCAACACAAAGGTTTTTGTGAAGTAAAGTTACTAAAGAAGCAACGCTGAGTTTTTTAGTAACTTTACTTCTATAACAGTTGTTGTAAATTTTTGCATGCTTATGGCGAAATATGTGACCCATTTAATATTAATAAGACCTAATATTGTTTGTTACCATGTTTCCTGCAAATAAATATTTCATTTCATTTCATTTCATGAACGAAAATACTTTTCGAAAAGTAGTCTCACCGCTCGTTTTATTTAAGAAATGTTAGCATTGTATTCTTAACAAAAACGACATTTCGCGCTGGTTTATGAAGTTGTTACGAGATGTTGGAAATACTATAAAACGAACGCGGGGTATGTGTAAGATTATGGTAATGTTAGTATAAGAATACTAGCCGGTATAAGACTAGCCTAAAGATTTTGATAATATGGTTTTTCTTAGTCGCTACACTCTTGGCTTAACAAGCCGTCGCCACTTCTCTCGAACTGCTGTCTTCCTAGCACACTTATGTAGGAGGTCATACATTGCTGCTTTCAGTGCTTGTCATGATTATCTGATACCAGTTCGTGGACCTTGCGCGCCACTTACCATCAGCTAGTATATAAAAAAGATAGCTGATCGGTGAAGGTCGCTCCTCTACGTATCTTGTAATAGCCCTCTTTTAATAGTCAGTGATCAACATTTATTAATAGTTTAATTTCATATTTTAGCATTTAGTATGCGGTCGTATAAACTTTAACGTGGTATAGTGTTTGATGAAGGTGTAGTTTTTAGCCTAACAACTAAGCTATGTACAAAGAGGTCAATAAAAAATAGAAAATATTAGTTGTTATTTTGATTTTAAATTTAATTTGGAATCACACATCTAGGCGACCTCGTCAAGCGCGGGAAGTGCGGCGGTTTCTGATGAGAACCTCAAGCTGCGCAAATATGCCAAAACTGGTTACGAATTTTCGCTGTTTGTGGTCGAAACGATGGGCCCACATAGCCAAGCAGTTGACCAAACTATTAACGGAAAAGTCTGGAGACAGGAACGCTGGCATTTTTCTCACAATGTATTAGCCAAAATGTTGAGGAAAAGGAAAATGTTGCCAATCTCCTTGGGACTATCGCTGATAGGTTGTCTCTAGAGGTTTTAAGATATGTCTAAAATATCTGTAATTTTATTTCCTAAAAAGTTATTGGACTAAATTTCTCAAAGTAAGTGGCTTATCTATCTATATATACATACATACATATCTTCACGCCAGATCCCTTGCGGGGTAGGCAGAGACAATTGAGCGCCATTTGACACGATCACGACATACTTCTTTCGCTTCGTCGACATTCATTAACCTCTTCATACATGCCCTTTGGTTACGAAGACTTTTTAATGCACCTTCAGTCAGTGTTTTATTTATTTGATCGTGATATGTGAGTCTCGGTCTGCCAGGGCCTCTTTTACCCACAACTTTCGCATTATATATCTGGTTCGTCAATCTTTCATCGCTCATCCTTTCAACATGCCCGAACCATCGTAGCATGCCTTTCCTTATTTTTGTCCCTATGCTTTCCTTCATACCAACCCTTTTCCGTATTTCGACGTTACGTATGCGGTCCGCCAAAGTGACGCTACATATCCGCCGCAACGACCGCATTTCTACTGCATTAACCCTACTCTCATGCGTATTCTGACGTATCCACGTCTCGCTTCCATACATCAGTGTTGGTACCAACATGGCATTGTGTATGGCGAGCCGAGCTTTGTCACTGACATTTCGACTTCATCTATATATCTTTGACAATATTGGTTTGTGCGAGCGAGAGAAACACAAAAACCCAAAACCCTCGCATGATCATTATCATCATTACAGCCTCTATCACACGGAATCCAGACATACAGACAGCGGAGTCATCTAGGCCCGGATGTTTAATAGGCCTGGGTTAAGGATGAGATAATCTCCCGTTTGCCCCGGCAGGATTTTGGCGGGTAACCACCAGCCGGTGATTCAACGCACCTTTGTTGCTGGACGTAATTCCTAGTCTCCTAGATTAACTTATTTATTCTCCAAAAGTGCCTCCCTAGTGGCCTCCCCTCCGGGGGTCGTGCGAAAACAGTGCGATATCCTGAAGATGCTTGTAGGATCCGTTGTCAGCCCGGTAATACATATGTTTCAGGCCGGCAATCTCCAGATATCTTGTGATTACAGAATTTCGCACGAACCACGGCGCTCCAGATACCACCCTGAGCGATGACGATTCTGATGACTCTGGATCTTGTCCCTGTTGGTTTTGGCCAGAAGGTGATGCCGGGCGCAGCATAGTAAGTCGGGAACGGATGCACATCTTGTAGATCCACATCCTTTTATCTGAGCAGCAAACTGGAGTTCATTACAGGACGTAACATGGCTCGGGCCGCATTCGCCGTGGCAGGCCATCTCACCCATTGTTAATGTCCTGTTGATGATGCTGCCTAGGTACACGGAATCCTTTACTGCTGAAGATGGCCCATTCAGATAATATGCCACGCTGCCTCCGTGGTCTAGCGGTTAAGTCCGTGGATTTAGACTCGGAGGTACCAGGTTCGATTCCTCGTCGGAACACAAAAATATTTATTAATATAATATTCTCGAGTTTGGTAAGCTGGAGACGTCGACGGGCTTGCCACTTGTCATGATTGGCCTATAGTAAAGTTGGCTAAATGTGAAGCCGCTTTTTTATAAGCGTGGTTTCTGACCACCCCGAAAGGGAAACGGTTGTGAAGATACTTTACTTTTTTACTATGCCATGCTGGCCAGACGGGTTGATCTGAGGCAAAGTGACAGGAACAGTGACGTTGTAAATATATGACAAATGTAGGTAAGAAAAGTGTTTCTTATTGATACATGCCGGGGTTCGAACACCTTCCTTTAGGGTTAAGGAAATCGTTCTTACAACCGAGCCATCACCGCTCAAAACCCGCATTCCTGTCAATAACAAGAGCACACAAGCGTTCAATTGAATCTAATACAAAATTACATCTTTCCATCACCTAGCAATTGATCTAGAATAAAAATCACATCTGCTATTTCGCGTTTCACCGCGTTCCGTTAGCATCTTTAAGGCTCGAACACACCGGATCACCAGATGCGTGTTTGTTATTTTATTGTATCTAAAAAGTTAACTGCATGCATGAATCCACCTTGCTCTAAAACATGAGAATGGAAATAAAATGCATAAGTACCATATGTGTTTGCATATGTGTGTGTATGCAAGTGTATGTGTGTACATGTAATGTATGTGTGTGTGTTTATCTATGTTAAATACGTTGTACTAATACGAGAAAAAAAATGTACTTAATAATTTATTAAATAATATTAATATTAATTTACTTTGACATACCTAACAAATTTTTCATTTGACATATTTTACTAAAATGAAATAATTTAATTGAAATGACAATGTCGTGGCTAAATTACAATGAGCATGCTGTGTAAAGGATAGGAGCAACTGACGCCAGCCAGTGACAGCCAACATCAGTCCCTACCATTATGCCTATCAAGATGCTTTTTCACCCTTCGCTTGAAGTTTGTTTTGTTATTATCCGGCGACGAAGGTCCATGTGCGCGATGGGTTCTTGGATATTAAAAATACCTGGTCTGGCGATTAAGTGGACTGTATTAGGATGGCTGGCTGGCCACCAGAATTGAATAAATAATGTCTTCTAGAGCCAACTCTTGCATACACGATTCCCTATGACAATGAATAATATATAAAAAGCGGAGCGAGGGAAAGTATCCAAGAAAGGAGGAGGAGAAAGGTACTCACGGCGATGATGATGTGCAGACGCGAGAGCAGTCCAGCAGTCTCGGGGTTTTTCGGCTCAATCAGCCGGAAAACCAAAAGTTTAAACTGCTAGGAACACAAACACAGACCCAGGGCACGAGTCACCACAATTATAATATTTAGTTTATTAGCGTTTATTATCCAAAAAGGCGGTGCGGGCTTCACAACTTGTCGATTCAGCGAGTCGACGAACACTAATTGCGGTCTTCGGCGGCTCTCGGTCGTCTTCGTGAGTATGACGGAAAAGGGTATAAAGGGTAGGAGAGAGAGCGAGATGGGAATAGGGAAATGGAACATTCTAGATTATTATTATTACCAAATTGGTAAGCGTGTATGCAAGTGACACTTCGAATGCATTAGGCGGTAAATTTAAATTCCATCCTACAAATTTATAGGTTTGGCCAAACCAATACCTGCTTGATGTAGAAATAAGTCTATTTACACCTTTAAACTTATGAAATAGAAAAATGATATAGAAATTGCGTGCCGGCCGGTCGAGCTCCCTTGTTGACATTAGTTTTCTTAAATTTTGAATGGGGTTTTGGAATTGAGGATCCGACAGTCGCGATGTACCTTGAGTTTGACAGTTATATTGTTCAAGCAACGTATCGAAGCGTCACTCCGTTTGACAGCTGGAAGGAATAATTAAGTAGAGGAGCCAAAGAAACGTCTAAGAACACGGGTGTAATAGTTGCACTCATTCGATGTGGCAAAGCCTTTATTATTATTACTCATCCCGACTTCCCCGTTAACCAGCCAATCACAGTAATCTATTTGAAATTAGAACTTCACACCTGCGCCTGAGCTTGGCAATCATTGTGATCTATACAATCGATGTTCGCAACCGCAACACTGATCTTTTACAACTTTTTGCTGCACACATCGTCGTCTGACATTCAATACCTCGTAAGTCGTATTTTTTTGGAAAAATATATTTGGAGGCTCGGTTGTTAGAAGGCATTCTTTACAATCCTCAAAAGGTCCTGTTGAACCCCGACATGTACCAATGAGAAATACACTTTTCTTAAGTACATTTGTCGTAGATTTACAATACCACTGTTCACTTGCCTCGCAGAGCACGTTAGGCCGTCCGCTCGGTCCTTATTCTACTAATACCAACTTATGGAATTATTAATAAAACAAATGTTTTAAATAATAATAATAAAACTTTATTTTAGAATAAATTCCATAAGTATGTGTTAGTAATAATTTTTAAAGAATCTTATAATATCTAGTGTTAGTAAAAATTATAATACATTTTTTTTTCTTATTCTGGGGTTCAGGTCACCTGCTGACATGCAGGCGTATCCAGTGCCCCAAGAACGGAGAGTCCCACCTATCAGTCTACACGGCCAGGATGATTTTTCTAAATAACAATGCTAAACAAAATACCTGGCCAGATATGGTGATACAGTATGGCAAGGAACAGCCCCAATTTCCATTATTATTATTTTATTATTATTATTATCTCTATCTCTTCCACTTGTAAGCCTAATAATTATTATAATATATAATAATTTAGGTCTAGTTTGTGGCTGTAAAGGTGCCTAGTCGCCGCGTCGGGTATTTTAATAAATAGTAATTAAAAAACTATATTCGAATTTAGATATGTCAATAAACTATAACTATATATATATATGTAAAAAATGTCTATACAATTAATATATAAGATGTCACTATAGTATAGAAGGTTTGACAAAAGAGGGTGACTTTTGACTTCCCCCCAACGAGCAAAGTAAAAGGTATTGTGACTAGTCGTATAGGTTACGGAGTTTTATATGAATTTAAATTGAGAATAGGATTGTCATTAAAATCATCAGCACTTCCAAATAAGTTAAGAAAAAATATATATGGAAAAATGAGTTTCATGGACATATGTGGTTTTGCGTCTTGGACTACGGTATACAATGTCCTCGACCGAGAAGGTTGGCTACAAAAAACCTTACCGTTTAGGAGTTGCCGGTAATGGCGAACCTAACTAGACCGACTTGGATTCATATTTCAAACCACAATTACACAATCCGTCAAGTGGTTCTATAAGACAGCTTTACGGAGTAGAAGTTGGCGCGAGAGGAATTCTAGCAAACATTTGCATCATGAATGCAGCTGAATTTCATATAAAGAAAACTTACTGTAGCCACTGCGGAGGTGCTGGGTTCGGTTCCTGGCCGAGAACACAAACATATACATATATATATATATATATACATTTGTAACATTTCTTACATTACTATAGTAAAGTTTGCTAAATGTGAACCTCCTTACAAAAACGTGGTGTTTGATATTTTTACTGACGCCAATTTTTAATATTTTTTTTTAATATTTATGTTGTCGATTTCTCCTTACATAAACATCACGTTTGAATTTTAAATTTAATAAATAAATGAAGTTTTATTTTAGGTAAATTTAACAATAAAACTGATAAAATTTATTTATTAAGTACAAATAATTTACCATTTTTTTTATTATTGGAAAAGTAATATTTACAAAATATAAAATAGTATTTACAAACTACTTAAATAAAATTAATCACATTAAACAACTATAAACTAAAACTAATAAAAAAACTATAAATAATAAATGTTCTCAAAAGACGACCCAAGAAGACGTTAATAAAACTTTAAAATTAAGAAAATTAATAAAACTTAATTACGATATACAATTTAAAAAAAATATACAGGCGCAGTCCTTCGAGCTATTTTGCGCGGACATGTCAAGTGCAAGTTTTTGTTTTGTAAATTAATTTACTGTGGATGTTGTTAGTCAAAAGTGATCTTGTTTTGTTTAATAATATGCTACAATGTGAATAATAATGGAAAACGATAAATTGGACTTTAAATATGGGACACAAGTTGCAGTTAATTTTATACGGTTGTTCCGCGCTGTCAACTCTCATATAATACCCGACGTGTTTGGGCTATAATACCGCGAGCGACTCCAAGAAAAGCATGAAATTCTGCAACATCTGGAATTTGATGATAACCTCATTAACTCATAAGAGAGAAAGATATATTACGTCAGACTTAGCTGTATGGGCTAGACCCTTTGCCTTCCCTATCACCTCATTCATCATCCATCGGGAGAAGAAAGAAGAAATGCAGCCAGCATTCATGCCACTATTCTAAGCAGGCGGGACTTTAAATATAAACAAAACCTAATGCAAAAAAACTATAAATAAAAAATGTCATTTAGAGACGACCCTTATAGTCCCAAGGAGATTGGCAACGTTTCCCCTCTGTATAGCGAGGCTAAAACGTTGGCGGAAATAATTGTCAGTCTTCAGACTTTAGCTCAGACGCTTGGCTGGTCCAATCGTCTCTATGCCAAATATCGCAAACTCATAATCTAGAAACCAAGGTTTGAGTATTTGCGCAGCTTGAGGTTCTCAGCAGAAACCGCCGCTTAACGAGGTAGCCTGGGTGCGAGATAGGCTAATCATGTGTCTATACATGTCGTATCACACACCAGTAACCTGCCAAGTTTACATGGTCATGCCGTCGGGTCTCTTCCGTGATCCCAGAGGGTTCTAGCATCGCGGGTACTCCAGCTGTGACAAGAGCCCTTCGGATGATGTCGGTAAGAGCCGCGAGACGAGGAACCTGGCCAGCACTTCTAGCACAATAAAGCCCATGGTGTCCGAAATGCTCGACACTAGTTGATTTGAAAAAAATAATAATCTATAATTGGCAATAGAATCTCTTAAACACCCACGGCCTTTTTCAATCGCCAGGATGGACTTAGCTAGTTTTATTTTGGGGTTTAAGGACAACGTTAAAAAAGTTAGATTTCCTTTAGTTTTGAACGTTAAATTAGTACTTAATTTTTGTCATTCAAAATCAGTTGACATGCTCGTCCGGTACCGTATATGGGCCTAATTATAGATAACCGGCCAGTACTAGCCATATTGCGATGATAACGAGAAAAACGAGAAGCAAGGACATCATGGCTGCATCACTCATCTGCCTTCAGCTATTTAGCGTTACATTGTAAGAGAAAAAAAGAGACACACTGTCAACGTGGTGTGGATATTGGTGAATACTTTTCAAGCTGATCGACTTCAGGTGGACATCGCTAGTGATTTTATTAATATGAAACATGTTTTGTGTCTACGTTTGTCTTACTTTTACGCCTATAATACTAAACTGATTTTGATGAAATTTGGCAGAATTGTGCCTTGGAACCCTAAAGACGGACATAAGCTATTTGTCGTCATCATTTGACGTTAACATACGACCCCACAGCCATATAGCCAAGTACCTGCGCGCGCGCGGTCTACGACTATTCGCTGAGGAGAGTGCTCGTACACACCTACTCCAGAGTTCCCATGTTCCCCGTGTAATCGTTTTATTGAGCAAAATCGTGCAGTCCGATGAGAGTTTTGATGTGTTCGCAAAGTAAAAACATTGTCCTAAAGTACTTGGAGCCATATTAATTCGCACATCTAGTCACTTATCCTTGTTTTAGAATTTTGTTATGAAATATGTATTGTTCAGACATCTATGTAATGTACATTTTCATGGAAATAAATAAATATATCAGTGGAGAGACAAGGTCTGATGTGAGAAAAAGCTGGCAGTTAATAATGGAATCCACTGTTTAGACAATCTGAAGTAATAGACTGCCGCCTCAGGCTAGTGTGGTCCGGTTTAGTAATCAGCGATAATGTGGTCAGATAAAGCCTAAGGGATCACTAATATCATCATGAGACCTTTTATTGCTAGTAATTAGGAACTGCCATCGATGGTACAGTTACAGAAAAAAACAGCGATAACATTATATGTCATGCTTCGATCTGGCATTATCAGAGGGTTTTTGAAATACGAATTTGTCAAAAATTAAATAAAGAAAAAATAAAAATATTTATTTTATCACATATACAATAACAGTTAAGGTACGGTGTCATCACGACCGTATGCCTTTCAGGGTGGTCAGAAAAAGCAAATTTACTATACGCCCATCATACCAAGTGGCAAGCTCGTCTCTAGCGTACCATATTATTAAATATTTTTTTGTCAACCAGGAATCGAACCCGGTACTACGATGATGATAAAAAAATATCAGGATCAGGAACGGGTTCAAGACTCACCTTTACGCAGTGGAAGTTGGCGCGAGAGGAGTTCCAGCAAAATCTTTGCATCACTTGCTTAAAGAATTGGGCCTAAGCAGGTCTGCCGTCAATACATTTATGGAACGAGCTTCCAAGATGGCATTAACGGAATCATACAGTATTTGGTTGGGTAGGGAGAGGAGTGGATGGCGAGCGTATTATCGCGCAATAAAATAAAAAAGGGCCTCCTTTTTTAAACCAGCCTATTGTCGGTCGCAAGCCCAAGACGCCATTCTTCTCATCTCTTACCCACACACGATGGACCCGCTACCCGCACGGTAAATCCACGGAATGCTTAGAAATTTGTCTTCTTCTCTTATACATACAATGTACTTAAATGTTAAACGCTAGCATAGTTTATAGCCTAAAGATATACATATGTATAAACTGCAGGCATATGTAATCTGTTTAATTTTCTAACATTAGACAAACGATGCAATAGCATGTAATGGCGACCTTCATTGACTTACACAAAGAAGACTGGTCATTTGAAAAAAGATTATACAAAAAACAAGTATCAGCTATCAACACTTAAGACCTTTGCTATTCTAAAAAATATAAATATTAAATAAATAATAAATAAATATTTCCAGACAGGTCACACAGCGCCATCTAGTTTCCGTGGTAAGCTACGAGACTTGTGTTACGGAAACTAGATGGTTGATAAACTACATATTATACTTTTTTTTTTATAAATATATACATATTATACATATAAACACTCAGACCGTTTTTACAATGAATTATACAATGTACAACTTGCCCCCGGTGGGAATCGAACCCACGACCTCCCAAGTTCACGGCAACGTTTGTTACCACAAGACCACGGAGGCGGTTAAATATATTTGTATTTATTAATTAATAAACATCGTCAAAAAAAAAGTATTATCAGGACCGTTTCCCTTCAGGGGTTGTCTGAAACCATGTTTATAAAGAAGCGGATTCATATTTAGCCAACTTTACTATAGGCCAATAATGTCAAGTGACAAGCTCGTAGATGTCTCTAGCGTACCAAACTCAAGCGTAGAACCTCAAGCTGCGCAAATACGAAAACCTCGGTACAGGTTATGAATTTGCGCCGTTTGGGGTCGAGACGATGGGCCCAAGAGCCAAGGAGTTGTCCAAACGGCTAACAGAAAAATCTGGAGGCAGGAATGCTGGCAATTATTTCTGCCAACATATTAGACTCGCTATACATAGGGTAAACGTTGCGAGACTGGCATTGGTACTTGAGGACATTTTTTACCTATAGTTTATTGTTTATTAGGTTTAAATTATGTTGATATTGGGCATATCATGGACGAGGATCCGAACCAACAAATTAATACTGTAAGAACAACGCCTTTCCTCGACTGTACAATCAAATATTTTACGGTCTTTGGACACGACGTGGAGAAATATCTAATAAGCTCCTAGTAGTCCAGGGGACGACGCAGAGTGGGACGACTCCCCGCCAGATGGTCGGATGGCCTAAGCTGGTGGGAGTTGGATGAGGGTTGCAAAAGACCGCGTGCAGTGGGGAGCCTTGGGGGTTATATCTTGGGGGATATATCTTGGGGCCTATATCCAGCAGTGGAGAGACACAGGCTGATGATAATGATGATGAGTCCAGGGGAATGTCGATGCCAAAAGAATGTCTGGTAGGTAGAGATTGTGGCATCGAACGTGGCAAGAACACGTATTCAATGCCCCGGACTTTAGATACTAGTCAGTGAAGCTGTAGAGATAATGTCTGTGAAGAATTGCCTCAATTTCAAACCTCATCTCCAATAGTACTTCCCGGGAAAGCATGATTGCTACCAACCACCATCTAACAGGCTCGCGTGAGATCTTATTTTTCGGATATCCGGTTAATCGGCAATCTTAAGCGATTGTTAACAATTTAAATCGATTACAAACATTACTTAGATTTATACCTAGTCTTGCAATAAATATGGCAAGATTTTCTGGCTATCAAATAAAACAGTGTTTTTTTCATTAAATTCATTACAGCCCCTAGAGCGTGACATATAGTGGAGATTTTGGCCTACACTCGCTATAATAGCCAGACGGGTTGGCGTGGATCTGATGTCAATTTGCAATGACAATTTAATAACGACTCCACAAGTTGGTTTTAGTGGAACCGGGACCTGGAGTCACTCGCGGCATTAAACACGTCGCGTCGGGTATAATATGGGAGTTCACAGCGCGGGAAAACCGAAAAAAAATAACTGCAACTTGTATACAATATACAAAGTACAAATTATGGTTTTTATAATTATTTACATTGTAGCTCATTATTTAACAAAACAACACTTTTGACTAACAATATTCATAGTTAATTAATTTACAAAACAAAACTTTCAGTTGACATGTCCGCGCAAAATGGCGCGAGAGACTCCTTTTTTTTCTTTCTTTTCTATTAAACAAACTACAAAAAAAAATATATACAAAAAAAAAACGTCCTTTGTCATTGTGTAATAATGTTTTTTTTTTAAATCACGCTAAAGCATTGACGTCCATAATATAAGGGTGTATATATAAAATAATAAAAAATGGCTTGATTTTTTGTACCAATTGAACTTGCACCATTTACCAAAATTCGTTGCATAGTGCACCTAGAAATGTTTAAAAATTCTCGGCCACAGATTACCTTACTGTGGCTATATCGAGTGACCGACAAGGACGACGACGAACAATAATCTTCTGATCCATCAGCGTAAATTTGGTCTCAAATTTTGTAATTAAACGCACTATCAATTCATTTGGCGCATTATTGCGACTGAAAACTTGACGTAAAGGGGTGTATCACTAACTTTTTATCACTATAGACGGCGCATGATAGATGGTACCTAATATAACTGTCAGTTGCATAGAAATCTTGTATTTTTATTACGAAATTTATTATTTTCTGGATATTATGCCGAAATGAGCAGCTTTTAAGGGTACAAGTCGAGATCAAAGATATGGCGATCTCAAAATTTCCGTTCTATTAATTTAACCTTTTTTTTTTAAAGACGGTTTTCGCTTTCTTAATTCGTCTTTTAAGGTAGGTAACGTAAATTTAAAATACATTTTTCTGTTGTAAACATAAAAAACTACAAAAACATTTAAAAAATGATGCATCAAAGGTGTAAACAAGGTACCAGTGCCGCTAGCGACATCTACAAAAAGCTTTGCCTGATACACCCCATTGACGAACTGTTTTCGCAAAACTGTCCCCATAAGTGTAATGTGTTTTTACAATAATTAAACGTTGTTGGTTTGAATACTTTCCATATTCTTAAATCGCGTGGTGTATACGTGACAACTGTCAAAATGAAACACCGTGCAACACGTATTAACAAAATGGCGGCAAATATTAAATCCGGCGCTCTTGTTGGGACTACCGAGGATCCTACTATTAAATTATTTCTTGCGTCTATCTTTTTTGTTTTGTTACAGAATTCATGTCGCCCTGCAAAACACCATAACACGTCTAAACCATCAAACCATGTATAAAACTGGATCATTTGTGCAAAACGGTTTAGCTCACTTTTTCCTTTAATTTCCACACTTGTGGCAATTCCTTCTATGTCAAAACACAACATAAAATTGCAAATAAAATTACAATTTTCTTCGCAGGTTTTATGGTAGGACTTCTGATTTAATCGTCCACAATCTCAAGCGACATTCTTGAATTCTTACATTATAATGAACATATATTTATTGTAAATAATGTATATTTTAAAATAAAATAAATTCATAAGTAGGTAGATAAATACTCTTATACTAACATTATAAATTTGGAAGAAGCTTTGACTTTGTGTTTGTCCGCCGTCGCTTGCATTAGATACTGGACCAATTTAGATAAAAAACATCATTCATCTTGGGCTAAATTGTATTGACACTTATTATATATGCATTTTTAGATAAATTATTCTAATAGGGTTACATTATGTATCTACAAGTTAATAAATTTATTAATCAATATTCTAAATTGCCCCTAGAACGACCGTACTTGGGCCCATGCCTCGCTGACAATAGGTTTGGAGGTCTGGAAACCAGAAAAAAATTTAGTGTAGCGCTGCCAGCTATTCTGTCGTCTGTACGTAGTACTGTCGAGCTCTACGGAAGAATTACAAACCCATCTTTGGGTTCCGTGGCGCCGGCGCACTTGTCAGATGCCTGGTCGGTAGCATGTCGAAATGTTTCGGTTGTAAATTTACCAAAATTACAACGACTATGGGCCTTATAGCCGTCACCACTAGGGAGTCAGATCTCTGGTTGCAGGCTTTTCCTTCAGCATCGTTTGGGACACGTCTTGATGGAAATACATTGGCCATGGCAGTGTGCTTTTGTCTCGGGGCCCGGACTGTTCACTCACACAAGTGTCGGTGTGGCGAACCAGTGGAACATCTCGGACAACATGGGCATTCTTATGTGCTAAAAGTCCCGGCCGCATTTCCGTCACGCGGCTCTCAACGACATCATCCGAAGGGCTCTTGTTACTGGAGTACTTGCTATCCTAGAACCCTCTAGGATTGCGCGGAGCGATAGTAAGAGACCCGATGACATGTTCGTGGCCGTGGAAACTTGGATGGTCTCTTGTGTGAGATGGTACATTAGCCCCATCTCAGATCCAGGCAACCTCATCCAGCGCGGGAGTGCGCCGGTTTCTGCTGAGAATTTCAAGCTGCATAAATACGCCAACCTCGGTACAGGTTACGAGTTTGCGCCGTTTGGGGTCAAGACCATGGGGACCCTCAGCCAAGGATTTGTCCCAACGGCTGACGGAGAAATCTAGAGACCGGAAGGCTGGCAAATATTTCTGCCAACGTAAATACGAAGTGGTAATGTTGCCAGTCTTCTTGGGACTGTCTCTAGTGGGACGTCTCTTGAGGACATTTTTATTTATAGTAAGTTTATTTTTTTAGGTTTAGATTATAGTTATTTTAATAATAAAAGAAATATAAATATTTAAGTATAATATGTTTTAGTTATTTTTTATTGTATTATTATTTATATTAATAAAATAATTTAGTCGAATTTACATCATAATTACAATATTTTATACGAATATCAAGTCTAAATAGCGGTTGACATTGGGAATGTCCGTAAGTTACAACATGGCTCCAGCTCTCCATGCATGGTCTTTTGTTTGGCTTTCTTGGCTCGCGACGTAAACGATAAAATTACCATAATCTAGGCTGAAAGAGGTGTTAATGCGAATTTAGATTTGTGGCTAGAAAGCATTTGACATATTGCAGTATTGAGTTTTAGGCATAGACGTGTATATATGAGCCTGTCATTTGTCTTTTCACTTTTAAAAATACTTTATGTCGAGCAAACATAGCATAACTACCTAAAACAAAATATTATTATTATTATTCAACTAAGAAATGCGGCGAGCCTTTTAGGTATCCCTTCCGGGTGACAAGCCCTTAGTTTATTTTGTAGAATAGTATTATTTTCATAGGTATTTTTAGTTTAGTTTCACTTATTTATAATTAAATTAAAAACTATTTTAATATTTTTGTATCTTACCTAGCATATTGTATTCCAATCGAAGTAAAATTTATAAATAAAATTAAAAGTAATTATAAATAAAACTAAACTAAAAATAGCTTGGAAATGAAACCTATTCAACAAAATAAACTAAGGGCTTACCACCTGGGTACCTAAAACGCTCGCCACAGTTCCTCGTTGAATAATATTTTTTAGTTATGGCATTTGGAATCGTCACACTCTTTAATAATTCGATTACCCAGCTCTTTCACAAATTTGTGAGTATCAAAAGAGTCTCAACCCCAAATGCCACAATGTTATGTTTTTTTTAAATGCAATTATGTGCTTTTTAGATTAGGCTAAGCAAGACCAATACCAATATTGAGCAAATTAGTTAAGGCATAAGATCTTGAACTTTTCCAAATTCTAAGTAAATCAGACCAGTAGTTCTCGAAAAAGTAGTTTGCGGATATACACCAGTCTCACAAGGTACAATAAGAAAAAAATATCTTTTAAGTCAGTGCAAGAGACTTGTGAGACTCGAAGGGGAAGAGGGGCGGATAGGCATGGCCGCGCGAATCATCGGCATGACTCTCTCGCTCTCTCCCGCTCCTTCTTTCTCTTTCTTTCTTTACGCGTCTGCAACTATGCGTGCGCACGCAGCCACGCGCATTTATTTAATCTCCATATTCCTACCAACAACGAAATCAATAATCTGCAAGTTTAGTTCTCACTTTTGCGGTACGTCCCGCGACGCACCCGTTTTTTTTTGTTTACAGGACGGGCTGTGTATATGTCTATGATCTTAGGATTTTGCTCAGTTTGGATTTCAAAACATTGAGGTATATTGAAGCTGTTTTCGGATTTCAATACTAAGATTAGTGCTTAAGTATAAGTTATATGGTGATTTATATTGACAGGGCTTAGAAGGAAAATACTAGCAAGGTTTTCAATATTTTGTTGCTACAAAGAGCGTGTTTTTGCGCAATAATAACTGGCCTTTAAACTAGCTTATAGTCGGTCCTTATCCCGAGACACAATTATTCGTCTTTCTTCCCCACCCGGTGTTACGTTAGGCATTAAATGAAACTAAAAAAAATAAAGTGAGATATGAAGTATAATTAAGTGATTATATATATAATAATTATTATTTATTTATACAGTAGAAATTAGTTACAATAATAAATACAATAGTAAAATATTTATATAATAAATTACTTGATGTGAACAAAATTGACACTACATATTTCCAATTATATTGCACGTTGGAGCCCAAACCAGGAATTTTCGTCTTGTGTCTTGAGCTCCAGCTGCCAATGAATTCAAAACATGGTACATAAAAAAAACTCATTTCCATGCATTATCATCCACATCGGAACTACGGTCCAAATTTCAAGTCTCATCGGGAAGTTGTTTAAATTCAATCACAAAATTCCACCCGGATGTCTGTCCAAGACAGAAACAAGTTAATAAAATCATTTAAAAAATATATTTTATTAACTTTTAATGCATCCGTTGACCAAACGGTTAACTTCTCCCAACCTGACAACGATGTATCACGAAGATCCTAAGCAGCGTGGTTTTCTTCACAAGCTGAGGCCCAGCTCAGAAGTAGATACTTGGAAAACTCCTACTCGAAAAGACCCTGGAATGCACTGAGAACACACGTTACATTCCATCTCCAGACTCACCAATACTCCAAGTCCACACCATGACAAGATACAGTGGAGTTGGTGAGACCCCAGCGGTTTTGCACAAATAAAAATAAATCCACTGCGCGTGGTCATGAAGTAACCTATACTATTTTTAATTCAATATTTACTTAAGCTTAGGGGGTGGCAATATCCAATAGGTTAAATAAATGATATAATTATTAAGTTGAAAATGATTTAAATTAAGAAATAATATTGTAATTTTACAGAAATATGGAATGTCAAATTGACAATTGACAAGTGGTTTTTTAAATGTGCGCGAGGCAAAGAATGTCGGTTGCAGCCAACAATATTTATTCCATAGCCGTAACCGATACAATCATTACACCGGCACACGGATGTGAATCCATAAAATGGTAAGAAAGTCTTGTCTTCAAACGTTCGAAATACAAACTGACAAATAATAACAGCCGGCACATAATAAACCCAACTCGTGCGCGAATCGACGACTTTATCGACGCGTGCTATCCGATCTCGATTGTGTCGATAACAATCGAGATATGCAGATGAATCGGATTAGTAATCGACAAGGCGGTATCGATCGTACTCTCGATACATTTACTCGTACAATACGAATACTACATTTTAGTACATGAGTTTGAAATTTATTGTCTGGATAATTTGTCAGAATGACTACTTACATTAAGACTGTTTATTCAGGTCTCTGGTCTATATTATAATAAATTGATAATAAGCATTATGCTAGACAAATTGCGAGTACACTTTATATACATTAGCCCAGGTGTTTCCAACAGGAGATGTCGCTAGCGGCAATGGTACCTTGTTTACACCTATGACGCATCATTTTTAAAATGTTTTGTAGTGTTTTTTATTTTTATAACAGAAAAATATATTTTAACTTAACGTTACCTACCTTAAAAGAGAAATTAAGAAAGCGAACACCGTCTTTAAAAAGAAAAAAGCTTGAATAAATAGAACGGCAATTTTAAGATCACCATATCTTTGATTTCGGTTGGAAATCTCGATTTGTACACTCGCTTATTATATAAAAATAATAAATTTCGTAATAACAATAAAGTTATATTAGGTACCATCTATCATGCGCCACCATCATACTTAGTTTAAGAAAACTAATGTAAGAAAAATAATAATTTTATTGATTTTATACATATTTATCATTAACAACTTTTAGAGAGAATTATTGTTAGACTATATTCGATAGGCCGGCACAGTGGTAAGGACAGGAGCCAATGACGGCAGGCATCAGTTTTGGCCTGTGCGAGTGTTCGGTTGAGGAATAGAGAAGAAGTTTTTTTAATAGGTGGTAGGCAGACTGAAGGTGGTAATTTGCCCAGTCTGCCGGGGCGGGGAAGTATCCACCGTTCGTGCCGATAAATCCAGTAAAATGTATCCACACGTTTCGGGATCAGGCTCGAATTGCCGTCATGTCAAGAGCAAGTCAAGAGTCAAAAACGCATGGGTGTACCCATTTATTATTTAAATTATTTGTGTTTATATAGTATAGCTTATAGTATGACAATGCCTTTTTATAGCAGCTATAATTTTAAGTGACATTTTTTTTTATTTTTTATATTTGTGTTGCATTAGCTTCTAAAATGACAATGCCTCTTTACAGCAGCTATAATTATAAGTATAGTTTTGTGTGGAATTATTGTTGTGTAAATAACTCACGTAGGTTTTTTTTTAATGTTATTTTATGTTTGTATTGTACATTTAAGTAAGGTTGTGTAGTTTCATGGCGTTCTACCTGGTAGAATGCTGTGAAATTATGTAGCCTAATATTAAAGTATACTTATTGTAAATTTGACATGTAAAAGTGCAAAATATAATATTTTTTTGTCCTATGCCTAATTACAGAAATAAACGAATTGAATTGTCCAATCAAGCCGGCATAGTGTTAGGGACTGATGTCAGTCATGAGTGTCTGATTCCAGTTGCTAACATTTATGGACCTTACGCGCCACTTACCTTCAGATGGGCGGTCACATGTCGTGCTAGTATAAAAAAAGGGATAAGGTATTAATTTTAATGACAATTTATTAACAATTCCACAAGTTGGTATTAATGGAACCGGGACTAACACAGGAACGGTGGTGTTGGTAATGTATGACAAATGTACGTAAAAAAAGTATTTCTCATTGGTACATGCTGAGGTTCGAACAGCTAAACTTTTGTATTGGAAAGCGTTGTTACAACCGAGTCACCCGCTGTAAATATATTATACATCAAAGTTATTAATGACGACGTTTTGTTATGCAAAAAATAATACTATATATGGTAATTTATACGAATTTGGCGTATAAATGTGAAGCATGCGTGGCTTGCGATCATCGATGTTGCGTCTGCGCATCGCATAATAATTCTCAAGAGCCCTTTATTGGAAAAATAAATGTCCTCCAAATGTATTATAAGTAGGATTTTTTTTTGTAAAATTATGCAAGTTTACACATCTGCCGACTGTTGACGGATGGCAAAATAAGGAAAATATTTACGAGATCTTTAAAAAGCAAAACGCATTATATCATTAGGCGCTTCCTATCTTTAAATTTAAATAAAACAGTGTATCATCGATTTTTTTATTCCTTTAAAAGACCTATTGATGCCATTATGTGTGGAATATAACATCGCTCAAATGCAAACAGCTTGTCTGGGTGGAGCGCATCCGAAATGTCAAATTTTCCATGACTAAATATGACCGATGGCTTATTCGCATACACCTGCGACTTAAGAAAACCCCACAAGAAAAACTCTAACGGGGTCAAATCGCACTATCTTGATGGCCAGTTCACATCACCTAAGATGACCATGCTCTCAAATCGTTTGTGCAGAATATCCAATGTGGCATGAGCTGTGTGGCACGTAGCGCCGTCTTGTTGAAACCACATGTCGTTGGTGTCCAGATCATCTAATTCAGGCAATGCACTATCATAGAATCAATAATTTGAGACGATTTCCTAGCTTTCCTTTCTCATACTGGCTTCTTGCCCCATTTTGTTATAAACAATTTAATTAATTCGTATTTTTTTCGAAAACGCTGTTTTTGTACTATGCCACTTTTTGCCGAGAGGCGATTTCTAAGATAGAAACTTAGCAAGTTTATTTATACTTAAGTTAAAAGATATTCATATATGTCTTAAGGATAACATACTAAAACCATTTGAATACTTAAAAAATGGACAATTATAAAACGGTAATTGGAAAGCTATTTATACAAGTACGGTTTTATTCGTTATCATTTTAAATACGTTTGTTGGCTTAAGCATTTCATGTATATTATTTTTTCCCTTTACACCATGCAAATTGAATAAATACCTTAGGAGATATAGCAAATTCAAAATAATGCGCAACAAAATTAAATTCGTGACGCCCGCGCCTTTTACACTTTGAAAGCCACCCGGCAATTATTAGTTTGATTCACTGATACCTATACCAGTTAGCTGTCACACTGTTATCAGTGCCCGTTACTAGTACCAACACATTTTAAATGTAAGTTTAGAGATTATTATTTTAATTTCAGAAAAGCCAGAGGTGGATTAACTCATAATACGTTCAAATATAGAAAACAAGGGTAGGTATAAAAGAAAGCATAGGGACAAAAATAAGGAAAGGCATGCTACAAAGGTTTCGGGCATGTTGAAAAGATGAGCAAAGAAAGATTGACGAACCAGGTATATAATTCGAAAGTTGTGGGTAAAAGAGGCCCTGGCAGATCAAGACTCACATATCACGATCAAATAAATAAAACATCGGCCGTAGGTGCATTAAAAAGCCTTCGTGACTAAAGGGCATGTATGAAAAGGTTCATGAATGTCGACGAAGCAAAAGACATATCGTGTAAGGTGGAGCTCAATTGTCTCTGCCTACCCCGCAAAGGATCTGGCGTGAAAATATGTGTATGCATGTATATGTATGTATAGAAAACGAGGATGATATTAAGGACAATCGAATCCAGCAATTAATAATGTAGTAACAATTAACAATTTTGTTGTTCTTTACTTTACATTACATGCCCTTTTGTTTACCTTTTATGAGTATAATAGCTTGTACAATAAGACATTTGCATTTACACAGAATAAATAACTAAAATATAAATAAATTATCTCACATACAAGTTAATAAATAAGAAATGATATGCGTAAATACTTGTACTTAGTTTTGCCATGTGCGGCCGCTCACCGTTTGACATTGCCGACGTGTTTTTGCTCAAGTATGTATTAATGAAAATGTTATTGTTGCATTGCAGATATCCATGATCTATCATCATGACAGTGCCTAGTTTTTGTTATCGTAATGCAAGGTTGCATGCATGCATTTCGTTCAAAAGTCGGTCGAGCAAACACATTCAAAAATGCATAATTTACATTCCGTCTTAGCTCGAGATTCGGAGATGCCTACTTTTTTTTTTTTATACTTGCACGACATGTGACCTTGGTCCCACCTGATGGTAAGTGGCGCGCAAGGTCCATGAATGTTAGCAACTGAAGTCAGATACTCATAACTGCCATCAGTCCCTAACACTATGCCGGCTTGACTAGATGCTTTTTCACACTTCGCTTGAAGGACTCCAAGTTATAGGAAAGTGGAAACACAGAGGCTGGAAGAGCATTCCACATCTTTATCGTACGACAGATGTATGAGTCCCCTAATTTATACGCGAAGGGATGGTGACTACGGTATGTGGGTGCATATTCTGACCTGTGCGTGTGGTTCGGTTGCGGAATGGAGAGGGAGGGATTAGGTTATAGAGTTCTTCGGAGCACTCACCATAGTATAGCCGGTAGAACACGCTCAGAGAAGCCACATCTCGGCGAAGCTGCAGGGATTCGAGAGTTCCAGATGTAGTGGCATCGTCCACAATTCGAACAGCTCGCCTCTGTAGGACATTGAGACCATCTGTCAGGTACTTGGCGGAACCATCCCAAAGGTGAGAACAGTATTCTATACATGATATTCTACTATTGAGATGTTTGTCGTTGGCCTGACTAGACGTATGTTCTATCGGGCCGACAACGGATACTCAAGCATCTTGAGAATATTACACGGCCCCCCAACGGGAGACCACTTCCTAGAGAGCTGGAGCAGTAGAACCTAGCCCCCTGAATTCGTGAGCCATACTAGTAACGGCGCCCAGCACTAAACGTGAATGAATTGAACTGCCGGGGAAAACAGGGGAATGTCCCCATCCTCAACCCAAGCCAATTAGGCATCCGGGCCTGGACGACCCCACTCTGTCTGTCTGTCTGTCAGGGAACCGAATTGCTGTGATACTCGTAGCTAAACACAAAGTGAGTATGAAGCCTAATGCAAAATACGTTAAATAAATAAATTAAATAAAACCAGGAATCGAACTCGGTACCTCTGCGTCTTAATCCACGGACTTAACCGCTAGACCACCGCATTCAAAATTATGCAAAGAAAATGTAAATACATTTCTTTATAGATTTAGTGAAGCAAAGTAGTTATGTAAATGTGTATGAAGTGTTGCCATTAACAACAAGATAAGAATCCACTAACGAGCTTCTAGATACATAAATACGCTGTGTTGCCAGCATCTATCGCGCAGATGACTCGGAGAAGTATGATTGAAACTTTTGCTGAATAAATTGTAGTTAATACATACAAAGTCTGGCCACACTGGATGCGAACATGTAAACTCGATTTAAAAACATTGCATCTAAAAGTAAATCATCACGACCATTTCCCTTTCGGGGTGGTCAGAAACCACGCTTATAAATAAGCGGATTCACATTTAGCCAACATTACTATAGGCCAATCATGACAAGTGGCAAGCTCGTCGATGTCTCCAGCGTACCAAACTCGAGAAATATCACAAATAAATTAAATATTAATTAAATGTATTTATTTATATTAATAAATATTTTTGTGTCCCGACCAGGAATCGAACCCGTTACCTTCGAGGCTTAATCCACGGACTTAACCGCTAGACCACGGAGGCAGTTTATAGGAGGCAGACTATGGTGACGTGTGCAGCGTTAATATCTCAGAGGTATTGCTTAACAAGATGGATCGGTAACTTAACGCATGTATGGTTCATCTATTGTTTACGTAAATATGACCATATCTCTGAGTATCGAGCTAAGTTAAAGTGGCTATGATTCGGTGTCGCAGGAATTTTAGAGTACTCTGCTTACCTTTTTCTGTTCGTAATGAACCTTCGACCCCACACTTACAGCAGATATTCAGATTCATTTACTGTATCGGCTGCTCGTCAGTGGAACAAGCTTTCCACTGACCATCAGACAAGCTCCTTCAATTCACATCTTTAAAAAACAACTTAATACATTCTTTTTAAACAGTATATTTAAAATTTAAATATTTCTTCTTAATAATATTATATTATCTTCATATATATCTACTATATATTAATAAGTATTTAAGTAGTCTATGTATACATACTATTTATTATATATATACCGCAGTTGTGGTGCAACTACACCAAAGAGTCGTACAGAAGACTGAAGGTGCAATACAATGATGCCTTCAGAATTCTGTTTCGGCTCCCCAGGTGGTGTAGTGCATCCAGCATGTTTGCCGAGGCACGTCTGCCGGTATTAGACGCGGTAATCCATCGTATGGCCTCATTTAGAAAATGCATAATGGACACTAAAAATATAATTTTAATGAATATCTATTAGCAATGCTTTATGCTTCAAAAATTATGGATAAATTAGTATGTACATTTTAGATTAATTACTAACATAGTTTTCTTTAAGTTATTATTGTTACTAACACAATATGGTTTTTGTACCGAAATAAATAATAATAATTATTATTATTTATGTAGTTTATTCAAATTTAAAATAAGGTGAAAATTGCACCCCACTTATTATACTGTCTCACTCTCCCAAAGGTTAGCTGGTAGAAAAAGCCGAAATGGCTTTAAGTTCGCCTTTGTACATACTTTTAACTTAAAGTGTAATAAAGTATTTTAATAATAATAACGAAATACCTTGAGGATGTTGCCTCTTCTTTTCACGATAGATCTCTATGATCAAAGTGGCTCAATATCCGAAATCGCAGGTCTGCACATAGTCTTTCGTTTCTTTACGGCACTGCCTTACCTAAAAGATCGTTTGAAATTCCTTTGCGACTCTCACAGTATGTTATCCTTAAGAGATAGACATATGCCATAATGGACTTTTCTGTAGACCTACTCGTATATAGGATACACAATTCCAATATAAATAATTTTGTTATATCTCAAAGGCATTATCAGTAAAAGCTCACAGACAGCTTATTTTTTTCAGACACCTCCAGCAAATAATAATAATTCTTTATTTATACATCAGAAATTAGTTACAATAATAAATACAACTGTGAAATATTTAGATATTAAATTACTTGATGTGTACAAAATTGACACTACATATTTCTAATTGTATTGCACGTTGGAGGCCAAACCAGGAATTTTCGTCTTGTGTCTTGGGCTCCAGCTGCACTAGCTACCCTAGTATTCTACATATTTTGTTACGAAGGCTTTTTAATGCACCTTCAGTCAGTGTTTTATTTATTTGATCGTGATATGTGAGTCTCGGTCTGCCAGGGCCTCTTTCACCCTCAACTTTCGCATTATATATCTGGTTCGTCAATCTTTCTTTGCTCATTCTTTCAACATGCCCGAACCATCGTAGCATGCCTTTTCTTATTTTTGTCCCTATGCTTTCCTTTATACCAACCCTTTTCCGTATTTCGACGTTACGTATGCGGTCCGCCAATGTGACGCCGCATATCCGGCGCAGCGACCTCATTTCTACGGCATTAACCCTACTGTCATGCGTATTCTGACGTATCCACGACTCGCTTCCATACATCAGTGTTGGTACCAACATGGCATTGTGTATGGCGAGCCGAGCTTTGTCACTGACATTTCGACTGCCGATCAGTGACCCCAGGGCACCGTTAACACTATTTCCCGCGTTCACTCTTCTTTCAACGTCCCTATCGTACTTCCCATCCGCAGTGAAAACACTGCCCAGATATATAATTTCATTTACTTGTTCTAGAGTTTCATCATCAATCTTTATCGTCAAGGTTGTCATCCTTCTTCTTTCAAACACTAGTACCTTAGTTTTTCTCGCATTCAAACGGAGTCCTTTTTCTGCACATCCCTCCTTCATTCTTGTGACTAGTGATTGCAGTTGTTGTTCGGACGATGCCATAAGAACAGCATCATCTGCATAAAGCAGGCAGTTCACCACTAGATCACTCATCTTTATCCCACAGTCACTCTCTCTCACTCTTTTTAGGCATTTGTCGAGATATAGAGTGAATAATCTAGGAGAAAGCACACAACCCTGTTTGACGCCCATTTGGGATTCAAAGTAAGGCGACATACCCCCCTCCACCCGCACACAAGCTTTGCAGCCCTTGTACAGGGACTGTATAGCTTGTAGCAGTTTGTCATTCACTCCATACTCCGGCAATATGTCCCAAAGCTTCTTTCTTACAACTCTATCAAAAGCCTTCTCCAAATCCACCAAAGCACAGAAAACCTTTTGGTTTAAGGCCAAAAACTTCTCTGTGACACTGCGGAGCGAAAAGACTTGGTCAGTGCATCCTCTTCCAGGTCTAAAGCCTCCTTGTGCCTCCCATAAAAGACCCTCAGTCTTCTCTTGCAGGCGTTTCGTGAGAATCTTGCCATACATCTTGCTCGCCAAACTGATCAAACTAATTGCTCGGTAGTTAGCACAGTCTAATCTAGATCCTTTACCTTTGTACAAAGGAACGATGACTGATTGCCGCCAGTCCTCCGGTACTCTTCCCTCCTGCCAGCAAAGGTTGCACAGAAGATGGAAAGCGTTCCAGACCGGTATACCACCGTATTTGATCATTTCAGCGAGCACTTGATCTTTTCCCGCTGCTTTGCCACATTTCAGGCTTCTAATTGCCGATTGCAATTCTTGCACACTTATTTCCTCCTTAAAAGTGGACGTTGTAATTGTGGGTGGCTCTGGAGGTAAAGTACCCGTCGTAACGTCGTTAGGAGTCCCACTATCATACATCTCGCTAAAATATTCACTCCATCGCTGCAACACCTCATTTGTGTTTGCAAGAATGTTACCGCTCTTTGATTTCACTCTGTTCATTCGACAAGATGACAAGCCACCTTTGGCCTTCCTAACTTCCCTCCAGAAAAGTTTGGAGTTCTCCTTAAAGTTGCTTGTCATCCTATTTTCACCTATTTCCTTACATCTTTCACGCTTCTCCTTAACCAAAGATTTAGTCTCAATCTTGCAGCGATGGTACAACTCTTTTTTTTCTCTTTTCATACTTTCATTCATATTGAGCGAAGCAACGTAATCTATCCAAGCTTTCTTCTTTCTTTCTACCGAATCTTTTACCTCTTCATCCCACCAGGCGTCACCTTTGGTTGCTCGCTTTTTTGCTACTCCACATACTTCTCTTGCCGATTCTACCATACCATTTTTTAGATACTTCCAGCACTCTTCTACATCTTTGCTCACATCTTTCAAGTTGATAAGTTTATCTTTGACGCATTTCATATACTCCTCTTTCACACTATCATCTTGTAACTTTTCACTCTTTATTCTCTCTACTGCTGACAGATTCCCACCTGATCGCCGGTGGCGCCATTTTGTGAACAAGCCACTAATCCTAGTAATTACTAGGTAGTGGTCCGTTCCCAATTCTGGCCCACGATACGCCCTCGTATCCAGAATCTGCGTACGCAGTCTTTCATCAACTATTATTAAATCGATCATACTCTTTTCACTATTCATCGTTCTTGTATACATGTGAATATTTTTGTGAGCAAACATTGTGTTGGACACAAAAATATTCTTTTCTAGGCACACGTCAAGAATAAGTTTACCTGCATCATTTACTCTCCTATCTCCAAAATCACCTAGGACCGTTTCGTAATCTGCACGGCGTGTCCCCACCCATCCATTCAAGTCCCCACATAAAATAATATTTTCGTTCCCAACTGCCAAATCTAGAACTGTCCTGACCTGGTTCCAAAAATTCTCCAGTTCCTGCTGTGGGGCTGAGCTTACTGGTGCGTACACCACGGCTATAAATATTTTTTTTAGACCAGTTTTCAGACGAACCCAGAGTATTCTTGGGCTTTCCAGGCAGTACTCGTACATGCTGTCGGCCAAGCGTCCGGATAGTAAGATGCCCACCCCCTGACTACCGCGATCGCTGTCTCCCACTCCCGACCAGAGCGCGATCCCCCCTCCCGGCAAGTCCTGCATCTCACTACCCCTCCGCTTGGTCTCGGTCACGCCAATCGCATCCAACTTCATTTCATCCATCACATCTAGGAGTTCATTCATCTTATCTTTCATCCCTCCCCGGACATTCCAGGTGCCAAGTCGGCACTCAGTTGTCCTCAGTCCGCGTTTTTTGGGCCCTGCGTGATGGGTTGCGGACCCCATCGCCGCTCCGGCTCATACTACTGCCTACCCCGCATTACAATTTTATTATTATCATTATTACAAATGAGTCCTTGGCCTAAAATTATTATACATTATACAAATTTACAAATAAATTATAATGTCAAAAGAAAAACAAATTAGATTATTATATATGTCAAAACAATTACAATTATATTAAAATTACAAATAAACATTAAGTCAAATTATTTTATGTTTTAAAATGTCAGTTAAACAATTTCTGGAGCCTAATTTATATTATTATTATTTTGTAGCGCCATCTAGTGGAGCTGTCGGTAACTCCCCGTTGTTCTCGCGTAATACAGAGGTACTTCAGTTACTCGGTGGTGGTTTAAAATTTCGAGTACGTGTTCTTGATATTCCTTGGGCTATTTTAAAAAGTTGTCTCTCTAAATCTCAACAGATAAAATGAAAAATAATTTAATACTGGGTGGATTTGAACCGGGCATCGACGAGTAAGTTGTCCGATGTTGCGGTATCTAAGCTATCGAGATTCATAGTTGCGTAGCGAAAATAATGTCTATATTCGTGTGAATCGTAAATTAAAATAGATGGTTCTTGAATAGTCTGTTTGTTTTGAAGGTCACTTTATAATCACACCCGCATTTTGTTTGTATTTTTCACTTATTTTTATTAAATCACCATATTATTATCACTTTAGTTAGTTGTTGGATTATCCTGTTATTCTGCCGATTAATTTATATATACTTTTGACGCTAAATGACATTTAAACCACTTAAATAAATTGTTTTTACGGGAGCTACTGCCTACACGTCCTACCCCTACCGGGCGCGGGGCCGACCTCTTTTTTTTTTTTTTGTTCTCTTCTCCCGATGGATGATGAATGAGATGATAGGGAAGGCAAAGGGTCCAGCCCATACAGCCAAGTCTGACGTAATACATCCTTGTCTTTCATGAATTAATGAGGTCATCATCAAATTCCAGATGCTGCAGAATTTGATGCTTTTCTTGGAATCATTCGCGGAACCATCCACTGCTCAAACACGTCGGGTAAAATATGGGAGTTGACAGCGCGGGAAAACCGCAAAAAATAAACTGCAACTTGTGCCCCATATTTAAAGTCCAATTTATCGTTTTCCATAATTATTCACATTGTAGCACATTATTAAACAAAACAACACCACTTTTGACCAATAATATCCACAGTAAATTAATTTACAAAACAAAAACTTGCACTTGACATGTTCACGCAAAATGGCGCGAAGAACTCCCTGGGGGCCGACCTCTCTTGCAGTGACGATAAAAGACCCGATGGATTGACCTTGGTGCCTTGGTTAATGGGACGAGCATTGGTGTGGGACGCTACTTGCGTCGACACCCTTGCTAGGTCTCATCTCCAGGGCACCTCTGCCAGGGCCGGGGCTGCAGCGAACTTGGCTGAAAAGGCCAAAAGTCACAAATACGAGTCAATTAGCAACGACTACGTGTTTGTGCCTTTTGGTCTTAAGACAATGGGTCCGTGGCGGCCAAGTGCAAAGAAGTTATTTAAAGAGTTGTCTAAGCGCCTGGTTAATGCTGTATGTGACAAGAGGGCTGGCAGTTTTCTTGCGCAGCAAATCAGCATTGCTGTGCAGCGGGGGAACGCTGCAAGTGTTCTTGGCACACTGCCACAGGAACAAATCATGGGTGAGTATTTTTATTTGTAATTAGTTTTCTAATTTAGTTTTAATTTTTATTTCATAATTATTTAATTCTATTATATTGTTTGTAGGTATATTACTTCGAATTATTTATTTATTTTTCCGTTTTTTTTTGTTTTTGTTTTCAGTTGTAATTTTTATTCTTAAGTAGTTTATATTAGTTGTCAATTATCAAATTAAAATCAAATCAAATTAATTTATTTCCATTGGTTCTCTCAAAACAACTTGGATATAGTCAGAACAAATTAAATCAATACAATTTTCAAAACATATGTACTAATCAAAGTGGTAATAATGGTTGGACCGTAAACAGGCAATAATCGATATTTATGTATGCTATGCACAACATTATTTCTACAAGCAAGTAAAAACTAACTAACTTAGAAACTACTTAAATAAGAATCATAAACTGTAATGATCCTTCGAAATACCTATATAAAGTTAGGACTTACATCGCCTTAAGATAATAAAACATCGTAAACTTATTCAAGTTAAGATATAGGACACAATTAAATAAATTCCATCTCATTACAAGTAAATTCAATTACAATTAATTTACGTTACAATGTTACTTCCTTTGGCTCGGAGGAAACGTAGTTTTCATTGAAAATTGCACTTAGTTATGCAAAATATTGTCCGTCCGCAAGCTCCGCTACACAGACAAATTTAGTGAGCCGCTGTAGATTGCCCGCCATTTAGACTGAGGTTAAAATCAATATAAAAAAAAAATGTGCTTACATACTGTAACCTGTCTTTACGGTCACAAGGATTATCCAACGCCTGTGCTGTTGGGTGTAGTTTAGACTATTCGTCGATCATTAGTGATCTATTGTGACCTCCCTAGATTATAGTTCGTTCGCTAGCCCTACGGCTTCAAGGAACCTTAGTATGGGCTTAGGAGCGAGGCGTCGCACATCCTCGGGGCTTAAACTGTGAGCACCCAAGATGGTGCTACGCTTGTGATGCAGGGCATAACAGTCGCAAAGGAGATGGACTGGTGTCTCAGACACCTCGCAACAGAATCTGCACTTATCTGTTTCTACCAAGCCCATGGTAAACATATGCTTGTTTAATTTACAGTGACCAGTTAGGGCTCTAGTGAGAGTTCTTAATTTAGGTTTGCATAGCTGAAGGGCTTTGATTGTGTACTTACCTGAGTAGCCCACGAGTAGCTCCTTCGAGTGCCTCTGCCCTGGAGTTGCCTGCCAGGCAGATACACATTGTGCGTATTTCCATTTTTTTTATTCTGCGCGGAAAGTGCTTTTCGATAGTCCACAGAAGGGTTCTGGACCTATCAGTGCAGACTCAGCTCCTTTCCTGGCCAGTTCATCGGCTATTTCATTTCCAATGATGCCACTATGCCCAGGTATCCACCCTAGGACCACACGGTTGTACTGGCCCAAAGAGTTAAGAAGAAAAGGGTGTAGTTGCTTTATTACGAAGAGAATGCTACAGAACTCCTTTGTACTGAAAATTTTATATTTTATGTGTGATATTTTTAATCTATATAATTTTTAATTTCGAAAAAAAAATATATGATATATTGGACCTAACTCACAGTTTATTACATACTAATAAGTATTAAAACAGTAACAATTAAAACTACTTGAAAATAAAAATAAATATAAACTAAACCTAATAAATAATAAACTATAAGTAAAAAATATCCTCTAGAGACGACCCTCAGTGATAATTTGTAACCTAATAATGCTTATATTTATATTTTTAATTATTTTTTGGTTTGTTTCTTATTATCTCATTTTATTTTCATATTTTATATTTAATAATAACTTAAAACAAAAAAATATATAAATTTATATACCTAAGACATGGTCGACTTTTGTAGCTCACAACCACCTGTTAGTACCTAAATAAATGTACCAAAAGTTAATAAATAAATGATTGATTTAGACTGGCAACATTTCTCGTATAGCTAAGCTAATACATTGGTAGAAATAATTATATTATATTGATATTATATACTGCTGTGTGTACTATAAAAATAAAATAAATAATAACAAAACCCCTTGCCTATGTTATTGTCATTTTAATGACAATCCTATTATCAGATATACAGAACCTCTTCTATTAGTAGAAGAGGATTTTACGCGCAAACATTCTAACAGACTTGTACACAAATCTGTCAAATAATTTAAAACCTCTCGTTTGTTCTATTAAGTCGTAATTGAATTATACATTGAGGACCAGACCAGTACGATTTAGTTTAAGCTTTGTAGACAAATTTTCTCTCTAAGGCGCAAAGAAGAATGGCTTTTGGCCATTATTCTCAGATCCAGACTTCGAAGCCGCGTATCATAATGAAACTGATCCAGTTCGATATGTATAATACAATTGTTAATTACATCGAAGTTTAAGACCTTGGAAGACAAAAGTTATTCCTATTTAAATTTAAAAAATTTACTAGCCGCGAAGTTTAGTCGTGTGTTTTATAGCGTGGTGGTGGCACGGTTGTATGAACGCTAAATCCTACAATGGTCGGTTCAAACCCCCCCCCCCCCCCCTACTCTCCCTCGGCATGTACCATGGACCTAGCGGCATTAAGTCCGCCTTTGTACATAGTGCAATAAAGTTTTTAAATAAAAAATAAATAAATACCAATGAGAAATCAAATTTTTCTTACGTACATTTTTACATTACATTTGTCATAGATTTACAACACCACCGTTCCACACAACACGTTACCAACTTGTGGAATCGGTAATAAATTGTCATTAAAAAAATACATTAGATCCTCGCCAACCCGTCTGGCCAGCCTGGCGAGTGTAGGACAAATTCTATAGACAAAATCTATATATGGAGTTTCGGGTCCCAACACTGGTGTTAACTCAGGGTTCGTTCCTGTCAATGTCAAAGTGACAAGTACCATAAGTTAATAAACATAGGTAGCTAATAATCTGTGAAATACGCAACACAACTTAAAACTTAATAAAAACTACTAATATTGACATTCTTCTGAAATACTAATAAAAAAAGGCTTTAGTGGTGATAATATTTCAAGAGACAATTGTGACAGTGACATTTTGCACATAAATCGTGGTTACAAAAACGAACGCAGATGGGCTCATCGTCTCGACCCCAAACGGCGCAAAATCGTAACCTATACCGAGGTTGGCGTATTTGCGAAGCTTGACGTTTTTAGCAGAAATCGCCGCACTTCCCGCACTTGATGAAGTCACCTAAATGTTAGATAGGGCTAAAGTGTCTACACATGTCGACACCAGTGACCTGGCAAGTTTCTACCATCTTATATATAATGTGTCTGCTGTCTGGGTTGGGCGCAGCTGACTGAAGCTGAGCCAAGACCCTTGCCACATCATGCTGATTTGAATTCTAAATTGTTGTTATTTTCACTAATTGTAATGCTTATTGATGTGGTAATAAACGTTTGTTTGTTGTTGTTTTGTTTGTTTTTTAAAATCACGTTTGCAAGGCCACGGATTATACATAAGTCAAGGGTCTATCCTTATCTCGGCTGGTCTTGAAGCCATTTGTCAATGAGCCAGCAGGTTAAAACAAATGAAGCCGAGCTTCTCTTATCGCCCCATCTCGCTTCAACCGAGCCAATATTTCCAACTTCGACAGCTCGAGAGATCGACAGTCATTAAGCAAACTCTTAGATGTGCATAATTTTCTATCTAACTATCCCTGCTAATATTATGAATGTTAAAATTTGTTTATGTGTCTGTTTTTATGATTGTTTTTTGTTTATACTGAGCACGTCATATATGTATATTTAATAATAATAATAATAATAAAATCATTTATTGTCACAAAAGTATACAGATGTACAATAGGTGAACAACATAGGGTGATGTGTTTGTGATACCTACACGAGGTTGCCCTGTAGTGCGGGATATCGGTGCTCTTCCGTGTTATAATGTTACAACAATAAATGATGTATGTCCTCTCTATGTGTTCGGATATATGTGTGAGTGTGTGTGAGAGGGTGTGTATGAGATTTGTCTCGCCTTCACACCTATTTTGAAACGATTTTGATGTGAGAACAAAAGAGGCCCTGGCACTAATAAAACAAATAAAACACTGGCAAAAATAAAAAATAAAATCGTAACAAAAGGGCATGTAGAAGACAAATTTATAAGCATTCCATGGATTCACCCTGGGTGCCCGTCCATCGTCTGTGGGTAAGAGATGAGAAGAATGGTGTCTCGGCCTTGCGACCGACAATAGGCTGGTTTAAAAAGGATGCCTCGTCTTTTATTTTATTGCGCGATAATACACTCAACATTCACAATTCTACTCCTCTCCCTACCCAACCAAATACTGTATGCTTCTGTTAATGCCGTCTTGGAAGCTCTTTCCATAAATGTATTGGCCGCAGACCTACTTAGGCCCAATTCTTTCAGTAAGCCGTCCAAATATAGTGCTGGAACTCCTCTCACACCAACTTTCACTGCATAAAGCTGAGTCATGAACCCGTTCCTAATCATTCACAAGAGGTTTGTGAATGTCGACGAATCGAAAGAGGTATGTCGTGATCAAGTGGCACTCAATTGTCTCTGCCTACCAAGCAAAGGATCTGGCGTGAAGATATATATTGCGCCAATTGCGGTAATTCGACCAATTTTGGATGGTTATTCGTTATTGTGATTCGTCGATGCATAAATAGACGTCCTAATTTGTTACCCCTATACCCTTGTCCTGTCTCTTTCTCGCCGCTTCCTTACTATATTACCCATCCCGCTCACTAGTCCAGAGGCCGGCGCTTGCGCACTGAAAAGAGGCAGCGCCTATATCACTGGCTGCGCAGCATGCTAGAAGAAGTCGTCGTCAAATCGAAATATAGTCGTTGTCCTGCAGTCGTCATAGAAGACGCTGAAGAAATCGCCGCGATCATTGTTTTCGCTCGCATTCGCCAAACCCGCATAATTAGTGTAAGAACAATTTATAAGTGCTGGTGCCGAGGACATCAGGAAAGTTCCTTTACCAGTTTCCTTTCTAGTTTGTTTATTGCATCATAGTATCGTCTATGTATCAAATTTGAAGATTGTCGCAAACGCTGCACTTAGATACAGTCCACTAAACCCGCGCCACCAATGTCCAATTTATTTCATAAATTGATTTCATCTACAATTTAAAACTATGCACAGCGTAATAAATAAACCTACCAACTAATAAATAATCTTTTAAATGCCATAACTTCAACAGGATGTTTAAAAAACTGGTCAACAGAAATCATTTTTAAAATAGCTGGGCTTTGAAATTTATGGCACATGTCTATACAGGAGTCATTGTAGTTTTTTAACATCCTATGTATTTATCACATGAGCACGCGTTACAAGAAATAAGCAAGTTATAAAGCCAACTCTAACGTGCTATTCATCACTCTATGATAAATAATGCCTGAGATAAGGGGTTTACTATGACATTTAAATCTTTGTTGTTTCGTATTAAGCTGTCTGACCATGATTGTGTTATCTCGTTAACTGTAGGTAACTAATATTAGTTAAAGAATTTTGTATTTATTTGATTGTGTAAATTGACTTAACCAAGTGTTTTGTAGAATAGCTTTAATTTCATAGGTATTTTTAGTTTTAGTTTTATTTATAATTAGTTTTTTAATCAATTTTATTTTAATATTTTTGTATCTAAGTACTTCGAATAAAAAATATAAATTGTATGTATATCAAACCATTTTATTTCATCTATTAAAAAATAATAATGTTATTCTACATTTTACTTTATTCTATATTTTAAAACATAAAAATACCACTAACATTAGCTTCGTCTTAATACAAATGAAAATTCTGTAACCGATTTAATAATAATAATTTCTTTATTGTACAAAACTAAAACAAGTGCAGGTACATAGGCGAGCTTAATGACATAAATGCATTTTCTATCAACTAAACTTTGTGAGTGAGATTTGTAATAAACAGGTGCAGAATGTTACGAAAAAATAGATAGTTTATTACTATATATTTATTATTTATTGTGTGTTTTATAAAACACAAATTAAATAACTATACTTATACATAAATAAATGTTATACGTAAACAAATAAATATATACCTAAATATAAAATACATATATATATTCATATATATAATAAGCGAGTAATGGCGAATTATTCTGTTTATGAAGTAAGTATTTGTATAACTTATCTTTAAATATTTTACGAGATAGTGCATGTCTGATAATTAAAGGAAGTCTGTTTCACTGGCGAGCTGCAGATACTGTACAGGAATCTGAATATCTGCTGGAAGAGTGGGGAGGGATTTTAAGTAGGTTATTATGGGAAGAACGAAGTGAAAGGCTGCGAGAGTCATATAGGAATTGGAAACGATCTTTTGATCATCTGATATTAATAAATCGTTCGTAGGAGACCCTCAGTACATCCGCGCAGGTGCAAAAATCTAAACGCCATACAGATGTAAAAAGCGAACAAACATTGCCCATTGAAGTCAATAACTTTTATGATTAAATTAATAATATGATCCTTTCTTGGAATACTTGCATCTAGTGCTCGTTTGGCTATTAAGAATCCCTTAAAAATCCCCCTTTACCCTTTACTGTTAAGCACCCCTGTAAACAATCAAACATCTTTAAGAATAAGAACACAAGATTCAAAACATTTTTAACATACCCTATCACAGAACTAACCTAGAGGTATACATCATCCTCTTTCCAGAATACAATCAAAATACAATGCTCATGCTGCAAAGTTTCCAGATATTGACATTTTTGGAGACTCCCAAAGAGTATTTAAACAAATTAATTAATATAATAAGTAAATTTTATGTATGTTTTTATTATTATTTTTTTATTTAATTTTATTTTACTTTATTACTTGAAGTAGGTAATATTTTAGTTATTTTCGTTACTTTTTTTTATTATTTCTAAAAGTATGTTTATTATGTAAATATTTATATTATATATATACTTTCAGCTTTAGTTTTTCGAATAATATTTAGTTTTTGTATACTTATTGAAAATTTTATAATTTTGTTATTTCTTATAGTCAATAAAGGCGACTGTGGTAATGTGGTGGTCGCCTATAATAGGTGCAATATCTAACTTCTGATTTAGTGTAAGTACAAATAAGTGTGTGATGTTAGCACTGTTGGCTACCCTATTATAAAAAAATAAATAAGAAACGTGTTTGTCAAACTTCATGTTTTCATCAAACATTTTTTTTTACACTAGCACTATTTATGACCTTGGACCCACCTAATGGTAAGTGGCGCGCAAGGTTCATGAATGTTAGCAACTGAAGTCAGACATCACTAGATGCTTTTTCACACTTTGCTTAAAGGACTCCAAGTTATAGCAAAGTGGAAACACAGAGGCTGGAAGAGCATTCCACATCTTTATCGTGCGACAGATGTATAAGTCCCCAAATTTATATGTACACGAAGGGATGGTGACTACGGTATGTAATTGAAGGCGGAAAAAACCGCTTCACCTTGTTCAGTATTCCGAGCTTTTTTGACGCTGTTTTGGTGCGTGGTGGAGCGTAAACGATCAAACCAACCATCGAACAAATTTCCGTATTTTGACTCGTACATACATAGCAACGCCAAATCCATTTTGTCAAGGTCCCGACATACCTCTTTCGCTTCTTCGACATTTATCTACCTCATCATATATGCCGTTTTGTTTCGATGGCTTTTTAACACCCTCAGCTATAGGTTAATTAATTTGTTCATAATATGTGAGTCTTGGTCTGCCAGGGCCTCTTTTACCCACAACTTTCGCATTATATATCTGGTTCGTCAATCTTTCTTCATTCATCCTTTCAACATGCCCGAACCATCAGAGCCTACCTTTCTTTATTTTTGACCCTACGTTTTCTTTCATACCTACCCTTTTACGTAATTCGTCATTACGTATGCGGTCGGTCAAAGTACGCCGCTCTACTCACATGCGTATTATGATATATCCACGTCTCGCTTCCATATATCAGTGTTAGTACCAGCATGGCATTGTGTATGGTGAGTTGAGCTTTGTCACTGACATTTCGTTTGGCGATCAGTGACCCCAGGGCGCCGTTGACACTATTTCTCGCGTTCACTCTTCTTTTAACATCTCTATCATACTTCCCATCCGCAGTGAAAACTCGTGTTATAATAAATCTAGTACGAAGATTTTTTTTCTTTACTTCTTCCTCCGTAATATTTTTACGAAATCTCTTTATTAAATTAGTATTTTTGTTTATTGCTGCGGTTCTTTTTTTTTTTTTTTTTATATTCCACACAAGTCATGAGTGTCTGAATCCAGTTGCTAACATTTATAGACCTTGCGCGCCACTTACTATCAGGTGGGGGGTGGTATTTTTTTTTTACTGGTCTTGGACTTGTTCTTGTCTTTTTGCAAGACCAAGACTAAGCTAGTCTCGACTGTCAGTTTGGTTTGCTAAAAATGGTCGTAATATTTATTATAAGTATAAATATATATTTGCGAGACTCTTGCGCAAGACCAAGGCCAGCCGTCCGTCATGCAAGACCAAAGACCAAGACTTGGCCAATCTTGGTCTTGGTCTTGCTTTGGGCAACACTAGTTAATATATACGAGTGTATTAGGTTTTATCACTGCCAATATATTGTGTCTAACATAGCTTATTAAGTTAGTGCGATAGTAATAATGTGCAATTCGTAAATAAACTTGTATCTTTCATAGTACAGTCACACAGTCGCTGTGGCGGTAGTGTGTTACTTCAAACGCAAATATAAGATCGTCTAAAAAGTGGAATCTATTATCCTGCCATCATATTGCACTTAACTCTTTTGTATATAGGAATATGGAGAAAACCATTGACCGAACTAATTTCGGACTTATACAGATCGTCGTGTCCGTCCAAATTTTGGTCTAATTTATTTATTAATTACCTGAAAACTTACAGCTGGATAATAATATACAAAAGTAAAAAGATATGGTTTGTCAACTTTATATTTTTCTATCTCACAATATGGCGTCTGGTTGTCGCCTTACTGCAATTTGATTAATGTCATATCTTCAGTGACACTCGCGTGATTAAGACGAATCGATTGACGTGCGAATCATCTAAATTTGGTCTCCAGTGTGCCACAAAGGATCAAACATACATACATAGGCTGATAAACACATACGACTACCTAACCCTTTTTTGCGTCGCTCGCGCAGTCAGATAAACATGTATTTCTCATCGATAAGATAAATGCCGCAATGTATAAACAAATAGTTGAATTTTCGAAAGCACATCCCGCTGGGTTTGGCGACAGTTGTAATCTTACCTCGTGGCACCTTGTCTTTTAGGCCGAGATTTATACATATATAGGCTGACAAACACATAACCCTTCTTTGCGTAACCATAATAAAACACTGACAAAAAAATAAAAAAAATGAAAAAATAAAAAAAAAAAACGAATCCTAAAAATATACAGATGGATTAAAGAATTGAGAAGAAAGTAGGCGCCTTACTGTTGAAGGCTTCACAGCAAAAATATTAATGTCAATATTGTCATCACCAATCATCTTATTAATACAACTAGTTCTAATAATTTATTCGAAGTAATATATAACCAGTATAAAAGAATTACAATATAAAAGCTACCTAAATAATAAAATTAAAAATAAACTAAACTATAAATAAAAAATGTCCTCTAGAGATGTCCCATCCGAGATAGTTCCAAGGAGACTGGCAACATTTCCCCTCTGTATAGCGAGGCTAATACGTTGGCAGACTACCTTTCTGTCAGCCGCTTTGACAACTCCTTGGCCAAACGCCTCGCTGACGCTCCCCATGGGCCCATCGTCTCGACCCCAAACGGCGCAAACTCGTAACCAAGCATATTTGCGCAATTTGAGGTTCTCCGCAGAAAAAGCCGCTCTCCCCGCACCTGACGAGGTCGCCTTGATGTGAGATGGAGCTAATGTGTCTACACACGTCGCATCCCACACCAGAGACCTGCCAAGTTTCCACGGCCCAACAGTCATTCCGCATTGCCATCGCTCCGCACAATCCCAGATGGATCTAAGATTGAGGGTACACCAGCAGTGATAAGAGCCCATCGGATAATGTCGTTGAGAGCCGCGTGACGAGGAATGCGGCCAGCACTTCTAGCACAAGAAAGCCCGTGGTGTCCGAGATGATCGACTGGTTCTCCGCATCGACTGGTGCGTGGTGGACAGTCCGGGCTCCGAGACGAAGGCACACCGCCATGGTCGGTGTATTTCGGTCAAGGAGTGTGCCAACCGATGCTGAGGGAAAAGCCTGCAAAATTCTAATAATAAAAAATATATATCTACGTAGTTACTGTGTAGGTATTTTTAGTAATGGCCCAAGTCATCTCTGAAGTCGGTGGGGTGTCTGCAAACCAATTTTGCTGAGCAACTCGGGACAATCAATCGAGCCGTTGCAGGTTTATCACGTACATCACATCAACGATTCTACGCTGGACTTAAGCGGGGAGTATGTGATGTCTTCTACAGCGCTTAACGTAGGTGTCGTAATATGCCTGTTTTATATTGCAAATACCTCAGAATTCGATTAATGTAAATGAGAAATGGGCCCAATAAAATGTTCTCGTGCTATAATGATTTCTTTTTTATTTCATAGTTAATATATTGTGATTTCATAATCTGTAATTAGTTTTATTTCTTTTACCCTAGCATAACGACAATTGACAAAAACTTTTTTTTACATTAATAATTACATAGTTTTTATCCCGCCAATTTGAAATTCAGTGTTTTATCTGTAATAAAGTACCTGATCATAATAAAGAACCTAATCGTATAAATCATCATCATCATCATCAGCCTGTGTCTCTCCACTGCTGGATATAGGCCTCTCCCAAGGCTCGCCACTGCACGCGGTCTTTTGCAACCCTAATCCAACCAGCGACCCTCCTTAGGTCATCCGTCCATCTGGCGGGGGGTTGTCCGACTCTGCGTCGTCCTGTACGTGGTCTCCACTCCAGAACCCGTTTGTCGTATAAATAGTGTTTTGTAACTATTTCATACATAAATCTTAATCAATTGACTATTTAATTAAATAATATTTTAATGCTGGGGTAAAAGAGATGTTGTAATTACATTTAAAAAAAAAACACAATTAATTATTCAATTGTATTTAGTTGAGGCACGCTGAAAAAAAGTTGGGGTCTGGTTTTGGGCAATCTCTTTTTATAGCTTGGATGCCATGCTTGAAACGCATACTCGAGGACACTGCGCACCAAGGAGCAGTATTTTTTTTCATTCAGGTAGGCCAGGATCTGATGTAAATTTTTAATGACAATTTATTAACGATTTGATATTAGTGCAACCGAGACCGAAGGCTCAACATGCTCTCCGAGGCACGGAAACTCTGGTATTGTAAATCTATGACAAATGTACGTAAGAAAAGTGTATTTCTCATTGGTACATGCCGGGGGGGTTTGAACCGACCTTTGTAGGATGTTAAGGAAAGCGTCTTACAACCAAGCCACCACCGCGCCATTACTTACCTGGCGTGGGGTACAACGAGATCAACCAAGAAGCAGTACAAGATTTTATGGAAGTTTTTATTGATTTGATGGAAGTAAAATTTGCGCAAAATGTTATCACAACTTGCCTACTTATTTTTATTTTCTAAATTATTGTGGTTTACTATTATCATTATTATGTTTATTCTATTTATAAGATTTTTTTTTAGTTGTATAATATATTTGTGGAATCTTTTAATTGGCATCTAGTTTTTTATTACTATTATAGCATCTGTTAATTTAAGTATCTTTTAAATCATGTTTGCGTTATTACTCTATCCTTGTTTTTATTTTTATATCCAGTTTTTTTTCCCTTTCCATAGTATTTGTGTTTAACTTCTATTATGTATAAAATATTTTTGGCTCTCAATGTCTTCTTATTGTTATTAATTTATTACACAGATGTTCAAACTTGTCACGTGCCGGCAAAGCCTTTAAAGGGGCCCCTTAGTGGTTCATATTATTTATTAGTTTTAAATTTTAGTATCTTGCAAGCCAGAGTGACAATTTTGTTTATCTGTGATACTGTTTATTGCATAATGATAAATGAAAGAGCGCAGAATTCTTCACATGGCAACGTTGCTGTTTGGTGTTATCAGGCGGAACACCCCGAGTTACCTATGTGAAAAATTGATATGGCCCAAACTACCCAAACGTCACAACACTAGATCTAGTTTTGACCTCTTATGTTGTCCTAGACATAAGACGTCTGCTTTTCGTGGCAGTTTCAGGTATGCGGCTACTAAAATCTGGAATAATCTGCCTCCGCCACTTCGCCGGATGCAATCAGTTATTGGTTTTAAAAATAAACTGAAATCAATGCTCATTGCTTCTCAGCGAGCATGCTAGCTGCATGCCTGAATCCACCTTTGTTCCCCTTTGCTATGCAAGGCTGGGATGTTATTATTATATGTGTGTGTGTATTCGTGCAATGTATGTGTTAAATAGGTTGTATTTTAGTACATCTGTGTCCGTGACGTGTTTTCCATCCGTAAGGCGGCGGCTGAAAATCGGCGCTATGGCCTATCTATAGGTTGTAGCGGACGCCGAGCTGATCGCCTTTTTGTCGCTATACATGTGCTGGTGGGCTAATTATTTTGCGCATATTTTTTTTACTATTTATCTTTGTATAGTTTTTTTAAAAATTTGTATTATGCTATGTGTATGGTTTGGCGACAAATAAATATATTTCTTTCTTTCTTTCTTAAATAAATGAAAAAAAAATAAAAAAAAATAAAGCTTATTTCAGCTCGCTTAGTCCGGCGAAAGTTAAGGTCCGGTATCCGTGTCCAGTTTGCTGGCTGTACCTTATCGTGACATATCACTGTGAATTAAGTTAATGCTGGCAACTAAAATATTCACTTGGGCTCCGAACCCACGCGACGATATATTTTACTGGTTTAATGCTTTGACTTTTGATATTGATTGGAACGCACATTAAGGCTGCTTTTCCACCCAGAGCTATGCAGCTACGATGCGAGGATGTAAATAATGTAAAAATATTCTTTGGGACAAATGAGTGTTCAACCTACGAAAGAGATTAATGATATCTGTCGGCGGACTGTATTTTTTTAATCTCTATTTCAGATCTTGTGCAATACGCACATCCTCTTCGTTCTGCTTTCAACAATCAACTCAAAAGAGAATTATCAAAATTGGCCCACGCGTTTAGTCTCCAGTGTGCCACAAAGGAACTAACATACAACATAGGCTGATAAACACATTTTATTTTTTTATTTTATTTTATATTATTAGGTAAACCATACAGCACTTAACATTATAATTGGCAGAATGGTAACAATTTGCCTTTAGATGTTCACACAAGTAGCATGCATTTGGTTTTTGTACGAATATGTAGCGAAAATAAAGAGAAACGCACTGCCGACAGACAACCCAAACCCATAAATACATACACTTTAACCCATATTAAGCTCGGGCCATCCGCCAGCAACACGCCCCTCCCCACCACACCACAGAACTATATGTATACATATTTGTATCCTAGATTAAGTTGACAACAGATAGTAGAATACATTAGACATATTTGGAATATTAACCCACTATTTGCCCAATCACAAGTTATCATTGCTCAATTTACCCATATTAATATTTATCCAAAAGTGACACGGCAAGGTAACGCTTGCCTAGATTGATGCTGGAATTAAAAAGATCAAGTTCATTGCATTCCTGGTTAAATAGCTTACTCGATCTAATAAAATATGAATTTTGCCTGTAGTTGGAATACGAATACCTAACCCTCCCTTGCGTTGGTCGCGCAGTCAGATAAAAAGTGTATTTCGCATCGATAAGATAAATGCCGCAATGTATAAACAAATAGTTTAATTTTCGAAAGCACATCCCGCTGAGTTTAGCGACAGTTGTACTGATTGCCCCAATAACACTTACCTCGTGGTATCGGGTTTGAGATATATTGGTATCAGAATGTACTAGGCACCCGCTGACGTGGGCAATTTGTCTTTTAGACCGAGATCTATAAAGCAATGCTTGGACTGCATTACATACGCCTTCATTACAGCCGTTTAATCTTTAACTGGTAAGTGACTTTATTACCACCGCGTTTGATTTGGAAAAAAATGTTATCTCAAGGGGCAAAAGTTGCACTTTATTTTTTGCGGTTTTCCCGCGCTGTGAACTCCCGTATACCCTTCGTGTTTGGGCGATATTGACGTGAATTACTCAATGAAAAGCATCAAATTCTGCAACACTTGGAATTTGATGATCCCCAACTCGGTTATGAACTCTGTTATGAATATATATTATGTAAATAAATTACGTATTTAGGGCTGATGTATTCTGTACAATGTCCTTTAAAGACACTTAAAAAAAACATAAGAAAACACAATAAAAGCTTGGAAAAGCTACCCGAACTCATATCACAGTGAAATAAAATGAAAAAAAAAGCGCTTATAGTGACAAATCGAACATAGGGTATGTAAGACAATTCAAGGGGGAAGGGAGCATGACTTATTTTTTCTTACAAGTAAGTTCGATAGTTCTTACGTAAAAACAAAAATACAAGTATGCGCTAAGTTAATATTCCAGTGGCAGATCCACTTTCCGAGTGTCTTTGAACCTAGACTTATCACTCTTTAAGATTACCGAGGGAAGGTCCAAAAGTTCGTGGATTGAAAGGATTATAATGAAATGAAGCAATAAATATTTTTTTCCTATTTAATATAATCATCCTGTATAATGTATTCTATATATGCCTCGGAGAGCACGTTAAGCCGTCGGTCCCGGTTCCACTAATACCAACTTGTGGAATCGTTAATACATTGTCATAAAAAAATGACATCATTTCCTCGCCAAGCCGTCTGTCCAGCGTGGCGAGTGTAGGCCAAATTCTCCAGATATATGTTCTGGAAGGCCCATCTCCAGCAGTGGAGGTCTAGGACGCTGTGTTCTAAGGACTGTAATGATGAATAATAATCATCATTGGATCTGTTAATTAGGTTTTCTAAACCGTCGATAAAATATTTTTTATTATTTCGCCTCAAAATGGGCCAAAATTGCCTCCTTTATTGTTGTCGAAAAATTTTCATTTTATTAAGTCTTTTATCCTCGCCAAGCCGTCTGGCCAAGCGAGTGTAGGCCAAATTCTCCAGTTTTGGAAGGCACATCTCCAGCAGTGGAGGTCTAGGACGCTGTGTTCTAGGGGCTGTAATGAATGAAAAAAAAAAAAACTTTTTAAAATTGGGAATCAAATAAAAGTCACTAGGGGCCAGGTCTGGAATGTAGGGTGAGTGGACTAGTGATTCGAAGCCATGCATGTGCACAGACATTGCAACTCTGCTCTTGTGGACTGGCGTATTGTCCTGCAACCCTTAGCTAATTTTCTCGACATTTATCCTTGATCTTTTAATCTTTCTAGTTCTTCCCGTTTCTTTGTAGTCAATCAGTGTTATCCCCTTACAATCCCAAAAAACAGCAACCATCAACTTTCCAGTCGATTCCGACACACCCATCCGCCATCCCCAGATTTCAAAAAACATATCTGCCAAGTTTTATCAAAATCGGTTCAGTACAATAGACTTGAAGGCATTTAGCATATTTGTACATTCAGCATTTGAGAGTACTAGGATAGCATGAGTTTAAAGAGTGGGAGCTTGTTGAGTGCTCTCCGATGTATTGATAATGACTTATTATCCGGCAGATCTACGTCATCAATATTTATAAGGCCGATATAGGACGAAATATATTCTTCTATAGGGGCGCAACTGTGCAAGTAAGTAAATGTTTTAGCATGATCAAAATTTTATAACTGGCTGATACGACATTAAAATTACTTGCACAAGTTTTTTAATTATGATGCAATTTCTTGTGGCAGCCTTAATATTTTTTTTCTTTTTTCTTTCTTTTCTTATTGTAATATTATTTTATCAGGGCTTTGGACATGATGTCGATAATGTCCATGCCAGTTTTTAGTATTATCATCATTATCACAGCCCTAGAACACAACTTGTATACCTCCGCTGTTGTAGGAGCCCTCCAGATTTTTTTGGAGAATTTGGCCAACACTCGACGGCTTAGCGAGGGTGTGATGACATTTTGGTATTAGTGAAACCGGGTCCAAAGTCTTAACGTCTCTTCGAGCCACGGGAACGTTGGTGTTGTAAATCTATTACAAATGTACGTACAATATAATATAAAATTGTTTTTTTTTTTCAATCAGGCAAAGGCGGCCCGAGCCATGTTACGTCCTGTGTTATGAATTCCAGCTTGCTGCTAAGGTTGAAGATCCGGATCTACAAGATGTTCATCCGTTCTCGTCTCACCTATGCTGCGCCAGCCTGGCACCACCTTCTGGCCAAGACCAACCGGGACAAGATCCAAAGTCAGCAGAACATATCGCTCAGAGTGGTTTTCCGAGCGCCATTGTTCGTGCGTAATTCCCGTCTTAGCTCGAGATTTGGAGATGCCTATTATTAAAGAGTTTGTCGTTGGCCTGACTAGACATATGTTCTATCGGGCCGACAACGGACACTTTAAGCATCTCCAGAATATCGCTCCGTCTTGTGCACGGCCCCCCAACGGGAGATCTCTTCCTAGAGAAGTACTCCTGGAGGAGACCTGAAGCAGTAGAACCTAGCCCTCTGGGTTCGTGAGTCATACTAGTAACGATGCCCAGCAATAAACGTGCATGAATGGCACGGGTGGTTACCCGCTGAGATCCTGCCGGGGAAAACGGGGGAATGTCCCCATCCCCAACCCAGGCCCATTAGGCATCCGGGCAAGGACGACCCCACTGTCTGTCTGAGTGAAGTGCGCCGGCGCACAAAGGCGTTACAACAACTATTCGAATCAAACGACTCAAAAAAACGAAATATCGAACATGTGACCATGTGATGTTTTTATTTGCTGCCAACTGCATTCCCGCACTCCTAGTATAATATACAAGTAGGTTGTGTGGTAGCCCTGTTTTGTGTTATGCAAGAAACTTGGATATATGAAATATTTATTCTGCAAGTTTTGAACTGGTCACCACCAGTGCGCGGACTGTTATGTTCATATGTTTTACGCATAGAGATCAAATATAAGATAGGTATGAAGAGAGGGAATTGGTTTTTATTCATAGAAAGTGTTAGCTACATTATTTTAACGCAAAATACTTTGTTATTATTATTATTAAATACTTTATTGCACTTAATATTTGGGCATTCCCAGAATGTACACAATGTACACACAATAGTTTATTTAAAAATATAAGCTTTAGATTTCCAAAATTTATGTATGTATGTATATGTTTATAATACCTGCATGTAGTTTATGTAATTGCTTGGTATGTAGTGCATTTATAAATTAGACTACTATTATTAGATTGTTGCACCCTGCCCTTAATCTCTCACCATCCCAGTTGTCAGAGAATGCCTAACAGGCATTAAACTCGCCTATGTACCGTATGTTAGTGTGGCCGGAGGATTTTGGCCACATTGCTAGAAGAGGCGCCGACAATCTCGAAAAACTCTTAGTAACGGGAAAGGTAGACGGTAAAAGAACAAGAGGAAGAAGCCCCAAACGATGGTCCAGTCAGGTGACTGACCACCTAAACATCCCAGTACACCAAGCCATCCACTGCGCCGAGGACCGCAACCACTGGAAACGGCTAGTGGATGGACTGCGACGGAGTCACGATCCCCAACAGTGGGGTACCGACTAAGGAGGAGGAGGATGTACCTAATTTTAAGCAATTATTTCTGCCAATTTATATTATTATTTTCTTTTTACTAATTTATTTTACTTTTTTGTTTAATTTTAATAATTTAATTAGGTAGTATGTAATACGATAACACTAAATAAAATAACTATCCCTTATTCATTCATTCATTACAGCTCCTAGAACACAGCGTCCTAGACCTCCACTGCTGGAAATGGGCCTTCCAGGACTGAATAATTTAGCCTACACTCGCCACGCTGGCCAGACGGCTTGGCGAGGAACTATCCCTATTAGAACAAAATAAAATAACTTTTTAAATCTTATAAATGCCTCCGTGATTTGGCGGTTAGGTCCGTGGATTTAGACTGGTCAGGTCAGAATAATATTAATTTAAAAAAAACAATAAAATTATTATTTAATTTAATTGTGATGTTTCTCGAGTTTAGTACGCTAGTGACATCAACGAGCTTGCCAATTGTCTTGATTGGCCTATAGTAAAGTAGTATGTGAATCCGCTTCTTTATAATAATAATAATAATATACGTTTATTCAAAGCAACTAGGCTCACTTGTTAGTTACAAAATCCTTACAACTAATGTTGCTATAAAAATGAATGTAAAAGTAAAAAAAATATTATAATATTAAAATCAATATGACCGTGCAGTAACTACTCCGCCCCCCACCAATCTGACAGGATGCACCTTACTCCCGCCAGACCAGCAGCCGCACAAAGCAGCCAATGCACGGCGAACCATATCTTTCAGATATCATCTTCAGGATACTGTTAGTGCTTGTCCGCACTCTGTTAAGCAATGATGCAGTGGTCTTGCGTCTTATAGCAAAGAAGTCATCTGTATGGGCCTGCGAAAACATTGCCGACGCACTACAGTAGCGTTGCAGCCCCAACAATATCCTGAAGCTATTATTGTACTGTGCACGTAGTGTTTTCTGCCCACGCTAAAAGGGATACGGTCGTGATGATTATTATAAAATATAAAAAAAAAAAAAAATACAACTGCCTCCGTGGCCTAGCGGTTAAGTCCGTGGATTTAGACTCGGAGGTACCAAGTTCGATTCCTGGTCGGGACACAAAAATATTTATTAATGTAAATAAATACATTTAATTAATATTTAATTTATTTGTGATATTTTTCTAGTTTGGTACGTTGGAGACATCGACGAGCTTGCCACTTGTCATGATTGGCTTATAGTAAAGTTGGCTAAATGTGAATCCGCTTATTTATAAGCATGGTTTCTGACAACCCCGAAAGGGAAACGGTCGTGATGATACGTTACTTTTTACTTTATAAAAGAAATATATATATATATGACGATGTCTTTTGTAAGTAAAAATAATCGATATACGATTTCTACTCCAAAAGCAAAACCAGAGATATTGGGCTTAGGCATAAGACTTTATTAATGTATTCTTATTGCAGTCAATCAATAATCTTGACAACTAGAATAATATTTTGAAGTAGCATTCTCATAAACACTTGTCCGGTCGACAGTACGTCCGTTGGAAATGCACACAAGTGTCATTGATCAGAACTTTATAGTTTACTCAGCACCGCTGTGAATGCGCCCTTACTTCGATTGAGATGTCACGACCGCACTCTGATCACACCCTTAAGGCTCCTTTAGGTGGTCAAATTTGGCAGAATCAAAGTCTAAGTCATTTTTTTTTTACGATTGGGACCATCCCATTACAATAAATGAGAATGCAAATTTTTCTTAGAGTAATAGGTCCAATAAAGTGTTCTCGTGCCATTATGATTTCTTTTTATTTAATTGTGTTTTTATAATCTGTAATTAATTTAATTTATTTTATCCTAGCTAAACAACAATTGAAAAAAAACTTTGTTTTACGTTAATCATTAAATAGTTTAGATACATCCGATATAATCAGACAATTATTTTCATTTTTAAATCCTATGATTTATCTATAATAAAGTACCTGATCTTAATAAAGTACCTAATCGTATAAATAGCGCTCTGTTTTATTTTACTACTGTCATTATTCTAAGGTTTTATTCCAAAGATAAATTTTAACCAATTGACTGTGAGTCCTTCGCGCCATTTTGCGCGGACATGTCAAGTGCAAGTTTTTGTTTTGTAAATTAATTTACTGTGGATATTATTAGTCGAAAGTGGTGTTGTTTTCTTTAATAATGTGCTACAATGTGAATAATTATGGAAAACGATAAATTGGACTTTAAATATGGGGCACAATTTGCAGTTTATTTTTTACGGTTTTCCCGCGCTGTCAACTCCCATATTTTACCCGACGTGTTTAAGCAGTGGATGGTTCCGCGAGTGACTCCAAGAAAAGCATCAAATTCTGCAGCTTCTGGAATTTGATGATGACCTCATTAACTCATGAAAAAGAAAGATATATTACGTCAGACTTGGCTGTATGGGCTAGACCCTTTGCCTTCCCTATCATCTCATTCATCATCCATCGGGAGAAGAGAACCAAAAAAAAAAAAAAAAACTACTGTCATTATTCTAAGCTTTTATTCCAAAGATAAATTTTAACCAATTGACTGTTATATTAAATAAAAAAACACAGATAATAATTATGATTATTGAATTATATTTAGTTGAGGCACGCTGCAACAAAGTTAGTGGACTGGTTTTGGGCAATCTCTTTTAAATAACTTCTTATCTAGGTTATTAATAACGGATGAGGCATGCCTACGAACATCTTGTGTGAGTGAGGCTGGTACGCTGCTAGACGTCAACACAGTCCGCATTGCTGTAGCTCTACGACTGGGCTGCAAGGTCTCCGGTCATGTGCCAGTTTGATCTTAAAACACCATGCAATTTATCACAGCCCTAGAACAGGGAGTTCCAGACCTTCACAGTTGGAGATGGACCTTCCAGACATTTCCTACACTCGCCACACTGGCCAGACGGGTTGGCGATATGGTCTGATGATGGGACCAAGTGTCGTTGTAAATCTATGACAAATCTACGTACGAATTGTATTTCTCATTGGTACATGTTGGCGTTCGAACTCACCTTTTTAAGGATGTTAAGAAAAGCGTTCTTACAATCGATTCGGATCTGGCATTTTCTTGTGAGCTTGGGAAACAACTCCGCTTGGCGACAGGTGATTCTTTAAGTAGGGGTTTTTTTAAAAGATTCGGCCTCGCTGTTTAACGGGGTAACGCAGTGTCGATAGTTTAGTTTTAAATGTTATTTGTAGTGTAGTTTATTTGCAATTATATAAACTGCCTCCGTGGTCTAGCGGTTAAGTCCGTGAATTTAGACTCGGAGGTACCGGGTTCGATTCCTGGTCGAGACACAAAAATATTTATCAATGTAAATGTATTTATTTACATAAAATTTAATTTATTTGTGATATTTCTCGAGTTTGGTACGCTGGAGACATCGACGAGCTTGCCACTTGTCATGATTGGCTTAAAGTAAAGTTGGCTAAATGTGAATCCGCTTATTTATAAGCGTGGTTTCTGACCACCTCGAAAGGGAAACGGTCGTGATGATACTTTACTTTTTTACTTTTTTTTATTTGCAATTAAGTGTTTAATTTTAAATTGAATAAAATTTTTTTTGAATAAACATATGTATATCTTTATTACTAAAATCCGGCTGGTTAGAGCTCTTGTGTTCCCTATTTTTTTGTATGCCGTGGAGAGGTGGACCCTACGCGAAACAGAAAAAAACGAATTAATGCTCTAGAGATGAGGTGTTGGCGGAGAATGCTAAGCATATGTAAATAAAGTTCCCAAAAAAAAAACAAATGTCATATATGTTACGTTTTTATCTGCTAAATAAATATTTAATTTCAAATATTTCATATCATATCATGGACGGAGTTCCGAACCAACAAATCCATACTGGAGGAACAGTAACCTTTCCGGTAGACCGTAGCATGTATGGCTTACATAAGCAACAAAGAGTAAGCTGTATGCACCAACTGACGGCTAAAAATAATTCTGGTACATTCAACCCTTTTTTTATAACTTTAATCGTTACAATTACAGATACTAGGTTCAATTCAATTAAATTCAATTCAATTCAATTCAATTCAATTCAATTCAATTCAATTCAATTCAATTCAATTCAATTCAATTCAATTCAATTCAATTCAATTCAATTCAATTCAATTAAATTCAATTCAATTTAATTCAATTCAATTCAATTCAATTTAATTCAATTCAATTCAATTTGTTTATTTCTGTAATTAGGCATAGGACAAAAAATATTGTATTTTGCACTTTTACATTTCAAATTTACAATAAGTATACTTTAATATTAGGCTACATAATTTCACAGCATTCTACCAGGTAAAACGCCATGAAACTACACAACCTTACTTAAATGTAGAGCAGTGCGTTACAATCCAAACATTTAAAAATAACATTTAAAAAAAAAAAACCTACGTGATTTATATACACAATAATACTCGTAATTCCACACAAAACTACACTTATAATTATAGCTGCTGTAAATAGGCATTGTCATCTTATCAAATAATATACAAATATAAAAATATAAATGTCACTTAAGATTATAGCTGCTGTAAAGAGGCATTGTCATTCTAGAAGCTAATGCAACACAACTCATGCAACTCAGACTAAGCAATAAAGTGGACCAAAAAGTAGCAGAAAACCAGCAGCTTAGCAGATTCCAGTGATCTGTTAATTTTTATTCTGACTGAGAAATGAATGTGCAAGGAAAACTCAGTTCTGCATAACCGAGTACATTTTTTTTTATATTTTATTCGAAGGTAATTATAGTACATTAAATATAAATTAAAAGCTACCTAAATAATAAAATTAAAAATAAACTAAACTATAAATAAAAAATGTCCTCTAGAGACGTCCTATCCGAGATAGTCCCAAGGAGACTGGCAACATTTCCCCTCTGTATAGCAAGGCTAATGGTAGAAATAAATGCCAGCCTTCCTGTCTCCAGACCTTTCTGTCAGCCGCTTTGACAACTCCTTGGCCAAGCGCCTCGCTGACGGTCCCCATGGGCCGATCGTCTCGACCTCAAACGGCCCAAATTCGTAACCGATACCAAGGTTAGCGTATTTGCGCAATTTAAGGTTCTTTGCAGAAAAAGCCGCTCTTCCCGCGCCTGACGAGGTCGCCTGGATGTGAGATGGAGCTAATGTATCTACAAATTTTAAATTGATTCCGTTCACATGAATGCGATTACGAATTCCGAGATTAAACAAAATGGTGACCTGGAGGTGCCTTAAATATTCGTCATGGTATGGCAATAACCCATGTTTGAAGATGGTTTTATTCTGCCACGCTATGGGCTATTCAATAGTTATGGTGTTAATTTTATTCCTTTTACCAGTGAATCGATATTACTACTAGAAGGTCCGACAACGCGAATCAGATGGATCCGACACTGCGAATCAGATGTTTAAGCCATGCTACGGGTACTCATATTTATTTATTATTTTTATTTATTATAAACTTTATTGCACAAAGTACAAAGGCAGGCCTAATGCCGCTAGACATTCTATACTGGTCAAACCTTTGGGAAGGCAGATAAGGCAGGTGCTATCAAAACTAATAGAAAAATATTATACTTCAATATATACTTGTGAATAAATACTTATTTACATACTAATATATACACAAACACATACAAATAAAACTACATACATACGTTCTATGAATATACATAAATATAATATACCTGCTATATGGTGACTATAATGAGAGAAATAACAGAGAGTGTATTAAGCTTATGATAAATTTAAATAGTGCGCATAGACCAGTTTCTTAAATAGTGTTCTATTTGGAGCTTGACGGATGCCACCACCGCAAACGACTTGGAAACGAATGCGGTGTGATGTGTGGGGAAGGAGAGCGTGGAGTTAGAAGAAGAACGTAAAGTTCTGGCATGAGTTGCACCAAGGAAATTAAATTTCTCTTTTAAATATTCTGGTGTATTAGGTTTTTATTATTTATTTATTTATTAACTATAGGTACACTAACAGATCACAATCGATACAGTTCACATTTTACAGCAATTTCTTAAGTTCTAGATTGCAATCCAAAAGCAGTGTACACATTTATTATGATTTAGCCATGACATTGTCATTTCAATTAAATTATTTCATTTCGGTGAAATATGTCAAAATGAAAATAATAATGAAAAATTGGTAAGTCAAAGAAATATAATAATGTAGTAAATAAAAAAAAAACGTAAAAAAATATTTAATGTATGACGTATAGACATATGAAAATAAAATTTTCAAAAAATATAATTTTTAAAAAATTATGTAATTTTATTTCCTAGAATATGGAACGACTACGTTTCTCAAAACTACACTTATATTTATCTATTTTAATTAATATTAAAAAAAAAACTCAGCTTATTATATTAAACATATAAACAAAGTAGCAATAGTGGAACACAAGCCAAAGAGATTTTATATTATTTAGACAATACAATTAAACAGAATTAAGAGTAAAATATAGTAATTAGATTTAAATTAATAGTGCAATTGAACTGTGACTAGCAAAAGTAAAAGAATAATAATAATAAGTGAAAACCAGGTAAATGATTATTTAATGTTAGGTTTTCTTTTTATTCATTTAATATATCTGGGCGAGGAAAGAACCAGCCAATACGACGCGGCGACGTGGGGTGATGTTTTTTAAATCATTTTAGCGCTTGAACATCACGGACCTAAAGTCTCTACAAAAAACGGCACAAACACGTACAGTTCTCCCAAAGTGATAATGCGCATAGAAATCTTCGTCACTGTTCGGCAACGGTCGTATTCCCCGAGCGTCGGAAGACGATATGTATATAGAGTGGTTAAGTGCATTTTCTTCATGCATAATTTAGTAGAATTATGTGTTTTGTGCTAAAAGAGATAAATATTGATTTATCAGTAACGAAACTTGATTCGATAATTCCATGTAAGTAAATAGCGAGGAAAACCACACGATTGAGAATATGCTACAATCTTTGTTGGATTGATTTACTTCGAAAATTTTATAGTACTGTAGTGACCTCCTTTAAATATAAAATCTCTGCCTGTGTCAGACAGACAAGCAATTGTCAAATAAACTATTTAAATAAGATAATTAAAGTTGAAATTAAATTCATCTTTGAAAACAAAACCAAGGTGTGTAATATCAGCTCTATATAATTCCACTCAGAGAGAACACATGCAGTCACCGACCGCCCGAATTGTTTTCGATTGTGTACACATGATATTGACTTCTATTTCTTTCGAACAAGGTGCAAAATGCAAGTGCAATGTTTAGGCTCTTACGATTCAATGATTCGGGTGTTTCCGGGAATACGACAATTAGCGAAGATCTGTATGTGCATTATTAATTTGGGAATACTGTACCTAGTCTTTTTTTTTATTTTTTTATTTTAAATTCTTTATTGCACCAAATCTTAAAATTAGGTACATAGGCGAGTTTAATGCCTGTTAGGCATTCTCTGACAACTAACCTTAGGGATGGTGAGAGATTATGGGCAGGGTGCAACAATCTAATAATATTAGTCTAATTTATAAATACACTACATACCAAGCAATTACATAAACTACATGCAAGTATTATGAACATATAAGTATATATATATATACAAATAAACATACATAAACATATTGCGTATTCAATGTGTACTAGATCTACCGTCTGCTTTGCCCGAATTCTGCAATACTTTGGCCACATTGCAAGAAAAGAAGACGATAATCTAGAAAAACTTCTAATCACGGGCAAGGTAGACGGTAAAAGAACAAGAGGATGTAGCCCCAAGCGATGGTCCAGTCAGGTGACTGACCACCTGAACATCCCTGTACACCAGGCCATCCACTACGCCGAGGACCGAAACCGTTGGAGACGGCTGGTGGATGAGCTGCGTCTGCGACGGAGTCACGATCCCCATCAGTGGGGTACCGACTAAGGAGGAGGAGGAGAAGATGCAGAGTGCTCCTGCTTATCAAGATTTGTGCTTTGTGTGTAAAAGAAAAATAAATTGGTTGAAATATTAAATGCGAACAAATGGAAAAAATACATACCACCACTACAGCCTGCAGTACTACAGCTACCTGTAACAAAAAACAAATAGTTAAATTAGACAATATAAAATAGTTTGTTTTTTATTATAGTAATATATCAAACGTCAAAAACTACGGCTATCCAAAACATACACTACGTATTATTTAACAATTAATAGAAAATAAATGCTACCTATTTTAAGTTCCCTACCATGGACTTTTAATCGAAACAAACTTTTTTTAAAGACCTCCCCTCCTTGCGTCGTGTTTCCTCATTGATGAGGGTCGTGACCTCCCGATGAATTGGTGTGCGTCTTGATGATAGCACGCCACCCGTTCCTGTCTTCGGCGGCATGCACAGCATCATGGACGCTAGTGTTGGTGGTGGAGCGGATTTGGTCGGACCAGCGTATCGGACTACGGCCTCTCGGTCTCTTTCCTTCCACCTTGCCAGTAACAAAAAGTTTCTCCAGGTTATCCCCTCCTTTTCTGGCAATGTGTCCGAAGTACTGGAGTATCCGACGAAGGCATATGGTGGATAGCCTAGTCGATATGGCTAGTTGGTTTAAAATCGATACGTTAGTACGATGCTCAGTCCACGAGATCCTCAGCATTTTTCTCCAACACCACATCTCAAAAGCATCGATACGCTTTCGGTCAGCGCATTTTATAGTCCATGTCTCAGCGCCATATAGGAATATGGAGAAAACCAGTGATCTAACTAGCCTGGATTTCGTTTTTATGGAGATCGTCCTGTCCGTCTATATTTTGTTTAGCTGAGACATGGCGTTCTTGGCCATTCCGATGCGTCGTCGAATTTCAGCCTCGCACGATCCAGTGTTGCTGATGCTAGAACCCAGGTAAGTGAAGCTCTCTACAGTTTCCAGATTCAATGCACCGGTGAGTTCTAGCGTGTTGGACCGGTCTACCACTAGAAGTTTTGTTTTGCTTCTATTGATAGAGAGGCCGAGCTCTTGACGGATGCGTTCCATCTTCTCGAAAAATGACAGCATTTCGGTTTCCGTAGAAGCCAGCAGAGTAGTGTCATCAGCATATCGCAGGTTTGAGACTTTTACACCTCCGATTGAAACTCCCCCACGCCATCCTTCGCACGTGCGCCTCATAATGTATTCACCGTAGATGTTACATGTTTAAAGACCAATAGTCACAAAATCTCCTGACGATATAAAACCAGCCTGAAGGACCACCGCGGGAGGTAGCATGCTCGAATCACCGTGGGGCCTCATAAGAAGACCTTAACGCACTTGCGGCTACGTACTGACAGTGGGTCTGGTCCATAAATTCAAGGTCGCTCAGCGAGCTATAGAGCTATGTTTGGTATTTCTCTGATCGATAGAATACAAAACGACACAAACTTTTACAGTCGCGTATTAAGTTTTTAAATAAATAAATATTAGTTTACTTATCTGCCGATTGACCAATATATTGGATACAAAACTTGACACAAAGATGGCGATCAAGCGAAAGCTAAAGTGCACATGCTCAATTTTATGCAGGACTTTTTTTTAAAACACTGTATACATGTTTTTTTATAATAAACAATTTAGTACATAAATATTCCAGCGCCATGTACTACACAACAACATTTATATCACCACCACCAGCCAAGTACGTTATTTTTCTGTGACGGGTCCGTCAAAACTCCAAGATATAAGGTTGTCATGTTCGTAAAACAAATAATTGGTGACAAATTTGGAGTTTTGATTATCGCTATCCCATACTCGCTAAGACTCGCCAAGTCTTGGTCTTAGTCTTGCATCAGAACAGTTAGTCTCGGCCTTGGTGACGACATGTGACCTTGCGCCCACCTGATGGTAAGTGGTTCGCAAGGTCCATGAATGTTAGCAACTGGATTCAGACACTCATGACTGACATCAGTCCCTAACACTATGCCGGCTTGACTGGGCATGACGGCAATTTTAGCATTATATATAATTATGCAGTCAAGCCGGCATAGTGTTTGGGACTGATGTCAGTTATGAGTGTCTGATTCCAGTTGCTAACATTTTATATGTCAGACTAAAATAAAAAAATAAAAAAAAAACTTATTTAGCAATACCCTAGTCTTCTCTTGTTCTTTTATGACCACACGAAGATAAAGAATAAACTATTTATTATTTGTATATTGACGTCATATGTGCCTATGTCCGTCATTGGTTCCAAGAAAAAAATCGCAAAATTTCAATAAATTCTGTCAAGTAATACGTTAGTTACGCTTGAAAGATGGACGTTTGTCAGACATACATACATACATTAAGGCCAAGATTCTTTCACATGTAAGTACAAAAAAATGTAGTCAAAGGTTCATAGTAGACCTTCATTCGGTTCTGGTAACGTATCAATCATAGTTGATAAGTATCGTCATGTCAAAAGAGCCGACGCCGCCGCTATACATACCTTAACTCTAATTATATAGTTACGATATACTAGAAAACTAGTGAAGCGAAATGAGTTACAAGCAAAAATTGTTGTATAAGGTTATAATTCTCTTTCACCCCAGCATTAAAATACCTATAATTTAATTAAATAGTCAATTGGTCAAATTTTTTATATAAAATAGTTACAAAGCACTATTTATACGATTAGATTATTAACGTAAAAAAAAGTTTTTGTTAATTGTCGTTATGCTAGGGTAAAAATAAAATTAATTACAGGTTATGGAAACACAATATATTAACTATCAAATAAAAAAGAAATCATTTATTTATTTATTTCAAAACTTTAATGCACAAAGTACAAAAGGCGGACTAATGCCCGTAGACATTCTCTGACAGCCAAACCTTTGGGACTAATTAGAACAACTGTACGAGTAGGTGCAAGGAAAGTATAAGTGACACATCGATTAGATATAAATACTTAGATAATAAACTTACTTATCATTATGGCACGACAACATTTTATTGGACCTATTTCTCTAAGAAAAATGGACATTCTCATTTGAACAAGACCTTGGCCAAGCTCTTTACGTTTCCATAGTCGCATTGTCTCGAACCCAAGTGGTACAAACTCATAACCTGAACCAGTTGGTGTATTTGCGAAGCTTGAGATTTTTAGCACAAACCGCCGCACTTCCCGCATACTTCTCGGGCTTTAGACAGTATTTTATTACAGCACGAAACCTTGCCATGATGGTAAGTGGCGCGCGAGGCTCATGAATGTTAGCGACTGTTCCCAAAGAAACAAGACATACACCTAATAGATACCAGAAATATATATATATTTTTTTTGGTTCTCTTCTCCCGATCGATGATGAATGAGATGATAGGGAAGGCAAAGGGTCTAGCCCATACAGCCAAGTCTGACGTAATATATCTATGTATATATATGTTATTAAAAAACACATGCAACTTAAATTTGATGCCCAACTTGTTGATAGAAAGAGACGTCATGATATCGTGTGCCAGCCTTATGTTGGTAAATTTTCGTTTACACACAGATTCTTTTGTTTTCTTGGGGGATACCTCTACAATAATTTAAATAGAACACTTTCAATATATTCCTGCACAAGACATGAATTAACTAAGATAATAACTAAATGGTTTTTAACTGTAACATATAATGATACAGAACAACTTCTAAGCATAAATAGTGGCTAAATTAATGTGTTATACTCAATTTACTAGTTAATTTATTATTGTGGTATATATAATATATGGTAGGTATATGTGATTGTCGATATGTTCCTTCATCGATGCATTTATTCTTTTTATTTATTTCTTCTTACACACCCTCTCACAGACACTCATACACATTCACATAACACACAGAGAGGATACACGGAATTCCTAAAATACCCACCAACAGCCCTATAATACTATTTTTTATTATTATTATTATTATTTATTTGTTTGTACTTGGGTAAGCTTTCAATGTTTAAATAAATTGTATAAGCTTGTTATTGTGTCACCTGGGAGTGAACTGACTCCTGTCATTCAGAAATATCTACGACAGGGGTCAGGACATCCAATCTAAATTTAAAGTGTAAAAAACATACTTGTTATATAGTGTCAATAAACGATTTTTATTTTTATTTTTTTTTATCTGGATGTGAGATGGGGCTAATGTCGCATCCCGCACCAGGGATCTGCCAAGGTCATGCCGTCAGGTCTCAATCTTTTCAAAACGTTACAAAAGTTTAAAAATCTAACTAAGCACATCACTAGTGACATGATACCTTATAAAGACGATCCTATCACGTTATTGATGCTCTAATATGAGCAAAAACTAGGAGCCTAGATCACTTGGTGACCGTATAACATTTTATGTTTCCGGGCATGGTGTTCCTTTTTTATAATCATACAACGTTATCCAAGTTTGGTACGAAATTCTTTTGAGACAATTTGATGTAGGTGGTAGGCAGACTGATGGTGATAATTTGCCCAGTCTGCTGGAGCGGGGAAGTATCCACCGTTCTTGCCGATAAACCCAGTAAAGTGTATCCACACGTTTCGGGATCAGGCTCGAATTGCCGTCATGCCCAGTCAAGCCGACGTAGTGTTAGGGACTGACGTCAGTCATGAGTCTCTGATTCTAGTTGCTAACATTCATGGACTTTGCACGCCACTTACCATCAGGTGGGCGCAAGGTCACATGTCGTGTTAGTATAAAAATAGATAAAGTAGGTTATCAGTCTAAATACATCTTTTCAAAATAGAGTCCATTCACAACAATGGAGGCATTTCACGGAACCAATCAACACGACGGAGTTTTTGGGCCTCTGTCAAATTATAAGGTATCCACCGGACACAAAGCTTCCTGACCGCTAAATGTTGATAGAGGATTTTGTGCACTTGACAGTAGTGTATTATTGGGCATTCTGCCCCACCTTTCGTTCACATCGCTGTCGCGATGCTCACTTCAGGTGTGTTGAATGCCCAATAATACGGATGCGACAATATTAACATTAATGTCATTGTATGAATCCAAACTGATTGTTCTGTGAAACACGTAACAAGTAAAAAAATATATATTCATACTTGGTTATGATAATATTATAATCATCACACAATCATTATTATTCATTAAATAGAAAATAAAGGTAAACTTACCTACGTCCACAATTACAAATTGAGAATAATCGTCAATGTGTGTTTCCTCATAAATTTCTATAAAGCTATAGTGAAACTAAAATAACATTAAATATTAATTATTCACAAAACCTAATTTAAATATAAATCGTATCTGTGCGGCAGGGTGGCAAGAACGCTGACCACATTCACAAAACCTAATTTAAATATACTAAATCGTATCCGCGCGGCATGGTGGCAAGAACGCTGACCACATTTCCTCGCTGAATCGCTACGCTGATTCTCTGTGAATTAGAGACAGCTACTCAAATACACCTAATATAAAAGGTTTATTACTTATCTGTGCAATACTTTTTAAGGAAATCAAATTAATTAACTAAGTGTTTCAATTTATCTAGTTAATGTACAAAAAGGGTGAAAGAAATAATAAATGCAGGAACTATATACTTGATTATTTAATACACTCCTGAAAAGGCTATTTACAATGTTTGAAAATACATATATAGATTATTATATTATGATGAATAAAAATGTGGCTCTTCTTCAAACATAGCATCTGTTTGATGTACGAATTTTTGTAGAATTTTCCATTGCTCGGTGTCATGCGATATTTGTAGTTTAATGCGGAGGAGCGCTTTTTTCCATGCGTTCTCCATATCCGCACCAATGCAGACATCATTTGTTTGGTAGATCTTGAGATCTACCACGTACTCACCACGAAGGTTAGCGGTACGTCGCTCGTTACCGTTGGCAACTTTATTTACGAAAAACGATTTTACTGATTTTCCGTCCTCCATCCTACCATCCTCATTTCTACCATGACTCAAATCGAAGATGTCGAATATCTTAAGTGTTTTTCTGTAACGAAGAAAAAAACAAAAACATACATTATTGTTTATTATTCGCTAGAATAAACGGTTTTTACTATTATTATGAGTAAAACAGAATAAAGTATCTAACTTGGTATTTTACTAAACAATATGTGGACTATTAGATAGATCTTATGCATCTAACAAGTATATCGGATCTACTGATGCGATGGTTCGTAGTGGTAGTGTGATGAACAGTCGCTCTGAGATGTGCATTCTCCGAGAGCTACCAATATTGATAGCTAATTTATATTCACATCATGGATCGTCGCATGAGAACGTAAGCTCAAAATTATATTGATGTAAAAAAAAAAAAAAAAAAAAAATTAAAAATGTATTATTTTTTATTGATTTCATCAATAAAAATAACATTTCTTATATATTTTTTTATTCCAATGTTAATGATCTCACTTTACAACTTCAGGTTGAGTCAATGTTGAACGCCCACGCTTTGCGTTCTCAGCCTCGGATTTTCCTTTACGCTTGCATGCAGTGATGGTTTTCCTTGTTGGTTTCTGTACATCATAATCAGAGTCAGACCTGAAATAATAAAAAAACAAAACATGTATTTATAATCCACTCATTAATCAATTTGAAACATAAAGGTATCTAGTAATTATATGTTACATAAAATAGTAGTATAATTCTTCCATTTTAACTTACATTTTATATTGGTTAAAAACTTCTTCTTACAATAAACGAGGAACAGAGCCACGCTGTTGGTTTATTAAGAACTCGTGATTTACGATAAGTTAGGTGCAAGTGTTGTAAGTCTTGAAACTGCTTTGATGAAAGGTTTAAACTGTAAGAGATTTTATAGATAAAAATTACAAATGTCATCACAAAGTTGAATTATTTTAAAAAACACTTTTATGATAATCATATATTATGGTAAAATAGCTCTTATGGTTATTACAAATAATTGAGTATTAAAGCAAAAATCGAATAATGATTAAAATTATTTAGAGTTTCATATTAAATTATTGACATATAAAAAATGCATTATAAACAATTTGAAGGTGACTTCTAATTAGAATTAATAAAACAATTATTATTTAAAACACATTCATCACATTTATGTTAGGGTAAAGTAGCTATTACCTAACCACAAACTTTACAATAGTAGTAAATAGGGTTATAATGATAGGTAGGTGTATTAGGATAATAAGTAAATATTATCTAAGAACTATGTATAAATAAAACACAAGCTTTATTAGACAATCTTCACTTGTGATGGTATCAAATGTGATTTTTTTTGAAAGGAGGCAAGTAATGGTTTATTTACCCTATGCAATTTTTTTTTTTATTTCATCAGCATTTTATAAAATAAAAGATTGTGAAATAGTACTTACATTATTATGACCGTATATCTCATAAGAGTTGGTGATTTTCTTCTAACAATTATCACAGGTTAGTGCACAACATTCACAAATATATTTTCTATATTACCTAGCTATAATTTTTTATGTATGTATGTAAAACGCTTAATTATTTAATACACTATGTAAAGTTATATTATGATTTATTATTACAGATCTAACTCATCTTTACGTTGGTACCAGGAATGAAAAAATCATATGACAGTATACAAATAAATTACTATCAACTTTCATGATGACATATAAATCAATAGCATTAGCTAATTGGGATGAGTGGTGATAATTTGAACTTTATATATAGGTATTTTATTTTTTATTATATTTTATTATATTTTTTTAATTTACCTCACTTTGATAACAATATTTCTTTAACAAATATAATTAAATATTTTAGTTCGGGTTCTACATTTAATATAGATACGGAACGATGATGTAAAACGATGATCATAAAACTAACTTTTTATTGCAGAATCATATTATTACGGATCGAGAACAATGATTGGGGACAACAAATTTGGAGATGTGAAATTCTTCACAAGATTTAATAATTTTCTTTATAATTAGGTACTTAAGTTTTTATTTTATTTTTACTTATCTTTAAGATGTCTTCCTAGAACACAGAGTCCTAGATCTTCACTGCTGAAGACAATTTCTTCTATTCCATAAGTTGGTATTAGTGGAACCAAGACTAACAGATTAACGTGCTCTCCGAAGCATGGGAACGGTGGTGTTGTTTAATTAATATCATTGAAATTTAGAAAACATGCCTTTTTGCTCTGTTTGTAATATTGCAGTAGATAGGAAGCGGTGGGTTGGGCATATTAGGAGTAATAAACATAAAAATAATGCTACCACCCCATTGTATGATAATATAGAGATTATTAAGTCCGCATTCAAAGGTCGTATTGCTACTTATAGAATACTTGCATGCAATGAGGAAGGTCAAAACTTAGGAGAATGTTTTTTAAATAAAATTAGGGAGCAAGTAAAATCTTTAATTAATCGCTCATTATCAAAGCATATTTCTGTAAAGGTTAATTTTGAACTTTTTTCTACCTTTTTTATGTTTAAAAATGATTTACATGAAATAAAATCATTTTCAACAAAAAATTTCAGTATTCATTCAAATTATAATTTCGATGTAATGTATGATAAAGTAGTTTACGATTTATTAAAGAAACTTGAAGAATTTCAGGATAGGGATAGTGGTTGGACTTTTTTAAATAATTTACATGTTGAAGTTAACATAAATAAATATCAACCTCTTAGTGGATCGAGTTTTATAGAACTACCTAAATTCATAAAAAATAAAAAAGCATGTTTAAATATTCGTAATAATGATAATTATTGTTTTTTGTGGTCTGTGACAGCTGCTTTATATCCTACAACTCGTCACCCTGAAAGAGTATCGTCTTATCCAAACTTCTTAAATGTTGTAAATATTAATGACTTGTCTTTTCCAATTACTTTCTCAGATATAGCAATTTTTGAAAAAAATAATCCCAATTTAAGTATAAACGTGTATGGGTTATTAAACGGTCGGACTATAACAGGTCCTCTGTATAAATCTGAATCTTTAAATCTCAAAGCAAAACGTATTCATCTATTGCTTATAGAAAATAATACATCATCTCATTACTGTCTTATTAGAGATTTGCCTCGACTAGTAAGAACTCAAATGACTAAACATCACGCCAAGTTATATTTCTGTGAAAGCTGTTTACTATTCTTTCAAACTGAAAATCAATTTAATGACCATTTGTGTGAGGGTGTTGTTACCGTTTTACCAGAAAAAGGATCGGTAATACAGTTTAAAAACTATAACAGAAAACAAAATATTCCGTTTGTTATTTATGCAGATTTCGAGACAATATTACAACCTATTGAGCACGATCAATTTGAATCTGCTAACACAACTAATTTACAACGTCATATACCTGCTGCGTTTGCATACAACATTGTTTCCTCAATAGATAGTAGTTTTAATCGGTTTAAAATTTACCGCGGTGAAGATTGTGTCTTTAAATTTATTGATATGCTATATAAGGATGTGAAGGACATTTCAGATTTATTAAGTTTAAATAAACCGATGATATTCACAGAAAAAGATGATATTGATTTTAAAAACGCCTCTCGATGTCACATATGTGATAATTACATATGGGGAAACAAAGTTAGAGATCATTGTCATTTAACCGGACGTTACCGAGGTGCTGCACATCGGTACTGTAATCTTCTATATAAAGTACCTAAATTTATTCCTGTTTTTTTTCATAACTTGTCTGGTTACGATTGTCACTTATTCATTAAAGAATTAGGGGAGACACCAGGAAAGATCAATATTATACCGAAAACGAAAGAAAAATACACATCATTTTCCAAATTTGTATCTGTTAATAATGAGGAGTTTATACAGTTACGATTTTTAGATTCATTTAATTTCTTAGGAACTAGTTTAGACAAACTTGCTAAAACAATGAATGTTGAAGATTTTAATTGTCTAAGAGCTCATTTTCCAAATAAAACTCAATTTAATTTGTTAACTCGAAAAGGTGTATATCCATACAGTTACGTTACAAATTGGGATGTTTATAAAGAAAAAATGTTACCTCCAAAAAACTGCTTTTATAATTCATTAACTAACGAACATATTTCTGACTATGACTACAAACACGCGAAGAAGGTATGGAGAGAATTTAATATAAACAATTTCGGAAATTACACTGAGTTATACCTGAAAACCGATGTTCTTTTATTAACTGATATATTTGAGAGTTTTCGAAAGACTTGTAAACAGCATTACAAACTTGACCCTGCTTTTTATATAACTGCACCAAGTCTCTCTTTTGATGCTATGTTATTAAAAACACAAGTTCAACTCGAACTCGTATCAGACTTAGCTATAGTTCGAATGATTCAATCAGGTATCAGAGGAGGGTTATGCATGTGTTCTCATCGATATGCAAAGGCTAATCACAGGTATATGAGTGAATATGACGAGTCACAACCAGAATCCTATATCGTCTATTTAGATTGCAATAATCTTTATGGGTTTAGTATGTGTCAACATTTACCATATTCTGATTTCCGCTTTTTAAGTCAACCCGAAATGGATCAGTTAATTGTTCAAAATATAAAAGATAATTCGGATTGGGGTTATATTCTGGAAGTAGACCTATTGTACCCTGAATACTTGCACTATAAGCACAACGATCTTCCGTTTTGCCCTGAAAAATGTATTCCACCAGGAGGGAAATCAGAAAAACTTGTACCTAACTTGTATAACAAATACAACTATGTGATTCATTATATACACCTCAAGAAATGTCTGGAACATGGATTGATCTTACGTAAAGTTCATAGAGTTATAACATTTAGGCAAAGTCCATACTTAAAAAAATATATTGAACTAAATACTATATTACGACAAAAAGCAAAAAGCACATTCGAACAAGATTTTTTTAAGTTGTTAAATAATAGTGTGTTCGGTAAAACTTTAGAGAATACTGAAAATAGAGTAAATGTTCAATTAGTCAATCAATGGTTTGATAAAAATAATAAAACAAAAAAGTCATTATATGCTGAGAGACTAATTGCTAACCCTTACTTTCACAGCGTTTCTGTGTTCACCGAGAACTTAGTAGCTATACAAATGAAACCGTCTCAAATTATTTTGGATAAACCAATATATATAGGATTTACGGTATTAGAATTATCTAAATCTCACATGTACAATTTTCATTATAATATTATTAAACCATTTTATCAAAATCGTGTACAATTATGCTACACTGACACGGATTCATTCGTTTACACATTAACTACAGATGACTTTTATCAAGATCTAAAAAATAATTTTCTTAACTATTTTGATACTAGCAATTATGATACCCAAAATTCTTTTAATATAATGCAAAGAAATAAGAAAATCCCTGGGCTTTTTAAAGACGAAATGGGTGGTAAAATTATCACAGATTTTGTGGGTTTAAGATCAAAATTATACTGTATCAAAACCGATGAAAAATTAATAAAAAAAGCGAAAGGTGTAAAGTCATGCGTAGTTCGGGATTTAGATATATCCGATTACCAAAAAGTGCTCTTCCAAAATGAAGTGATTCGAAAGAAGAATATTTTGTTTAAGACAATTAAACATCAAATATTCACACAAAGCGTTACGAAGATTGCACTTTCTGGTAATGATGATAAACGTTCATTATCTAGCAATAAGATAGAAACAAAAGCATGGGGGAATAGTTCTATTTTTAAAAATATTTAATAAAGCATATCGTGTTTAATATAATTAGTTTTAAGCTCCTGTTAGTTGTGTTTTATTTGTGTGTATGTTTATTTTTAATAAAGTTAATAAAATGTACTATGTTGTTTTAATTTAAAATATAATTCGCTTTATAATCATATCTTTAATCCTAACTTTATAGCCTAGCAGTAACGGTAAGATTTAAATATATAGATATATATATATAATATTTAAATTATGGTTTCTAACCACCCTGTAACATATTAGTGTTGTGAGGTAAAAATCACAATTCATTAAAATTACTATTTTCATAACACAATAAATTTTGTTTATTTACACTTTTATCGAGTTCATTAATTATCTTCTAACCATCCTGCAAAAGGTTATAGTCGTGATGAATAAAAAAATAATGATGCAACATTAAACAGAACTGCAAAAACTACGAGTAGATTCATATTATGATGATGTTAGCTGGAAAGAGGTTAATTACCTTAATGTGTGTCAAATCACCTACACAGTAGGCACTTGTAATTTATTATTAAACCGAGTAACTTGTTGATTGAATTCACATATTCTAAATCGATTATTTGTTGTAAGTAATAAAATTTAATAAATTTATCTTTTTATAAAAATAAATGTAATAATATTTTTTTTAGGTTTAATTAACTTTTTTTAATACTTTTTTAGAAAATGAATATTGCTACTGATGAAATATTGTTCTCTCAATATGCGCAAGACCCGTTACAGGACTTTGATGAAAATTACCCTGAGTTGAGTACTCAAAATCATAAGAAACAAAAACGTAAGAAGGAAAATCTGAAAAAAAAATCTCGCTCACTAAAATCATATATTATTTGCAAAGAACAAGGGAGAGGAACACGATTAATAGAAATAAAAGTAATGGACTTAGTAGAATCTCAAGATAGTGAAGATGGTGAAGATAACCTGGTTTTAAGTGCACAGTACGTGGTGACAGAACCAGTGGATGAAATAATGGAGCAGACCGAATATTTAATTCGCAAGATTTCAAAAAAACTATGTGGTTGTAATTTATAATAATATATGTATATTTTTTAATTATTTAATTTAAAAAAATAAAGTCCAGTTTGTATATATTTTATCATGTTTTATTTTCTGTTCACATAGGTCTCCTAATTTTAGAGCTTAACAATATTATTCAATAAAATATTTCACTAAACAAGTTATTAATTTTTTTGAATATAGTTAAATAAGCAAATTTATTTTATACAACCAGATTTTACCTGATAAAGGTGAAGTATCCTCATAACCATAGTTGTTTGTATAGGTATTTATTTAATAGGTATCTTTTAAAATAAATAAAACATAAAAAATCATTACTAAATTAGTATTTATTTAGATATCGTACTTTGACGGGATAAATATAGTTTTATACCATCTTTTCAAACATATAACATTTTTAACGCACATTCTTTCACATGAGTAATACAATTTAAATTTACATTATCATTACAGTATTCATTATACATTTTTAGAAAACTAGGACACCCTTTACTGCCTAAATCTATCACACAACACTTTTCACTTAGTTCTTTTACCCATTTTATTTTTTCATCTCCCTTTACTAATAATTGTCTATTTTCTATTATTGGTTTTATAATTCTTTTAAATTCACGATAGTCGATATAACCCTCACTCCAATAAATACCTCGGTTCTTTTCAATCCAAGACACGTTCTTTTTTTCTTGCATTGTTAGTTTATTATAAGGATAAGGTGGTTTAACTAAAAAAACTTGAGTGTGTTCGGGAGTAGCTAATGCAAATTCTTTTAAAATAAAATTATTTTTGTAATCTTTAAAACCTTGAATATCTGCTATATAAAAATTCATGATATCTTTCGAACAATACCGCTTAGTGGTTTATATTCTATAATACAGTCGTTTAGAATAAGACAGTAAGCCGATGTTTGGTTAGGTATTTCAATATCGCTTTCCAACTCTAATCTAATGTTTACAACAGGTCCAGTTTTAACACACTCTCTCTGTCTAGAACAGTCTAGAACAAACAGTGGAGCTTTTTCCAGGAACTGTTTAACATTTAACAATGGTTCTGGTCTGCGTCCGTAATAAGACTGTTGAAATCTAGCATATTGTTCATATAATAAAGCATACTTCTCATCTGTGAAATTAATATTAAGAGATTCATATGGAAAGTATGTTGAATTAAGAAACACTTTAACATCTCGTAAGTGACAATGATCGAATTGAGACATGTCTTGACTTGAATTGTTTTTTCTGTTAGTTTGAAGTCCAACAATCACATATCTTGGTTTTTCAATTTGAGATGATGTTTTAATCGCCCAAGTATGTTTAGTAGTTTGGGGTAACAAAGGATATTCATATAAATCCCAGTTTCTAAAGGCTAGTAGAATAGGTTTATCTTTCTCTAACAGCTTGAGCAAATTAATCCTTTCTAAGTCAGATACTTTTATATGAGGAACCCTCCATATAATTTTGTGAATTTCAATATCTTTAACCGTTTCTCCAGTGTTGAGTTTCAAAGCGTTTAAGTTAGTGTTGCTACGTAACAGAACTAATTCATGTCTACAGTTCATTATAATTTTTTTGTAATCTTCTGCAAAACCAAGGATATTATTAAGAGGTATTGAAGCACAAAAAAGTCCACCACTGGTTGTACCATCTATATCCCAACCCCAAGTCTTTGATGTTTTTGATTCATTATCATTCATTGATAGAAGTGACTTCATAGTTGTGGTGATTCCAGCATTTTTTACTTTATCTATTTCTACACCATTTAATTCATAACGAACGTCTTGAAAAAGATAGAGCATTGGATTGTTTGTGAAATGAACACTTGTTACTTTTTCTTTCGAATCTTTTTTAAAAATATGAACCACACCTTCTAAGTACAATGTACTAGCTGATGGTAATATATATAAATCTTGTTGATTGATAGGGATACGAATTTCATCATTCTTGTTGAAGCTAGTAACATAAGGTTTGTATGAATGAAATTCAACACTTTCAATACCATTATCGTATATAGGTGGATTTGATATATTTAAGATATTCATTTTAATAAGCCTATCACTTTGAGGAATTTCCTATTTTCTTTTGTTAATTTAATTTTTCTTTTAGATGCTTCTTTATGAATGGTACGAACTGTACTGATATTTTTAATGCATGTGGCTATGTTTTTATTATGATCAATCATTTTTTCTTTAGATGTATGTACAGCTGGATTTCTTCTCCTCGCAAATTTATTAAATTATTATTTATATCCACTAATTTTATATTAATACAGTTTATATTTTTTTGGTTTATTGGAAAATATATAATATTTTTTGGGATTTCAATTATTCTGTAACCCGGTGGTACATTGGGAGCAAACTCATGAATTATATGACTCGCTCGCCCATTTATATACGAACCACCAACTATATCACATTCGACTCGCACCACAGTTGATGATAAAATATTAATTGGTATGTGTGACTCGTGTATTATATTAGCTTGCAGAGTCTGTCTACCAAACCCTAAAACATTTCCCAAGGTGTTATCTTTATTGAAATGCATATCTTTCGTGCAAAAAATTGTAGTTTTTAATGTATTGTTGTTACAACACAGGTTAAATGTTGCATCTTTTATTTTATTTTTTAAAAAGTCACATATATCTTGAAGTTCATATGTTCCTTCAGGTATTTCTACACATTCATTATTACCATAATAAAATTTATTATTATTACTATCAATGTTCGGTATAGAATTAAATGTTGATAAGCATAATAGAGCACACTCATATTCACCCTCAAGTTGTAAATTAGGATTATAGTAAGTTGTTAGAACCGATGTATTACCAGTGATAGACAGTGTGAAAGACATCTTTCCAATGATACTAACTCAAATGTACTTCTTATTTTATATATTTTTTCCAAAAAATTCTTAAATATTTTAAACATAATTGTCCACAATTGACTGTGTTAAAATTTTGATATTTCGTATAGTTGTAAAACATATTTTTACTATTCAAGTATAATATTAATTCTGATGGAGGTTTCAGATCACCAAAACTATCAAAATATTCACAATAATCATATAATCTAACATAGGCTACCCAATGAGTACCCTGATTTTTAGAGTTATCAAGATTAACAATACCACATTCAATATCTCGAGATTTTTTTGGTAATCTGTCTTTCATGTAAACACCTCTAAAAAATGGAATACCATTTGCATACTTTATAATATCTAAATTTGTGAGAGCATGTTTGGGTAGCCTACTAATCAGTTTTTTGAACGGTTTATGAATAATCCGTTACCTTTTTTGTAAGGTTTAATATGTAAACCCTTACCCAATGCAATTTGCTCCATCTTTTTGTTATGGCGTTCAGATTCTTGCAGATTTTGTTGAGCAGATCTATAGTCGTTAACAGTTTTTGCAATACCAGCTGCCCCACCCGCTAGAGTACCCAATGCAGATAATCCAGCAAAAATAGGTAATAAAGGCAAAATTCCACCTACTTTAGGTAATGGTATAACTCGTGGTAAACGAACTTTGTTATTTTTAGACAATAGTTTCTTAGCAGCTAAGTATGCTATTTTAATTGCAATCTTATCACTCTTAGGTTTACATTTTTTGAGTTGCGAGTGAATTTTTGATGCTATAGTTTTAAATTTTGTAATTCCAGCACCTGTCTTCAGTTTAGTTTTCATTACTTTCTTAACTATCCAAGAAGCAATTTTTTCACCTTTTCCAGCATCTCTTGACTGAAGTCTTTGCTTAGCCATGTTTAATAGTTGTAAATCAGCTTTGTGACGATTTATCAAATCAAAATATTTTGAATATGCAATATCATGATTCATGCAAGCGTTGTCAAGTTTATTAACTCCTTTGTCACCTCGTAATAATCGTTTTTCTAACTTTGTTCCCGGACCACAATAATTATAACCAGGGAAATGTAGTTCGAACGGTAGATTATTTATCAGATTGTTAACTAGTCCTCCTCCTTGCATTACTTATAATATTATGAAGACATCAAATACCAACATTTGACTTTATATTATTAAACCAAATCATTTTTATCAATCCAACTATTTTCACTGCTATTAAGACCCAACCATTTTACAAAAAGTTTACTTCCCTTTCTTTGCAACACTCTTTCTATTAAATATAGATTAGGATACTTTGTTTTTTGAAGTTCTTCTTCATAAAAACACCCTAGTATAATATTATTACGTTGATCTTCAAGGTGATAGGTTTTGGGATTTGTATTATTAACTTCTTTGATTCTAAAAATTTCTGTAGACCAATTAGGTGTGTAGCCTTTATCGAAATCACTTTTATATTTACTTATACGCACATAGTCGTTAAGTTTGAATTTATGTTTAATTGAATTTTTATTTCTATTTTTGTAAATATTATTTTTCACTATGATTTCGTTCATTTCGTTTATATCAATCGGTTTATATTTAGTAGTATGATGTTTAGTATTATTATATGACATAATAACACTTGTTAGTGACTCTCCGACCCATTTGTACTCTCCATTTAAACTAAACAACTTAAACAATTTGTTTTTTATGGTTCTGATTACTCTTTCCACTATGGAAGCCTTCTTGATCGAGAATGTAGAATAATGATTAATGTTATAGTTATTCATAAGTTTTTTAAATGCTGTATTATAAAACTCTGTACCCATATCTGTTTGTAAATTAACAGGGTGACGATTGCTCATGAGCAATACCTTTCGGAAAGCGTTAACTATTTCAAATTTAGTTTTAGTCTTTACAGGAATAGTCCACACATACTTTGAAAAGCAATCAATAACGACTAAAATAAATTTAAAACCTCTGTTAACATTTTTGTAATTCTTCAAATCAATAAGATCAGCTTGCCATAAATCGTCTATACCCTTCAAGATAACAAGACGACGGCTAAAATTTTTTCGTGCACCTCTATGTATTTCATCTACAACTTGTTGTTTGCTCATTTTTTGATAGTTAAATTATTAAATGTATTTCAAACTTTGCCTAAAATTTCTCTCAGTTTTTTTTCCACTTCATTATGAATTTCAGTTTTTATTTTTTTAAGCTCTGCTTGGAGTTCTTTTTTGCTACAGAAATTAGTAATTGAACTATCAACATATTCTTTATTAACTGCATCGTCTTTTGTTATTGGATGTTTAATACCTCTTAATCTTGTAGATTGTAAGTCAAAGTCACCACTTTCAGATTTTGTTAGAGCCTTATCCGTGATCTCAAATATTTCTGCGAAACGCATACGCTTATGAATATGATGTCCGAATTTGTCAATATTCATTTGAAGAACTGTTCGAATTAAATGATAAACATAAAATGAAACAAAATGTATAAACAAACTCATATTTATTGATTTAAATTCCCACTTTCTCGCAACTCTTCTATGATAGAAATAATTTCATTATCTACTCCAGTGTTTCCAGCATCCTTAGAAGCATATAACAACTGTAATCTTGCAACTAATTCATTAGGATCGTCCCAATACACATAATCTGTATTTTTTTTCAATTTCTTCATCAATGGTAAACCTTCTCCACGTTGAACATTTGTCATAGATGTATGATCCGAGTCGGATAGGAAAAGAGGTTTTATAATTTTCATATATTTTTGTCCCTTATTACTTTTTATAGGCTTGTTTGGATCATTATCTCGTCGATGAGCATTTGTGAGAATTAACATTCGTTTATAATTTAGAGTATCATCCGTGGTGATTAAAGTGTAATCTGGCGACTTATTGAACAAAAGCTCTTTTAACCCTGGTGTGTTTTTATAGCGTTGATCCCCTATGGAAATTATGTTATTGTTAATGTTTACATGAGCTGTACCCATCATAAGTTTTCCTTGCTCAATTCTTACACCGAATGGAACATCTTCATAAATTTCGGAAGATAAAGACCAAGAGGAAGCATCTGTACTTAAAGTCGGCTTCGTATTAATTGTGTTAAATGATTCAACACTATCTTTAAACTCTTCAGAACTATTGTCACTAACATCAAGTTCACTCGAGACATTCTTCACTCGAGATATTATGTTAGGTTTATTCTGCACAATGGTTTTATTAGAATAAGATTCACATGAAGAATCAAAATCATCTTCGTGGTTAGATGGACTAGGATTATTTCTAATGTTATTATTTTTATTTTTTTTTCCACCAATTACCGTATTCAAAGGATCTGTTATAGGTTTGAAAAGAGTGTTTAAAACAATTTTATTATCAGCTTCATTGTCTCGCATTTTCTTTATTTTGTTTCTTACAGCCTCGGCGGTGTCAACAATTTGTTGTTTAAGTGCTTTTTCCATTATTTTTAAACAATATACTATATACGTGCGTGATTCTTTGATAAGTTTAATATAATAAAAAATAAAAATTATCATATCGATATTTATATTATTATTCAAAAACCACAAAAGTATCAAATTTCTTTCTATAGCAACCATTGTTTTTACTACAATCTTTGTTTATTACTAAATACTCATAAGGTTCTTTCCATATTTTTGAACACATTTCTCTAAATTCAATCCAAGTCATATCCGTGTTAACATGTTCATCATATACATGTCTCAAATTAATGTCATCTTGTTTAAAAAGAATTATAAGGTTAGCATTATCCCTTACAAGTTGTTTAGGGATTTTGCTATATGTCTGGTTCAAATAGAAACAATCTATAGTCCTATGTCTCCCCATCGCAAAATAATCCCGCATATTATTCTGACTTTCACATGCTACGTCATCAAATATTATTATTGAATTGTGTTTAGCATCTTGTGGACTTATGACTTCTTCGTTTCCATGAAATTTATCAAAGGAAACACTTGGTACTAATTTCAAAACCTTCTCAAGGAAAATATACTTGGGTTGATAAAGGGTTTTAGAATATACATATACGTTCTGAAATTGTAAACCATGTTCGTGTAATAAAAGACCAATAACCAAATTGGTTTTTGTTGGGAAAGGGAAAGAAGTGTTTCACGGTTTATAGTTTTATTGAAAGTCCATTATAAACAAGATTGACATATTGTACTAAATACTTATGACACTAAGTACTTATGAAATATAAATTGAATACAATTGTGTTATTGCCAGTAACTACAACACCTGCCCTTAATCACAATCGTATACAATACAATACTAAAATACCCCAAGAGAAAAAAATAAAAATAAAAATCATTCTGTAGGAATAAGTCCTAAATTTACTGCACACCTAATATGCTTAATGCGAGGAAGTGCTTTAGTTAAAATGTCAGCTTCCATTTGTTCTGAACATTTATACATAACATTAATTGACTTATCCTCAATTTTCTCACGAATAAAATTATATTTTATGTCAATATGTTTAGTTCTGTTGTGCTGAATGGGATTTTGAGCTAACCTTATAGAGCTTTGGTTGTCATTATATAAAACCACAGATTCCAACTGCCCTGTAAGTTCTGCCAAGACACGACGCAGGAACAAAGCTTCTTTAGCACCTGAGGTAAGCGCCATATACTCCGCCTCAGTTGAAGACAACGCAATAGTAGGTTGTTTTTTACATTCCCAATAAATAGGCCCGTCTGCAAGTTTAAACAAACAACCTGTATAAGAACGTCTATCAACAGCATTAGCCCAATCGGCATCAACATAACCATGCAGATCCGAACCATTCTTTCTATACACAAGACAATAATCCAACGTACCTTGTAAGTATCGCAATACGCGTTTTAATGCTTTCCAATGCGATTCATTGAATTTTGTATTAAACTGACTTAGATATCCAATCGAATAACTAATATCCGGCCGTGTATTTACAGCCAAATGCATCAAACTTCCTATCAAACTCTGATAAGGAACATCGACACTATCGCAGCATTCTTCAGTCTGTTTTATAAAATCACATTCCATTGGTGTGGAAATAGCCTTACATTCACTCATATTATACTTTTCGAGTAAATCTAAAATATACTTCTTTTGGCTAATTCTAATTTCACCACTGTTTAGACTATTTATTTGCAATCCCAAACAATATTTTAATTCTCCTAGATCCTTTAAATCAAATGACTTTGACAAATTGGTAATCAATGATTTTACGTCATTTTTATTTTTACTAAAAATGATAATGTCATCGACATACACAGCCAAAACTAAAAAATATTCAGAATCGATTCTAAAATATAAACACGGCTCGTTTTTAGATCGATTCAAACCTAGAGAAATAAGCACACTATGCAGCTTTTTATTCCAGCATCTAGCGGCCTGTTTTAGTCCATAGAGTGACTTAGCTAATCGACAAATCATATTTTCTCCTTCAATGAAACCTTCCGGTTGTGACATGTAGACCTCTTCTTCTAGATCTCCATACAGAAAAGCAGTATTTATATCGATATGAGACATATGTAAATCCAATTTCGCAGCTAAAGCAAAAAGCATTTTTAAACTACTATTATGTACAACTGGTGAAAAAGTTTCATCATAATCAACTCCATAGCGTTGATTATAACCTTTAACTACCAATCTAGCTTTATAGCGTTGGATATTACCATCTGCATCTCGCTTTATTTTATAAATCCATCGACACGGAAGTACCTTTTGATTAGTCTTACGTACAAGCTCCCAGGTGTTGTTTTCTTTTAACGAATTAAACTCATTACCCATTGCCTCAATCCATTTATTTTTATCAGGATTATCAGCATGTACGGCATCTTTATATGAAGAGGGTTCATTCGTATCAGGAATAGCACTACATATATTATTATATTCAGGATAACGTCTAGTGCTCACCCTATCACGTTGTGGATATCGCCTCACAACATTACTTACTTCATTCATCTGGTCCTCACTTACTTCAGCTTCTGACAACTCGTCATCAACCGCTTGTGAAGTAGAGGCGACAGGCAATGTCTGAACATCTTGTTCGCAAGTATCACGTGATAACGTCATTTCAACCTCTTCACTATCCTTCTGAGCTAATTGTTCATCTGTAAAACAATTTTCGAAAAATACAACATCACGAGCTTTTATACACTTCCTAGGATATTTACAATCACGAAACTTGTAAGCTTTCGCATTTACGCAGTAACCCACAAAAATATGTTGTTTGCTCTTTGCGTCCCATTTTTGTCTATCGCAATCATGAACACGAACGAAAGACCTACAACCAAATACCTTCAAATATGACAAATCAGGTTTACGACCATGCCATTTTTCATATGGTGTAACTCCGTCACATAAGGCTCGATGTGGCGATCTATTCTTTAAATAACCAGCAGTATCAACTGCATCTTGCCAGTAAGCTTTTGACAACGATGCTTCTTGTATCATCGTCCGAGCTTTTTCAATCAGAGATCTTAAAGTTCTCTCAGCGACTCCATTCTGCTGAGGAGTATGAGGAACAGTCGTTTGATGATGTATACCCTGTTCTTTTAAATATTTATTAAACTCACCGTTAACGTATTCAGTACCGTTATCCGTTCTTAGGGATTTTACCTTACATCCTGTTTCTCTCTCCACCCGCTTTTGGAATTCAATAAATTTATTCTTGACTTCAACTTTTGACACCATGAAATCAACAAATACCATTCTGGAATAATCATCCACGAATATTAATAAATATTTACAACCATTAAAAGACTCAATACTAAAAGGACCGCTAACATCAGAATGAATCAAATCCAGAATCCCAGTCCCTTTAGGATACTTTATAGGCTTAAACTTTTGACGTGCCTGTTTTCCTTCTAAGCATGGAATGCACATACCTTTATCAACTGTAGTAAAATCTACTCCGACTTTGGATCTTTTTAAATAATCCATACCAATTCTACAAAGATGACCTAAACGACGATGCCACAGATTAAAATTTGTACAACTTACAGCGAGGACTTGTTCAATATCATTATTATTGACTTGACACTGTAACTTATAAAGCCCTTCCTCACATGTTGCATGAATAACCTCATTTTTAAGCATTTTATAGTCAAATTTATCTTTCCGTAGAAAAGAACAGCCTTTATCACTAAAAATTACTACTAAATTATTTTGTACAGCCTTATTTACAGAAATTAAATTCGTTCGTAAATTCGGTACATATAACACATCGGAAATAGTATCTATTGCCTTATTATTTACAATATTTACATTACCTTTCCCCTGTGTAAGAATTACATCATTATTTGCTAAGGTTACCTCGGTACCAGAGTCACTTGTCTTATAATTACACAACCAGTCTCTACGCGACGTCATATGAGCGGTAGCGCCAGAGTCCACATACCACACATTTGGTTCAGTTGCACCAGTCCCTAACGCAGACACCATGTTACGAGTACGATGAGCATCACTTTTATTTCGTCGAACATCGCTGGTCATCTGTTTAGGCTTATAGCCTGGGCAATCTGGTCTTTTATGGCCTAGTTTTTTGCATCTAAAGCAAATAATACGTTTTTCACTTGTTACCAGAACTGAATCAGTATTCACTTCATCATTACAACTACTCTGCTCACTCAGGAGTTTACTCTTTACTAGGTCTGTCGTAATCACAATGTTAGAGTTTTCTAATGCCATAATCATTGGTTCATATTTCTTTGACAGTCCTCCAAGAATAATAGCAGCAATTGAAGCATCATCTATCACCTTATTAATGTCAGCAAGATCTTGTGATATCTCCAGAATAGCATTAATATATTGTTCGACGTTACTGAATTGTGACAGCTCCATTCTATATAACTTCCTTTCTAAAGCCAAACGTCTGCCCATACCTTTATTTTCGTATGCCTTATTTAACGTTTCCCAAACCTCAGCAGCAGTATTACAGCCCCTGACTTGTGTAATCGCCCCTTGTAGTAGTGTTAAACACATGGACGTCATAGCCTTCACGTCCCGACGCTTCCTTTCGGCAGGAGGTGTGTTGTCTCCTTGCGGATAACCGACAACAGCAGGCCAAAGACCTTCGTGCATTAGGTACATTTTAATTTGAAATTTCCAGGTAACGTAACCTTCTTTACCCGTCAGCACTTTTATATTGCCGAGAGAAGTACTACCACCGTACCTTGCACTGGAATGGTCTCCTTCCATTTTTGACTAGCAAAAAATAAAACCCTTTTGCATAAACACAGTAGAACACAATATCGACGATTCTTTTGTTCCTGACGATACTGGATCTTCTCCTCCTTTTCTTATATCCAACTTTTATTGTTCTGGGCCCATAACCCTTGTTGGGAAAGGGAAAGAAGTGTTTCACGGTTTATAGTTTTATTGAAAGTCCATTATAAACAAGATTGACATATTGTACTAAATACTTATGACACTAAGTACTTATGAAATATAAATTGAATACAATTGTGTTATTGCCAGTAACTACAACAGTTTTTCCAGTGTTTGAGGGACCACAAACTATACAACGAATCGTATTAGGTAAAAGGACACCATGTCGTGATCCTATGTTCTGTGTATCAACACATAGTTTTTCAACATTTAATGTTTGTGGTTGTTGTATAAATTTCATATTAGCGTTATTGTCAAAAGCCTCATTTAAAATGAATAGAATATTATAAAGTCTTCGCTATTTATGTCATCAACACCAATCCATTTTTTTATCACTTTTCATTGTAACGAACGTAAAAAGTACATAGGCGAGCTAAATAATGTCTTAAGCATTATTTTACATTTATTTCGTTACACATGGGTTCACACAATAACATTAATGTTAATATTATCGCATCCGTATTATTGGGCATTCAACACACCTGAAGTGAGCATCGCGACAGCGATGTGAACGAAAGGTGGGGCAGAATGCCCAATAATACACTACTCTTGACTCATACCGATACCTAAGCTTGTCCGATATTTTATGATATATATATATTTTATCTGCTGATAGGTCACTCTTTCGTCAGTTTCTATCATACGCCGCACAACACTGTTAATTGCCGCACAAAAAGTCATTAAACCAGTTGTAAACAGTGGCACGAGATGGGACTTCATCGTGAAAGGCCAATCGAAGTTATTAATAACTTTCTTGTTGACTTAAATGACATCGAAAGTCATATAAAATCATTGCACATAATTTTTTTCGCGTTAAATTCATGCTGAAGTGACACAGAAAATTTTCAATTTGGCGCCAAATCATTAATCAAATGACATGAAATACATACTCAATAATATTGGCAACAAGTTCCATTTTCTAATTTTTAACTTATTGTTTTATTATATTGTTTACAAGTGGCCAGTTCTAAACTTTGAGTTTGACCCTCGTACCTGTTTTGATAGGTGGATATTTTTATGATAACAATTAATTTTGTGATTATCTAACACTGATTTTATATACTATTACGAGTATGTCATCATGATTAATACATTGTATGAATTCAAAAGTAGGTAATTACTAATAACAAAAATAAAAATATATTATGTGAAATTATCTTTTAAGTATTACAAATGTCTGTTATTGTTTTGGGTTACTTTAGTTTATAATAATAACAAAATAAAAAAATAACCAGTCTAGCGAAAGTGTAGGCAAAATTCTCCATATATATATATATATATATACATAGTAGTAACAAACGTTGCCGTGAACTCGGGAGGTCGTGGGTTCGATTCCCACCAGGAGCAAGTTGTATAATTTGTCTCGGTCTGGGTGTTTATATGTATAATATGTATATGTTTACAAAAAAAAAGTATAATATGTAGTTTATCAACCATCTAGTTTCCGTAACACAAGCCTCGTAGCTTACCACGGAAACTAGATGGCGCTGTGTGACCCGTCTGAAAATATTTATTATTATTATTATATGTTCTGCAAGGCCTATCTCCAGCAGTAGAAGTCTAGAACCCCATGGCCTTTTAGGGACTGTAATGATGATGTTAAAATGAAGCACTCCTAAATATACCCAATTGCGAATTGTAAGTTTCTGATAAACGGCGGCACGGGTATCCTTTAACAAACTGTATAATAAAAAGGGTTTGTCCTTAGTTTAATAATTTTATCTAATCTAATTTATAAATCGCAACAACTCTCTCATAATGTTAATAAAGTAATATTCAGAGGCCTTATTCGAATTAATGACGACACTTAAATCGATGGTATCTACGGCACAACCTAATATGCATATCTAGAACAAAATCTAGGGCATTAGCATATTTGATGCACTAACTTTAGTCTCAACAGACACTCTTGACGATATTAAAACATATCTGGTATGTTTGCTGAGAACAGAGTCGACGGCTTTTTTGCCATACTCCGCCAGCGGCACGCTTCTGTTGTGGACGAACTGGTCGGATAACGATTTAATTAAAGCTATTTTTGATATAAGGTTGTTAGACATTGTTAATTATAATAAATAATAATAAAATAAATAATAAATATTTCCAGACAGGTCACACAGCGCCATCTAGTTTCCGTGGTAAGCTACGAGGCTTGTGTTACGGAACTAGATGGTTGATAAACTACATATTACACTTTTTTTTTGTAAATATATACATATTATACATATAAACACCCAGACCGAGACAAATTATACAATGTACAACTTGCCCCCGGTGGGAATCGAACCCACGACCTCCCGAGTTCACGGCAACGTTTGTTACCACTAGACCACGGAGGCGGTCATAAATTTATTAAGATTATAGCTTATAGTAAAATAAGAATTAGAATTATTGTTATAAATTAATTATGGGTTTCTAGATGGCTGAAATAAAATATATTTAATTTAATAATTTTTTTAATCCATTTTTTTTTTAATACTGAGCACGGCATGTGACGCCGCGTCCACCTGATGGTAAGCGGTACGCGAGGTCCAAGAATGGGAGCAACTGACGCAAGCCTCAGACGACCGCCATCAGTCCCTACCACTATGCCGGCCTATAAAGATGCTTTTTCACACTTCGTTTGAAGGACTCCAGGTTATAGGAATGGGGAAACACACTGGCTGGAAGAGCATTCCACATCTTCAGCGTGTGACAGATGTAAGAGTCTCCAAATTTGTATGTACGCGTAGGGATAGTGGCTACGGTATGTGGATGCATATTTTGGCCTTTGCGACTGCCTCCGTTTCCTAGCGGTTAAAACAGTGCAAAAAATTTAAAATAATTTAAAAAGTTAAAATAATTTCATTTACTTGTTCTAGAGTTTCATCGCCAATCTTTATCGTCACGGTTGTCATCCTTCTTCTTTCAAACACTAGTACCTTGGTTTTTTTGTATTCAAAAAAATTTTTAGTGTGTGGATTGTTTAAAGAGTGGGTATTATATTATTAGTTTGTGTAATATGCGAGCATGTAATTATTGACAATCTAGAAGAGTGTTTGTACTTGCATTAACTTATTTATTGCGTTAAATTCGTGGTTTATGTTAAGACCGGTATGTTAAGAATGGTAGAGCTCTTGAACCGTTTGGAAAACTTTAGAACAAAAGTTGGTCTTTCCATCAATAGTAAAACAACGCTGATAGTATTCGACAGATCTCACAGAATAACGTGCACAACTGACTTTGATGACTATTAAACCGTGGAAGATTTTCTTTACCTCGGCTCTACTGTCAGCATTAACGAAGGTTGCAAAGGTGAGATTCGTCGACGAATTGGAATGTCCAAAACATCAATGACCCAGCTTGACAAAATATGGAGAGATAATAACATATTGGGAAAGACAAAAATCCACATTGTCAGAACTCTTGAATTGTCTATATTTTTGTACGGTTCGGAGACATGGACTATAAAAGCCGCAGATAGAGGAAGCATTGATGCGGTTGAGATGTGGTGCTGGCGTCGTTTGCTCAGAATCCATTGCCCCGCACGACGCACTAGCGTTTCGGTGCTTAAAGAGCTCAAATTTGCCAAGGGACAAGCACCCGTAAAGCAACCTGCATTCTGCAATATTTTGGCGATAACTTTAAGTTATAGGAAAAGTATATGGTAAAAGAACAAGAGGAAGAAGCCCCAAACGATGGTCTAGTCAGGTGACTGACCACCGAAACATCCCAGTACATCAAGCCATCCACTGCGCCGAGGACTGCAATCACTGGAAATGGCCGGTGGATGGACTGCGACGTAGTCACTATCCCCAACAGTGGGGATTTGACGCATGCTGTGATGTGTAAAGATACTGCACTCAATATTTTAATAAAAAATATTATCAATTCAAAAAGTTCGTTGTTAACGTCTTTTTTATTTTTATACTAGCTCGATATGTGACATTGTTAGCAACTGGAATCAGACACTCATGACGGACATCAGTCCCTAACACTATGCCGACTTGACTGGGCATGACGGCAATTCAAACAAGGTTTATCGGCACAAACGGTAGACACTTCCCCGCCACGGCAAACTGGGCAAATTACCACCATCATCAGTCCGCCTTTCACCTATTTGTTGTGCGTGGTGGGTGTGTACCATTTGCAATGATGTCAAATGCCAATTTTTACTTTCAAGGAGAATTAATATGGTGAGCTTGGTATGGTGATATTTATATAATAAATATACATTTGATAGTCTTTTTGTAAACTACTAATTTATTTGCCGACTGTACCTATGTATCCGGTGTGCCCACGCACTTATCTCAGAGCCTATGTGAGAAAAAAATAGATATATTTTAAATTAAAAAACATGTGACAGGAATGTTTGTCGTAATACAATTTACTGCGGACGAGTTCGCTAACGAAATGAAATAAATTAATAAAAGTGATTTAATAAAAACTTGTTAGACATCTTGTTGGTTGCCAGTTATCACAATTTTAATTAAAAACTCTTGTAACTCGTTTAGCACTGGCAATTTCATTTCTTACTGGCCAAGGATTTGTCCAAACAGCTGACGGAGAAATCTGGAGACAGGAAGGCTGGCAATTATTTCTTCAAATTCAAATTCAAAATTGTTTATTGCTTTAAATGTGGTACATACAGTAATATGGTTAGTAAGTTGGCTCTGCACATTTAGCCATTGTTGTGGCATGCAAAAATTGTTTAATTTAAATATATTCTTATCTATTAAGTCATCATTACATAATTAAATTTAGGTCAATACATACAATAATTTTATGTTAATAATAACAAAAAAAAAAATGTCATACACATTCTTTTAGTTTATATTCCGCTCGAAAAACTCGCCAATATTATAGAAACAGCCCTTTATACAGTTAAAAAGACATTTATACTGGTACTTGTTTTATTTCTGTTGGGATATTGTTAAATATTTTAATCGACATATGGTAACAGTTCCTTCTAAACAGTTCACTTTTACATACTGGCATTACTAACATTGTTTCATTTATCTGACGTAAATTTTGGTTTCTAACACTCTTTTTGAAGTAGTCAGGGTTTTTAACAACAAATATATACATATTTGGAGAATGTAATTCCAACGTATTAGCCTCGTTATACTCATACAGAATGTTGACAGTCTTTTTGGGACTATCCCTAAAGGGACGTCACTTGAGGACATTTTTTATTTATAGTATATATATATATAATTTTAGTAATGTGGTCTAGCGGTTAAGTCCGTGGATTTAAACTCGGAGGTACCGCGTTCGATTCCTGGTCGGGACACAAAAATATTTAATAATGTAAATAAATACATTTAATTAATATCTAATTTATTTGTGAGATTTCTCGAGTTTGGTTCGCTGGAGACATCGACGAGCTTGCCACTTGTCATGATTGGCCTATAGGAAAGTTGGCTAAATGTGAATCCGCTTATAAGCGTGGTTTCTGACCACCCCAAAAAGGAAACGGTCGTGATGATACTTTACTTTTTGTTTTTAGACTTTTGCTGTAGAAACGATGGGCCCGTGGGGATCAGAACATAAAGCGTTCTATAAAAAAATGTTCCAAGGCTCATTGAGGTCTCCGAGTTTTTTCTCTCAAAAATTAAGTATCTTAATTCAGAGTGGCAAATGCTAATAGTGTATTGGGCACCATGCGATTCGGAAGAACATTTTTTTTTTATACTTAAGTATCTAAATATTATATAATAGTATTTGGGAGATGTGTTTTTGCGCCGTTTGGAGTTGAAACTCTCGGGCCGTGGGGACCAAGTGCACACGAAATTTTCAAGGCGTTGTCAAAACAGCTCGTCAACACCTCGGGAGACAAAAGGGCTGGGCAATATTTGGGCCAAAGGATCAGTATTGCCATTCAACGTGGCAATGCTGCCAGTATCCTTGGCACCTTGCCCATTGGCAGCGATTTGGAGCAAATTTATTATTTATAATAATTTTTATTTTGTTTTTTCTTCATTTTAGTTTTTAGTTATATTTTTATTTATTAATTAGGTTTATTTTTATTAATAGTAATTTATGTTTTAAGATGTAAGTTTTTAGTTTAATTAATATTTTATTATTTTTTTAAATCAGTATCTAAAATTAATTATTTTTTTACATTCAATATTAGTTTCTATTGTAAAATTTACACTTATTCGAAAAAAAATTTTACAAAATATAAAATAAAATAAATATTACTACTAACGACAGGGATATAAGTCCCGTCCGCATGGAATGGTGGCAAGAACGCTGGCTGCATTTCCCCGCTGAATTGCAATACTGATTCTGACCAGCTCTCTTGTCACCGGAGGAGACGACAAAGACGGGTGTTATTGTATAATAGTTTATTTAATTCACGTATTGTTCCCTCACACTTCTAGCAGATATTCAGATTCTTTTACTGTTTTCGCTGCTCGAGAGTGGAACAAGCTTCCACTAGTCATCAGACGGGCGCCTTCAATAAATGTGTTTAAAAATCTACTCATTGCTCACTTTTTAAATAAACAAAATAATTTGTCATGATAACTACAAGTACCTATGCATTATAATTTTTATTTATTTTCTTAACATATTATCGTAAATGATTGTACCTATGTAATATAAAACGAGTATCTATATCTATTAGCTGTGTTTATATATTTATACATAATATATATTTATGTTTATTGTATATATTATTTTAATTATATATCATGTAAGTATTTATGTAATAGTATTTAAGTATTCTTAAGTAATTGTATGTATCTTAATGCACCCGAAATCCTCTGCCACACTCCCAAAGGTTAGCTGTTATAAAATGCCGGAAGGCATTAAGTTCGCCCTTGTAAACTACTTTTTAAGTTATTTTGTGCAATAAAGAGTTTATAAATAAATAAATAAATAAATATTGTTAAATAATAAAATTGAATTTCATTTGGATAATTGTATTAAATAGGTAGTCATGCTTATGTTAAAATTAATTAATATGACTCAATTCGCTCCATGTGTGTCTACATTAATTATTATTTGAGACAGATTTTTAATGAATATTAATCTCTTCCTTCGCAAAAATCTTAAAACTCCAGCAATTTAATTGGACTAATATCAGTAGTACGCGGTTCCATTGTCTGATACGATACGTTTGATTTAATACATTAAAAATAAAAGCTAGAAAGCTTAAGTGGCACTGGGCTGTGGCCGGGCACACTTTCTGCATAACCGATGAACTATGGGGCGAACGGGTTCCAGAGTATGTAGTATAGGGACGGACGTTATTTTATTTTATTTATAACTATCTGTGCCAGCGACTTCGTCCGCGCGGAATAGTGACTTTCAGGCAGTATTTTTATTTTGTTGGACTAATTATTTTGCAAATAAAACACATACAATTAGTATTTTACAGTATGTTTCTACTAAATAACTTATTTAACCCGGGGTTCGTCGCTACCGGGTAAAAATACCACAGAGGTAGTAAAAACAGGTTTTTTTTTCTTTTCTACGTAGTTTAGCACCTTGCCGCTTGAGGTACCTTTCTGCATAGAAACATATTGTTAATTTGTTAGTTTGTAAGAGCACTGTGTCATATGTTATCTGATCTCATTTTGCATGTTTCGAAAAAAAAATTAATGACTATTATGATTTCAAGAGAAGTTAAGTTAACTGCCTTCGTGGTCTAGCGGTTAAGTCCGTGGATTTAGACTCGGAGGTACCGGGTTCGATTCCTGGTCGGGACACAAAAATATTTATTAATGTAAATAAATACATTTAATTTATTTGTGATATTTCGCGAGTTTGGTACGCTGAAGACATCGACGAGCTTGCCACTTGTCATTATTGGCCTATAGTAAAGTTAGCTAAATGTGTATCCGCTTATTTATAAGCGTGGTTTCTGACCACCCCGAAAGGGAAACGGTCGTGATGATAATCTACAAGTTAAGTTTTTAGTTCTCCTACATTACATTTGTACATTAGTATGTGTCCTAAATATTAATAAATACATATTTTATTATAAATTATACTTTTTAATTTTAGTTTACAGTACAAACAAACAGAATAATAATAAAAAAGTATATATAAATATCACATTTCAATCAATATAACTATCGCATTTTTTTTATATTGTACAATTTTTATATACTTATATCTCTGTATCAAATTTAATTTAAATTGGTTCAAAGGTTTAGGTGTGATTACGTAATACACAGACGGTCAGAGTTACTATTGTATTTATAATATTAGTAAGGGTTTGGTTGACTAAATATATTATACCCACTATAACAATGGAAACGCGGACCATAAAAGTGCACCTGATATAATATGTAATTATGCAAATCTTTTTAAATATAAATTAGTCTTGTTAAGAAGGTGGTATCATGAATATCTTTTCTCGCAATTATTAAACTACCTACCTACGATTAAATTTATATAATATGTTGGACAAAATTGATGTTTGACGAAGTGGAAATTGGTACGTTGGAATTACAAAAAAAAAAAAACAAATTCCTCTTACTGAAAAAAATGGCATGATGTTCTTTTTACACGGAGATTGATTTTAGACATAAAATGATGCCTCCAGCCGAAGACCGGTGATAAATAAAAAAAAAAATGTAAAAAAATATTATTATTTGGATTTTTAAGACGGGTCCAGCTATCTTATCCGCTATAGTCACACAGATATTCTGAACGGTAGCCATTCACAGATTTAAAAAAAAAATACACTTAGAAATTATATTAATTAGGTTTATCATTTAATTTATTATTTCTATTTTAATATTTTTAATGTTCAACTAAATAAATAGATATAGGGCTGGCAGTTTTTTCTCCCAAAAATTAAGTATCATCATTCAAAGGGGAAATGCTGCTAGTGTATTGGGCACCATGCCACAAGACAGCGATTTGGAGGAGCTATTTTTTTTGTAAGTATTAAATTTTTATTTTCTATGTACCTATTATTATTTTTTTTTAGGTTAGATTTTGTTGTAATATACTAAATAAATATTTAATTAATGGTACCATTAAACAAAATAAATAATCTTCATCAATGGTAATTTTAATCAAAAACTTTTTTTGGTGCCAATCGATTCTGTTTCTTATAAGGATCAAAAACCTCTACTGGACCGACTGAGGTTTGAGTACTAGAAATCTCAGAAATCGCAAAAAAACTTTTTTAAGGCCAACTAAAGGTTTCAGATCATATATATATAGATATATATATTAAACTACCTACGATATATCTATATATTGTTTTTGAGTTTTATCTGCTAAATAAATTTCATTTCATTTCGTTTCAGTTTGGTACGCTAGAGACATCGACGACCTTGCCTCTTGTCATGATGAGCCTATAGTTTTTTTTTTTTTTTTTAATAATTCTGTCGTAAGCTTGGTAAGGCTTATATCCCGCGAAAACAGATATAAATAAAGGAATAACTATTTTGACAATCAATAGTTTTCGCTTAAAAAAATAGAATCCCGCTGCAGACCTTAAATCGCTATCAGAGTTAACTCCTACGCATTTAACCCGTTAAAGCTCATAGCATTTGATTTTAGAACACAATTTCCAAATTCAGAATATAACGGAACAGTAAACGAACTTTAAAAGGACGTTAGTAAGCTATTCTGGTGAACTTGTTTTTTAGTTTTTAATAATAATAATATCTTTATTCAGTAAAAAAGTTACACGATATGAAAACAATAAAATTTTATTATTTGCATGAACAGGAAAACAGACATTTGCAGCCGAACTAAGCCTATATGTATAGGTCTGTCCGTCGGCAGTCAACGCTCAGACACCCTTTTAAATATATCATTACTTTTAATTACAAAATAATAAAAGAAACAAACGTTTAGTAACGTAACCATCGAGTTGAGATCGATTAATGTTTTCTTTACAATTTAAAAGCTTTTTTAGCAAATGTAAATTATTTTTTATTCATGGGAAATCACAATGAATTAAAATAATCTGGTCGTCCGCGTCTAGCCAGAGTGGCGAGTGTAGGCAAAAATTTCAGATATATGTTTTGGAAGGCCTATCTCAAATAGTAGAGTCTAGGAATAGAAATAAGAAATATAAGTATAATATATATAAGTTAGTTGTGTAGACCGCACGATTTTTCAAGTCCGCCTTTTAAAAAAAAATGAGTATGACATGAGGCGTGTGAAATAAGACTTGTAACAGTTTATACTGAATGACTCTGCTGCAAGACCGCTTTCATTACATAGTGTCTATTAGCTGTCTCCTATAAGACCAGGGCAACCTTAGTATAGGGCATAGAAGACTTCTACTACATTAGGCATGTACAACACTGTAATATTTTTTTTGTTCAATATGTTTATTTTCTTTTGTGTCAATAAACTATTATTATTCTATATTATCCCTCTCGCTCGCACAAACCAATATTTTTAAAGACGTCTAAAATTAACATAGATCTCAAATGTACATTATAGGTATATTTTCATTAACATATACCTAATTTTAGACAGAGCACAATAGCAAAAACATTTATAACGATATTCGTCTATTTTACTAAAACAATTCTACGAGTATGATTTTTTTTTAAATTATAAACTCTTTATTGCACAAAAAACTTTAAAGAAATGTACAAGCGTGAACTTACTGCCTTTCGGAATTTTATAACAGCTACCTTCGGGAGTGTGGTAGAGGATTGCGGGCGAGATGATTGAAGACAATACAAATGTCTAATCATTCACCGTGCGGTTGCCGGGTCCATCGTGTCTCAGGCTTGTGACCGACAATAGGCTGGTTTAAAATATATATATATATATTATTGCTCAACAATACGCCTACCATCCACCATTATATATGTAATGATGGCAGACCTGCTTAGGCCCAATTCATTCAGTAAGTAGAGCAAAGATTTTGCTGGAACTAGTCTCGAGCCAACTTCCACTGCGTAAAGCTGAGTTTTAAACCCGTTTCTGATCATTCCTTCTGTGATATCATAATGTGTCTAAAATGTCAGTAATTTTATTTACTAGAAAGAAGTAGTCTAATTTTTACATTTCACAAAATTATTAAAATGTATACACTCAAACTTGAAAAACCTTTAAATTGATGTATTGTGCGATCGAGTATCAAAATCAAAAGCGTTAAACCGCTTTTTTTGCGTTACGCAATGTTATCGACTGACACAAGAATAGACCCGTATTCTGTATATCTCGTCGCATTATTTACGATCCAGACAAACGCGGTGTGTGTTAAATCAAAGTGGCTGTTATGGGCCACCACTTCTGTTGTCATGACGACCGAATACGCATATCTGATGCAGTGCTCCATGATCGAGAAGAATTCCCGGGTTTTAGTGTCTTTGCTATCGATGTTTGAGGCATACTATCAGTCAAGTTTTTTTTATATCCATATTAATATTATAAATGTGAAAAAAAGATTTGTCTGTGTGTATGTACTCGTATGTTTGTCTCGCCTTCACGTCTATATTACTGAACTTTTTTTTTTTTAAATATACTAGCACGACATGTGACCTTGCGCCTACCTGATGGTAAGTGGCCCGCGAGGTTCATGAATATTAGCAACTGGAATCAATCAGTCCCCAACACTATGCCGACTTAACTGGGCATGACGGCAATTTAAAATATCGGCTAAAAAAAACGGCTAATCTCGAAACGTGTGTAGATACATTCTACAGGGCTTATCGGCACGAACGGTGGAAACTTCCCCGCCCCGGCAGACTGGGTAAATTACTCAGTGCTAGACCTCCACTGTTGGAGGTGGACTTACAGATTTAAAAAAAAACTTAATTCACTGGACATATTTAAAATGGTTTGAGGGTTGGAGATATTACAACTAAGATATACCAATTCTAAGCAGGACATCTGGAAGGAATGGTACTTAACAACATGACTTAGAATACGGGTGTAAATATGAATAAACGATGAAGCCGGGTCATAAAGCTAGTAGTTAATATCTAGAATTCGATTAAATCGTCTCGACCGATCATCGGGCACGTGGGTCAAATGACTGAGTTGACAGTTGAATCGATGGAGCGTGATCGAGTACTTATTGTCCCAGTATTCGAATATGAATAAAAAAAACTAGATAGACTTCTCGAAGCTCGACACCGTTAGGATTAAGGTTTTGTTCGCAATCGTCCTGATTTTGTGTCCTTATGAATTACATAAACAAAGTGCATATTATAAAAAAATAATTCCTTTTATCGAAATCTACGAATAAAATTTACTTTACTTTAAATACATTATTATAGGTCATTTACAAGCAATCTAATATTGAGAAAGAGACTGGTGGCAATAAAATATATATATATATATCTATTATTAGGAAAATTAACTGCCTTTACAATGTATTCAAAATATATATCATCTTGAAGCCTTAAAAATTTTAAAAATAATATTATCACCAAAATTAGTACACAGTACAATTAGAGGTTGACAAGCTGGTTTAATTTGGTGGAGCAGTTAAGACGAATCCGTATTCGTGTAGATTACAATGAACCAACCAATATAATAAAAGTCTGCACACAGTTAAACAAGTGACATGACATGACAATATGTATGGTATATATATGAATTATTTTATATGTATGTTATTAATATACAACATATAATGTTTGTTTATTATTTGGTAAATAGGAAGGCAGGCTATTTTAGTTAATTTTTAAACAATAGACGTAGTTTCTAAATTAACTTATACACATTAAGTGTTAGAAAACGCCTGCACATTAAGCTTACCCATGTACATTTGAATATTTTTATTTTATGTTGCACATTTAATAAAACTAAATAATTTATATAACTATCTAATAATAACAAGTTAAATAATGAGTAAAAATAATAATAATAATAAATTATATAAAATAAGTAAAATTTAATAAAGCCAGCATATTTTATTATTTTAGCGACAGCTCATGATAGTTTAGTATAGTCATTAAACGTCGGAGAGTCGGAGAATATGCATCATGTAATAGGTAATCATTTGTATGGCTAAAATTGCAAAAAGTGTAAAACAAACCTTACGTTTATCTTTACTTACTACGTTTTGAACAATTATTTAATTAGAGAAACAGGGACACACGGGCACAAAAAATGGGACACATTTAGAGGTGCAGTAGGAAACGCGCCGCTGTCTCGCGGATTTAAAAATCGAACTCGAAGTAATCCGGATGTTAAATGATCAGAGGACAATGCACTTGATACAGTTTCTAATATCGAATCTCGATATTTGTCACTAGACGATTAAACTAAACTTTCTAAATTTGAATGAGTTTAATATTTTTCAGACTTTAAAAATTACTATAGTTATAGAATAATAATACATTTTTGAGAATTTAATAGGTGGTAGGCGGACTTGATGGTGGTAATTTGGCGGGGAAGTAGCCACCGTTCGTACCGATAAACCTAGTAAAGTGTATCCGCACGTGTCGGGATCGCGAACTGCCGTCATGCCTAGTCAAGCCGGCATAGTGTTAAAGACTGATGTTACTCCTGATTCCAGTTTAAACCTCGCGCGGCCCTTACCATCAGGTGGCGCAAGGTCACATATCGACGAGTATATAATAATAAAAAATGTCGGAACATCTGATGAAATCAAAAACGTTCCTTTCAAGCCACACTTGTGTGGATCGAGGTTTTTGACTCGGTGCTGAGTCTTGCCAACCATTCTTGGTTATGGAACATGGTATTGTTAAGCTTAACTACCTTCTCAAAAATCGTATTGTGGTACGATGTTTTGATATCTTAACACCTCAATAAACCATCACTGAGTCCGGATAATGCCCACGCTCTGTACCCAGTAGTCAGTATCTAATTGAGAAGATTCTCTAAAGTTTTGAGCAGACCATTTTGCTTATTAAATTAATAAAAAATCGGCTTGATAGTAAACATTTCCTCGGCAGTAATATTTTTTTCCAAATTCAAATGTAATATTATTGTTTTCTTTTTTAAGTAACAGTATTTAAGTCCAGACTATAGTTTTAGCTATTTATTGTTTTGTTATTTTTTTCATTCAAGAGAACTTCTCCCGATGGATGATGAATGAGGTGATAGGGAAGGCAAAGGGTCTAGCCCATACAGCCAAATCTGACATAATATGTCTTTCTTTTTTATAAGTTAATGAGGTTATCATTAAATTTCAGATGTTGCAGAATTTGATGCTTTTTTTTGAGTAACTCGTGGTGTTATAGATAGCGTCGGGTAAAATATGGGAGTTCACAGCGCGGGAAAACCGTAAAAAATTAACTGCAACTGGTGCGCCATATTTAACGTCCAATTTATCGTTTTCCATAATTATTCACATTGTAGCACATTATTAAACAAAACAACATCACTTTTGACCAATAATATCCACAGTAAATTAATTTACAAAACAAAAACTTGTATCTGACATGTCCGCGCAAAATGGCGGACTCATGTTATTTATTTATTAATAAAATATTGAATGAAATGAAAACATAGAGACGTAAATACGAATATTTAAAATTGATGCTATTTAATCGTATAACCGGGTCTCTAAAGAACAGGGGCAGCGAGCAATATCAATTAATTTTACATAAAGCGCAGGCGCGTACTTTATTTGTTAGTCGTCGCCCGAGGCCGGCATGAGAGATGGCGAACCGGAACCTACTACCGACATTAGACTTAACTGAGAATGCTTTAGTTCTTATGATTTGCTCTAGCTTTCCCGTCATCCTTAATAGTCATACACGTTATTAAAAGGTTAGGTGATGGATAATGCCTCACGGCATAAAGCTCGTCTGTGCACATTCATTTTAAGTTCTTTTAGTTTTTGTGCAATAAAGCATTTTTATTATTATTATTATTATTCTTAAACGTTTGCTCAACGGTTCCTCCACTCACTAATTCCTTCCACCTGTCAAACGAAGAATATAACTGTCAAAGTTAAAGAACACATTTTGAATTTTTAAATAAAACAAATTGTCAAACTAATTAAAATCATATTTATTTCTAAATAATTTTCGTAACATATGAATTTTCGTTATATGAAAATGACAGACTAATGGATGTCAAAAGAGCTAGAGCGTGTAGTAATTTTGTCAATTTTTTTATTAAGAATACAGATATCCAATCTTCAATGTTGCCAATAAAAAATATATGTATGTTACCGGAAATATTAAAATAGGTGATTTCGAAAAAAAACGAGGTTTTGACAAGTAAGAAAACCAATTCCAATGATCCCTTGACGGAACCCGTTTGACAGCTAAGAAGAATAGTAGAGTAGAGGATCCGTTACTGAAACCTCTAAGAACGTACGTAGTATGCGCAATTATTCACGTACATATATGACTAGTGCAAGTTTTTGTTTTATAAATTATTTTATTGTGGATATTGTTAATCAAAAGTGGTGTTGTTTTGTTTAATAATGTGATACAAAGCTACAATGTAAATAATTATGGAAAACGATCGATTGGACTTTAAATATGATGCAGTATTTATTGCGGTTTTCCCGCACTGTGAACTCTCATGTTATACCCATCGTGTTTGGGCTATAATGCCGCGAGTGACTCTAAGAAAACCATCAAATTCTAATTCACAAGTGTCCTTCGCGCCATTTTGCGCGGAGATGTCAAGTACATGTTTTTGTTGTGTAAATTAATTAACTGTGGATATTGTTGGGCAAAAGTGGTGTTGTTTTGTTTAATAATGTGCTACTATGTAATTAGTTATGGAAAACAATAAATTGGACTCTAAATATGAGGCACAAGTTGCAGTTTATTTTATGCGGTTTTCCCGCGCTGTGAACTCCCATATTTTACCCGACGTGTTTGAGCTATAATGCCGCAAGTGACTCCAAGAAAAGCATCAAATTCTGCAGCATCTGGAATTATAATGACCTTATTAACTCATAAAAAAGAAATATATATACGTCAGACTTGGCTGTATGGGCTAGACCCTTTGCCTTCCCTATGACCTCATTCATCATCCATCAGGAGAAGAGAACAAATAAAAGTAAAAAAAGAAATGCCCTAGGACCAAGAACTGGTCCTAAAAATGCCCGCTCTATCTTCTATTTGATCTCTTTGCCCTGTATACCTACTACAAATATCTGGTGACACGTCTCCATGGCAACAATTAATTTATAGAGCGGGTATTATAAACTACTTCGAAGTAATGTTTTATTGAGGGATTATTTAAATAATGTGCAAGCCGCTGCCATCTTTTATAGGTTCAGCTATTTATAAGCAAAATTTACTTGCATCCGAGGTTTATTATTATTATCTTTTAGACTAGTTTGACACGGCTTTCCTCGTGTTACCCAATTTTGTATTAAAGTGGCGAAGATATCATTTTGTGTGCGATAGTCGTCTACTTCGTTCTTCTTATAAAACCAAATTTCTATCCTTCAACACTCTTCCAGCAGATATTTTGATTCGCTCACTGTTACGGCTGTTCGCCAGTGAAACCAACTCCTACTGGTCATCGGGTTAGCGTCGTATAACAAACTTAAAAAAAAAAGGTTCGTTTTAGAATTTAAAATGTCTCCATCGCGCTCATGTAGTCATCATCATTACAGCTCCTAGTACACAGTCCTAGACATCTACTGTTGGAGATACTCATTTTTTTTTTTAATATGCAAGTAAGATCCTTACATAAAATTTTCCACGTAGTCAAAGGACAAAGAACAACAAGAATATTTCCTTTGTTATTTTTTTATACCAGCACGACATGTGACCTTGCGCGCCACTTACCATCAGGTACATGAATGATAGTAACTTTTTTTTTTTTTTTTTTTTTAATACTTGCATGACATGTGACCTTGCTCCCACCTGATGGTAAATGGCGCGCATGGTCCATGAATGTCAACAACTGAAATCAGACACTTATGTCCGACATCAGTCCCTAACACTATGCCGTCTTGACTAGATGCCTTTTCACACTTCGCTTGAAGAACTCCAGGCAATAGGAAAGTGGAAACACAGAGGCTGGAAGAGCAATCCACATCTTTATTGTGCGACAGGTATACACCTCCCCAAATTTATACGTACGCGAAGCTACATCTCGGCGAAACTGTAGGGATTCGAGTTCCAGATATAGTTGCATCGAACAGCTCGTCTCTATATGACTTTTAGAGCATCTGTGAGGTACTTGGCGGAACCATCCCAAAGGCTCACCTGTATTCCACGCATTATCTGATCTGTGCTTTGTACAGTAACAGTCTGAGTGAAGGCGGGAAAAACCGCTTCACCTTGTTCAGTATTCCGAGCTTTTTTGACGCTATTTTGGTGATGCTCTCAATGTAGTTCCAGTGGTTAAGGTCTGAGCGCATTTCCCCCCTGAGAATATTAAAGCTGGGCTGTAGATCCACCACGCCCTGAAGAGTGGGGGAGGAGAGAAGGGGAACTTCTTGGCCGTCAGCGCGTCGACCAGCGACCCTGGGTTTTGTTGGCATTAAACTGGACAAGATTTAGACAATTATATTTCTCTAGTTTTTACCTCCCAAAGCTCGGGGACTTAGATACCGCTCGTGGCCCGTGCTGTCGTCTGCGTAACGATGAATGTTGCCCAGAGACAACATACCATTGATATGCAAAAGAAAGAGTGTTGGTACCACAGAGTTAAGGAAGCAGAGACAACATATTATTTAGTAGTATAACCATATAAGTTGCGCTTACTCATTCTCATCGCAAAGATCATATAGCTATCTCACTTCCTCAGTTCACATACACACTGCATAAACGAGCAACCGTGGCATTTTTTCATTGAAACCATAGACTACAAGGCAATTGACAGACAATAAAGTAACAACAGCGAACTCAACCATCTCGACTTATTATTGTGATTATTCATTATTTAACTAAAATTACATCTTGAAAATTTTACTAAATCATGGTCTAGTGTAGTGCTTATATGTGCGACAGTGCAAAACATAAAAAAGTGCTAGGAATAACCTTCCACAAGTAAGTTTTAAATGTTGACACCATGCATTCAAACACATAATTCAATAAAATTAGTGATTATTCTTGTAATTTCAAAATATGTGAGAGACAGAAGATATATTTCATTGTATTCTAACGAAATTAAAATAATAATCTTACAATTTTTGTTGCTTTATTAGAGAAAAACGTAAAAATTGTTGCAAAACAACAACATTGACAGTTCCATCAACACAGGGTCGGATTTGTAAAATTAATAATTTTTATATTATTTTTTTACCGTTTTATTGTTGTGACCGCCTCCGTGGTCTAGTGGTAAATCCTATGGAATTGTATCCACAGAGTGCCCGCAGTGCGTAGATTCGATTCTTACCCAAGGCCAAAAATATATTTACGTTTTTCGCTTAGGTTGTCTGGGTGTCCATACTAATATTATAAACGTGAAAAAAGCTTTTTATGTATGTGTGTATGTATGTATGTATGTTTGTCCGTCTTTCACGCCTCTATTTATCATCACAGCCCTTAGAATACAGAGACCTAGACCTCCACTATTGGAGATGGGTCTTCCAGAAATATTTCTGGAGAATTCGGCCTACACACGCCACGCTGGCCAGACGGATTGGCGAGGGTCTCATGTAAATTTTAATGACAATTTCTTAACGATTTCACAAGTTGGTATTAGTAGAACCGGGTTAATTAGTAAAAAAGGTTTTTTTTTTTTTTTAAATATTTCCAGATAAGTCACACAGCGCCATCTAATTTCCGTGGTAAGCTATGAGGCTTGTGTTACGGAAACTAGATGGTTGATAAACTACATATTATACTTTTTTTTTTTTTTGTAAATATATACATATTATACAAATAAACACCCAGACCGAGACAAATTATACAATGTACAACTTGCCCCCGGTGGGAATCGAACCCACGACCTCCCGAGTTCACGGCAACGTTTGTTACCACTAGACCACGGCTTAAAGTGCTCTCCAAGGCACGGGAACGGTGGTGTTGTAAATCTGACTAATGTATGCAAGAAAAGTGTATTTCTCAGTGGTACATGCCGGGGTTCAAACCGACCTTTTTTGGATTTTAGGGAATGCATTCTATCAACCGAGCTACCTTTTTGGCCTTTTTGGTTTGGTTTCTGTCATTTCTAGTACTCAAACCTCAGTTGCTCCAGTAGAGACTTTTGATCCATATAAGAAACAGGATCGATCGGCATAAAAACAAAAGTTTTTGCTGACTAGATTTTTCCAAAATCTGTGAATGAAGTTCAGAATATCTCAATAAGTTATGGATGGTCTCCTAGGAACGTTTTCCTGTAACTATAACGGTTAAGATATTTGCCCTTACTATCCCGTCTCAAAACTCCACCTTGTATAGATACAATACTTAGATTTATTTCATACTTACAAAACATTTATGGAAGTTAAGTTATAAAACAATAATTATTATTTATTTTTCAGAATAATATGAGAGCGGTAAAAAAAAAGTACTTTTTTGGATAAAAGAAAAGAGACATGTTTGAAATTTTAAATAGGGTATAAACATTACAGAAAACTCCAAGCAACTTCAACCGCATTACCATCTGGTTGTCTCGTCATAATTTTTACGTTCCCCCCCCGACCATTTAGGGCCCATTCGGCCGGTACAGAGGGGTTCGGTATCTCTTCGAGACCCAGATACCACTCGCCATCCGGTCCAAAATTAGCGTGCCATTGCTTTGAATAATATATGTAAGAAAATATAAATAAACGATTTTATTATATTATGTTGTATTTTTTAAAAAACCATATAGCTAAAAATACTCATTTCATTATTTTAATCGTAGAACACAAAACCTATCTTCCGAAGTGGGCTTTATACACTGATTCAGGACGGATTTGTGAGCGATATGCATAATTATACTTATATAATAATATTTTGACATTTCGCAAATGAGTCCGGTCCTGTCTTCTGTATTAGTGTGCAAACATTACTTGTGTGTGAGAAATGCCACGCTTTGACCGCAGTTAGATCACCTCTGCTTCCCTATCTCTGTGGTTGGTACGCACATTTCTTTGTCTTGTCGATGGTTTTGAATCGAGAAGACCAAGAAATGGAAATAGTATAACAATATCCACAATAAAGTAATTTACAAAACAATAACTTACACTTGACATGTCCGTGCAAAATGGCGCGAAGGAATCGATTTATACTTTTCTAACTTTTTGTTACTGCTTGCTAAATATTTTACTTGACACAAATAAAAATGTCGCCTGTAAAAAAAAACCTGTCAAAGAAAATGACAGACTATCAACTTGACGCTTAATCTCAGCTGATCACGGTGCAGACCTCGAGTACTACCAATTTGTTTATTTTATAGCGTGTCATTTGACAGATTATCGGTGTCTGCTTAAAGCAGTTAGGGTTGTGTTTCGTCTTACAAGCGAAGCGAGTTGCAAGTTTAGATAAATATTTTTTAAAAATATAAATTACATTCGTTGGTACCTTTTAAGTAAAATTAAAAGAAAGAAAAAATCTACATAATATAACACATAAAGAAAAAAAAAACAAATAAAATATGACAAGATAAACTGTTAAAAAATAAATAATAGAGTGTGCTGCTGCGATAAGCAGGCAATAAGTTTAGCATATGCTGCAACATTTCTGCTGAAGCGCTAATAAATATTATATAAATAACATAAATGCTATTAAATATTAATTTTTAAAACTTCGTGTTTATTTATTCGAAGTAGGTAATTCGATACAAAAATATTAAAATAAAATTGACTAAAAACTAATTATAAAGAAAACTAAAACTAAAAATACCTATGAAATTAAAGCTATTCTACAAAATAAACTAAGGGCTTACCACCAGGGAGGGTACCTAAAACGCTCGCCGCATTTCCTCGTTGAATTATTATGGACATATTCTGTTTTAGGTAGTTGTGGCATTTGGGATCGCCACACTCTTGGAAAATTCGTTTACCCAGCTCTTTTATGAATTTGTGGGTATCAAGAGAATATACCCCCATTGTTTCAACCCCAAATGCCACAAAGTTATAATTTTGTTTAATGCTATTGTATTTGATGTGTTTTCTAAATTCGGCTGTATGAGCAGCCGAACCGGCCTTTTTTGATGTAGAGGAAATGTGGCAAGCGGCAAAGGTATCCACACAGGTGGCATCCCAAACAAGACATCTTCCCTCACTCCATGGTACAAGAGACATACCATCCGGCCTTTTACCATCACTACGTGAAAGTCCTGATGGTTCAAGGACGGACGGGATTTTAGCAGACCACAAACTTCTCTTTATGAACTCATTTAGGGCTTGGTGTCTAGAGAATCTGCCTGCACTCTTTTGACAACTAAGCCCGTGTAGACCCATTAAAAATATTAATTACAAAATCAACATAAGTTATAAATTGAGCGACAGAAAGTGAGAGTTGTCATGGTTTAGAACCTAATAACCATGGAAATTCCATCTTGTTCCAGAATTGCCAATTTTTGTCGAAATCAAATATATTTGTATTTAAATATATAGGTACTATTGATTTGTATTTACTTAAAAAAATCTTACTTAAAAAGTCACTTTGACATGTACTTACATAATTAAATATTTTTCTTCCAAACCCTTTAGTTTAACGGTGGCAGTTTTTGCAGTTTTATACGCACACTGTGCATTTTAACACGTCCTAACGTTGACCGTGCTGATATTTCTTCCAGCGTTTTCACACCCGCCACCTATAATCTAGTTGATTCTTGATCGATGAATTAAGTACCTATTTTAAATATAATATATATAGAATTTAATAGCAATTTTAATAATTAAAACAGTTTATCGCTCATCGCCGCTAATGTAGCCATAGATTTATTATTTACCAAGTTACCGGCATATTATGGGTACGATCCGGCCGTTTATAAGGACCACACAAAGCGAAATATGATGTTCCAGTCTGCACTGAATTATAGCGATAGACGGTTGTAAAACACTGAACCGATTGCGTAGGAATGTACGAACTGTATAGTTTGTACTGAATATTTTAATACTAAAGCTGGCCAGAATAGTTGGCGAGTAAATAATGATACCAAAGTTATTTAAGGAAGGGATCCACTAGGGAGTCAGGTCAGGTTGCAGGTTTTTCCTTCAGCATCGGTTGGGACTTCTTGACCGAACTACATTAACTATGGACTTTAACATTAACTAGCCTTCGACTCGGAGCCCGGACTGTCCACCCACACAAATGTCCAGGAACCAGTGGAACATCTCCGACAGCACGGGCTTTCTTGTGCTAGAAGTGCCGGCCGCATTCCTCGTAACGCAGCTATCAACGACATCATTCGTAGGGCTCTTGTCACTGCTGGAATACCCTCTGGGATTGCGCGGAGCGATGGCAAGAGACCCGACTGCATGTCCGTTGGGCCGCGGAAACTAGGGCGGTCTCTGGTTTGCCCCATCTCACATCCAGGCAACCTCGTCCAGCGCGGGGAGTGCGGCGGTTTCTGCTAAGAACATTAAGCTCTAATACGCCAACCTCGGTATAGGTTACGAGTTTGCGCCGTATGGGGTCGAGACAATGGGATCATGAGGACCCCAGCCAAGTTTCCAGCAAAGGAGTTGTCCAAGCGGCTGACGGAGATATCTGGAGACAGGAAGTTCTGCCAACGTATTAGCCTCGCTAAGCTGAAGTTGCCAGTCTTCTTGGGACTATCTTTGATGGGTCGTCTCTTGAGGATATTTTTTATTTATAGTCTTTTTCTTTATTAGTTTTAGTTTATAGTTGTTTAATTTGATTATTTTTATTTAAGTGGTTTGTAATTATATTATGTAAAAGTAAAGTATCATCACGACCGTTTCCCTTTCGGGGTGGTCAGAAACCACGCTTATAAGCGGATTCACATTTAGCCAACTTTACTATAGGCCAATCATGACAAGTGGCAAGCTCGTCGATGTCTCCAACGTACCAAACTCGAGAAATATCACAAATAATTAATAATAATAATAATAAATATTTCCAGACAGGTCACATAGCGCCATCTAATTTCCATGGTAAGCGAGGCTTGTAAACTTATAAACTACATATTATACTTTTTTTTTTTTGTAAATATATACATATTATAAATATAAACACCCAGACCGAGACAAATTATACAATGTACAACTTGCCCCCGGTGGGAATCGAACCCACGACCTCCCGAGTTCACGGCAACGTTTGTTACCACTAGACCACGGAGGCGGCAATATTAATTAAATGTAATAATTTACAATAATAAATATTTTTGTGTCCCGACCAGGAATAGAACCCGGCATTATGTAAATATTGTTTTTCTTTTATACGAGAGGTATTTTAAACGAAATTTTATGCAGATTACGATAAAGCATTCGAATTCTAGATGATGCTTTAAGAATATTGATAAATACCACATATAGTGTTTATACCTCGCCTGGTCACACTTACCCCATATTTGGGCAAATAAATTAAAATATTTTTTTTGAGAGTGCGATCTAGGGTCACTATTTATGTCTTTTGTCTATATTATCGAAAAGTGTTGCCATTTTATAAAATAACTACCGGAGTTATAAGTAATGTTTATACTTTCCTCATTTTTATTTATTGTTTTATACTAACACGCCCCCACCTGATGGTAAGTGGCGCGCAAGTTATGAATGTTAGGAACTGGAAAAATACACTAATGACTGACATTAGTCACTAACACTATGCCGGCTTGACTGGGCAATTCGAGCCTGTTCCCAAATTGTGGATACACTTTACTGGATTTATTGGATTACGGTGCATACTTCCCCGCCCCGACACACTGAGCAAATTACCACCATCAGTCCGCCTACCACCTATTTGTTGTTCTCGTTGAAACTATGTGCCATTTACAATGATGTCAAATGCCAATTTTTCCTTTCAAGGAGAACTAATGTTGTAAGCTTGCTGGATATATCTATATAAAAATAACACCGCTTGAATTAAGACTTAACCATATCTAAATTTACCCAAACTTGCCTTGCTTATTATCACAGCGACAACGTTGAAAAATTCCATTCCAAAATTCCAAATTAAAGCAAAAAAAACTTAAACTTAACTTAGCTTCTTAATAATAATTGGTATGTTGCGAAAATGCCCCAAAAAAAAAATGCAACATTCCTCGAACGTCGACTTCATTGGGCCTTTGGTTGTGGCCAATATAGGCATGCCGAAAAGCCCTTTCTGAACTTACGAATCACGATTCTTTAAGATCAGATTTTTTTCTTTTTAATACTATGCATGTGACCTTGCGCCCACCTGATGGTATGCGACACGCGAGGTAAATAAATGTTAGCAACTTTGAATCAGACATTTATAACTGACATCAGTCCCTAACACTATGTCGCCTTGACTGGACATGATGGCAATTCGAGCCTGATCCCGAAACGTGTGGATACACTTTACTGGGTTTATTAGCAGACTGGGTAAATTACCACCATCACATTAGGATAAGACAAATATGAAATAACCTACAAGGTAAAGTAAAGTATCATCACGACCGTTTCCCTTTCGGGGTGGTCAGAAATCACGCTTATAAATAAGCGGATTCACATTTAGTCAACTTTACTATAGGCCAATCATGACAAGTGGCAAGCTCGTCGATGTCTCCAGCGTACCAAACTCGAGAAATATCACCAATAAATTAAATATTAATAATATATTTACATTAATAAATATTTTTGTGTCCCGACCAGGAATCGAACCCGGTACCTCCGATTCCAAATCCTGGGACTTAACCGCTAGACTACGGAGGCAGTCTACCTACCTACAAGGTGATTTTTTAAAATGTGTGTGATTTGACTATTTTTAAATTTCCCGAATAGGATAATAATAAATAAGTTTGAAGGCGGTGGCTTGGTTAAACGAACGCTTTCAGTAACCGCCTCAAAAGGTGAACCCCGCCATGTACCAATGACAAATGCACTTTTCTTACAAATATATTTATTCGAAGTAGATACAAAAAATATTAAACTAAAATAGATTAAAAAACTAATTATAAATAAAACTAAACTAAAAATTTCTATAAAATTAAATTTATTCTACAAAATAAACTAAGGGCTCACCACCAGGGAAACCTAAAACGCACGCCGCATTTCCGCGTTGAATTATAATCGAAATATTCTGTTTTAGGTAGTTATGGCATTTGGGATCGCCACACTCTGGATAAATTCGTTTACCCAGCTCTTTTATGAATTTGTGTGTATCAAGAGAATATACCCCCATTGTTTCAACCCCAAATGCTTTTATATTTGATGTGCTTTTTAAATTCGGCCGAACCGGCCTTTTTTGATGCAAAGGAAATGTGGCAAGCGGCAAAGGTGGCATCCATTTTCTTAGATACATTTGCCCTAGATTTACAACACAGCCGTTCCCGTGCCTCGGAGACCACGTTAAGCCGCACCGGTTCCACTTATACCAAATAGTGAAATTGTTTATAGTGTCATTAAAATTAACGTCAGATCCTCGCAAAGCAGTCTGGCCAGGGTGGCGAGTGTAATAATTTCTCCAGAAATGTTATAGGAAGGCCCATCTCCAAAAAGCGGAGGTTTAGGACTATATTTTAGGGTCTATTTTTTTTTTAATTTTATATGATGCAGATTTAGATTTTAATAAAGAGTTTTTTAAGCCACAAAAATGTATCTGTAATTGTAGTGATTAAAGTTAAAAATGGCGTAGAAAATAACAGTTTTTTAATGGGTGCGATACCCAGCCTCTAAACATACATCCTCGCCAAGCCGTCTGGCCAGCGTGGCGAGTGTAGGCCAAATTCTCCAGATACATGTTCTGGAAGGCCCATCTCCAGCAGTGGAGGTCTAGGACGCTGTGTTCTAGGGGCTGTAATGATGAAACATACTAAAGACCGCAGGTCTGCACATACACTCTCCTTTCTTTACGGCATTTTCTATAATCCCAATGCACCCTCTTACTATTGTTTTCAATTTCTTTGTGACTCGCACGGTCTTTCACTTCGTTCTTCCCATAACAACTTACTTAAAATCCTTCCCCACTCTTCCAGCAGATATTCAGACTCCTTTTCAGTATCTGCAGCTCGCCAGTGGAACAGACTTACCTTTGGTAATCAGACAATTTCCATCTCTCAATTATACAATTTTTTACACCATAAACAGAATAACTTACCATAACTTTCTACTATGTACTTAGATATGTATTTATTATATATGTATATATTTATTTAATATGTAGGATATGTATATTTAATTAGTATGTGTTAGTATTTCATTATTGTTGATCACAATAGTATTTCTGCACCCGCTTATAATGGCTTCTATATAAACCATTCACAAAGGTTGGTTGGTAGAAAATACATTTATAGCATTAAGCTCGCCTTTGTACCCACACTATTTTTGTGGAATAATCTACCACAAAATATAAGACAAGCATCTACTAGATTGGCATTCAAAAGAATGGTTTATTCTTATTTCTTATCTCAACAGTTGTAAGTATATTATTAGTATATTATCTATGTATATATAATTATTATTTATGTATAAATTTATATGTAGTTATAAAATATAATTCATAATTTCTATTTTAATATGTGTTTAATATTTTTTCATTTAAGTGTTTAAAATTGTCCCAATGGTTGGCTATGATAGAATGTCTCGCGGCATTAAAGCCCACCTTTGTCTTTGTACATTAAAGTGTTAAATAAATAAATAAAAAAATAAAAAATTGGTTCTATACAATAAAGAATTTATTATTATTATTATTATTATTATTAAAAAGAATCTCTCACTTTTATTGGTCAGGACCTTAGGAAGTCCAGAGTAGTCAGCTTTGAAGCTTTTGTTTCGGAATGTTGGCAAAAAGAGTTGACAGTTAGGTTGAGGTGTAAAGCATAATTAAGCGGTCATGAATTACGCATGCCACGTCATCAATTTAAAATCTAGACAATGTAATCGCCGCGTATACATCCACGACACGTAGAAGGCAATTATAGGATTCTTCAGCTTGTACAAAAACCGACTACTTGACGCAAAAACGTGCCAACTATCACAACTATGTGTAATTATTGAACTAACTAGCTGGTCACTGCGGATTCGGTCGTATAAAATTCAAAAACATTATGCTAAATTAAATTAAATTTTAAATTTAAAATATTTATTTCCAGATCATTTTTTAAGGTTTATTAATTTTAAACTAATTTTCATAATGTTAATCTTTTTAGTTATCGCTGTCTGTTATAATATAATATTTCCGACCACCTCAAACGGGATACGGCCATGATGATACTTTTTATACGATCTTTATTATATAGGTATATATATATACAAAATTAAAACTCGACATTCTATATGATACAATTAAGGTAGAGGAGGTTGATAACACAACATTTCTTGGTATAACAATTGACAAAAACTGTAACTGGAAAGCTCATATTGACAAATTATGTACAAAATTAAACAGATTTGTTTACGCACTTAAAAGAAAGCTCTTTGGATGCAGGGTTGTCAGCCTATCATGGGTATGTATCGTCATTATTAAGATACGGCGTAATTATATGGGGAAATTCGGCAGAGGTAAATAGAGTCCTAATAACACAGAAAAAATGTATTAGGGCTTTATGCAATGCACACCAAATGGATAGCTGTAAACCGTTATTTAGAAAACTCGGTATTCTGACTACTCCGTGTTTATATATCTATGAAATAGCAGTATTCGTCCGAAAGTACCCAAGCCTTTTTAAAACGAACGGAGAAATGGGTTACCGAGGTCAAAGATACAAAGACAAACTATGTACCCCATCTCAACGCTTGGAGATTTACTCGAAAAATTGTTACTGTATGGCAATTAAAATATTTAATCATTTGCCATCTGATCTAAAAGCATTAAATGTAAAGGATTTTCAAAAAAAGTTATTTAAGCTATTGGTACTAAAGGTATACTATTCAAATAAGGATTTTCTCAGTGATGTACTTGAGTAGGATAATTTTATTTATTTGTTTAAAATGAAGTAATATACAAACAGTATAAAATAATTACAATATAAATTAAAACTACTTAAAAGTAAAAATTAAAATAAATATAAACTAAACCTAATAAAAAATAAACTATAAGTAAAAAATGTCCTCTAGAGACGACCCTTCAGTGATAGTCCCCAGAAGACTGGCAACATTTCCCCTCTGTATAGCTAAGCTAATACGTTGGCAGAAATAATTGCCAGCCTTCCTGTCTCCAGACTTTTCCGTTAGCCGTTTGGACAACTCCTTGGCCAGACGCTTGGCTGAGTGTCCCCATGGGCCCATCGTCTCGACCCCAAACGGCGCAAATTCGTAACCTGTACTGAGGTTGGCGTATTTGCGCAGCTTGAGGTTCTCAGCAGAAACCGCCGCACTTCCCGCGCTTGACGAGGTCGCCTGGATGTGTGATGGGGCTAATGTGTCTACACATGTCGCATCCCACACCAGGGACCTGCCAAGTTTCCACGGCCCAACGGTCATGCCGTCGGGTCTTTTGCCATCGCTCCGCGCAATCCCAGAGGGTTCTAGGATCGCGGGTACTCCAGCAGTGACAAAAGCCCTTCGAATGATGTCGTTTAAAGCAGCGTGACGAGGAATGCGGCCAGCACTTCTAGCGCAAGAAAGCCCATGGTGTCCGAGATGTTCCACGGGCTCTCCACACCGACACTGGTGTGGGTGGACAGTCCGGGCTCCGAGACGAAGGCACACCGCCATTGTCAGTGTATTTCGATCAAGGAGTGTGCCAACCGATGCTGAGGGAAAAGCCTGCAACCAGAGACCCGACTCCCTAGTGGAAACGGCCATGAGGCGAGCCCGCTCTCTCGTGTTACTGGAAGATAAAATATCGTCCAGTACCAGTTTGCAGAGCGGCTCGTCCCATAGTCGTTGAAATTTTGTTAAATTTGGAACAGATTTATTGGGGCATGCTACTGACCAGGCATCTCTGGCATCTGACAAGTACGACGGCTCAACGGAACCCAAGGATGGGTTTGTGATTTTCCCGTAGAGCTCGACAGTACTATGTACAGACGACAGAAACGCTGGCAGTGCTACACTAGAAATTTTGCGAATAATAAGGATAATTAAATTATTATCATAAATAATATCATAATAAATCTTTGACATAATATAAGTAGGTACTTAATTGACGTGTAATTTATTGTTCCATTTAATTTAATTTGTTTTTATTTTTATGTATAGGTGTGTTAAAACTATTGACTAAAATACTATATAAATGTAATTATTTTCACGCTGCATGACGGCAGGATACGCCGGAAAACTACTACTACTAGCCACATCATGTACCGTATTCTAGAAAATAAATGTTTTGATTTTAATTTTGATTTTTAGGATTTACTCGTACATTGAAATTTTAAATGATAAATGGTTGCTAACCAACTTTAAATCGTTATAGATTCTAAATGGTCAATGTAAATGAAAAATGATAAGAGAAACCTTAACATGATTTATAAATACCTATTCGATGATATCCCACTCGATATATTATTTTTATTTTTTTATTTTCTACAATATTGCGTATGCCTATCGCCTTAATGCAATTTGATTAACGTAATATCTTCAGCGACACTCGCGTGATGAAGACGAATCGACTGACGTGAGAATCATCAAAATCAGCCAACGCGTTTGATCTCCAGTGTGCCACATAGGAACAAACATACACACATAGACCGATATATTAGTAATATTTAGATCTTAAGTTGAACACGGCCTTTTTACAGCCACGAATTGGGTTTTGTTGACATTATTAATAATTGTAATTGTTTGTTTTAGATTATAAGCTGACACGGCCCTTTTACAGCCACGATTTGTTATTTATGGACATAAATATTGTTATTACTAGATTGTAAGCTGACACGGCCATTTTACAGCCACGAATTTATATTTAAGGACATAAATGTTGTTAGATTATAAGCTGACACGGCCTTTTTACAGCCAAGAATTAAATTTTAAGTATCTAGTTATGAATAAGTACAAAATCCTCGCTTATGGCAACAATGTTTTATTTATAATAAATTGTATTGCTGTTAGATTCGGTCCAGCCAAGCTTGTATTGTATTAACATATATGTATTGACAATATCCAAGTGTTGTGTACTAACCTAAGGAAATGAATGATTTGATTTGATTTTGATAAACATATAACTCTTTTTTTGCGTCGCGCAGTCGGGTAAAAGAACAGACAGACATACCTAGTTGAGTATTTATTATTATATAATCATATTATTAGTATGGATAAATGCGAGAATTGGCGGGCTTTTTGTCAAGAGCCGAGAGGTATTTAAACAATTTCCTTAGACGATGAAACTTACGTCTTACGGTTGATTTTAAATTGTTAGATTTTATTTATGGCTTCTAGCGTCATGATATATGGCCGTTTCACGAAAGGGCGAAGTTTTTATATTATTATATACAGTGCAGGACTAACACCCGTATTTTTCCACTCAATGGGGTGTATCAGGCAAAGCTTTTTGTAGATGTCGCTAGCGGCACTGGTACCTTGTTAATTAATTAATTTATTTATTTATTCGTGGGAAAATTTACAGCCTTTACAATATTATGTATACAAAAATATCCAATCTTAAAGCCTTACAAATTTTCACTGTTAGCTATAATGAAAAATAATAAAAATAAGAACCAACAAAATCAGTACAATAACAATGAGATATGAAATAACAATTGCATTTGTATACTGATCCCGTTTTACAACTTAAGAATCATACAATATAATAAAAGTAATTAAGTGTATTAGTTTGTTGGGATGGTGACCAGCTTTTCGCCGGAGATTTTTAGCACTCCCTGCCCCACCGAATCCTTGACCATCACGTCGAGGGCGGTAGGGCTGCCGGATACTGGGGTTGTGTTGTGCACTAGGGGGTAATTTGCGGTAATCACCACGCTTGGCATGCGGGTTGGTGGTATGAGAGGGTTAGTGATCCCGTTTTACAACTTAAGAATTATACAATATAATAAAAGTAATTAAGTGTACCTAACAACAAGTATTAGTTCAAGTAAGTAAGTAGGTACTCAAACAACACTATTAACACCTATGACGGTACATTTTTTAAATTTATTTGTAGTTTAACATTTTTATAATAGAAAAATGTTTTAACTTTATGTTCCCTACCTTAAAATACGAATTAAGTAAGCGAACACCGTCTTTAAAATAAAAAAAAACGTTGAATTAATAGAACGGCAATTTTGAGATCACCATATCTTTGCTTTCGTTTGGAAATCTCGATTTGTACACTAAAAAGCTGCTCACTTCTGCCCAGAAAATAATAAATTTCGTAATAAAAATACAAGTTTTTTATGCAACTGACAGTTATATTAGGTGCCATTTGTCATGCGCCATCTATCGTGATAAAAAGTTAGTGATACACGCCATTATTTCTTCCAACTGTCATTGTTTATTAAATATCCGTAGGAACCTTATTCTGCGAACACTTTGATTTGTCAAAGTTTACACTTTTGTTATATGCAATGTAATTTATACAATGATTTAGAAATATAGCCAGACACCAGCAAACAAGGTCCAGTCTGCTACTATATACTGGTATAGTGGTTATATAAACTAAGTTTGGATGCAGCTGTAAAGGGGCGTTGTCTAACTAATAAAATACTATACTATAACTAAATTTATATTACATTATTATGTCAAATAATAATTATTTAATTGCATAAAAAACCTCCTTTAATATATTATTTTAATAAAAAAACAAAACTAAAACAAAAACAAAAAAAACCTACTTACAAAACCTAATTTAAATATAAATCGTATCCGCGCGGCATGGTGGCAAGAACGCTGGCCGCATTTACTCGCTGAATCACTATGCTGATTCTCTGGGTGAGGAAAGAACCAGCCCCTTGTCACCAGAGCATAATAATAAATTATAATTATTTATTATATTTAATTTTTATATTAATATTTGATTTATAGATACGTATTTGCACCGCTTGCTCTGCGCTTTCGCCTGCGGCTCCCGCTTTTTGCGCTGTACCCCTGAGATGTGAAAAAACCAAAATGTCGACACTAAGGCTCGCCCTCGCTTCCAGGGGATCAGATCGTGGATTATTCTGAAAGAATATCTGGAACCTCAATAGTGGTAAGAGCCCGTTTTTTGGTTCCATTTAGGGAAAAATGTGAAATCTGCCAGCACTTTTTAGATATGAAAGCCCGTGGACTCCAAATTTCTAAATTAAAGCATAAATACATATATTTAATTTATTGTGTTTAATCCTGCACTGTATTCGGTTTGACATTTGAACGCTTGTAATAAGATGTTTTCGATTTAAACTGTCGTGGGGCTAATTATGACGTGTCCATATTAATGGCCATTGCCTTAAAGGCTGCTTATCCACCAGTATGTGCTTAGAAAAGGAGCAGTGTGCAAGAAACAGTGTCACTGTAGTATAACATCACGTTATCATGAATAAGACTTAGGTGAGTATTACACTTTTTTTTAAAATTCATATTTCAGTTCATATTTACTACTGCAGCAACAGTTACTAGTGTTGCCCAATCTTGGTCTTGGTCTTGCAGTCTTGGTCTTGTGCAAGAGTCTCGCATGACTATATTAATATTACAAATTAATATTCATTATAAACCATCTGAATATTACTTTAATATACAGTTATACATATAAAATACTCAACTGAACACTAAAATTAGGTAATTATTCTCCTAACCTGTAAAATAGATAATATTTTGCATACAAATCTTAAACTCTTAAATTACTATTTATATATTACAAAAAATATAAAATAAAAAAAAAATGTATATATATATATATATATATTATAAGAAATAAAATATTTCAATTAAAATAAAAAAGTATATTTTATAAATTGGCTATAAATAAACCTAAAGTTATCATTTATCAATATAATAAAAAATAAAATAAAAAAAAAGTTTACTTTTATCTTATTCTATTCTAGGTAATAGCATCATTGAAAAGTCGACCTTTAGCTAAACGAAATAGAGTACACTGTAGTTTATGGCAAATTGTCACTCATGTATTTTAGTTAAAGTAAGTTAAAAACAGATAAAAACTACTTAATTAATAAAATTACAAAATATATGCGACTAACAGTATTTTTGTAACCTAATATCAAAACGACTTGCAATTGTATAAAATGATGGACGACCTCAAATACTTGACCAATGAACTAGACTCTGTTAATAACATAACAAGTTTTAAATGCTCTTTAGATCAATTACACAAATGTATGCCACAACAAATTCCTACCTATTCAGTTGTTACCCAAAATATAAGAAGCATCTATAAAAACTTAGATGACTTTGACATAAATATAAATCAAATTCATAACACAATTGATATAATAATATTAACCGAATGTAGAATAAACCTCAATAAACCATTTCCAAATAAACCCAATTATTGCTATTATTACACTACAAGAAAAGTCACACAAAATGATGGCGTCGTAGTTTATATAAAAAACTCGATACAGCATAAAATAAAAGAAATCGTCCTATCTGGTGCTTCCTGTCTTGAACTGTCTGTTCCTAACTGTACGATTATTTGTATTTACCGATCCCCTTCTAATTCAAACCCTGAAGACTTTATAATATCATTAGATTCATATTTAAATTTAAAGCATCTTAACAAAAATGTTATTCTAACTGGAGACATAAATATAAATATTATAAAGGAAAATGTTAGTACTAACAGCGTTAAATATTTGGATATGCTCGCTAGCCATGCTTTACTGCCCGGACATAGAATTGATACAAGGATAAATAGCTGCCTAGACCATATAATAACTAATCTTGATCCTAAAAAGTTCTATGCTGCTATAGCAGTATTAGACTCCACGGTTACGGACCATAACATGACTATCATTAATGTATTCTCAAAAAATATAAAAAAACCTATACAAAAAACAAAAACAATAACAAATTATTCAGACGCAGTTAAATCATTACAGAATAAAAACCTGTCAAAACTATTAGATTGTAATGACCCAAATTTATTGACTACAGAACTAATTACGGCGTTAACGGACTCGCTTGCTGAATGTACTGCTGTGGTAACTATACCAAATAATAAACGATTATTGAAACCATGGATGACTCCGGGAATTTTGAAATGTATACAAAATAGAAACAATTAAAATTAGATAAAAACAATGAAATAATTAAAATTACTTATCGTAGATATCGTAACTTTTGTAATAATTTAATAAAAAAACTAAAACGACAATATGAACGTGAATTATTAAATAAAAATAAGAACAATAACAAAACTTTATGGAAAACTATAAAAAGTATATCTAGCCTTAACGCAATAAAAACAAAAAATGTAGACCTAATAAATCTTAAGAGTACACCTGAAGTCTCGGCTGAGTATATCAACAACCACTTTAATAACGTAGGCAGCTCACTTGCTAAGCAGATAAATGATGACCCCACATCTTTAAACTCAATTGAATATCTGGACTATTTTGACTCGCTTCCTTCTCAAGTTAATTCAATAGGAGTAGTAGAACCTGTACAATCAGATATTGAAGCAATAATCTCCAATTTAAAATCTCAATCAGCGGCTGGCTGGGATAACATACCCACCAGTTTTATTAAAATGTTAAAAAAGGAACTAATTAAGTATTATTTGCTTTAATCAGGGTGTTTTTCCTCAACTCTTAAAATGTTCTATAATACACCCAATTTATAAGAATGGGAACAGAGGCGATATTCATAACTATAGACCCATATCCGTACTTCCTGTGTTTTCTAAAATTATCGAAAAATTAATAAATAAGCGCCTCATCAACTTCCTAAATCATTACAGTATTCTTTCTAAAGCTCAATTTGGTTTTCAACAAGGTAAAAGTACAGAAGATGCTATCACAGGTCTAACCACTAAAATCGTTAACAACTTAGATAAAAAGAAAAGAAAAACACTGTGCATTTCACTTGACCTAAAAAAAGCATTTGACACCGTCTCTGTTCCCATCCTCCTCAAAAAGCTTTTTAAGATTGGTATTCGCGGTTGCTTCTTGGAATTAATTACCAGCTACTTACGTGATAGAACACAACGAGTTAAATTGGATGACACAATTTTTAGCACCGATCATATGTCTACTCAATATGGAGTACCACAGGGTAGTGTCCTCGGACCTACCCTGTTTCTAATTTACATTAATGACCTTACTAATATTAACCTAAATAACGGTAGCATATTCTCCTACGCCGATGACACTGCCATACTTTTTCATGGTAGTTCCTGGCCTGAAGTATTTTTAACTGCTGAATCGGGTCTTCGAATTGTCACCACGTGGCTTAGGCTAAACTTACTCACCCTTAATGTAGACAAAACAAACTTTATCACATTTTCCATTCGTAATTCTTCACAGCCAAGTCCAAATCTAAAGTTAATAGCACATACCTGTCAGGAAACCCAATCAACTGCATGTAACTGCAAAATCATAGAAAGAGTCTCTTGTTTTAAATATCTCGGTGTTATAATCGACCAAAACCTGACATGGTATCCACAAATTCAGGCAATAACTAATAGGGCTAGAAAACTCATATGGATTTTCAAATACTTCAGACATATTGCTGACAAACAATTAATTATTTACATCTTCAAGACATTAGTTCAATCCATAATTTTATATTGTTTAAACATCTGGGGTGGAGCATCTAAAAGTAAGTTTATAGGAATAGAACGTGCGCAACGCTCAATCCTAAAAGTAATGTTTTTTAAGAAGAAACGTTTCAGTACCACAAATCTATACATAGAAACAAATGTACTAACCGTACGACAACTGTATATACTGAACTGTCTTATGTATATACACAAAAGCTTTACTCCCGATAAAATAAACCATAAGCGGAAGAATACAAGACCATTGATATCAACGACCAGTATCAGAACGACATTCGCTGAAAAACAGCTAGGTCACACATCTAACAAACTGTATAATAAAGTGAATAGAATCACGCCAATTCACACTCTGACATCGAGAGAATTAAAACATTCAATAACATCATGGCTTAAAACAAAAGATTACGAAGAGACGGAAAATTTGCTTACATAATTAAGACATATTTATACACTTTACTATATTATTAAAATAAATCTAAATAAAGTAACAATAAAATGTATTCAAAGCAAATTCATATACTAAAATATAAGTTATATAAAAAAAAATAAAAAAAAAATAAAAAAAAAAAAATACTTATGATAAAAAAGAGACTACATTACTACATATAAAAACTAAAAAAACACTAATAAATATAAAAAAAAAAAAAAAAAAAACTAACTTAACCTTACGATAAAAAAAAAACCGCATTACTTACTACATATAAAAACTACAAAACCATTAATAATAATAAAATAAAATAAAAAATGTATATATAATATATATATGTATATATATACAAAAAAAAAAAAAAAAGCTAACCCTTATAACACATAATATACATATTTTCCTTCATATAAAATTAAAATAACACATTCTGATAAAATACTATTATGTTTAACTTTAAGCGGGTCCCCCAATACAGGTCTAACTAAACTTAAAGGGGGATCCAGAAAATGTACTATATAAACTTGTATTTAAAGAAATAAAATATTTTTGTTTTTGTTTTGTTTTGTTGTTTGTTATTAATTTTAATAAAAATGTTTACTTTTTTTTCCCAAAAACTAAGTATTATCATTCAAAGGGGAAATGCTGCTAGTGTATTGGGCACCATGCTACAAGACAGCGATTTGGAGGAGCTATTTTTTTGTAAGTATTTAATTTTTATATTCTATGTATTATTATTATTTTAGGTTAGATTTTGTTGTATATATAGTTTAGTTAATATTGTAATTCTTTTATATTGTTTGTATATTATTTTGAGGAGGTGCTATAGCTTTGCCAATAGGTATTAATAAATCAATTTGCAATATTTTAGGCTGATGCCATAATCATAAAATATATCACAGTCTTAGGTCTTAGGGATTGCACGGAGCACCTACAGGCATCTTCAAATAGTTTACAAGTTAAGGCGCGTTCACAAGACAATGTTTTAATTGAAAATATGTTCGTTTTTAATGTCATTTTTATATTTATGCTAGCACGACATCTGACCTTGCGCCCACCTGATAGTAAGTGGTGCGCAAGGTCCATGAATGTTAGCAACTGGAATCAGACAGACATTCATGACTGACATCAGTCCCTAACACTATGCCGGCTTGACTGGGCATGACGGCAATTCGAGCCTGATCCCGAAACGTGTGGATACACTTTACTGGGTTTATCGGCACGAACGGCGGGACTGGGCAAGTTACCACTGCCAGTCCGCCTACCACCTATTGCAATATATATTGATATATAAAATATATATTGATATATAAAAAAAAATGTATTTAAATTCAAATTAAATAATAAAAAAAAAGATTTACAAAATAATGACATTAATATCGACTGCCTCCGTAGATTTAGACCCGGAGGTACCGGGTTCGATTCCTGGTCGGGACACAATAATTTATTTAATTTATTTGTGATATTTTTCGAGTCTGGTACGCTAGAGACATCGACGAGCTTGCCACTTGTCATGATGGTTCTATAGTAAATTTAGCTAAATGTAAATCCGCTTCTTATAAGCGTGGTTTCTGACCACCCTGGAAGCGATACATTAATATTAATACTTCTAATAGGGTTATAAGTTTAGTCAGGATAGAATGGTGGCAAGAGCGTTGGCTGCTGGATTTATTTATTTAGGAAAACTTACAGCTAACATACATATATATAAAAGAAAGCCGATGACAAGAATTCACAGATATATACAATAAAATGCATGCAAGAAATACTTAAGAGAAGATTAATACAAATAGTAAACAAGAGCAAAAATCATACATACAATAATATTTATACCATACACAATGCCATGCTGGTACCAACACTTATGTATGGAAGTGAGACGTGGATATGTCAGAGCACGCATGAGAGTAGAGTTAATGCAGTGAAAATGAGGTCGTTGCGTCGGATATGCGGTGTTACTTTAACGGACCGCATACGTAATGACGAAATACGCAAAAAGGTGGGTATGAAAGAAAGCATAGGGACAAAAATAAGGAAAGGCATGCTTCGATGGTTCGGGCATGTTGAAAGGATGACTGAAGAGAGATTGACGAACCAGATATATAATGCGAAAGTTGTGGGTGAAAGAGGCCCTGGCAGACCAAGACTCACTTATCACGATCAAATAAATAAAACAATAGCTGCCGGTGCAATTAAAAGCCATCGAAACAAAAGGGCATGTATGAAGAGGTTGATGAATGTCGAAGAAGCGAAAGAGGTATGTCGAGATCGTGACAAATGGCGCTCAATTGTCTCTGCCTACCCCGCAAGGGACCTGGCGTGAAGATATGTATGTATGTATGTAATAACTTACAACTGCCGTACAGAAAAAAAAAACTGTAAACTCTATAACGACACTGAAGGGACTGTGCATTTTATGGTGTTATAGAGAGTTGTTAAATGGAGAGAAAAAAAATCAGAATTTGAAGACAAGCTAAACCAACCAAAGCCAATTGATTTCGACGCTTTAGGGAGTTTTTTGTTAAATCGAGTGACGTTACATGGAGTTAAACTATATATATATAAAAACATAAATGACAATTCAAAATAAAGAGAGAAATTTGCCCAGACCAAACTACAAGTCCTCATTCGTCATCGCTCGTCTAACCATCGAAGTGTTGGCATTGAATAGATCGACATCTATGGTAAGCTCATTAAACATTATTGTCGCCATACTTAGAGACATGTGCCCGCTGAATTGCAATAGTGATTCTTTGGGCAAAGAAAGAGCCCTCTTGTGACCAGAGGAGACGACAAGACGCGGTGTTATGTCTTTTAAAAATCCTATGGAGCCAGAGTTTTTACAGCAAACGGCACACATATGTAAGTACTTACATTGCGCCACTTTCCGGACTTCGCATTTTTCACCGCGGCTCCCGTTTAATGCGCTGTCCCTCTAAGGTGCTACGCGGCGAGGGTGTCGACGCACGTGGCGTCCCACACTAGAGCACATCCTCGTTTCCAGAGGACCAACACCATACCATCGGGTCTCTTGGTGATTTATAAGTTTTTAAGTCTTAGCAATAAAAACCACTTTGCATGTAAAATAAAATAAATCGACGCTTGTTCTTGGATGTAATTCATAATGTAAAGCTGTGTCCAATATAATGTATAAAACGCCTTGATCTATTTTTGTGCACTCCCGTGTGGACGCGCCTTTACTATAGGGCACCTACAAGCATTCCCTAAACAGTAACATAAGTCAGGAAGGCTGAGCTTTGACGCCGAGCGCGTTAAGTCAAAACTATGATTTACACACTCTCCAGACGATTTCTAATAGCGATAGCAAAAAAAACATGTTCTCAAACCACGATATAAATAATCTTTTCTAGTGAAATATTACTATAGAGATGTGCGTCCTATCAAGTTACTATCAGGAATAGGGTTGCCATTTAGAAATTAAAAATGCATGACTTTGCAATAAAAGTAGTGTGGCTCGAAGCAAAGAAGACACTAGCCAAGTCCTGTACTCCTATTCTTGGTCTTGGCTTGTGCATGAGACTCTTGCAGGACTCTTGTTCTGACTGAAAATATACATTAGTTTATAATTGTGGTAAGATAAGTTTGTGTGACTTTATTTATTTATTTAAATTCTTTAATGCACTTAAAAATAGTACAGAGGCGAGCTATAATGCCAGTAGGCATTCTTTACCAGCTAACCTTGGGGATCGAGTAAGGTGATAGGCAGTATGAAAAAAATAAGAAATTTTAATGATACAGTTAATAAGTTACCTAACTAATTCTAATATACTACACATTATACCTAAACACATAAACATACATAAACCATACATACAATTATACATACAAGTACATCATATACATTATAACTTAAATAAATACACGGTTCTTTAAATAGACTTTAGTGTCTGTCCGTAAACTACTATCTTGAGAACTACTGGTCTAATTAAACTCGTTCAACTTCGCGCACATTCATAATAGTTTTTATAATTTTAACGGTTCTTTACGCGATTTACCTAAAAACTTTTAAAGTAAGTAAAATAAGTGGGTAGGTTTATATCTACCATCCAGTATGTACGAGACTACACCCGCATAGCTCCAGTCGACCCGTGACCACGGCCAATGCAAACGTCGTAAATCGCGTAAAGACCCGTTAAAATTATATAAACTAATGGTCTAATTAATATTTTGGAATGGTTATAGATCTTGACGGCGGTGATGATTTTCTAGATCTTACGTAATATACATTCACTACTAGGTCTTCTGGATGGCACGATCAATAAGAATACTGTTTTCGCTTCATCCACGTCAACTACCTTGAAGACAGATTAGCAGATCAATCTTGTGGTTGATGAATGCCAACACTTCATTGACTCACACGTCACATGACACACATTTCGCCACAACTATAGTTTCCACTTCCGTACTAGTTAGTAGTTCGTAAGCGAATTAAATAGGCCGACCTGAATGCTACAGAAATGTTAAACACGTGCTCCTTCGATAATGATAATGCAATAATCTCTCGTCCCTCACCCTCGTCCCTCACCCTCGTCCCTCCCCACACCAGCAATCGTTCTCGGGTCATCCGCCCATCTCTCGGGCAGTCTCACTCTGTGTGATCCAGTACGTGCTCTCCACTTCAGAACCCGTTGACTGCATCGTTTATTCCGCGACAGACGTATCCAGCACATTTGCACTTCAGCTTGCTAATTTTGATATCCGTCAAAGAACTTAAGATACCGACATGTATCTTAAGTTCTTTGACGGATATCAACGTTTCTGATTTATCCCTCAGAGAAATCCCGAGCATAGCTCTCTCCATAGCTCGCTGAGAGACTATGAACTTATGCATAGGACCCACTATCAGTGTCCACGTCTCTGCTCCATACGACATTATTGGAACAAGCAGTGGTTAAAAACTTTTGTCTTCAAATACTGGTATGTTCGATAGGGCGATGTGTGTAATAATAATAAATTAAAGTAATAAACACTTTGTGTGAAAATAACAACCAATGTCCACTCTATCTTATATTTGATCTTGAAAAACGCTGGTCGCATTTTTTTTTTTTTTTTTTTTAATACTGAACGTACATGTGACATCGCGCCCACCTGATGGTAAGCAGTACGCGAGGGCCGAGAATGGGAGCAACTGACGCCGGTCACCACGACCGACATCAGTCTCTACCACTATGCCGGCCTAACAAGATGCTTTTTCACACTTCGCTTGAAAAATTTATATAATCCTTCCAATTATGTTGCCATAAGTAATAAATTACAACAAACAAATTGATATAAAAACAGCCCTCCAACTTTTATGAAACGAGACGTCGTTATAAAAAAACTCAAATCATTTTTTTTTTGCTATCTCTACCGAAGTTTCTAGAATAACAATGCGTTCCCCCTTTTGCAATACATTTCAATTTACCCGAGGCGCAGGTCGTATTATCTGAAGTTATAACAGCTTTTAGACATACTAGTAGACATGGATTTAAGAAACGGTTTAAAAAATATTTGATGGCGTAACATTGAGCAAGTTCATCAAAATCATTTAATACGAAGTATAGCGGATCGGATTTATTAAAAAATATTTTTTTTTACAAATATTCGTCTGCGCGACGCAAACAACATTCCGAAACGCGCTCAGAGCCTTAGAACAAATATGAACTGACCGCGTCGTTCCGAATCAAATATCGCGATTTGGATGCTCAGAGCGTGATATCAATTCGGAACGGTCTAAATCACATTTTCATTCATAAAATGTTAGTTTTTTTTTAATGCATGGAAGATAAATTGCGAATTCCTTATCTTTGAGTATGAATACTAACAAATATACATCTCTCGGTTTATTCATCTTTATATGTGTAAAGTTTAATATTATTAACTTATTTTGATCTTTTAAAATAAATTGCCGTGTTACAGACATTTTTTTTCCACTTCCTACTTTAATATTAATTATAGATTTGTTTTAGAAGTAATATACAAACAGTATAAACGAATTACAATATTAAATAATTTAAAAGAAAACCTAATATTAAATAAATTTGAAAATGGCGCGCGACATAATGACAAAAAACTGACAGCGCTCAGAGCGATCTACCTGCGAGCAGTCTAAGCGCGAGGAATAATGTCATTTGTGACGTCACATAGATTTGGCAAAACAGTTTAAGCGCGTATCGGAACACCTTTAAGCGTGCTTAGGTTACTATTATCGCGTCTCGGAATGAAGGGAAAGTGTTTATCAACCAATTTCTGTATACATATTTGTTTCTTTGCGGTACACTGGAGACCAAACGCGTGGGCAGATTTTGACGATTCTCACGTCAATCGATTCGTTTTAATCATGCGAGTGTCACTGGAGATATGACATTAATCAAATTTAAGTCAGGCGACGACCAGACGGGTAGAATAGAAAAAAATATGCCGACAAAAGTGGGGTATCATTATCATTATTACAGCTCCTACACAGGGTTCTAGACTGTTGGAGATGGGCCTTTTTCAGAATTTTCTGGAGAATTTGGCCTACACTCGCCACGCTACCCGACGACGGGTTGGCGAGTGTCTGATGTCAATTTTTTATACCGTGGAACTGTGACTGATGGCTTAACGTGCTCTCCGAGGCACAGGAACGATCTTGTTAATATATGACAAATGTAGGTAAGAAAAGTGTTTTACTCATTGTGACAATAAAATAAATAAATCTTTAATATTATCTAATATACTATTTACAAAACTATATACTAATCAATAGGTATACACTAAATAGACTACATACTATCATTATATATAAATAGAATACATAGGTACATATAAATAATAATACATATATATTTATATAGTACTTACAGTTACTGGAATGTAGAACAATACAAACATAAATATAACAATTTAATCTACGCACCAGTGTCGATGCGGAGAACTAGTCGATCATCTCGGACACCACGGGATTTCTTGTGCTAGAAGTGCTGGCCGCATTCCTCGTCACGCGGCTCTCAACGGGAACCTCAAATTGCGCGAATACGCCAACCTTGGTACCGGTTACGAATTTGCGCCGTTGGGGACCGTCAGCGAGGCGCTTGAGCAAGGAGTTGTCAAAGCGGCAGATAGAAAGGTCTGGAGACAGGAAGGCTGGCAATTATTCCGGCAACGTATTAGCCGCGCAATACAGAGGGGAAATGTTGCCAGTCTCCTTGGGACTATCTCGGATGGGACGTCTCTAGAGGACGTCTCTTTTATTATTTATAGTTTAGTTTATTTTTAATTTTATTTGTACAGGGTGTTTGGAAGGGAGCTGTACATACGCCTAGGGTAGAAACTAGGTAAACATTAGTCATTACCAAATTTTTTGTTTCATTTGCCATCCTTTTACGATCGAACACATTTAATTTTCATTAGTTGAAATTTTTGCTTAAAGTGCCCTAGTTGCGGAAATTAATTAATAACTTTAAAACTAAAAGTGATAATTACTCTTTAAGCATATCGTTAGAAAGGGCATGGACTGAGGATGTTTTAAAAAAATCAGAAGAACTCCAACCCTGTTAGTTTTTTTTAAACCCCATAGAAAGTTGCCCTTAAAATTATAATTTTTTCTTTACCTTACTACGGTACTTCAGGCCCCATAACTTTTCTTCTCCACAATTTTCTGGTGTAAAATATTTTTTTGCAGGACCCTAAGACTCTAACGATTAAAACAAGACTATTAGCAGACCGGTCCCATGGATAGATTTTGAGCTACAGGTAGTTTTAGTAAAAAAATCACAAAAAAGTCAAATAAAAAATATAAAAAAAAAAAAAAAAACCTTGAGGCCAAGGTCAATAGCTCCCTTCCAAACACCCTGTATATTTAGGTAGCTTTTCATTTATATTTAATGTAGGTATATTAATTATAGGTTTATTTTTACCAAAATAAAAATATTTATCTAATCAAAAAATCTATGTAAATACACACAAAAGTACACTTTAAAAGTCTTCGTACCTTATCTTCTCCTTTTGTTTTAAACAACAAGCTGAGAGAGCATTTCATCCCTGCAGCTTCGCCGAGATGTAGCTTCTCTGAGCGTGTTCTACCGGCTATACTATGGTGAGTGCTCTGAAGAGCTCTATAACCTAATTCCTTCCTCTCCATTCCGCAACCGAACCACACGCACAGGTCAGAATATGCACCCACATACCGTAGTCACTATCCCTTCGCGTACCTATAAATTTGGTGACTCATACATCTGTCGCACAATAAAGATGTGGAATGCTCTTCCAGCCTCTGTGTTTCCACTTTCCTATAACCTGGAGTCCTTCAAGCGAAGTGTGAAAAGGCATCTAGTCAAGCCGGCATAGTGTTAGGGACTGATGTCGGACATAAGGGTCTGATTCCAGTTGCTAACATTCATGGACCCTGCGCGCCACTTACCATCAGGTGGGCGCAGGGTCACATGTCGTGCTAGTATAAAAAAAAAAAAAAAAAAAAAAAAAAAAACAGCGTGTGCCGATACGGAATAGAGGAGAACTGATAAGGATTATGGAGTTCTTTACAACACTTACTGTGGTATAACTACAGTTATCCTGTCGTGTTCTACAAGAATTAAACTTAAAATTGTTTGTTTCCAGACATCTTATTAAAATGTAAAATTGCATATAAAGGGTGCAATCATCGCGTCAAGTTCAGGCACGGAAGCAATTTAATTATGTATTGCTGCATACACCTTCCCCAAATTAATACACATTTGGCCTAAAGCTATACAATTAGTGGAATAGTATGAACGTTTAGGTGTTAATTCTTGTTTTTAACACTCATTTCAAATTCAAAATACATTGCCGATTAGTTTTTTTTTCTTAAGAAGGTTTAACGTAGTCCATTAACTTTTTAGGGAATACAATTATGAATAACCCTCATCCAACCGAAAAGGCTGACAGAAAGGTCTGGAGACAGGAAGGCTGGCAATTATTTTTGCCAACGTATTAGCCTAGCTATACAGAGGGGAAATGTTGCCAGTCTCCTTGGGACTATCTCGGATGGGACGTCTCTAGAGGACATTTTTTATTTATAGGTTAGTTTATTTTTAATTTTATTATTTAGGTAGTTTTTAATTTATATTTAATGTACCTACTTTTATCTACTTCGAATAAATTTATTTACCGAAAAGTAAAAATTGTCATTTTACATCATTGCAAATGGCACATACTTTCGACGAGAACAACAAATAGGTGGTAGGCGCAATGATGGTGGTAATTTCCCCAGTCTGCCGGAGCGGGGAAGTATCCACCGTTCGTGCCGATAAACCCAGTAAAGTGTATCCACACGTTTCGGGATCCAAGCCGCATTTAGGGACTAATGCTAGTCATAAGTGTCTGATTCCAGTAGCTAACATTTAAAATAAAAATAAATTATTTATTGTACAAAACCAAAACAAGTGCAGGTACATAGGCGACCTTGATGCCGTAAATGCATTTTCTACCAACTAACCTTTGTGACTGAGATATGTAATATAAAAAATATTTATGGATCTCGTGCGCCACTTACCATCAGACGGGTGCAAGGTCACAAGTCGTACTAGTATATATAAAAAAATCGGGGCAGATTACAAAAATAATTAAAACTGTATTTTATTTATTTATTTATTTAAAACTTTTTGCACTATATACAAAGGCGGACCTAATGCATAGACATTCTTACTCGGTCAACCTTAGGGACATTACGAACATTGTATGTGGAAGGTTCACGCAAATTATAGAACATAATATAAGGGAGAAATTAAAATACTACTAAACCTAAACTACTTACTAGTAAATAATATTAATATACTAAACACTAATATACTTATAATACTTAATATATACATAAATACAATATATACATACTTACAGTTGTTGGGATCTATTTAAGAAGTGTGTGAAAACCATCCTTTTAAACAATGTTCTATTTGGCGCCTGTCGGATATCTAAGGGTAGGTTGTTCCACAGATTTGCGGCAACTTACGATTTGTATCATAAAATTAAAACAAAAAAATCCCTGATGCATACTGAGTATACCCGGATAATTAAAAAAAAAAACAATTCGTCTATTATTGCTGCAGCTGATAGTGTTTGCTTACAAAGATCAAATGGTGGTAAGTAACTTCACTATATATATATATTTTATTAATTTAAAGAAAATAAGTACAAAAAAGCGGTTACTGTTTGGTCTACCGTATATATGCGACAAATAAAAGTCGAATATCAAATCCATAGGATTGTCTCAAATAGAATCAGCGAGCGGACGCGGAATGTCCACTGCAGTTATTCGCCTGGGACGTGCTGTCAATGTACAGTGGAACCTCTAAATTATTTGATACCGAAAAAAGACTTGCGGTATAGTCTATTACTTAAAACACAAACATATACTTTACTTTTTAATATTAACATATATATATATACATTTTTTGTATTTTTTTTTTTATTTTTTTTTCCTTATATCATAACATTTAAATATAACATTATTCTGCCAAACTATAAAATAGTTTATCGGCAGATAGCTCTCATTACAATGATATATTAGCACACTTAGTTTATAAAAGATTAAATACAATAAAACACAATTATAATAGTTTCGGTTATTAAATGCTAAATAAAAAATAAAAAATATAGCTTGTATCTTTCCAATCGCACACTTTTTTTTTTCCCACAAATAATCTATCGATTTTGCTACTCAGTTGTTCGAGTAGTTCTTTCTTAATTTTGTTTTTATATGTCAATTTGGAAATTGTTTTTATTCTTATTTCTTGAGATAGACTATTTAGTATCTATATCATAAGATATTAGTATTGTTATCGAAGGCACTCCGGAAGGTGCCAATCCCGGTTGCTGGTGCCGTCTGCGGTGTTGCTGTCAATCCTGCACTACACCTACCCTGTTGGAGATGGGATTTCCAGAATATATTTCTGGAGAATTAGGCCTACGCTCGCCACTGCTGGCCAGACAAGTTGGTGAGGATCTAATGTAAATTTTTAATGATAATTTATTAACGATTCCACAAGCTGGCATTAGTGGAATCGGAACTGACGGCTTAACATGCTCTCCGAGGTAGGGGAACGATGGTGTTGTAAATCTATGACAAATGTACGTAAGAAAATTTGATTTCTCATTGGTACATGCCGGGTGTTTGAACCGACCTTTGTAGGATTTTAAGGAAAGCGTTCTTACAACCAAGCCACCACCGCGCCCATATCTTATATCATATTTAATAATATTTTTAATAACCATACTGTATTTAATTGAAGTAGAATGGTGATTGGTGAGCGTCTCCTTTTCAATCAAGCCTATTATCGGTCGCAAGTCCGAGACACCATTCTCTCACACACGATGGACCCGGCACCCGCACGGTGAATCCACGGAATGCTTAGAAATTTATCTTCTTCTCTATGACTCAAGGTTGTCATAGATATGACTGTCATATTCGATAGAGATGTACACTGTACAGACCATTTATCAAATTGGAAGAAACACAAAATGTACTGTTTAAAATACGAGAAGCTGTACAGTTAAAGCCTTAACTGATGATAACTAACTATGGGATTTTGTCATTATTGCTGATCCTAATTCACCAAGAAATGTTTGGCCAAAGGAAATAATAGAAAAAGAATCTCCGGGATCAGATGGGCATATCCGTGAAGTCGACGTGTTGGAGGAATTTTACGAAGACCAGTAGTAAAGCTGATCTGTTTACCCATTGAAGATCGTGAATGATATCCTTAACTCTGGGCCAGAAATATAACGGATCGATTTTTACCTTTTACCTTTTTACCTCAGTAAAAAAAAGTAAAGTAAAGTATCATCACAACCGTTTTCCTTTCGGGGCGGTCAGAAACCACGCGTATAAATAAGCGGATTCCCATTTAGCAAACTTTACTATCCATGACACCACCATGACAAGTGGCAAGCTCGTCGATGTCACCAGCGTACCAAACTCAAGAAATATCACAAATATATTAAAAAGTAAAAAAGTAAAGTATCATCACGACCGTTTCCCTTTCGGGGTGGTCAGAAACCACGCTTATAAGCGGATTCACATTTAGCCAACTTTACTATAGGCCAATCATGACAAGTGGCAAATATATTAAATATCAATTAAATGTATTTATTTACAATAATAAATATATTTTTGTGTCCCGACCAGGAATCGAACCCGGTATTAGTTTATAATGGTTTAAAACTAAAGAAAAACACATATTTGATTGATTTGTTATTATGAAAATAGATTAAAAATGTCTATATTTTGTAATTATTTTAAATACTACTTACACCTTAAAAGCAACCACTTAAAGTTTATAAATAAAAAAATAAATAATAAAAGTTTAAAATTAACGTGGCTCCACTGTACCAGTCGTTGTCGCTATTCGAACGAATCTATAAGTCAAATGATTGATTTGATTCATTCGTCTGGCAAAGATGATACAGATATAGCCAGTTGGCGTGGGAAGTCGCTGGCAGAGGATGTGAAATACTCAATGCAATGATTGATGCATTACAATTTCAAATCTGCACTGTTTTTTTTCTGTTTTGGCATTGGTAACAATTTGCCAGTTTCAAAGTTAGGGAAAGACGGGTTAAATAAAAGAGATTAAAAAATTTGGAATAGGATCAAAGAAGTATTTATTAATAATATTGAATTAATACAAAAATAAGACTACTAAGTAATGAAGAATATACAATAAGGATAGGTACTTAGTTATATTTATATTTTAATATTATTAACTACAATGAATGAACCAATGATATTATATATTCATTTACTTCGCTTATTATATACAAGTGGGGATGAAATATTATTAGGAAATGGAACTCGGAGTGAAATGAGAGAGGATATGAATAAGAAGCGGTCATTCCGTGGTCTAGTGGTAACAAACGTTGCCGTGAACTCGGGAGGTCGTGGGTTCGATTCCCACCGGGGGCAAGTTGTACATTGTATAATTTGTCTCGGTCTGGGTGTTTATATGTATAATATGTAAATATTTACAAAAAAAAAAGAAGTATAATATGTAGTTTATCAACCATCTAGTTTCCGTAACACAAGCCTCGTTGCTTACCACGGAAACTAGATGGCGCTGTGTGACCTGTCTGGAAATATTTATATTTATTTATATTTATTATTAATTAGCTACTGACAATTACTTTTTTTATTTTATATAATAAATTCTCACAACGAAACAAATGTATGTTTAAGTGTATATTCAATGCATTGTACTGATAAATTGTGATTGGGGGTCAGTTTCAAAATCACCTCCTTTTCTCATACTGCAATATGATTAAGAAACCACCTCCTAACCTTACCATTGGAATGGTTGTAAAAATAGCAAGCTGTATGCTTAAATTTTTGAGATGAAGTCCAGATCTTAGTTAGTTGTATGTATCTGTTTATATTTTGGTATGACTGCATCTTGTTATGAGCATCTAATAAATAAATAAATAAAGGGCAAGAAAAAAATTTAAATCCGCACTGTTCTATTTTTTATTCGTTTTTTTTTTGTATTATTAAAGCAAAGGGTGATTTAGTAGTAGTACTGTAACTTTATGTGTAAAAAGTAATGTATCATTACGACCATATCCCATCAGGAGTGGTCAAAAACCACCCATTTAAAGAATTGGCAGGTGGCAAGCTCGACGATGTCTTTAGCGTACAAGACTCGAGAAATATCACAAAGAAATCAAATAATAATAGATAATTATTATATTAGTATTTATTTAATTTAAGTATTTATAGAATATTTATTTATAGTATTTGTAGAATAGTTTTAATTTCATAGGTATTTTTAGTTTAGTTTTATTTATAATTAGTTTTTTAATCTATTTTATTTGAATATTTTTGTATCTACTTCGAATAAATATATAGTATTTATTATATTGTATGACATATTTATATGTTGGTATGTTATTTATACTTACTATGGTATATTTATGATTGATTTTGACTATTATTATTATTATTATTTCGTACTCTGCACCCATTATAATAATTTCTCACTCTCTCCAAGGTTAGCTGGTAGAGAATACCATACGGTATTGTGCTCGCCTATGTACATTATTTTATATTTTGTGTGCAATAAATAATTATATTATTATTATTAAATAAATAACTGTGTCTCAACCAGGAATTGAACAGTACCTACACATCTAAGGCTGAGTTGCACCAAAATGGTGTATCTGTAAATGTAAAGTTTGAAGTTACAAATGGTGTCAAATGTATTAGATTTATTTTAAAGGTCAGCTGTTAGTTGGTCGACTCCATAGAGGAGAGTAAACTCCGCGTTTTGCACGGACATTAACCATGTCCGGTCCAAGTTTTTTGTTTTGTAAATTTCTTTACTGTGGATATAGTTATTTTTAAAGGCTGGAATTCACTCCAATAAATTGTTAATTATGAAATTGTTTTTAATTGTTTACTTTTTAACAACAACCACAAACAACATATAGTAAGGTAGACAGCTTTATGTGCTCTCCGGGATACGGAGGAGTTGATTTAATCACTGACAAATGTATGCGTAAGAAAAGCGTTAGAAAAAAACCTCTAGGCCGGCATAGTGATAAAGTCAGTCGTTAGTTGCTGGCGTCAGTTACCCTAATTCTTGGACCTCGCGTACCGCTTACCATAAGGTAGGTGCAATGTCAGATGCCGTATTAAAAAAAAACATTGTGACAATGAATTTATCATTCAATAAATGTGTTTAAAAATCTGCTTGTTGCTCACTTTTTAAATAAACAAAATAATTTGTCATAATAACGACAACTATAATATTTATTTATTTTCTTAATATTTTATTGCCCTGATTTTTCCCAATGTAATATAATACAAGTACCTATATATTAGTTATGTTTATATATTGATACATAATATATATTTATGAATATTATATATATTATTTTAATTATATATTATGTAAGTATTTATGTAATTGTATTTATCTTAATGCACCCGCATTCCTCTGCCACACTCCCAAAGGTTAGCTGTTATAAAATGCCGGAAGGCATTAAGTTCGACCTTGTACACTACTTTTAAAGTTATGTTGTGCAATAAATAATTTATAAAATTGAATAGAATTAACAGAAATGTAAATTTTGAAATATAGGTATATTTTTTAAATTTATTTTTGTACAACACCCGTGGTCAGAAACCACGCTTATAAATAAGCGGATTCACATTTAGCCAACTTTACTATAGGCCAATCATGACAAGTGGCAAGCTCGTCGATGTCTCCAGCGTACCAAACTCGAGAAATATCACAAATAATTTAAATATTAATGAAATGTATTTATATACATTAATAAATATTTTTGTGTCCTAAATCGAACCCGGTACTAAATCTAAATCCACGAACTTAACCGCTAGACCATGGAGGCAGTTATCCTATTTGTTTACGGCTAATACTAGGTTGCATTGCTGATAGTACAGCCAGAACTGGGTTTAACCACACTTAACATATAAATATATATGCATACACTACCAAATGTAAACTTTAAGTACAAACTATTTTTAAGCATTTACATTATGTTAAATATAAGAAATATAGAGTAAAGAAAACAGCTTAACGTGTTCTCCTCCTCCTCATTGGAACGGTGGTGTTGTAAATCTATGGTAAATGTACGTAAGAAAAGTGTATTTCTCATTAATACTCCAATGCCAAGGCTGTGTAAATCTATTTATTATTACAGGCCCTAGATCACTGAGTCCTAGATCGCCACTGTTGAAATTTGGCTTTCCAGTTTTTTTTTTTTTTTGAGAATTTGGCCTACACTTGCTGGGACGGGTTGGCGAGGGTCTGATGTCAATTTGTTTAATAAGAATTTATTAACGGTTCCACAAGTTGGTATTAGTTGATCCGGGACCGAAGGCTTAACATGCTCTCTGAGGCACCGGAACGTTGGTGTTGTAAATCTATGAAAAATGTACGTAAGAAAAGTGTATTTCTCATTGGTACATGCCGGGGTTCAAACTCACCTCTTTAGGATGTTAAGGAAACCGTTCTTACAACCGAGCCACCACCGCTTAATCAGTAAATTATTAAATTCTTTATTACACAATATAAGTGTACAAGGCTTTTTCTAACATCCAACCTTTGCGAGATGAAGGGTAGTGTGTGAGATTAAGGGTAGTGCCGTTATCAAGTTTAATAGTGTCTAATATACTACACACATACTAATAGATACTTACACTGTTACATAAATTACACATATAATTATAAATAAACGCATATATACATATATATTATGCCAAATATATATTGTTAGCCTGATGCCGACTCCTGTTTGTCTAGAAATTGAGCAGTGACCAAGCGCTTAAAAACTTGGATAGACGCGTGTCTAATAGCGAGTAGTAGCTTGTTCCACTAGCGGGCTGCAGACACAGTATACGAATCTCAATATCAATATTAATAATAATAATGATCAATAAGCAATATTCCCATAAAGAAAAACATACAGCCTGTATGGCAAGGCCACACAGCGTGGGCGGGTACAAATTTACATAGAATAATTCACTATGGAACACCTATATCGCACGCCCCTCGACTATTGTTCGTAGAATTTTGCGGGTTTTTCCAATAAGCAAGTTCACATCGAATATATTAGCAAAGTAATGAATATGAATGACTGTTGTACAAGATTTAATGCATTATAAACGCCTGCAATGGGCACACCGGATTGTAAATTTTTAATACAACCAAAATTCTACTTCAAGTTATTCTTATTGAACTTACCGTTAACAAAGGGCGAGCTTAATGCCTCTAAGCATTCCCTAGCAGCTAACCTTTTGGACAATACACATAATTTTGATTATGAGATAGGTAAAGGGCTTAAATATGTTTTTTTTTTTTTAATAACAAACTTATTTTATGATACCATAATACATATTAATACATACAAATATGTACGCAATAATACATACACTATATATACAGATAAATATACTACATACAATATATCTTACATATCTGTTGGAAGCTGTTTAAGTAATGTGAATATACAATTTTCTTAAAGAGTGATTTATTGGGTGTTTTGCGAATTGTTCCACAAATTAGCGGCCACTACTGCGAAGGAATTTGACTAAAAGCTAGAGTGATGAGATGGGATGGGATAGACTATGTCTAGACGACTAGATAAACTTATCTTTGAGGTATTTCGGTGTTGCAGGCTCATTGAGAATAGAGAAGAGCAAACAGAGGATTCTGAGGTTCCTGCGACAACGAATTGGTAGCCACTTTAACTTAGCGCGATACCCAGAGATGTGATCGTACTTGCGTAAACAAAAAAAAAACCGGATACAGGTATTTAGTAACCGGTCCATCTTGTTAAGCAACACCTCTGAGAGATCGACGACGACACACATCACCATAGTCAAGGAGAGGAAGGAGTAGGCCTTTGGGCAAGGGTAATTTTAGCTTTAAATTCTTTAGTTTATTGAGAGAGGAACAGGTTTAAGACTTTTACACAGTGGAAGTTGGTGCGAGAGGAATTCCAGTAAAATCTCTTACTGAAAGAATTGGGCCTAAGCAGGTTTTTCTTCCAAGATGGAATAAACGGAATCATACAGTATTTGGTTGTGTAGAGAGAGGAGCAGAATGGTGGATAGTGAGTGTCTTGTTGCGCAATAAATTAAAAAAGGAGGCCTGCTTTGTAAACCAGCCTATTATCGGTCGCAAGCCCGAGACAGCATTCTTTACTTCCTCTCGATGGGCCCGGCACGGCAATCCATGGAATGCATACAAATTTGTCTTCATCATATATTTGTTTTTAGTAAAATAGAGATTTTTTTAAATTATCTTTTCTTTTTTTTTCTGTCTAAAATTAGTTAGGTATTTAAAAGTGGCAAAATAAAATAATAAAAAAGAAACAGAAAAAGTCGGATTGTGCGTGCGAGAGGGAAGCTTGAACCCTCTTAAAAGTTAACGTAACACGTAATAACGTTTGCGTTTAAGTAATATAATGGCGTGTAGGCTAAAAATTGTTAACGCTACATAAATTTTACAAGGTTGTAGCAGCTCTATATTGTCCACTGTGCGAGAAGTAAGTTCCAATAAGTTATGATGTTGCGCGGGTTGTCGGCATGATTAAAGATGCCCGGTGGACATCCAACTCCAATTGTCAAATCCATCTTAATACTTCGTGATAAACAACCTTTCTCTGATTTATAGGATAGACATAGATAAGTTGGGATAAGATCTATAGAGCTTCATTATGCTTTGCTTATAAAATGAAATGGCGAGCGTCCATACATGAGATTACCTGAACTACTCGTAAATTTGCGACAACTTTACGTCAGTATAAAAGTAAAGTATCATCACGACCGTTTCCCTTTCGGGATGGTCAAAAACCACGCTTATAAATAAGCGGATTCATATTTAGCCAACTTTACTATAGGCCAATCATGACAAGTGGCAAGATCGTCGATGTCTCCAGCGTACCAAACTCGAGAAATCATAATCATCATTACAGCCCCTAGAACACAGCGTCCTAGACCTCTACTGCTGGAGATGGGCCTTCCAGAATATATATCTGGAGAATATGGCCTACACTCGCCACGCTGTCAGACAACTTGGCGAGGACATGATGTCATTTTTTTATGATAATTTATTAACGATTCCACAAGTTGGTATTACTGGAACCGGGACCGACGGCTTAACGTGCTCTCCGAGGCACGGGAATGATGGTGAAGAAGAAGACAAATTTCTAAGCATTCCATGGATTCACCGTGCGGGTGCCGGGTCCATCGTCTTACAACCGAGCCACCACCGCGCCTCGAGAAATATCACAAATAAATTAAATGTATTAATAAATATTTTACTATTAGCCCATCATAATAAGTGGCAATTATTAGCAAGCTGAAGTAGCAGTGGGCCGGAGAGATTTGCTGCAGAACCGACTACCGATGGGGCAAACGGGTGAGTGGAGACCACGTACGGGACGACGTAGAGTGGAACGACCCTCCGCCAGATGGACGGATGACCTGAAGAAGGTCGATGGCAGAGGTTGGATGAGAGTTGCATAAAACCGCGTGAAGTGGTGAGCCTTGGGGAAGGCCTACTTCCAGCAGAGGAGAGACATAGGCTGATGCTGATGCTGATGACAAGTGACAAGCTCGTCAATGACTTTAGCATACCAGACTCGAGAAATGTTACAAATAAAGTAAAGAAATTATTGTTTCCCGATCAGGAATCGAACCCTGAACCTCTGATTCCCGCAACTTTAGCATTGATACCTTGGCGCTGAACGTGTTAAAAACAATGTTGTGTTAAACGGTTTTTTTTCTTGATGTTGAAAAGTGTAAAATTCCTAACTACCAGTGTCTAATAGGTGTAGGATAAATGCCACTTGTACAGGGTTGCCAGGGGCTAGAGATAATTGACCTGAAAAATGGATCGGGTGTTGCCACTTATAAATCAGACGGAGCCCGACAATATTGTAAGGTATTGATTTGCGAGCTTTAACGGCTATTTTAAAACTAATTATCTGTAATCAATAATGTGTGATTTTTAAGTTTTAGTACAAGTGATAAGCGCTGAGAGGAAAAGTGTTTTTTTTTCTACCCAATTACTTTTCTTTCTATATCTCTTATTAAGAAAAATAACTGTATACTTGCAACTGTTATACTTTTTTAAATTCACATTTTACTATTATGGCCGACGATTTAGCATCCTTTGCCACGAACATTTATATATTTAAATGTTTGATATTCTTTTAACTTGTCTATGACGTATGTATTTGTTTTTTTACGTTTTGACTCTTGCCTCTGTGCCTGCCTCCGTGGTATAGCGGTTACGTCCGTGGATTGAGACTCTGAGGTACCGGTTTCGATTTCTGGTCGGGACACAAAAATATTTATTAATATATATAAATACATTTAATTATTATTTAATTTATTTGTGATATTTCTCGAGTTTGGTACGCTAGAGACATCGACGAGCTTGCCAATTGTCATGAGTGGCCTATAGTAAAGTTTGCTAAAAGTGAATCCGCTTATTTATAAGCGTGGTTTCTGACCACTCCGAAAGGGAAAAGGTCGTGATGATACTTTATTGATACTTTTGACTCTTACCATCAGGGCTATTCTCTTACATACATTACACTCAGCATCAATGTCGATCACTTTATTGCCAGCATTGTAATGGTTAGACGAGTGATGCCGAATGGGCACTTCGAGTTTCAAGACTGACCTAATGTTTTTTATTTGTTATTTTTGTCTTCTTTTTAGCAGTTGTACCTATTTATCATGTATTTTTATTATTATATAGTATCTATCTGTTTATTGGCTTTTTTATATTATTGTTGTTCCCGTTTCAAAAGTTCTTCTTGCATTTTTATTAAATCTTATCTGTGCATACTTGTTTTCGGCTTTACAGTATTATTATCTTTCCAAGTATTTAAGCTGTAAGTTTTCCTAAATAAATAAATTTGTATGTATTGTATGTATATATGTATCTACGTGAAAATTGTCAAAAGAGCTAATATTTTTTTTAGGCTTCAGGTGTCATTGATAGTACCTCTATTTGAAATAAAAATGGTCACTTTTTTTTAAATAAAAATCTTTATCCGGAAAATAAAACACTACTGCATGGTTAATAAGGCCGCATCTGTAGGCTGGGAAGTGTTTTTATTAATTGATCTCGCCCACAGACGAGAGACGAACTAGAGAGTGAAATAATTATGTACGAGTAAGTAACGTTCGCGCAATCGTCGACCTCTCGCTACCTAATTGATTAGGCTCAGTATGAGTGGCGATATTTTTAGGAAAACTTCTCTGCATCGTAACTTAAGATTTTATTACTGTATAATTAAAATAATAAATACGTAGTTCTTTATTTTTATTTTAGATTATAAAATAAAAATATTTGCACTTTAATAAATTCTACTGTATATATTGATGAACAACATGAACATCGACGAGCTTGCCACTTGTCATGATTGGCCTATAGTAAATTTGGCTAAATGTGAATCCGCTTATAAGCGTGGTTTCTGACCACCCCGAAAGGGAAACGGTCGTGATGATGATGCATATATTGATGAGTATTCATACATACATACATACATATCTTCACGCCAGGTCCCTTGCGGGGTAGGCAGAGACAATTGAGCGCCATTTGTCACGATCTCGACATACCTCTTTCGCTTCTTCGACATTCATCAACCTCTTCATACATGCCCTTTTGTTTCGATGGCTTTTTATTGCACCGTCAGCTATTGTTTTACTTATTTGATCGTGATAAGTGAGTCTTGGTCTTCCAGGACCTCTTTCACCCACAACTTTCGCATTATATATCTGGTTCGTCAATCTCTCTTCAGTCATCCTTTCAACATTCCCGAACCATCGGAGCATGCCTTTCCTTATTTTTGTCCCTATCCTTTCTTTCATACCCACCTTTTTGCGTATTTCGTCATTACGTATGCGGTCCGTTAAAGTAACACCGCATATCCGACGCAACGACCTTATTTCCACTGCATTAACTCTACTCTCATGCGATGAGTATTCATTGTTAGAATTGCACTCCACATATTTATATTGTCTCACTCTCTCAAAGGATAGCTGGTAGAATGAGCTGAAATGGTTTTAAGTTCCACTTTAAGTAAAGTCCAATAAAGTATTTTAATAATAATAAAAAGGCTAGTCAGTCAGTCGATTTTAATTGCTTGGAAGTCTTGTCGTTTACGAACAGGTACCGTTGTACCCTGAAACAGATTCTATACCCTCCAGCTTACACGATGTTTTTCTCAATTTTAAAAAATGCTTATCCACCAACAATTGTTTGTACGAACGCTATCCTTAAAATCCTAAAAGGTCGTACATGTACCAATGAGAAATACATTCTAAAGTACATTTGAGCTGAGTTTTCCTTGCAGATTCCAAGCTGCTGGTCTTCTGCTAACAGCTTACTCATTGGGCCACTTAGCTGCTTAGCCTTCCACTAGCAGGAAGAATCATACAAAATAATTAAATTAATGACGTTTCATAAATGCCTGCAATAGGTTTATGTGAATAAAGATATTTTGATTTTGACATTTGTCATAGATTTACAACACCTTCGCGCCGGTTCCGGTGCTACTAATACCAACTTGTGGAATCGTTAATAAATTGTCATTAAAATTTACATCTGACCCTGACCAACTTATGTTCAAGAAAGCCCATTTCGAGCCGGCCAGGACTCTGTGTTCTAGAGGCTGTGTTGAATAAGATGAGACAATTGGTCGATAAATTTCTAGCTCGAAGTTGTCGAAAAGTCCGCTTCTTTAAACGCGTGATTTCTGACCACCCCTCTAGGAATTACGGTTGTGATGACAAATTCACACCTTCTGGTGGATAAACAACCTATAAATAAGAATCGAAAATTCGCGAAATTTACCAAATAATCACGTAATTTGAACAGCCCCTTAGGACCAAATCGGTTGTTTAAAATAAAAACCCAGTAACTGCAAGTAAGGAAATTGTTCAGAAGTTACAAAAAATCATGTTTTTATACTCTATAATTAACCCCTTCAAGACCATAGGGTTTAAAGAACTAAAACACATATTTCACAAAAAATACTATCATCACAACCATATTCCTTGCGAGCTGGTCAGAAACCACGCCCATAAAGAAGCGGATTCACTTGAGTCACACTATAGGCCAATCACGACCTAAAGATCGTCGATGTCTCTAGGGTATCAGACTCGAAATATCATAAATTAATAAAATAAATTATTATTAATCGCGTAAAGACCTGTTAAATTATTTAAAAAAAATTTTTTTTATCTAATTACCGTATTTACGGATTAACCCGCGACCATGGCCTTAGTAGCATTTGTTTGCAAACTTATGAGGGTTTACCGATTTTGATTCCCTCTAGCTCGCTTAATACAACATTTTTAAAGATAATTTAAGTCCGAGTGTGCTTTTGAGAAATTAGGTGTACTAACTTTCAAGGAATTAAAATTGCGGACAGCTTAGACATATTTTGTGTCCATCGTGTGTGGGTAAGTGATGAGAAGAATGGTGTCTCGGGCTTGCGGCCGACAATAGGCTGGTTTGAAAAGAAGGCCTACTTATTGTTATTTATTGCGCAACAAGACTCTTACTATCCACCATTTTACTCCTCATTCTATAATAACATTTACGTAAAAGTTTAAAAAGGGAGACGAGTAGAATGGTGGATCGTGAGCGTATTATCGCGCAATAAAATAAAAAAAGGGAGGCCTCCTTTTCTTAAACCAGCCTATTGTCGGTCGCAAGCCCGAGACACCATTCTTCTCATCTCTTACCCACACACGATGGATCCGGCACCCGCACGGTGAATCCATGGAATGCTTAGAAATTTGTCTTCTTCTCTTATATAGACGTACATTTCGTGATATACTTACGGCTAAAAAGCAAATAGATGAGTTATACATAAATATATTTTTATTTTTTACAAATTGAGTTGCTAGGGTTTTAAATTGGACAGCCGAAGTATCGGGTACTTGACAAAAAGTGCTCGGATTGATAAAATATATGTAATTTATAACATCGCTTCGGCTCCAATTATGAAGCCCATTTCATTTGCAATCGAACGCTTCAATCAGGGCCTTAAATAACAACCTATATACAGGCTGATTTTTTTTTTTTTTTTTACCCGACTGCGGGACGCTAAGAAGGGTTATGTGTTTATCAGCCTATGTATGTATATATGGATGTATGTATGTATGTATGTTTGTTCCTTTGTGGCACACTGGAGACCAAACGCGTTGGCTGATTTTGATGATTCTCACGTCAATTGAGTTGTCTTTATCACGCGAGTGTCACTGAAGATATGAAATTAATAAAATTTTATTCAGGCGTCAACCATACGGAAAATCAAAAGAATTAAAGTCGACAAACAATATTACGTAGGGTATCATTGAATAGGTATTTAAAAATCATTAGGTTTTTCTCATTATTTTTTATTTAGAGCGACCATTTAATCTATCACGATTTCAAGTTGATTAGCAAGCATTATCATTTAAAATTTCAAAGTTAACCCTATCTACCTATAATATACCATATTATAACAGACAGCGAAAACTAAAAAGATTAAAATAAACAATATATATATTTACTTTTTTTTGTTTTTAACCACTTTTACAGCGAATATTCCGAAGAATTTCCCTTCTATTCAATTTGAAAAAAAAAAACCCACATACATTAGCCAATTATTCGTTCTCTAAAGGACACTTAGAGTTAAATAATCTTTAAAAACGTGTATTGTGCGAGCGAGAGAAGCATAGGCGTTAAAAATCTCTTAATAGGTATTTAAGAAAAACACACCATGTACCTACAAGCAGTCTTCAAACGAAATTATAAACACATCAGAAATACCTTGCAGCTATTTATTTTAATTTGTCCCAATTATATCGCAACAAACAATTTATCCATCAACGTCTTAGGGCTCTTAATTAAATCAAATCTAGAACGAATGCCACAGTGTAAATAATGCTAGTACACAGATTATAGCAATCTAACAGTATACATAGACAAGCATATTATTATAATTTTAGGACTGGCATCTTAGTGGTTCCTAGCCATTTTACTAATGTGTGCGATCATCGTAGTTTGCTAGTTCCAAACGTAATGTCTTTGTACTATATATTCCCCTTTTTTAATTTAAACGTAAAGCACTACGGCCGTGTCGACGATACACCCTACTCTTTATTTTTCTTATCATCATGATAATCAGCATATGTTTCTCACTGCTGGATATAGACCTCCCCAAGGCTCGCAACTACATGCTGTCTTTTGCAACTGCAACCCTCATCCAATCGACCTCCTTTAGGCCAGCCGCCCATCTGGCGGGGGCTCGTCCCACTCTGCGTCATCCCGTGGTCTCCGCTCTAGAACACGTTTGCACCAAACGTTATGCGGCAGATGTGTCTGACCCATTGTCACTTCAGCTTGATAATTTTGAATGCTATGTCAATAACTTTGGTTCTCTGACGTATATCAAGGTTTCGAATTATATTTATCAGAGAAATACCTTGCTAAATAGCTCGCTGAGCGACCTTCAATTTGTGGAGCAGACCTATTGTTAGTGTCCACATTTGTGTCTGGTTAACTGGAAGGAAGACTTTACGGATAGACTACTTAAATACTTATTAATATATAATAGATATATATGAAGATAATATAATATTATTAAGACGATGTATAATAATAGGAAAAAACCCACAGGCTGGGGGAGCAATCTTCAGCTTGCGACAGACGTAAGAAACTACAAATTTATATGAATTATACGATTCAACAAATAAATGGGATAGAACCTTGTCATGATGGACCTATAGTAAACTTGGCTAAATGTGAATCCGTTACTTTAAAGGCATGGTTTCTGACCAGTACCAATAACAAATTTAATAAAAAACGTTAAGCTGTCGGTCCCGGTTTATTTAAGGAATCCTTAATCTATTGTCATCAGATCTTTGCCAATTCATTTGGCTAACGTAGTTTTTTTTGGGACAAATTCTTCAGATATATCTTCTGTAATGCTCAACTCCAGCAGTTTAGGACTACGTGTTCTAGGGGCTGTAATGATGATAATAAAAATGGTATTTAAAGACGTAGTTTGGACAAGTATGCGTGTACAAAATGCTTGTTGTCAAAAGAGCAAATATTTTTTTTAGGCTTCAGGTGTCATTGTTATAACCGCGTTTTGAAATAAAAAAGTAAAAAAAAAAAAAACATTATCCGAAAAACAAAACACTATGTAGGTGATTAAGGTCAATAAAATCATGATATCTGTCGTGATAAATACCTAAAGGTATCGTCGACGTTACTTGATTAGGCTCAGTATGAGTTGCGAAATTTTTAGGAAAACTTCTCTGCACCGTGACTTAAGATTATATTATTGAATAATTAAAATAAAAAATACGTGATTATTTATTTTTATTTTACAATATAACATTAACTTATTTGCTCTTTAATAAATTACACGTCGTATATGTCTTTGGCAGAACATAATTCCAACATTCGATATGTAAGTGGCTTGGGGTTTGGTGTAAATTGGTTGTAGTGAAAAGTGTTATTAGGTAGGTGTGTTTTAATATATTTAAAACCAATGATTATAAAACTAGTTTGTGCCTTTACAAATGTGAACGAAGCTTTGTGTGTATGTGTATATATGTTTATCTCGCTTTCACGCCTGAATTGATTTTCTTGAAAGATGCTCTCTGGGGCTGAGTTATTCAAGGGGCTCAGCACTTCACCAATTTATTTTATGCAGCTTCCCTAGAGCTCAGAGTCCTAGACCTCCACTGTTGGATTTGGGCCTTCCAAGCGGTGTGTTCCAAGATGAAATCAAGCGTCTAATGGCAGTCACAAGATCTGCTATGGACAAGCTGAAGAAGATATGGAGGAACCGAAACGTTACCAAAGCCACTAAAATCCAGCTGCTTAGAGCTCTTGTGATCCCTATTTTTCTGTATGCTGCGGAGACGTGGACCCTACGCGAAACAGAAAAAAAACGAATTAATACTCTAGAGATGTGGTGTTGGCGGAGAATGCTGGGCATATCATGGACTGAGTTCTGAACAAACAAATCCATACTGGAGGCACTGGGGATAAGACAACGCCTTTCCTAGACTGTACAATTACGCATTTTCACTTTCTTCGGACACGTGTCACGGCGTGGAGAAACATCTATCGAGCGCTTGGTAGTCCAGGGGAAAGTCGATGGCAAGAGAATGCGTGGTAGGTCTCCGATGAGATGGACTGATCAGATGAAGGTTGCAATGGATCATCGCCTACACGAGTGCACTAGGAAAGCCGGGGTCCGGGAGGAGTGGCGACGGCTTGCAAGGCGTGCCACTAACACTAATGGCGACCACGACCACTCTGCCAAGAGTGTAGCGACTAAGAGGCCTCATGCCCACCAAGCCGGCATAGTATTAGAGACTGATGTCAGTCATGTGTGTCTGATTCCAGTTGCTAACATTCATGGACCTCGCGCGCCACTTACCATCAGGTGGACGCAAGGTCATATGTCGTGCTAGTATAAAAAAAAAAGTTTTATGTAAAAATTGTAAACTCAATTATGGTTTTATTTAAATTGTTAAAAATATTGTATTTTCTTGTAACGCTAATGGAGTTACATGTAATTCTGATGACCTCGCCAACCCTGGTATTCTAGGGGCAGTGAGGATGATGATGAAGAACCAATTCCCGCTCTATCTTATAATTGACATACAATAAATTAGTGCGTCGTCAAGTGGACCCCTCGGTTATTAGCAATGCGTCCACATGACGGCTAACTTGGCGATGCACAACTAGTATGCTATCAGTATGATATAGAAACCACCCGCGGCATTCAATCTCAGACAGACAAGCAAGTCATCCGCATACATCTAATTACTGAGCCTGCCCCTGATTACTGCACTGTTTCCATTACACAAGAAAAAAAACGAAACTTTATGTAATAGATGAAATCAAACGACGACTTTAAGTTTTTTTTTATTTTCAGAAAAATCACAGCTTATAACTAGGACATAAAAATTACAATATTATAAATTATTAGATCTTAAGCCAGAAAGATTTTATATTATTTGTACATTTCATTCCTCAAAAACAGTGAAAATACAAAAATACTAAAAAAAAATTACAAATTAAAAATTAAAAATACTAAACATTAGTAAAATAAAAATTATAATAAAATTAAAATATTTACAAATAGCTATATACAAGTAGCATAGGATTATTAAGAAATTAGTTAGTGAAAATCAGTTAATCATTATATTATATAGAAATAATAGGAAACAAAGGGAAGATATGCAAAGCTTTAGATCGATGAGATAATTAGGTATATAGATATATTAGGTTAAATCATTTAATGCCTCCATGGTCTAGCGGTTAAGTCCGTAAATTTAGACTCGGAGGTACCGTGTTCGATTCCTGGTCGGGACACAATAATATTTATTATTTAAATAAATAAATTTTATCATTAATTAATTTATTTGTGATATTTCTCGAGTTTAGTACGCTAGAGACATCGACGAGCTTGCCACTTGTCATGATTGGCTATAGTAAAGTTATGTGAATAAGCTTCTTTAGTGGTTTCTGACCACTCCACGAGGGATACGGTCGTGATAATACGAACTTAACCACTAGACCATGGAGGCAGTTAATGAGAAATATTATAAAATATTAATAAATAAACTTACAGTTATTGAGATCTATTCAAAAAGTTTGTGAACACCTTATTTTTAACAATGTTCTATTTGGCGCCTGTCGGTATCTAAGGGTTCTGCAAATAAGTCTGACATAAAACTAGTGTGATGAGAGGGAATAGCAAGGATTCCCATTTCCTCGAAAGAACCAGCGCTCGTGTCACCGAAGCAGACAATAAGACAAGGAGTGATGTTTTTTAAAAAAATGTTAGCGCTTGAGTTTTACAGACCTAGAGTTTCTACAGCAAACTGCACAAACAAGTAGTCTTTGATTATAGATTTTGCGCCGCTTGTCAGACTCTGCTTTCGGCTGCGGATCCCGCTTTTTGCGCTGTTCCCCTGAGGTGTGACAAAGTCAAAGTGTCGACACACCCCGCCCCCAACCACACCACTTTTGATTTTCACTAACAATACACAGTGAAGTAGTTTACAAAACAAAAATTTGCACTTGACACCTACTTTTGTTTGTCAGTTAAATGTTTTATTTTTTTGTCGTCTGTTATCTTTTTCATTTAATAATATTTTAACATCATTATATGTCGCTAAAACAGATTTGTTGGCCATTAGTGTTTTATCCTATTCCAGTAGTTACAAGTATTGTATTAAAGTCCGCGGGTCTCAAGGGAATCTAGTTCGCCGAACTAGCCGCAACCGAACCACACGCACAGGTCAGAATATGCACCCACATACCGTAGTCACCATCCCTTCGCGTACGTATAATTTGGGGACTCAAACATCTGTCGTACGATAAAGATGTAGAATGCTCTACCAGCCTCTGTGTTTCCACTTTCCTATAACTTGGAGTCCTTCAAGCGAAGTGTGAAAAAGCATCGGCATAGTGTTAGGGACTGATGGCAGTTATGCGTGTCTGACTTCAGTTGCTAATATTCATGGACCTTGCGCGCCACTTACCATCAGGTGGGCTCAAGGTCACATGCCGTGCTAGTAAAAAAAAAATTACAAGCTGGTTTAGCTTAAGCTGCTAGTCTTCTGCTAACAGCTTACTCTTTGGACCACTTTGCTGCTAACAGGAGTAGAATCATTCAAAATAATTTAAATAATGACGTGTCACAAATGCCTGTAAGAGGTTTACGTGAATAAAGATATTTAAAACTTTGACTTTGATTTGATTTTGTGAACCAATAATGTTTTTTTTTCGTAGCAATGGAAACAGTTCGATCTGGTTGTAGATACGGGAGCATCGCACAGCACGTCGTGATCGCACGCGCACAGGACAAACTAATTGCAAATTTAATTAATTCACCTATAACGTACCGTTAAATGTATGGGGCCATCTGATTAAACATCTACTATAATTACCAATCAAATTCATTATGTTAATTAAAAATTAAACTCGATTAACTTAATTGATGTCAAGATTTTATTTTAATTGATTTCTTGCCATGGATTTAGTAAAGTATCATTACGACCGTATCGTTAGATGAGGTTGGCAGTATTGGCTCTTTTATTTTTAACTGTGTGACTGAGACATTATCAAATATATAAAAAAACAGAGAAATAAACCAAACGGTATGAAGAAGGTATATAGAAGTTTTCCGAATCGCTACTCAATCTTAGCATTTGCACACAATTATAGCCTTAAAGACACTTATCATAAGGTTGACATTAACTCGAATTAATGCTTAGTTGACCATTAGACAATAAAGTTCCATTAGTCGATCATAGATGGCGCTATTATAGTTGCACACAATCTTAAAAAAACACTAATCATAAGGTTGAAATTGACTCCACGCATTGCTCATTAGACATGCTTTTTTGTGTATTTTTGGACTCCTCCAGTTTACACCAAGGGTAACCCTACACCACGTATTAATTTACAATTTTCCGTTGCAGCAATACGCTCACGCGTTTATTTAAATAATGAGTTTCATCATCATCATCAGCCTGTGTCTCTCCACTGCTGGATGTAGGCCTCCCCCAAGGCTCGCCACTTCACACGATCTTCTGCCACCCTCATCCATCCCCCACCAGCGACCTTCCTCAGGTCATCTGTCCATCTGGCGGGGGGTCGTCCCACTCTGCGTCTTCCAGTACGTGGTCTCTACTCCAGAACCCGTCTACTCCATCGTTCATCGGTTCTGCGGCATATGTGTCCAGCCCATTGCCACTTCAGCTTGCTAATTTTAAAAGCTATATCGGTAACTTTGGTTCTTTGACGGATGTCAACTTTTCTGACTTTATCTTTTAGTGAAATCCCAAGCATAGCTCTCTCCATAGCTTGCTGAGCGACCTTGAACTTGTGGAACAGACCTACCGTCAGTGTCCACGAGTAATGAGTTTAAAGATGGATAATAGTTGTGGAAGGAATCAAAAGGAGAGAATGATCCAAGCCATCTTACTCGTACATTTGATCTCGTTGGTATACGAGTATACTTAAATGGTTAAAAGTAAGTAGAACCAATGAAAAGAACAGACGGTTGTAAGTAAATCATAACAATAAAATCCTCGCTAATTGATACATATAGTTTACAAATAAATATAATATATAAGACAAATATATTTATTATAGTTGAATAATTATGCTTCTTAAAGTCACCTGTAATCGATTACTGTTCTTACTTAAACAATTTTTCTTATCTTAAATAATACACCTGCCATTGCAGCTTGACTTGCTTTTGTCGTATGTCACAAGTTAGGGCTTGGACACACTGGCTTTCTTGTAGAGTGTTTTTTATCGCACAATATTATCTGCATTTCTCATCGGTCAAGGTTGAACTGCAAATTTTAGTTTATCAGCTAAATCACACTTCCACCATCTCGACGCCTTCTAGTAGTGAATGTAGTAAACTGGTCTTCTCTCCGCCTCTAGAGGGGAGTGAGGAATCTGTATCAAGGTATTTACCTTCTGACAGAGGTTGCATTCGACAGGGCATGGGGTTTAACCATTAAAGGTTGAAGTATTCGATCATGGCAGCGGGACCGTGATTACGACTCCGTGATTGGTAGAACGAGTCGAATGTAGCATTGTCTGGCGTTCAGCGGACGGGCCAGAATTATCACAAGTGGGAAATGCGAACATGCCAGCCGACAGACGACGCACGAATTCTTCCAGTCTTTCCAACTGTTAGAGAAGCTGAGGTGAGAGCGTACCAGGCTGGCGCGGAATACGTGAGGTGACTGCGGATGCTTTATAAATTGTGAGCTTCGTGCGATGCGGCAAACTAGATGCAAACACTAGGCGAAGTTTGGGCTCTCGCCACCCGCGCTATGTTCACAGTAACGGCCACGTGGGATGCGTTTTTTCTATCGTGACCCCCAGGTATTTTATTGGATTAATCCACGAAAGACTCACGCCGTGTAAGAAGTAGTGACTGACTGTGGTATACTTCCTGTTAATGACGTTTCCGCCGTAAACAACGCTTTCTGTCGGCGAGAGTCGATGCGCGGTAGTCATATCGTTGCTCCCCAAATTTAATTCGTAATTATTCGCTGTGGTTGTGCCTTGGACCTACAGTAATTTCGTCTGTGATCCTTACCACTGTCGATTTCGTTACCCGTCAGCTATCAAAACCATCCAGGAATTCGGTCACCAGTTCGAGACCCGGAACAAAGGTTCATCATCAGCCTGTGTATCTCCACAGCTGGATGTAGAAATTCTTTAGGTCATCTGTCCATTTAGCAGGTGGTCGTCCCACTCTACGTCGTCGTGTAGGTGGTCTCCACTCTAGAACCCGGTTTCCCAATCGGTCGTCGGTTCTGCGACTAAACACTTTCACAAAAAGCAAGACGAGTCTACATAACTTGACTAAATCTGTATATTATTGTATATACAATAATATACAGATTTAGTATATATATTTATATATTATATATATATATATATACTATATATATGTATTGTATGTATTTATATTATAGATTTAATATCGTTCTTTTTTTAGTTATAAGTTTTTAACTCAATAAATCTCTTTATATCAAATATTAGCGGTCATGCACCTTACAATCCCTGCTCACATCTCCCAAAGGTTAGCTGTTAGAAAATGGTTTTAGACATTAAGATCGCCTATGTACTGTAAAATGTATTATTTTCTGTGCAATAAATAATTTATCTACCTACGAGTATCTATGTGTCCAGCCCATTGCCATTGAACAAAGGTTAGTTGCTGCAATATTTTTATTTAACTTCTTACACTCAATTTAGAATTTTGACCAGGGCCTATTTGTTTCCCGTTCACACACATTGTTTTGAAAAGGGACCTAGCTTAATGAAATGTTAACAGTAATATTAAAGCTAAGATTGTCAGAACTAAAAAGGAGAAAAGCCATTACAGATACGAGTATAAATGAAAGCTGTAAATTGAAATAGCTGCAAGTCGCGGATTTATATAGAAACATTTATTTGGATTAAAGAGGAATTAATTTGAACAGTGGGCACTCCCAGGGAGTAGTCACGCGAGATGAAGTGACCACATGTGTTAATCTTTCAGGATATATTAATGATCCTAATTATATCTTTAAATATTTAAGACGATTTTTGTTCTCTCTCGTTCGCACAATCCAATATTTTCAAAGAATTTCTTAATCAATGTAATATGCTGATGTTTTGTTTGTTTCTTGATATTTGTTCTGTCTGTTCTGGATTTTATTTTTTTATATATTTATGATTGTTATATTATTTTATTATTATTATTTTAGTGAAATTATTTTTATTGATTTACTACCTTATTATTTTTCTTTCACATACCAATTTTTGTTTATTAGTTTCCTTTTGACATATTTCAATGAAATGAAATAATTTAATTGAAATGACAATGTCATGGCTAAATCACAATAAGCATGCTGTGTACACTGCTTTTGGATTGCAATCTAGAACTTAAGAAATTGCTGTAAAATGTGAACTGTATAGATTGTGATCTGTTTGTGTACCTATAGTAAATAAATAAATAAATAAAAGATTTTTTGGTTTAATTGTACTTTTGAGAATATCAGCTTCCTAGGGAATATAGAGGAAAGGTTTTATATATTATAATATTTGGCGCAGTGGTGGCTCGGTTGTAAAAATGCTTTCCTTAAATCTTACAAGGTTGGTTCATGTACCAATGAGAAATACACTTTTCTTACGTACATTTGTCATAGATCGACAACACCGCCGTCCCCGTGTCTCGGAGAGCACGTAAAACCGTCAGTCCCGGTTCCACTAATACCGACTTGTCCATTAAAAAAATGACATCAGATCCTCGCCAACCCGTCTGGCCAGCGTGGCGAATGTAGGCTAAATTCTCCAGATATATGTTCTGAAAGGCACATCTCCAACAATGGAGGTCTAGGACGCTGTGTTCTAGGGGCTGTAATGAATGAATGAAAAAAAATCAACAATCGCGCGATTGTCAACCTCACGTACTTAATTAGGTGTAAATAAAACTTCTTTACGGCGTAACTAAAGATTTTAATTTAATAATAATAATAATAAACTAAAAATAATTTTAAAAAAATCTGCTGGGTATTAAAATAAAAATATGTGCTCGCTAACTCCACGCGGTATAATCTTAGGTTAACATATCACTTGTTATTCCTGTGTATTTTTTATTGTATTGCTACTAGTTTTCCATAAATAAAAAAGTCTCGTGTGGCTTGGTGTTCCTGGTTTCCCTACTTCAGTAGCCCTACAGGGGTTCGCACAGGCCTCCCGCCACTCAAATGTAGACCGCTCTGAAACCTAATGCACATATTATGTAAATCTCATTGACACATATACAATGTCCAATTACATGTTTAATCAATGCAATCGTCTAGCAAGTTTATTTGTTTATTAATTTGAAAGAACAATAAACAATGATGAATATAATTTAGTACCAGAATTCGCGACGAAAATAAATTCTTTGTTCCTTTGTGGCACACTGGAGACCAAACGCGTTGGCCGATTGTGATGATTCTTACGTCAATCGATTCGTCTTCATCATGCGAGTACTACTCAAGATATAACAGCAATCAAATTTCGTTAAGGCGACAACCAGACGCCATATTGTGGAAAAAAAAAACGATTAGGTAACTACGAGGGGCGTTCAAAATATTCTCGGTATTGATACGTTACAACCTCTTTTATATATATATTTGTTACTGGCCGCTAAGATTCATCCATTGACATTAAAAAAAAGTAAAATTGGAACCGAGATGTTCTTTTGTTTTTCTGCAATTGCCGAACAAACATGAACACCATGAGCGAATTAACAATTTTAACGAAATTAGAGCACCGATCCGTCATAAAATTCTTGACAAAACAGGGTAAAAATCAAAAAACCATAAAAGAGGAAATGGATTGTGTTTACCGTGAGTCTGCTCCTTCTTTATCTACTATTCAAAAATGGTCAAGCGAATTTAAGCGTGGAAGGGAGAGTATTGAAGATGACCCTAGACCTGGCCGGCCTGTAGTGGCTACCTCACAAGAAAATATTGATAAAGTGGAAAAACTTATATTGGAAGACGGCCGAGTGAAGGTAAAATCTATAGCTCAAGTAACCAATCTCTCTATTGGTACCGTACATGACATTATACATGACCATCTTAATATGTCAAAAGTAAGTGCAAGATGGGTTCCGCGAATGCTGACGCTTCTTCAAAAGGATATGCGTGTGGCTTGCTGTTCAGATTTTATCGACCTGTGTGGTGAAAATCCCGATGAGGTGCTGCAAAAAATAGTTACTGGAGATGAAACCTGGGTTCATCATTATGACCCAGAGAGCAAACAGGAGTCCATGCAGTGGCACATTAAGGGTTCAGCTCATCCCAAGAAGTTCAAGGTAATCCCGTCAGCTGGCAAGGTCATGGCCACAATATTTTGGGATTGTGAAGGAGTTTTGCTTATCGATTATAAAGAAAAAGGTGTAAATATCACAGGGCAGTACTACGCTAACGTTATACGTCAATTAAGAGATGCGATCAAAGAAAAGAGGCGAGGAAAGTTAACCAAAGGTGTTCTGCTTCTGCATGACAACGCCCCTGTCCATACTGCTCATATTGCCAAGGCAGCTATTGTTGAATGTGGGTTTGAAACTGTTACTCATCCACCCTATAGTCCGGACTTAGCCCCAAGCGACTTCTTTTTGTTTCCCAATCTTAAAAAGGATCTGCGTGGAAATAAATTTTCTGACGATGAAGCGTTGAAGACGGCCGTGGAGGAGCATTTTTACACCAAAGATAAAAAATATTTTTATGAGGGATTAAAAAAAATAATTGATCGATCTTATAAGTGTATGAACATAGGGGGGGAGTATATTGAAAAATAAAAATATCAAACTTTTCGTACTTGTTTGTTTTTATCCACATACCGAGAATATTTTGAACGCCCCTCGTATATTGAGTGGGGTATCGCCGAATAGGTATTTGAAAATCCAATGAGGTTCCGCTTATATTTTTTGATTTAGAGTGACCATTTAGGATCTATAACGATTTAAAGCTAGAAACGCCTTTGTTAAAATGTGCCACCTTCTCTGCAATCGCAATCTTAAACTTCCTAAAAGATGCTGACTCGTCCGATAGTAAAGTAAAGTATCATCACGACCGTTTCCCTTTTGGGGTAGTCAGAAACCACGCTTATAAATAAGCGGATTCACATTTAGCCAACTTTACTATAGGCCAATCATGACAAGTGGCAAGCTCGTCGATGACTCGTCCGATGCTACATATTTTCCATTCTCCTGTATGGTGTCGAATCATGGACCCTGACAAACACAATCTTGAAGAAGTTAGAAGCTTTTGAAATGTGGATATACAGGAGAATGTTGAAGATATCATGGAAGGACAGAGTAAGAAATGAAACTGTCTTGCAGAGAATGAACAAAGGCGTTGAACTAATGGTAAAGCGAAGGAAGTTGGAGTATTTGGGACACATCATGCGCAATAAAAAGTATAGCTTGCTGCAGCTCGTCATGCAAGGCAAGATACAAGGCTCCAGAAGACCGGGGAGAAGACGCACTTCCTGGCTCAAGAACCTCAGGGAGTGGTTCGGAATGAGCACCAGATCCTTGTTCCGGACAGCGGCCAACAAAATCAAAATCGCCTTAATGATAGCCGACCTCCGATAGGAGATGGCACCGTAAGAAGAAGAAGAACGATTCGGTTCCTCCATATCTTCTTCAGCTTGTCCATAGCAAATCTTGTGACTGCCATTAGACGCTTGATTTCATCTTGGAACACACCGCTTGGAAGGCCCAAATCCAACAGTGGAGGTCTAGGACTCTGAGCTCTAGGGAAGCTGGTGAAGTGCTGAGCCCCTTGAATAACTCAGCCCCAGAGAGCATCTTTCAAGAAAATCAATTCAGGCGTGAAAGCGAGATAAACATACATACACATACACACAAAGCTTCGTTCACATTTGTAAAGGCACAGACTAGTTTTATAATCATTGGTTTTAAATATATTAAAACACACCTACCTAATAACACTTTACACTACAACCAATTTACACCAAACCCCAAGCCACTTACATATCGAATGTTGGAATTATATTCTGCCAAATTCGGTTAGTAAACATTAACATTTAAAATTTCAATGCAAGTTATACCTACCTATAATAAAGATGTAATAAAGTTAATATAAAAAAGTAAAAAGTATCATCACGACCCTTTCGAGGTAGTCTAACGAAAATTTCATAATTAAAAGTACTACGTATACTGGCTGCATTTCCACGTTGCACTACTATTCATTATTGATTTAATAAATACATTTTATGACTGATGAATTCTCTACAATGTATCTTTTTTTGACGTGACAACGTCTTATAAATTGGTTTGCCGGGTGACACTTCAAGAAACTGCGTTACGCTCCGCTCACGTTATGCGCTCACAATGAGAGCGAGTGAGAGGCACGCGTCCCTTCCACTCGGGCATGGTTAGCCCGCCTAAGAGCGAGAGAGACAGACATAAAAAGTGAAAGACATTGACTTGACATTTTCTAGGCACATTACAGCAGAAACACTTCCTTTCATTTCATATTTCTCCTATCATCGCCCTATCCTCAACAAAATCACTCAGATAGGAACAAGTTAAGTTGTAGTAAACGCTGTTTCATTGTACGCAAATGTATTGCAAGTTATTGTATGTATATTTGTATATAAATACGTATGTATGTGTAAAGGTAAAAATAAAATTTTGTTAATATGAAATTCAGTGCGAGATTCTTTGTATAAATTAATGTTTTAAATATAATTCTTTGTATAAATTAATGTTTTAAATATAATTCTTTGTATAAATAAATGTTTTAAATTGTTACTATTATTTCATCCTTCTTCCTACTATACGAATGAATATTCACATTAAAATTATTTTACCACTCAAAGTCGTTGTCACGTAAAACTTTCGCCCGTATACCGACTTTACAGGCAACCAATTTTTTTTTAACTTCTAATAAAATCAAAATAATATATCGCGATATTTATCAATATTGTAGAAGAAATACATTTGTCACTATCTCGACATACCTCTTTCGCTTCTTTGAAATTCATCAACCTCTTCATACATAATCTCTTGTTTCGATGGTTTTTTATTGCACCTTCAGCTATTGTTTTATTTATTTGATAGTGATAAGTCTTGGTCTGCCAGAGCCTCTTTCACCCACAACTTTCGCATTATATATCTGGTTCGTCAATCTCTCTTTAGTCTTTCAACATGCCCGAACCATCGGAGCCTGCCTTTCCTTATTTTTATCCCATGCTTTCTTTTTCCCACCTTTTTGCGTATTTCGTCATTACGTATGCGGTCCGCTAAAGTAACACCGCATATCCGAGGCAACGACCTCATTTCCACTGCATTAACTCTACTCTAATGCGTGTTCTGACATATCCACGTCTTGCTTCTATACATGTTGGTACCAGCATGGCATTGTGTATGGCGAGTCGAGCTTTGTCACTGACATTTTGATTGGCGATCAGTGTCCCCAGGGCACTATTAACACTATTTCCCGCATTCACTCTTCTTTTAACATCCCTATCATACTTCCAATCCGCAGTGAAAACATCATCATCAATCTTTATCGTCACGGTTGTCATCCTTCTTCTTTCAAACACTGCGCCTTGGTTATCAATAAATTTGATTAAAAAGCCCCGTCTGTACTAAGTCTCTGAAATGGTAAATATATAACATTTTCCATTAGAAGCACTGCACGCGTGACTTAGGTCTCATCTTAGTAGGATTGTGCTAAAATGTTCCACTTAAATACCCATTCAAATAATTAAATTGCCACGGAATGCTGGTTCATGCAAAGTACCCATTTCTAAAAGCACAAATAAATATTTCCACTCCTACGCTTACGGATTTATTCTGTTTCATTAGACGCAAACATCCTTTGGGCGCTGGTTGAAATCCGGCTCGAAGGACCAAGGAATGTTTGTGATTCTTAGATTTTTGGGGCAAAGCACGTACATACATATCTTCACGCCAAATCCCTTGCGGGGTAGAGAGAGAATACCTAGCGGCATTAAGACCGCCCTTTGTACATATTAATTTTTTTATTTAAAAACCTTATTGCACTATGTACAAAGGCGGACTTAATGCCGCTAGGCATTCTCTGACAGCCAACCTTTAGGACATTTAGACATTATAGATGGTAGGTGCAATATTAAATAAGTCCATATATATCAATATATACATACCATATATATATAACATACTATATACACATAATAAATATACAAATAAACCACTTAAACTATGAGGGAAGTAATGTAGAAATAATGATGTAGTTGCTGCAAATGAAAAAGAAAAAAACTAAATAAAAAAATAGAGAAGTTGAACCAGTTAGGTTGATAAGAAGTACCTATATACTAATTTTTTGAAGATAGCTTGATTTGAAGCTTATCTTATATTTAATGGTATGTCGTTCCAGAGATTTGCAGCAACAACAGCAAACGAATGGGAGACAAAAGAGGTGTGATGAGAAGGAATGGAGAGTGTGGAGTTGAAACTAGATCGAAGGGTTCGATCGTGAATAGAGCCAAGAAAAGTGAAGCTGTCTTTAAGATACTGAGGCGTGCCGGGTTCATTCAGGATACTAAACAGTAAGCAGAAAACTCGACAATTTCGGCTCTTACGAATAGGGAGCCCCTTGAGTTTATGCCGAAAAGACGAAATATGATCATACTTGCGTAGACCAAAGATAAATCTAATGCATGTGTTGTGCAAACGTTCCATTTTGTTGAGTAAATCTTGTGAAAGGTCCTCACAATACACATCGCCGTAATCTAGTAGTGGCAGGAGGAGTGACTGGGCGAGCGTAATTTTAACTTTAGTGCAATGAAGAATTTAAATAAAAATAAATAAATAAATACATATGTATATACATGTCTTCACGCCAGATCCCCTGCGGGGTGGGCAAAGACAATTGAGCGCCACTTGACACTATCATGAGATACGTCTGTCGCTTCGTCGACATTCATCAACATACATGCCCCTTTATTTCGATGGCTTTTTAATGCACCTTAAGCTATTGTTTTATTTATCTGATCGTGATAGGTGATTGGTCTGACAGGGCCTCTTTTACCCACAACTTTCGCATTATATATCTGGTTTTGAGATGTACATCGTTCCGGTGGCCAAGGTCTGAGCGTATTTCCACCCCGAGAATGTTGAAGCTGAAGAGTGGGGAGAGAGAAGGAGGACTTCTTAGCTGCCAGCGTGCATACCTGGGTATTTTTGGCATTGAACTGGACAAGATTTTGCAAACCTTATTCACCAGGGCAAGCTAACAATATTAGTTTTCATTAAAAATAAAAATTGGCATTTGTAAATGTAGTTTCAACGAGAACAACAAATAGGTGGTAGGCCGACTGATGGTTGTAATTTGCCCAGTCTGCCGGGTCGGGGAAATAAACCCAGTAAAGTGTATCCACACGTTTCGGGATCAGGTTTGAATTGACGTCATGTCCAGTCAAGGCGGCATAGTGTTAGGGACTGATGTCAGTCATGAGTGACTGATTCCAGTTGCTAACATTCATGGGCCTTGCGTGCCACTTACCATATCACATGTCACATGTCGTCCTAGTATAAAAAAATAATTAAAAAAAAAAATCTACAAATAATACTGTGAAGAGTGTCGTCCAGTTCTGCCGTCGTAATGCGCTGTGATTATGTGCATTATTCATATAATTACAAAGATTTTAAAATATTGTAATATTTTACAACAACAGTCATAAATTCAAAGCTTCCAAATAAGTATAGTATTAAAACATTAGACATATAAATCTCGAAAGTAATTATATTGTAGGTAATAAGGCATGCTTAGGATAATATCTATAGACGATACTTCTTTTACTTTATTTTTGGAAAAATTCACAGCATTTTTTTATTTTTTATTTAAATACTTTATTGTAATACAAAAGGCGTATGTAATGCCACTATACATATTAATAATAAAATTCCTAAAATATAAAGTGTTGTACATAGGCGAGCATAATACCATGAAGGTATTCTCTGCCAGCTAGCCTTTCGGAGAGTGAGAGATTAATATTACGGGTGCAGAGTGTGAAAATGGAAATAATATAGTAAAAACCAGAGTTAAAATATGTAAATAAATCAATATATACATTAATAATACTATAATACCTAACAGAATTATAATATAATAATATAATAAATATATTTCCAGACAGGTCACACAGCGCCATCTAATTTCCGTGGTAAGCTACGAGGCTTGTGTTACGGAAACTAGATGGTTGATAAACTACATATTATACTTTTTTTTTGTAAATATATACATATTATACATATAAACACCCAGACCAAGACAAATTATACAATGTACAACTTGCCCCCGGTGGGAATCGAACCCACGACCTCCCGAGTTCAGTGCAACGTTTGTTACCAGTTGACCACGAAGGCGGTCAAATAAATAAATAATAAGGATAAATACATAAATAATTATATATATGTCAGGTGATTAGGATTCGTTTTGCTTTTTAAAGAAGTAAAAGAGAAGAAGTTTTTTGAATATATTTAAAGACGGTCCCTGTTCAGAGAGTTCTATTTGTCGAGTGTAGTGACGTGCCGAGGCGTCCCTCCATCTGACAGCTGGAAGAAATAACTAAGTCAAGGAGCCGTTTAGAAATCGTCTTGGTGTAAGTGCGTCCTATAGATAAGTGAATTCTAGAACGATGGGCGAGCAAAGGTAAAGCGTAAATAAAGTGATGAAATTACCTCATTAATTTCTCGTTAATAATCAACAAACCGATTATAATGGAATACAGATAAAGGTATGGATACACCGGATAGTTACCACTGTAAAACGTATTGTATTTGAGTGATAAGTAGTTGTCAAATATTAAGAAAACCAAATGCAACCGTTTTTTGAAGAACGATAATTAGTTGCGGAAACGGTTATCGTTGCAACTGGTTTTAAGACGGTGCGACGGGGCGGCCGTAGGAAAATAACGAACTCACTTTTTTCTAGTAAAATGGTTACGTATAGTTTAGAATACGAGAAAAAAGGAAAAAAAACTGTTAACCTAATAGTTTGTTAAATTTATACGTAATTTAAGTACTTTATAATTTATAAATTAACTAATTATATTTATTTATTATAAATAATATAAAGAACTCTATTTCATTTACAATAAAGGTTACATGTTTTATTATAGAACAAAACTATATTTCGCAAACAAAACGGGAAAGAGTTGCAACAATTAGACTGAATAGGTTATACATGTAGTTGCGCAACGAAGACTGTTTCCGTTTTGTATCTGATTTTATTTATGTTTGTAGTAATTATAATATTTTTATAATTGTAATAAACTACAAATAAAACTAACAATCCGTCCGATAGGCGTAGTGTGCCGAGGACACTCGTTGCGTTCCCCCGTTAAACGGCGAGACTGATCCTTTGAGCAAAATATTCTCTACTTAATGGTTCACCCGTCGCCAAGCGGAGTTTTTCCCCAAGCTCACGAGAAAACGCTAGAGCCACCTCAGACTGTTTTAGTTCAAAACTAAAAACGGTTCTATCGTTGGAAAACAAAAATTTGTTCTTAAAAACGGTTAGTCTCTAGAACGCCCAACACTATTGTATTCTCATTGGGTTGGTGATTAGAGCTATAGGATATATATTTTTTTTCTTGTTACGTAATTCTCTATTTGTTTTAATTTGTCAAAGCTTAGTTTTTCTTGCAGATTAGTTTCCCAGTCAGATTAAACATTAACATGTCACTGGGATCTGCTAAGCTAACAGCTTACTCTTTGACACAACAGTTTTATACATTTTAGACAACTTTAACCAATAGAATCCATTGCGTCTTGACAATTAATAATAAAATTCCCAACAAGACTAAGAGACGCAGTGTAGTTAATTGTAACGTATGGAATAGACTTCGTATACTGTAAGAGTTATATCGCTAATGAAATTAGTAGATTTAAATCTCTAATCACTTGGAAACGCCTCCTTATTAGCCTGTCACTGAGAGAATGTACGCACTCATTACAATCTCCTAATTGTCATAACTCATCTCAAAGTGGTCGGGTAACGCTAGAATACGCATGCTTTTGTATTCATTTAGGATTTTTTTTTACAAATGTTTACGCCATGTCTATGTGTGTATTATGTTTGTTTGCCTTCACGCCTATATAACAAGGTCGGTTTTAAATAAATTTGGCAGGGTTTTTCCCTCGAACCCTGAGACAGACTAGAGTATATAACTTCATCATCCGACTATGATAAGCGACCCCACGGCCATATATTTAGGCATGAAATGACAAATTGTAACAAAATATTTCTGGTAAGATAAGAATATATTTCTGGCAATATTGACGTGTTCCGTATTCTAAATATTAATTTTGACAGAATTACTACACACTATACTTTTGACATCCATAAGTATATCATGTTATAAATATTCATATCTCACTTCATTAATTTCGAACGGAATCTGATTTGAATGAGTTTAACAATTTGTTTTGTTTAAAAATGGTAAAAATGTTCACAGTAACTAATATAAGTAATTCAAACGTTTGTTAACTACCAACATATAACTCCAGTCCGCCATTTTGGAATGCTCAAATGCCGTAACCACCATTGTTCACTTTTAACTGTTGTTTTCCAATTTTAAGGGCAGTATCTCAGCTGTACGATTGTTTTTTTGGGAGTTGTTAATTTGAGTTTGACGCTGAACGCTGTAGATGTCAATGTAGACATCACCTCTATGTCGTTTTATACCTCTTAAAGCCTATTTCAGCAAGTATGAGTGCTGTCCTCTTCCTATTTCTGGTGTTGTGTATAGTGTATTTGCATCAAAAAAGACGAAGCGGCACCGCTGGGGTCTTTGGGAGAATGAGTAAGAGGAGTCCGAACCACCAGCACCTGAGTTTTTCTCCATCTTGTATACCTTCCACCCCCGTGTCCAGGCAGCCAACTTAGGACCTGGATGCATCACCTATCAACTCAGCACTTTGTACGATATCGTGTGAGTGCACATCTATTTTTCTAATTAATTGAATTATTGATGTAGTAGTAAAAAAGAATAACATGTTCAGAAGAAACATGAGTTTTTGACTACTATACTATATACATTTTTTATGAAACACACTGTAATTTTTTCCGTGAAAAGTCAGGTCGTATGGAGGAAAGAAGTATTTGATCTTAGACAGTCTTTCTTGAGCGATAACACCCATTTGTGGGCGTTGGATGCCTTGAGGGGGGCGGTATGGGTCCCAGAAAAAATGGAATGCGTAGGCATGGTTTAGGGGGGCGACATTATATTTCAAAATTTAAACCTACCAAAAGGTCAAAGTGGGTGGTAGTCGAAATAAATTTCAGAATATTTGATCTAAGCCATCAATATGGTTAATCAGGCTATAATAATAAAATATGAAATAAGATTAAATCATGGACACCCTGATCGAACAGTCATTCATAACGCGAAGTATTTTAAGATAATTAAATTTAAAACATATAAGATAGTCCAGGAGCCCGGTTCACAATTATTGCTTTTAATTGTTCATATACATCGTAAAATTAAATTAACCAATATCTAGAATTAGATCTTACGCTCTGATCATTTAGGACTAACGCCCACTGAAGATACGGCCAATACATACAATATTTAAGTTATGAATTAAAATTTGGAATAAGTCATAAAATTGTATAGATTTTATGAAATGAAATGCAATATTTTATTTGCAGGAAACATTGTAACAAACATTATTAGTTCTTTATAACATTAAAAGTTTCATAAATTTCGCATGCAAAAAAATACAACAACTATTATAGAAGTAAAGTGACTAAAGGACTCAGCGTTGCTTCTTTAGTAACTTTACCTCACAAAAGCCTATGTGTTGCATAGAATGCTTATAGTCTTCCTCTAAAGGTTTGCTCACTTTTAAATTCCTTCGTCAGTGTACGTTAGGCCTAACTATTATGTGGGAAGACCGATGGGTGGGTATCCAAGATTTATAGTTGGTATATTAATTTATATAATTAATTATTTTAATACATAATTGGTAGTCTAGATGCGGTCTATAGATTAATCTAGATTGATGATTCATTTACATTAAAGTTTATAACATTGTCCATATAGATTTGGTTTATGTTCGTTATTTATATATTATTATTTTATTATTATTATAGTCCCTAGAACACAGCGTCCTAGTCCACTGTTGGAGATGGGCCTTCCAGAACATATATCTGGAGAATTTGGCCTACACTCGCCACGCTCGCCAGACGGGTTGACGAGCATCTAATGCCAATTTTTAATGACAATTAATTAACGATTCCACAAGTTGGTATTAGTGGAACCGGTTCCGATGTTTAAATTAATAAATATTATTGTGTTCCGACCAGGAATCGAACCCGGTACCTCCGAGTCTAAATCCACGGACTTAATCGCTAGAGCACGGAGGCAGTTTTAAAAAGTAATTGGTACCTATGAATATTTTTTTTTTAATCATTTATATCGCCTTTTTTTTAAATTGTGGATTGGATCCTTTTAAACTGAGTCCAATTATAAACACCTCTGCCTTATACCAAAAATACAAATTTAATAATGTCGTACAAACAAAAATTAGACACAATTATTAATTCAAAACGAAAAATAACGTACAAACATAATTTTATAAAATAATATAAATAATCTAAGATCAAGTCCGCAATTTTAGTAATAATGTCATAAATTTTGTATTAAAGACAAACACAAGGCTCTAGGACTGAAATGATTCGCTTTCAAAATTTAAGTTAAATGTTAAGATACATTATAAATATTAAATAAATAAAAGCATTTATTCGAAAAAAATATTTACAAAATATAAATAAAATTAATATTAATACTAAGGATAGGGATATAAGTCCCGTCCGCGTGGAATGGTGGCAAGAAAGCTGGCTGCATTTCCCCGCTGAATTGCAATACTGATTCTCTGGGCGAAGAAAGAGCCAGCCCTTAAATTAAATTAGACTAAGTACAATATTATATTTTATTTTATCTTTTTTAGACGTGTTTTATATTTTTTATTAAGCTTTTTATGTTATGTTATGTCAATGTTTAAACTTAGAATTTAATTTGATTTTATATTTTTTTAATTATTCATTATTACCTACCAGTTGTATTTTGTGCATGTTGTGGCACCTAAAGGTGGTACATTTATCGTTGAATCAATGTCCTAGTAAGTAATAATGTAACCGACCACTGGTTGTCCTTAAATACATAAATAAATAAATATAGTTGCCAGCTAAAGGCAAGTTGTTCCATATTTTCACAACAGCGTACCTAAAACTACCTCGAAACGCAGATGTCCTAAATCGAGGGATGTAGAGTAATTTATGACATGCTCGCGTGTAGTATTTAGGATAGGTTGACCATGTAACAATGGGGTCTATCAGGCAAAGCTTTTTGTAGATGTCGCTAGCGGCAATGGTACCTTGTTTCATATCTATGTCGCATCATTATTTTAATGTTTTTGTAGTTTTTTAGTTTTATATAAGAGAAAAATGTACTTTTATTAACGTTACATTCCTTAAAAGACGAATTAAGACAGCGCACACCGTCTTTAAAAAGAAAAAAAAAAACGGTTTTATTAATAGAAAGGCAATTTTAAGATCACCATATCCTTAATTTCGCTTAGAAATTTCGATTTGTACACTAAAAAGCTGCTCACTTCTGCCTAATATCCAGAAAACAAGAAATTTCGTAATAAAAATACAAGTTTTCTATGCAACTGACAGTTATATTAGGTACCATCTATCATGCGCCAACTATCGTGATAAAAAGTTAGTTACATCAAACAGCAGTGTTGCCAGGTGAATAGTTCTACGCTGTATTGCATACTGATTTTTTGGGCGAAAAAAGCCTTTTGTTTTAAAAAAAAAAGGATTTAAGTACCCAATTTAAAATACATCGTTCGAGGTGAATATTTATTATCTATCCAAATGAGATTTCATGTAAAAAGTGATTCCAACTCTTTAGTTAGTCGTTATTTTTCTCGTGATTGTATTTTAAATATACATTGCTTGCTATTTTATACCAAGCTTGTGTTTACTTTAATGCAGCACGCAATGTATAATACAAAACTGAGGGTTGACTAAGAACGCCGGGCAGCAGACAATGAATTTTAATACTACGTAATATAATTCCTAATCAACCAATCAGGGAGCACGGAATTATATTAAGCCTATAAGATTTTTAAAATTATAATGACGTATTTCTGCTCACATTTAGGCACGCGCAGAATGTTATTGAAATTTAAATTTGGAATTATTTAAACAATGATGCATATTTTTTATTTGTTCAGTAGCCAAATTCTGTTCATTGAAGCGCAAACACTTTTATACGAATTATTTAACGAACTGCCTCCGTGGTCTAGCGATTAAGTACGTGGATTTGGATCTAAAAGTACCTAGTTATATTTCTGGTCGGGACACAACAATTTGTGTTTTTTTTTTGGTACGCAAGAGACATTGACGAGCTTGCCACTTGTCATGTGGAGCCTATAGTAAAGGTGGCTAAATGTGAATCTTTATTATTAAAAAAAAAAATGCAGCGCGGTTTCTGTAAAGTATCATCACGACCGTTTCCCTTCTGGGGTGGTCAGAAACCACGCTTATAAATAAGCGGATTCACATTTAGCCAACTTTACTATAGGCCAATCATGACAAGCTCGTCGATGTCTCCAGCGTACCAAACTCGAGAATTATCATAAATAAATTAAATATTATGTAAATAAATACATTTACATTAATAAATATTTTTGTGTCCCGACTAGGAATCGAACCCGGTGCCTCCGAGTCTAAATCCACGGATTTAACCGCTAGACCACGGAGGCAGTCAATGGTTTCTGACGGTCGGAAACCACTTCCGACTTTAACTTTAAGGGGTTCAACCTATGTAGTATGTTCACTCTGGTATGGTTGAGACAAAAATTCAAAGTATTTAAATATTTTTAAATTTTAATAATAATAATATAAAAAATAATAAATTTAATTTGTTTTATAATACACCTATTATAGATTATAAGATATGTGTAGATTAGATTATAGACTCGCACGCTCTAACGATGAAGCTGACAGTAAATATTTACACTATTCAAACAATTTAACGATTGCGGTTACAGAAACAGATTAGGGCCACTTGCACTGAATACTAAGACTGTTCGGCCAAAAATAAATTTAATTTTTAAATTAAACCAAATGTTTTTTCATTAAATTCCAAGTGTTACAGTATTTAATGAATTCTTGTAGTGTTTGGCGGCCAATTTAGTCCGGAAATTATACTTACAAAGTATTTTATGCCTCGAATACAATTAATTCATTTTAAATGCGTTTTCACATGTTTTTAATTTATTTTAGTTAGCTAGCAGTGCCTCCTGTATATTTTATTCGTTTGTTTTTTGTCTCCGGGTCTAATGAACGCCATATAAATACAAAGTCAGCAAATTTTGGTAAGGAACGTAATTATGTATTATTTTGAAACATAACTTGTTCACAAAAAATATTACATAATTCTTTTAAAGGAACTCTGATCCCCAGACTAGAATTCTCTGGGTTAAGCTGAGGATTAGTTTCTTCCTTGATTACATTTTAATATTTACGAGAATAAATATTATGCCTCAATATTAATATTGTTTTATTATTATTAAAATGATTTATCATGCCATGCATTATACTATTATTATATTATATTACATCATATTTATTTTATAACTATTCATCATTATCATTCATCATTACAGCCCCTAGAACACAGCGTCCTAGACCTCCACTGCTGGAGATGGCCCTTCCAGAACATATATCTGGAGAATTTGGCCTACACTCGCCACGCTGGCCAGACGGCTTGGCGAGGATATAATGTAATTTTTTATGACAATTTATTAACGATTCCACAAGTTGGTATTAGTGGAACCGGGACCGACGGCTTAACGTGCTCTCTAAAGCACGGGAACGGTGGTGTTGTAAATCTATGGCAAACGTATTTAAGAAAAGTGTATTTGTCATTGGTTTATGCCGGGTGGGTTTGAACCGACCTTTGTAGGATTTAAGGAACGGGTGTTCTTACAACCGAGCCACCATTTTAAAATAAATTAATAAATATTATTGTTTCCCGACCAGGAGTCGAACCTGGATTTTAAAACTAGAAATCTAAAGTCGCGTTTGTTTATATACATAACAGTGTCTGTGTGAGTGTGTGTTTAGGAGGGTATGTGGGTATAGCGGTGCGTAGAGGTGTGTGAATCTATAAGTGTGAAATATTACTGTGATGAGTATGTTAATGTTTAAATTTTATTTGTTATGCTAAAAAAATGCCAAAACCAGTGCCTCACAGGAGGTGTACTCCAGTGACAACAGTCACAACGGATAGTCAGATACAAAGAGCATAATACAAGAAGAAGCGTAACTCCACACAAAAAAAGTGTTCCAGTTTTAGTAGCGCTACTACGGGTTCCCACCGAACTATAAATGGCGGCAAATTTTAAAATTCTTTATTTGTATATTTTGTTAATTAAAGCATTCTTAATAATTGATCAATTTATTAATTTCGATAAATACTATGGAAAAAAGTAGGACAAGATTAATAGTAGATCAATTATTAAAAATGGCAGAATACTCGTAGATACGTAACTAAAATAAAGACAAATAATATTTCTAATTTATTTATTTGTTGGAATTCTCTCTAACGACTTTCACATACCTATTAATCTAAAAATTCTTGATTTATTAAAATTGAAAAATATTTTAGACATTTAGAGCACTTATTGTTTTATATAGCCTTCAACAGTAAGGCGTCTACTTTCTTCTCAATTCTTTAACCATTCTTCTGTAACTTCTGTTTAACAATTTATTAACCATTCTTATTTTTATATTTTTTTCAGTGTATTATTGTATTTAGTTGCTATAGGCGAAAACTTTCAATTGGCTCATTTTTTATTATATCTATTCATCTATATTGTAATCTAGCTGTAAGTTTTCCTGTAATAAATAATTAAATAAATATTTTTTATCCCACACGTTTCTCGATTTAATTATCTTAAAATTTTAAATAGACAATAAAATAAATAACAAATCTGCTTCGCAAAAGCCAAGACGCCATGTTGTTAATTAGGTTACCAGCATATTTAAAAAAAAACATACATACATACATATCTTCACGCCAGATCCCTTGCGGGGTAGGCAGAGACAATTGAGCGCCATTTGACACGATCACGACATACTTCTTTCGCTTCGTCGACATTCATTAACCTCTTCATACATGCCCTTTGGTTACGAAGACTTTTTAATGCACCTTCAGTCAGTGTTTTATTTATTTGATCGTGATATGTGAGTCTCGGTCTGCCAGGGCCTCTTTTACCTACAATTTTCGCATTATATATCTGGTTCGTCAATCTTTCATCGCTCATCCTTTCAACATGCCCGAACCATCGTAGCATGCCTTTCCTTATTTTTGTCCCTATGCTTTCCTTCATACCAACCCTTTTCCGTATTTCGACGTTACGTATGCGGTCCGCCAAAGTGACGCCACATATCCGCCGCAACGACCGCATTTCTACTGCATTAACCCTACTCTCATGCGTATTCTGACGTATCCACGTCTCGCTTCCATACATCAGTGTTGGTACCAACATGGCATTGTGTATGGCGAGCCGAGCTTTGTCACTGACATTTCGACTGCCGATCAGTGACCCCAGGGCACCGTTAACACTATTTCCCGCGTTCACTCTTCTTTCAACGTCCCTATCGTACTTCCCATCCGCAGTGAAAACACTGCCCAGATATATAATTTCATTTACTTGTTCTAGAGTTTCATCATCAATCTTTATCGTCACGGTTGTCATCCTTCTTCTTTCAAACACTAGTACCTTGGTTTTTCTCGCATTCAAACGGAGTCCTTTTTAAAAAAAACTTTATTAAAATATATTATTATAATAAATTATTGACGGGCAGAGTATAAAACTACATAACAATATTAAATAGAGATACTGAATATTTTTTTTTTTTTTTTTTTTTTTAAATAAAATGAGTGTTTTTTATTCGAAGTAATATACAAACAATATAAAAGAATTACAATATAATAATTAACCTAAAAAAAATAAACTAAATCTAAATAACAAATTAAATATAATAAAAAAAAATATATATACATACCTTATAATATAAAAATTTCCTCCAGGCCATTGTCCAGTGGCATGGTGCCCAAAACACTGGCAGCATTTCCTCGTTGAATTTCAATACTAATCTTTTCAGCGAGGAAGCTGCCAGCCCGTGGGTCACCAGAGACGTCGACTAGTTTTTTAGATATTTCTTTAAATAAAGTTTTTGCCTCGAGGCCCCACGGTCCCATGGTTTCAACGGCAAAGGCCACAAATATATAATCATTGCAAATGTTTATATATTTGCGGCGCTTGACGTTCTGAGCTTGTTCTGCCGCCGCACCAGCTCTGACAGTAGTTCCTTGAAGATGGGAAGTTGCTAGCGTGTCTACACATGTGAATATTAAATAATATCGACGAAATAATATTAACAACAAAATTGATTTAGTACGCAGAAATATTATTCTGAACCTTAAAAAAAAAAAAATGGCAACCCTTAATATTTCCCATTGCAATGTATGGAAGTCGATAGCCCTTGGTATCGAGATCAGATATCAAGCAAATTCAGTTTTAGTTAGTATTTTATTTGTTTGTTTTTGGTCTCAAGGCCTAATAAACGCCATATAAACACAAAGTCAGCCAATTTTGGTACTGAGCGTAATTGCGAATTATTTTGAAATATAATGTCGCATACAAAAAAATATTTCTTATATGGTCTCATAATGTCAAAGTATATAATGACGGTCGAAAATAACTGCAGCACGCATCACTGAGCATACTTTGTACGTTAACTTTTTATCTGCATGTCTGGCCGCTTTCATGTGTTAAGATATTAGGCCCAGCGCAGACAGCAAACAAAAACAAATTTTTACATCTACCAGCAGCTAGATTCTATTTCTTTGAATGTAATGGGATGTATCAGGCAAATGTTTTTGTGGTAGTTTGTTTATTATCATTTTTAAATCGGCTACGCTTGCGCATTTGTGCGCTAAAACAGTAAGATAATAAGGGAATCAATTTTTTTACAATCTAATGTTTGGTTTTTAGGTATATAAGGCGTGAAATATACAGAAACGCCGTAAGGTAAAGGCGCAGCGCAGGCATCTTGCTGGTTCAAAACTTTTCAATACAAATTGTAGGTAGGCGACACGTTGTGAATTATACTCAAGCGGGCGGTCACCTGTTCGACGATATTGAATTTAATGTACAGTTCTGCGAGGTAATTTAACAATATTCAGCTCTTTACGACCATACTAAGATAGAGTACAGTAATAAAAATGTACAAGATAAAATATGGAGAGAAATAGGATTATAAAAGTATCATCACGACCGTTTCCCTTTCGGGGTGGTCAGAAACCACGCTTATAAATAAGCGGATTTACATTTAGCCAACTTTACTATAGGCTAATCATGACAAGTGGCAAGCACGTTGATGTCTCGAGAAATATCACAAATAAATTAAATATTAATTAAAGGTATCTATTTACATTAATAAATATTTTTGTGTCCCGACCAGGAATCGAACCCGGTACCTCCGATTTTAAATCCACGGACTTAACCGCTAGACCACGGAGGCAGTTTAAAAGAGAGAAGAGCAGATTAAAAGTGAATTATTAATTTATTTAAATAGTCAAATAAATGCTATCACGATAAAGTCACTGTGTAACTTGTTGTGACGTGTCTTCGCCTCTTTGATATAATTAAAATTGCGTATATCTGTTTCACGTCTGCTCTACGCCTTCACCTTATGCCCGAGCCGTGTCTGTATAATTCGCGCCAAAGATTGTTTGCAATTAAAGACATATGTATTTTGCTACTGCTTCCAAAACGCAGACGCATCGACGTTTGGACGTCTGCCCCCGGCCTTAATTAAAGGTATTTAAAATGCGTATAATTGCAATAACATTGTAATTATCTAGATGCCGTCTGGCTTCCCTGTAAGGACACGGCGTGATGATCCGTCTTCCACCGCACGCGTGATGAATTAAAAGATAAGTTAGCTTTTTGTCATGTTAAACTTATTGAAAACTATTTATTGACCTTAGAATAATAATGTGTAGATATAAAGTATGCGCACGATAAGTGAGGAAAGTTTTACTGAGCCATAACGATTTTTGTGCCAGAATGTGTGTTGCCCAAAGCGAGACTAAGACCTTTAAATTCTTACTTAAAATATTAAAAATAATAAAATTATCATCACAATCGTATCCCTTGCGGAATGGTCAGAAACCACGCTTATGAGGCGGATTCATATTTAGCCAACTTTACTATAAGCCATCATGACAAATGGCAAGCTCGTCGATGCGTACCAAACTCGAGAAATATCACAAATAAATTTAATATTAATCAAATGTATTTTTTCGGACTTAACAGCTAAACTACGGAGCAGTCACGACCGTATCCCTTCTGATTCACACTTAGCAAGATCTTCGATGTCTCTAGCGTACACACAGGGGGAAAACAAATTCAACAAAGCATTCCATGGATTCACCGTGCGGGTGCTGGGTGCATCGTGTGTGGGTAAGAGATGAGAAGAATGGCGTCTCGGGCTTGCGACGGACAATAGGCTGTTTTGAAAAGGAGGCCTCAACAATTCTACTCCTCTCTCTCTCCATCCAAATACTGTACGATTCCGTTAATTCCGTCTTGGAAGCTTTTTCAATAAATATATTGACGGCATTGTATCTCTACCAGGAATGAAACCTCCATGTAATCCACGAACTTAACCTCTCGACCACAGAGGCAGTTACGAGGAAAATGCCTCATATCAAATTTATGACAAAAAATATGATGGCGAATGGGCGCGGAGCCTTAAGAAACGGTGCTCAGATAACCAAGTGTACCCCATTCATCGTCCATTGCTCCAGTACTAAGTAGCAATCGACATAATACATCGTTTACGCAGAGCAATCGATAATCCCTTATAAGATTGTCCCGGCATTCCACAAAGACGGCAGATCTTAGCAAGCCCAAAAAAGAATTAATACAGTTACATTGATCTATGTAAGACCAGGCCATTTGGGTAAAATTGCTGGACATTAGTATGCTGAAAACATCTTCGCTTTATAAAAATATAGTATTTAAAACACAAAATAGAGTTGGGTATGTTAGAACACTTATAATTCGAGAACGGCTGGACAGATTTTCACGGATAGCAGAATAACTATAAATAAAATTGTAAAATTGTAGAAAAAAAATACCTAAAAGAAAAAAACATTTACCCATACAAAAAGTTCGTGGGTTTCGTACCTGTCAAATATGTATATATGGGTACGTTCAGAAATTTATATCAAGCTCCTTAAATGATATATAAAAAAAAACAACAAGGAGTTCTTCGCGCCATGTCGAGTGCAAGTTTTTGTTTTGTAAATTAATTTGCTGTGGATATTATTGGTCAAAAGTGGTGTTGTTTTGTTTAATAATGTGCTACAATGTGAATAATTATGGAAAACGATAAATTGGACTTTAAATATGGGGCACAAGTTGCAGTTTATTTTTTTACGGTTTTCCCGCGCTGTCAACTCCCATATTTTACCCGACGTGTTTGAGCAGTGGATGGTTCCGCGAGTGACTCCAAGAAAAGCATCAAATTCTGCAGCATCTGGAATTTGATGATTACCTCATTAACTCATAAAAAAGAAAGATATATTACGTCAGACTTGGCTATATGGGCTAGACCCTTTGCCTTCTTTATCACCTCATTCATCATCCATCGGGAGAAGAGAACAAACAAAAAAACAACAACTGTCAAATCAATTGGTCTCACTTTTACGTCGCGAAATTGTCTGTGATTCGTTTAAGTTAGCTTTTATTCATGTTGATTTATTTTTGTAGATAACTTTGTATTTGTGTTTTATTATTTAAATTTTGTTTTAAGTTTAGTTATCTACTTAAGTTAGTTAGCCTTGTTCATACTTGTATTATTTTTAATATTATTTCAAAAAATGTTTTCTGTAATTTTTAATACCTACCTATGTACATTAATCTTAATTTAGCTTTTTTATTTTGTATATTGTTTAGGATTTATGTATTCTGTACCATGTCCTTAAATAAATAAAAAAAAAAAAACTGATTCGTTTTGAAAATTAATCATTCATTGACTGTTATGCGGTACGAAGTTCGCCGGGTCAGGTTATCTAAAAGTGACAGCTAAGCAAGGAATAGTCTGCTACTATATTACTATATAAACTGAAGTTGGATGCAGCTGTAAAGGAGCGTTGTCTTTCTCAAAAAAAAATCTTATGTCAAATAATAATAATGTATAATAATTATTTAATAATTTTATTGACAAATATTATAATTATAGCAGCTGTAAAGTGGCGTTGTCACTTATGAACTAAAATAAAAACTAAAAGTTATATACATACCTAATTAATAATATTGTGAAGTGCCGTGAACTCGGGAGGTCGTGGGTTCGATTCCCACCGGGGGCAAGTTGTACATTGTATAATTTGTCTCGGTCTGGGTGTTTATATGTATATATATGTATATAATTTACAAAAAAAAAAGTATAATATGTAGTTTATCAACCATCTAGTTTCCGTAACACAAGCCTGGTAGCTTACCACGGAAATTAGATGGCGCTGTGTGACCTGTCTGGAAATATTTATTTATTTATATTATTATAATATGTGTCCAAAAAAATAATAACATTAAATAATAAAAAATAAAACACACGACCGTTTCCCTTTCGGGGTGGTAGAAAACCACGCATTTTAATTAAATAAGCGGATTCACATTTAGCCAACTTTACTATAGGCCAATCATGACAAGTGGCAAGCTCGTCGATGGAGACATCTCCAGCGTACCAAACTCTAGAAATATCACAAATAAATTAAATATTAATTAAATGTATTTATTTACAGTAATAAATATTTTTAGAATCGAACCCGGTACCTCCGTGTCTAAATCCATGGACTTAACCGCTAGTAAGAAGTAAGCGCTGTTGAATCTGTAACTAAATAAATAATAATTTATTTTTAATAAAAAAATCATTTTTCATACGGATAGTCGATCGGTGCATGTCGCTTTTAGAAAACTAGCGACATTTTCTCTTCAATACAAAATTAGAAATTGTCATAACTCCACGCAGACAGTAACTACTAACAATCATATCTTTAATGTGTCCCCGTAATGTGGATTCGTAAACTTGGCCTATAGCAGCTGTAGGCACTGCCGGCCGCATTATCGTAGTGATGTGACACGTAATCGATCTTTAATAATCGATTCGATAACTGCGACCGAAATTCGTAGAGTCGTAATTTTAATTATTATTGTTTGTACACACATCAAAAGTGTCTAGGGATCAACATATATTTTTGCAATAACTTTTCTCCTGATTGATATTCATTAAAATTTTCTTTAAGGATTGATCAAATAAAATGTTTTCGTTTGTCTACAGTAACGATAAACCAAGTCACCTTTGCATTAGTAAAAAAAATTGCCATTTTCCTAATAAAGGGATTTTTGACATTTGAACCACTAACATTAAAGTTCGAAAAAAAGACTGAAATAACAGTTTTTTTTTTAATTTTATTGGGTAACTTAAACAATTAATAATCCGTTTTTCTACCGCGAACACTAACAACACAAGAACATCGGTTTGGCATACTCAAAATGAGTTCATCCAAATCACGCTGTGGAATGGCCGCCCATGTTCGTTGCAACAACAAAAAAAGGTCTTCTTGCGACTGGATACCCTCCATATTCGGCAGAGCTCTTCTCTGAAGAATATCCCATGCATGCTCAATCGGGTTCAAGTCTGGCGACTGAGCAGGCCAGGGCAGGACATTGATGTTAGCTGCGGCGAGAGTCTGTCTTACAACTCTTGCGGTGTGCGGTCGTGCATTATCATGCATTAACTGAAATAAGGGACCGATATGCACTTGTAGAGGAACGATGACGTCTGATACAACCGTCTCAGCATAAATTTGAGCGTTGAGGTTGCCTCTGATCCAAATCAACTCAGTTCTTCCGCCGATCGAAATACCCGCCCATACCATGATGGTTCCACCACTATAAGGATGGACTTCCTGGCAGGATTTTAATCGCTGTTGGCGTTCAGGGGTTTTCCAGTGTCGTATACGTCTTGTATCCGGCCTCATACCAAAACGAGACTCATCAGAAAAGCACACGAAACGCCATTGTTCTTCTGTCCAATTTCTGTGTTCAAGAGCCCATTGATATCGAGTCCTACGATTGTGCATTGCTATAGGTGGTACCCGTAGCGGTCTTCGGGAATGAAGGTTCACTTCATGCAAGCGGTTTCTGACTGTTTGGTCGCTAATTAAGTTCCCTGAAGAGCGATGAAGGCTCACGGCTAACATCATGGCGGTTATTGTTGGAGTTCTTCGAGCTGTGATTTGAATGTATCGGTCTTGTCTCCGTGTGGTGCAGCGATACCGTCCTCCATGGCGCTCAGCCACGGTACCAGTGGTTCGGTAACGTGTCCAAAGTCGACTGATAACACTCTGACTTGTATTCAGAGCTAAAGCCACAGTACGTTGCCGGGAACCAGCTTCTATCATTCCCACGGCTCTGATCATTTCTTCCCTGCTTAAATGACGTCGCCGCTCCATAATAACGTTGGTTTTAATCAGTAGTAGGGAAACAGTAGCACTAATAATGTCTTCAATGCGTCTTATGTTTTTATAGGGAAAATATTGACAGCTGATTTTCATCTTTTACTCGAATTTGATTGACAGTTCCTGTTTTAAATTATGAAATGCACCAAAAAGGATCCATATAAATTTATAAAATCATAAATTTATTACAAAGCCACATCTCAATCACAAGAAATCCGCATAAACACGCTTGATCCCTAGACTTTTTTGATGTGTGTAGTTTAGTTAGTATTTTAGTAGAATTTTAATGTATTAATGATGAATTGTAAATATGTGAAACAAAATACCAGAAGACATATTGAAGTTCTCAGCTGTAAACACTTTTGAAAACAAAATGGACAATTGTGACAATAGAAATAGACTATAGTGATAACTGACAATTTTATTAAATTTGCACCAGTTATTGATATAGGCATATCAGCAATGCGCTGATCGACTATTATTTAATAATAATAATAGTTTCAATTTATTCCTTAAATTAAAAAACTTTTGACTATCATTTAAATTTGAGGAAATCTCAACTCAAAATCATTAGGCGGGAAGTATTGTTTAATCGGTTTAATTTTATCGATTTAAACAGAAAACCGATAATATCATATCGAGTACATCACTACCATCGTAATAATACAGTAGCGAATGTAACTCAGTTCTGACACTATCGCGGCTAATAGATGAAAATTAGGGATAGGCAGGCCCTAACTCATAGCCTAGTTAGTTATAATACCCAAGAACCGTTCATAAAGTTGAGGTAAATGGTGCTTGGAATTTACGCAAAACTGCGTTGCACAATAAATTATTTAGTTCTTATGATAAAATTGCATATGTAGATTTAAATTATTAAAAAAATAAGAGGCCGACAGACACATTCAGCTGGAATTGGCGGCATTCGGGAACCTTTGGCATATCCTCCCATCTCATCGATTAATACTGAACAGGAAAATTAACTATATTTTAAACACAATAGAAAATACCGAATTGCTTATGCAAGATTTGACGTAAAAATGACAAATATATTTTATTCTTCATAAAAGGAAAAATGACATTATGTTTTTATAAAATACGTAATAAAAAAAAAAAAAACGCAACCTCAACAAATACTATGTTTAAAGACAAAAAAGTCTTCAACCCGGGCGTTCCCCCCGTAGTGGACGTGGACACTGATTGAAACACCAAGCGTGTTTCTCTGGTGGATAGAATTCGAAACGTTGATATTTGTCAGAGAACCAACTGTACTGACATAGCATTTAAACAAGCCGGGCAATAGGGCCGGACAGTTCCGCGATCACGTACGATACGACGCCGAGTGGGACGACCCCGCACCATTGACAGATGACTTAACGAGGTCGCTGGTGGGGGGGGTTGGATTATGGTCGCAAAGGACCGCATGCAGTGGCGAGTCTTGGGGAATTTATTCATAAAAAAACGTTTGATCTCCAGTGTGCCACAAAAGAACAAACATCCTTTAATAGGCTAATAAACACATAATCTTCTTTACGTCGCGCAGTCGGGTAAAAACAATACACATGCATATAGATAGATAGAATTCTTTATTGCACAGAAAATAATACATTATACAGTACATAGGCGAGCTTAATGTCTAAAAACATTTTCTAACAACTAACCTTTGGGAGATGTGAGCACGGAGTGTAAGTTGCATGACCGCTAATATTTAAGATAAAGAGATTTATTGAGTTAAAAAATTATAACTAAAAAAAAAAGAACGATATTAAATCTATAATATAAATACATACAATACATAGATAACACATACATATACTGGTTACATACTATATATATACAATAATATACAGATTTAGTGAAGTTATGTATACTCGTCTTGCTTTTTGTGAAAGTGTTTAGTGAGTAAATTTTTATAACATAAGTTACTTTACGAATATGAAGAGGGAGTCGGTTCCATTGGCGAGCTGCTGATACTGTATAAGAATCTGAACATCTGCTGGACGAATGTGGCGGTATATATAATATCATATAGTGTTGCCCAAAGCAAGACCAATCTATATTATAATCTGACTCAATATATATTATATTTTCCAATTGTACTAAGAAAATTTCTCTCCGCAAACTACTACGAGTATCTCGACAACTACTTGTGTGATTTACTTGAAATTCAAAATCGATATTTATTTAGTTACTACTAAAAAAACTAAAATTATTTGCAAACGAGCTCTCTCAAGTTCCAAATACCTAAACGTTTTTTTTTTCTTTAGGAAAAAGATGACATTATATTAAAGTCTACAGACACGACGCAATTAAATTTTATTAAAAATAAAAATCTAACGCCAAAAAAAGTAAACATTTTTAGCAAAATTAGGTTTTTTTTTCTTACTTGTGCAAGACCAAGATCAAGACTAGGGTAATCTTGGTCTTGGTCTTGCAAATAAGGAAGACCAAGACCAAGACTGCAAGACCAAAACCAAGATTGGGCAACACTAATATCATATACGGCGGATATGTGGCGTCACTTTGGCGGACTGCATACGTAACGTCGAAATACGGAAAAGGGTTGGTATGAAGGAAAGCATAGCGACAAAAATAAGGAAAGACATGCACGATGGTTCGGGCATGTTGAAAGGATGAGCGATGAAAGATTGACGAACCAGATATATAATGCGAAAGTTGTGGGTGAAAGAGTCCCTGGCAGACCGAGACTCACATATCACGATCAAATAAATACAACACTGACTGAAGGTGCATTAAAAAGTCTTCGTAACCAAAGGGCATGTATGAAGAAGTTAATGAATGTCGACGAAGCGAAAGAGGTATGTCGTGATCGTGTCAAATGGTGCTCAATTGTCTCTGCCTATCCCGCAAGGGATCTGGCGTGAAGATATGTATGTAATATCATATAATACATATATTTGTGCCGTTTGCTGTAGAAACTCTGGGCCCATGGAGTCCAAGCGCAAAAAAGTTAAAAAGGTTTTTTAAAGACATAACACCGCCTCTTGGCGTCTCCTCCGGTGACAAGAGGGCTGGCTCTTTCTTCGCCCAAAGAATCAGTATTGCAATTCAGCGGGGAAATGCAGCCAGCGTTCTTGCCACCATTCCAGGCGGACGGAACTTATATCCCTATCCTTAGTATTATTATTTATTTTATTTTATATTTTGTAAATATTTTTTTCGAATAAATCGTCATGATCGTAGAACAGTGACGGATCTGCTATATTTAAAATTTTCATGGCGGCCATTCAACTGTCATTTCGACTGTTTTTTTGTCACTTTTTAAGTCTCATAATAAGTGCAAACCTTCTAGATTTCATTTTGGAACCCTTTCTAATATTTGCACTATAAATTACAGACCACAAACAATATAAAACTATATATAAATATATATGCAAAATTGTGGGTATTTTTTTAAATCCGACACTGTTCTACGATCAGACGAAATATTATAAGTTCATACATACATACACAATAAATAAATAGATATCCAAAATGCTAAACAACTTACATGTTACGTCTAGAGACATATAAGTAAGACATGTTCATCATCATCATTACAGCCCCTAAAACACATCGTCCCAGACCTTCACTGCTGGAGATGGGCCTTCCAGAACATATATCTGGAGAATTTGGCCTACACTCGCCACGCTGGCAAGACGGCTTGGCGAGGATATGATGTCAATTTTGAATGACAATTTATTAACGATTCCACAAGTTAGTATTAGTGGAACCGGGACCGACGGCTTAACGTGCTCTCCGAGGCACGGGAACGGTGGTTTTGTAAATCTATGACTGCAGTACGTAAGAAAAGTGTATTTCTCATTGGTACATGCCGGGGGGGTTTGAACGGACTTTTGTAGTACTCGAGGAACGCGTTCTTACAACCGAGCCACCACCGCGCCATAATTCTTCTTTTCGTTCTTTGCTTTTAACATAACCAGGCACGATTTAGTTCGGTAATTAAATTAAAATATCGAATGTAGAAATTGATGTAATCATGGACCTAACCAAATTCCGGTGGGAACGTTCGGTGACAAATAAAGAATAACAATAAGAAGGTTTTTATAGATTCATGTAGACCGTTATTAAAAAAACTAAATTTACTCTCATTGACATGCATGTATATACTTGACATATGTGTATATGTGTTGTAAGCAACTCTGACTTTTTCAAAAAACCTTTGGTGAATTCAAGACTCCGTCAAAGAGATCCCACTAAGCTATTAATGCCAATATGTAAGAGTTCACTGTGTAGTTCTAATTGCTATTGTATGGCTATAAAATTTTATAATCATTTATCTTCCGACATTAAATTATTACCTATAAATATTTTTAAAAAAACTTTATCTCGCTGGCTGTCTGTTAAATGTTTCTATAGTATTAAGGAATTTTGTGAATACAAATGTTGACATAATTTAAAAAATTACAAATTGTATGTAATGCTATTATTATTATTATCCTTAAACATTTGCATGCAATATTCTGGTGGATCATGAGAAACTATTTTCATTTTATTTATATAACATACTATGTACCATGTATCCTAGCAAATAAACGATTTCATTTCATTTAAATACGATGACGGACGGTGCGCGCCTCATAGCCAGGGGTAGCTTGTTCCACTGACGAGCGCCAGCAACAGTATAGAAATCTAAATATCTGCTAGAGGAATGGGAAGGAATCTTTAGCTGAATATTTGTTCTACTTAAGATAAATAAACTTCTGCGTATTAAATTGGTATGAAATGCGTATCAGACTCTAGATAAGACATCGTTTATAGTCGTAATTTGCATAAAATATAGTAAAATTACTTACCAAATAACTCAGTGGGCTGTATCTGATCCATTAATTCGAGGCAGACGTTGCATCTCGATCCCTGTAAATAATGACGACTAAATAAGTAATGCAGTTTATAATAGTGCGATTTAGATCAGCTGTTTAGCTTGGGATATTGTTGGTTATGCAATCTCTTTTGTTATAGCTATGTAATAGGGTAATATTTAAACCCGACTGTGCGACGCAAATAAGAGTTATTTGTTTAAATCAAATCAAATCAAATCAAAATAATTTATTTCCATATAGTTAGCACGTAACACTTGGATATTGTCAATACATACAAGCCAATAAATAAAAATAAAAAATATAAAAAATATTATCATTGACCATGGCTGGACCGAACCTAACATCAATACAATAATTATAACTAAAACATAGTTGCCATAAACGAGTAATTTGTTATTACTTACAGCTAGATACTTAACAATCTAATAATAATTATGTCCATAAATATATATATAATATACTTAACAATCTAATAATAATTATGTCCATAAATATAAATATAAATTCGTGGCTGTAAAAAGGCCATGTCAGCTTACAATCTAAAAATAATGATATTTATGTCCATAAATATTAATTCTTTTCGCTCCGCAATATCACAGAGAAGTTTTTGGCCTTAAACCAGAAGGTTTTCTGTGCTTTTGTGGATTTGGAAAAGGCTTTTGATAGAGTTGTAAGAAAGAAGCTTTGGGACATATTGCCGGAGTATGGAGTGAATGACAAACTGCTACAAGCTATACAGTCCCTGTACAAGGGCTGCAAAGCTTGTGTGCGGGTGGAGGGAGGTATGTCGCCTTGCTTTGAATCCCAAATGGGCGTCAAACAGGGTTGTGTGCTTTCTCCTAGATTATTCACTCTATATCTCGACAAATGCCTAAAAAGAGTGAGAGAGAGTGACTGTGGGATAAAGATGAGTGATCTAGTGGTGAACTGCCTGCTTTATGCAGATGATGCTGTTCTTATGGCATCGTCCGAACAACAACTGCAATCACTAGTCACAAGAATGAAGGAGGGATGTGCAGAAAAAGGACTCCGTTTGAATGCGAGAAAAACCAAGGTACTAGTGTTTGAAAGAAGAAGGATGACAACCGTGACGATAAAGATTGATGATGAAACTCTAGAACAAGTAAATGAAATTATATATCTGGGCAGTGTTTTCACTGCGGATGGGAAGTACGATAGGGACGTTGAAAGAAGAGTGAACGCGGGAAATAGTGTTAACGGTGCCCTGGGGTCACTGATCGGCAGTCGAAATGTCAGTGACAAAGCTCGGGTCGCCATACACAATGCCATGTTGGTACCAACACTGATGTATGGAAGCGAGACGTGGATACGTCAGAATACGCATGAGAGTAGGGTTAATGCAGTAGAAATGCGGTCGTTGCGGCGGATATGTGGCGTCACTTTGGCGGACCGCATACGTAACGTCGAAATACGGAAAAGGGTTGGTATGAAGGAAAGCATAGGGACAAAAATAAGGAAAGGCATGCTACGATGGTTCGGGCATGTTGAAAGGATGAGCGATGAAAGATTGATGAACCAGATATATAATGCGAAAGTTGTGGGTAAAAGAGGCCCTGGCAGACCGAGACTCACATATCACGATCAAATAAATAAAACACTGACTGAAGGTGCATTAAAAAGTCTTCGTAACCAAAGGGCATGTATGAAGAGGTTAATGAATGTCGACGAAGCGAAAGAAGTATGTCGTGATCGTGTCAAATGGCGCTCAATTGTCTCTGCCTACCCCGCAAGGGATCTGGCGTGAAGATATGTATGTATGTATAAATATTAATTCGTGGCTGTAAAAGCCGTGTCAGCTTACAACAAGTATAATATTAATGTCAAATAAATTCTACAATCAAAAAATTACAATCTAAAAAATAATTGCTATGTCCAAATTAAACATGTTAGCGTATGTATGTACACACTGAAGTAAGTCACTGAAGATATGACATTAATACTCGTAAAGTAACAATTGCTTTACCAATAAACGCTATTGTCGAAGGGGAACAATTTTAGAAAATGCCCTACTACCTATCAATGTAACCAACTTTATATCATATAAGAGACTAAACAAATAACGTTTTTTTTTAAAGACTGAGATTGCAAAATCCTGAGGGGCCACCGCGGGAGGATAAAAAAAAATATATATATAATCCAATATATATAGTTTTTTTTTCGTGGGTAGTTGTAAATAAAAGCAGACCTATTTTGTTTTCATCTATTTAATTAAATATAAAATAAAACTATTTAATAAGTATTTATAGTGTTTAACACAAATAAGCTTTATTAGTTTACTGGTACCAATAAAAGAAACAACTAAATACTGGTGTTATAAAGTTATGTTTTGACATACCTCATCTCCTCTTCACCGCCATCAACTTTCATCACATCTCTCACCATCACAAGGTACAACTCACATCAAACACTCACTAAAATGACTACTCAACAAGATAACATCTCTTCACTGCTAAATTTTGAAGAAAAGTTCTATAAAATGATGGAGTCATTTGAAAGCAGGATTACAAGGGCGACGTCATCCACAATCACTCTGCAGCAACTTTTTGAAGATTTCCAGTTATTTAAGGAGTTTGTGAAGGACACCTTATCATTAATTCGAGCTGAAATATCACAGGTTGCAATCGGAACTGATGATTTGGAGAACAGAAGCCGGCATAGCTTTTTGTTATTCCGGGGAGTAAAAGAATGTGCAGGGGAGAATACATCTCAACTTATTTGTGAGTTGGGTACGGGCAAGCTTGGCGAGTCCCTCTCTTCTCAGGACATTAGTTTCAGCTATAGGCTTGGTGCAAAGAGTGACCCAGACAAACACCGGCCAATACTGGTCAAATTCCGGGACTCTGGAGTACGTTCAAGGCTTTGGTTTGCGAAGAAGGCTTTAAAGGGCAGCAGTGTATCTATTGCCGAGTTCTTGACACCTGTACGTAGACGTATTCTGATAGAGGGACGACGACTGTATGGAATGCACCATTGCTGGAGTCAGGATAATCATGTGTATGTCAAGCTTCCTGATGGTGCAAAGTTTCGTTTATTGTCTGAAGCCCAGCTACAAGAGTTTGCTGCTAAACACCCCCCGACACTACCTGAAAGCAGAAATCGGAAAGTCAGACCTGCAAGATTGTGTACAAAGCAAAAACATTAAGTCTGAGGCACTAGGTACTTACTATGTTGTGCAAAGTACATAATTCTCAAAAATTCCTTCATTATTTAGTAAATAGGCTAGGTACTTTCTTAATTTTAAAACAATATAATTATATTGGGCAAATCATGCAATGACGCAAAATTTTTAATTTTATTTTTTGTTTTTAAATTAATATTTTCTTATGTGGCATGGCATTGGACACAAGTCCTTCAGCCATTTAAATCCATACCATTTCTTTTAAATAATAAAAATATATTTTCAGTGGGGTTTATTACTGACTTTCTGACGGCACCTAATATAACTGTCAATTGCTTGGAAAACTTGTATTGTATTACAAAATTTATTATTTTCTGGATATTTGCCTAAGTGTGCAGCTTTCAAGTGTACAAATCTGGATCTCCAAGCGATACCAAAGATATGGAGATCTTAAGCTTGCCATTTTATTAATTTAACCTTTTTTCTTTTTAAAGACGGTGTTCTATTTCTTAAATTGTCTTTTAGGGTAGCTGACGTTAACTTAAAATACATTCTTCAGTTATAAAAATAAAATAAATAAAAAAACTACATAAACAAGTTACCATTGCCGCTAGCGTCATCTACAAATTGCGTGATACATCCCAATAGTACCTACCTAGTCATGCACAGTATATATAATATTTTAATTCTATAAACATCGTAGCTCGTTTTAATTAGTTATGTTTATAACCTATGATTTTCGGAATAGCATCACCTAACATAGTGGGTACCTGGCCTTTATTGTTTGTTTTGTTGTTTGGTATTTCAGTTTGTTGTTTCTTTTGTAAACCAGCTGGCTGGCAGGTGAGTGAGGAATGAGGCTCACTACTGATAGGCCTATCATAAAAGTAAAATTAAAGAATATATATTTATTATAATTATATTGTACATTTATAACAAAACTTACACTATGTCAGACTCCTCTTCTTCTGATGAGTTTTTTTCCTGTGGTTCGACGAATTCGGATGACGAGTGTGATGTCAGCCTGGGTGCTGTTCACCTGAGTGATGATTTGCATACTACTTTCTCGCCTTTTTCTAAAAACCTAAATGTTTGCCACATCAATGCTCAAAGTATTCCGAGTCATTACTCGGATCTCCTTGCCACGTTTGAAAGTATACATATCCACGCTATTCTTGTTTCAGAGTCATTTCTTAAACCCACTCTTCCTTCTACATCATATTCACTTCCTGGCTTTATTCTGATACGTAATGACCGAACTGGCAAGGGGGGTGGTGGTGTGGCTATCTATCTCAGATCTAACCTCTCCTTTAAAATCGTTTCCCAATCCTCTTCTTCTTATTCTGGTTCTTCTGAACATATATTTCTGGAAATAGATTTGAATTCTGTCAAATTCCTTCTTGGTGTAGTGTATGCTCCTCCTACTATAGATTACTTCCCTACCTTAGAACTACTGCTCGAGACACACATACCTTCTTATGATTATAATTTAATCATGGGAGATTTTAATACATGTTTAATAAAAAACGACTCGCGCAGTAGAAAACTCAAACTTATCACTTCCTCTGTTAACCTTTCTATTATACCATCTAACTCCACTTATCATTTAAATAACTCTAGCAGCTTGCTCGATTTAATTCTCACGACAAGCCCTGACAAGCTATCTGCCTATGGACAGTACCTGGCCCCAGGTTTTTCTCATCATGATCTCATCTATGCTTCCTACAAAGTTAAGTCTCCCCGTTTTAAACCTTGCATCTATCTTCAGCGTAACTTTGCAAAAATTAATCTGGAGTTGCTGTTGGCGGATGCTGCTGGCATGGGTTGGATAAATGTCACACTTCAACAATCTGTTGATGATATGGTGACAGAATTTACACGGTTACTAATAGAGTTGTTCGACAAGCATGCGCCTATAAAACCGGTACGCATGAGGAAGCCCCCCGCCCCTTGGCTGGATGACTCCATTCGGAAAGCTATGAGGTGGAGGGATTCTTTGAGAAGAAAACACAAAAGATTGCCTTGTGATGACAGTTGGGATAAATTTAGACGTGCAAGAAATCAAGTCAACCAGATGTGTAGGAACGCAAAACGCCGATACATTCATGACTCCATTGAAACCAGTACACCTTTAAATATCTGGAAATTTCTTCAAACTTTAGGTTTTGGCAAGTCTAAGGCTGATGCGCTGCCATCTATGGATGTTAACAGCCTCAACAATCACTTCTCTTCTCCCCCTATTTTCATGGATCCTATGTTAAAGGCTCATACAATCTCACAAATAAACGCTTCATTTTCTTCCACTGGTAATACCTTTCAATTCGAACCTATGTCCAGCTGTGAAATAAAAAAGATTATTTTATCTGTAACGAGTAAGGCCGTAGGGTACGATAATGTAGGTCGCGCCCTTCTCACTCCAGTTATAGACATAGTTATTCCATATATTACCTACATTATTAATTTCTCCCTTTCAACTGGGCAATTTCCCACGTCATGGAAAAATGCCCATATAATCCCTATTCCGAAAAAATCTCCCTCTACTGATTTTAATAATTTACGACCTATTTCTATTCTTCCATTTCTATCTAAAGTCTTAGAACGTGTTGTTTATCGGCAGTTGGCCGCATTCCTTAATCATAATAATCTTTTCAACCCTTACCAATCGGGCTTCCGAACATCCCATAGTACAACTACTGCTCTTATAAATGTGACTGACGACATTAGATGTGCTATGGATAGTAAAAAGCTTACACTTCTCACCCTTTTAGACTTCAGTAACGCTTTTAACTGCGTCGATCACGACATCCATTATGGCCACTTTGCTTTCTCTTAATATTTCACAGAATGTTGGACAATGGTTTGAATCCTATCTTCGCGGGCGCCAGCAACGAATTCGGTTGAATGATGTCTACTCGGAGTGGTGTCCGGTGACAGCTGGTGTCCCGCAGGGCGGCGTATTATCTCCATTGCTCTTCTCGATTTTTATTAACTCGATCGTTCAAATTATACACTTCAGTTCCTATCATCTTTTTGCTGACGACTTGCAACTTTCCCTGGCTTTTGATGCCGCAGATATAGATAGCGCGATAGTTAGGATGAACAGTGACCTAGAAGCCATTCGGGTACGCTCTGAGAGTCTAGGGCTTTTAGTTAACCCCGGAAAAACTCAGGTCATGATCGTCGGGTCTAGACAGATGTTGAGCAGATTGGACGTGGGATCTCTCTCCCCATTATTGTTTAACAACATTCCACTTCCTTTCTGCCAACATGTAAAAAATCTTGGCCTCCATATAAGCTGCGATCTCTCTTGGGATCATCACATTGTGGAAATCAGCAGAAAAATCCACGCCAGTATGCATTTGTTAAAGCGCTCCCAGAATTTCATACCACTTAAAACAAAGCTTACGTTAGTCAGTTCGCTGCTTCTTCCCATCATAGATTATGCTGATACCTGCTATCCTGACGTCACCGAAGAGCTACTGAACAAAATCGATCGTCTGCTCAACTTATGCATTCGCTATGTGTTTGGCTTGCGTAAGTATGATCATGTCTCTTAATTTCGCGTTCAGTTAAAGTGGCTCAATATCCGCTTTCGTAGGTCTGTCCATGTTCTCACCTTACTTTATAATATTCTTAATAATCCCAATACTCCCGCATATCTTAAATCCCGCTTCGAATTTCTTTGTAATACGCACAACTGTGCCCTTCGCTCCTCTTACAACAACCAACTTAAGATTCCTTCTCATTCCTCAACCAGATACACTGATTCCTTTACAGTATCTGCGGCTCGCCAGTGGAATAAGCTGCCCTTGGCTATTAGACGTGCACCGTCTGTCAGCGTCTTTAAACGTTTAATAACCACATCGTTCCTGGAGAAACAGAATAAAACACTATTTAAATAACCGTGTATTTATTTAAGTTATAATGTACTTGTATGTATAATTGTATGTATGGTTTATGTATGTTTATGTATTTAGGTATAATGTGTAGTATATTAGAATTAGTTAAGAAACTTATTAACTGTATCATTAAAATTTCTTATTTTTTTCATACTGCCTATCACCTTACTCGATCCCCAAGGTTAGCTGGTAAAGAATGCCTACTGGCATTATAGCTCGCCTCTGTACTATTTTTAAGTGCATTAAAGAATTTAAATAAATAAATAAATAACAGGTCACACAGAGCCATCTAGTTTCCGTGGTAAGCTAAGAGGCTTGTATTACGGAAACTAGATGGTTGATACACTACATATTATACATACAAACACCTAGACCGAGACAAATTATACAATGTACAACTTGCCCCCGGTGGGAATCGAACCTACGACCTCCCGAGTTCACGGCAACGTTTGTTACCACTAGACCACGGAGGCGGTCGAATGCATGCCCGACTCACCGTGAGGCCTCATAAGGAGACCCTAAGGCGTCTACGGACTAAAAACCCTAAAAACCGTCTCTCTTGAACGAGGGCCTTCACTCCGTAGCCACGACTCAGACTTAGCTGTTAAGGCACGCAGGGCCAACAGTGAAACAAATAACGTACGTCGAGAACAATTATTATACGAATCTGGAGATACAACTAGGATGGTAACGGAAGAGGCGATATCTCGTATCTCTTTCCCGCACGGCATAATACTCAATTTTGCATTAAAGCCGTCACACACGTCGGTACTTAAGGGTTAAACAAATACAAAATTTATCACGCGGCGAACGAGTGCCTTCACTCCGTAGCCACGACTCAGACTTAGCTGTAAAGGCAAACAGGGCCAAAAGTAAGATAGAGACGGTTTATAGGATTTTAGTCCGTAGGCGCCCTGGGGCTTCACTAGGAAGCTTCACGGATGAGTCGGGCATGCGACCCCCACCCGCGTTGGCCATTCAGGCAGGGGGCCTATCATTGATGATTTATTGATTCATCGTCTATAAAAAAAAAAAAAATCAGCATATTATTATTTGTCCATAAAATACATTATTTCATAAGTTTTCGATACAGTTCACGTGTCTGACCCGAGCTGTGGAAAGGTTCAGATGTAACACGTTTTCACAACAACAGTGGACGGCAAAATTGATATTTATCTATGTTATATAAATTCTTCATTGTTTACCGGAAAATAGGGTCGCGTAAGACATATTTCACGTTAACACATTGTAAGAACGTTTCCTTAAAATCATATAAACGTCGGTTCGAACCCCCGTCATGTACCAATGAGAAATACACTTACGTACATTTGTCATAGATTTACAACACCACCGTTCCCGTGCCTTGGACAGCACGTTAAGCCGTCGGTACCGGTTCCACTAACCGACTTGTGGAATCGTTAATAAATTGTCATAAAAAATATTTATTTATATTTTAAAAATCAAAGCTTATTATACTAAACATATAAGCAAAGTAGCAATAGTGGAACACAAGCCAAAGAGATTTTATATTATTTAGACAATACATTTACAACAGATTAAAAGTGTAAAATATAGTAATTAGATTTAAATTAATAGTGCAATTGAACTGTGACTAGCTAAAGTAAAAGAAAAATAATAATAATAATAAATAAGTAAAAACCAATAGGTTAATGATTATTTACCTAAAACAAAATGAATGAATGAGAGGCAGGAGCAAAATAATACCATATATACGAGTACGAGTATAGCAGTATTCGTATATTAGCAAGCGAAGTGTATTTGCAAAGTCAAACAGTTGAATGAATAAATGTTTGAAAAATGTATATATACGATAGGTTATATATATATATATTTATATTTACAATACATACAAATTTATATAAAAAAAAATATATATATATCAGATCTTTGCCAACCCGTCTGGCTAGCGCGGCGAGTGTAGGCCAAATTCTCCAAATATATGTCCTGGAAGGTTCATCTCCAGCAGTGGAGGTCTACTAGAAAGAAAGAAAGAAAAATATTTATTTTCACACAACAGCTAATACAATAATAAAAGACGTAAAAAATATATATATATAAAATTACCAACAAATAAACAAAAAATAGACAAGATAAATACATAAAAAATAAATGAGTGAGCTGCTGCTGCGACAAACAGGCACTCAGGTCAGCATAGGCTGCAACTTTCTGCTGCAGCGCTGATTTTCACTGAGCCCCATGAATCAAATAAAATTACACAAAAATAAATTTATATAAGGTGCGACAGTTTACCTAATTTTTTCTTTTAACCATTATCGACAAATGTAAAAAACTACAATGTAATAACCAAAAAAGTAAGAACTGTCAACATTTTATAACTACATATTTTATAATAACATACATAAATTATTTAAATAATAAATATAATTTTAAAAATAATAATAAAACAGTAAAAAACTAAACTATAAGATACATATATACATACCCACACATATAATATACATAGCAACAAAATACATACACATACAGAGTAAAATAAAAATACAGTTATGTGTTTACGCTGTGTTCTAGAGGTTGTAATGAAACAGACGTATTTAATATTATATTGCATATATTCTTCCTTCTCCTTCCTCTCCGCACCTATGGCGACGCGTGTAGCATTGATATGTCGGAGATAATAATAATAATAAAATTATTTATTGCACACAAAATATACAATATAAAGTGTTGTACATAGGCGAGCATAATACCATGAAGGTATTCTCTACCAGCTAACCTTTGGGAGAGTGAGAGATTAATATTATGGGTGCAGAGTGTGAAAATGGAAATAATATAGTAAAAACCAGAATTAAAATATGTAAATAAATACAATAAATACATTTATAATACTATAATACCTAACAGAAAAATAATAATACATAATTAAGATAAATACATAAATAATTATAGGTATATACATATATAGGTACTAATAATATGTCAGGTGATTAGGATTCGTTTTGCTTTTTAAGGAAATAAGAGAGAAGAAGTTTTTTGAATATATTTAAAGACTGTGTCTGTCTGATAAACAATGGTAGCCTGTTCCATTGACGAGCTGCTGACACGGTGAGAGAATCTGAATATCTGCTAGAAGAGTGAAGAGGGATAGAAAGTTGGTTGTTCTGTGAAGAACGAAGAGAACGGGTGTGTGAGTCGCATAGATATTCGAAACGGTCGCTCAAGTAGCGGGATGTATTAGGATTATGAAGAATGCCGTATAAGAAGATAAGAATATGTACTGATCTACAAAAACGAATATTTAGCCACTTTAATTAAATACGAAATTGAGAGACATGATCATACTTACGCAGGCCAAATACATAGCGAATGCATAAGTTGAGAGATGTTGCTCAGCAAGAGCTTTTCTCTAGGAAGCCTTCTCGAGCAAGGTTTTAGTATTATAATTTGTTGAGTTTTTATATACATACGATATTTGTTGGATGTGTCGAAAATAAAAGGCGTCTGGGAGCTTTCAACGAAAGCGCTGCCTAAACCCTTTGAGGTATAACAAAATAATGTACAGTGGAATTGTATATCTTATATAGGTCTATAGAAAATTCCCCAATGGCATATGTTTATCTCATAAGGATTACATACTATATCCAATTTAATAATTTAACAATGGTCCCAACTTTGGAAATTTCCGGACGAACTTCTTTTACTAGATAAACTTTTGCAAAATTCACTAATTAAAATTCTAAATTGCCCCATGAATGACCGTACTTGGGCCCAAGCTTCACTACCGATTCGGTTCGGAGGTCTGGGAACTCGCAAAATTTCTAGTGTAGCACTGCCAGCGTTTCTGTCGTCTGTACATAGTACTGTCGAGCTCTACGGGAAAATCACAAACCCATCCTTGGGTTCCGTTGAGCCGTCGTACTTGTCAGATGCCAGAGATGCCTGGTCAGTAGCATGCCCCAATAAATCTGTTCCAAATTTAACAAAATTTCAACGACTATGGGACGAGCCGCTCTGCAAACTGGTACTGGACGATATTTTATCTTCCAGTAACACGAGAGAGCGGGCTCGCCTCATGGCCGTTTCCACTAGGGAGTCGGGTCTCTGGTTGCAGGCTTTTCCCTCAGCATCGGTTGGCACACTCCTTGATCGAAATACACTGACAATGGCGGTGTGCCTTCGTCTCGGAGCCCGGACTGTCCACCCACACCAGTGTCGGTGTGGAGAGCCCGTGGAACATCTCGGACACCATGGGCTTTCTTGCGCTAGAAGTGCTGGCCGCATTCCTCGTCACGCTGCTTTAAACGACATCATTCGAAGGGCTTTTGTCACTGCTGGAGTACCCGCGATCCTAGAACCCTCTGGGATTGCGCGGAGCGATGGCAAAAGACCCGACGGCATGACCGTTGGGCCGTGGAAACTTGGCAGGTCCCTGGTGTGGGATGCGACATGTGTAGACACATTAGCCCCATCACACATCCAGGCGACCTCGTCAAGCGCGGGAAGTGCGGCGGTTTCTGCTGAGAACCTCAAGCTGCGCAAATACGCCAACCTCAGTACAGGTTACGAATTTGCGCCGTTTGGGGTCGAGACGATGGGCCCATGGGGACACTCAGCCAAGCGTCTGGCCAAGGAGTTGTCCAAACGGCTAACGGAAAAGTCTGGAGACAGGAAGGCTGGCAATTATTTCTGCCAACGTATTAGCTTAGCTATACAGAGGGGAAATGTTGCCAGTCTTCTTGGGACTATCACTGAAGGGTCGTCTCTAGAGGACATTTTTTACTTATAGTTTATTTTTTATTAGGTTTAGTTTATATTTATTTTAATTTTTACTTTTAAGTAGTTTTAATTTATATTGTAATTATTTTATACTGTTTGTATATTACTTCAAATTTGCAAATGAATTATATTTACAATGGGTAATATTAAAAAGGTAGTTAAAACACGACCGCCTCCGTGGTCTAGTGGTAACAAACGTTGCCGTGAACTCGGAAGGTCGTGGGTTCGATTCCCACCTGGGGCAAGTTGTACATTGTATAATTTGTCTCGGTCTGGGTGTTTATATGTATAATATGTCTATATTTACAAATATATATATATAATATGTAGTTCACCAACCATCTAGTTTCCGTAACACAAGCCTCGTAGCTTACCACGGAAATTAGATGGCGCTGTGTGACCTGACCGTATATAAAAAAAAAAATGGATAGATATTTTTACAAATACCGTAATCATTTTATCACTTTAAATACTTTATTTGGTTGAGCATTTCATGAAAAATATTTTTTTTTCTTTACACCATGCAAATTAAACGAATACCTTAGCATATAGCAAAATCAAAATAATGCACAACGAAATTATTTTAGTGTCTCCGTTTACACGGGCAAAGGCGGATAAAACGGCTAGTAAATATATAAATTAATAAAATGATATCTAGTTTTCATGACAAAACTTATGTAGCGCCCTACGTCTTGTATTTTATAGTCTAGTAAACTGGGCCTACGTTGTAGTTTCAACCATGTCGCCTGTGTGTGGCAGCCCTAACATGCAAAATATATTTAAGGAAGCCAGTGGCACGCGTTCCTATCACTTAGGTAGGGCAATAACTTTGCACACCGGTCGTGGCGCCTAACGACAATAAATTACAGGGAACAAGCATAGATCCCTTCTTAAGGAAAACAAAATATCATCACGAATTTTCCTATTTTGGAAGGCTTACAATAAAAAAAAGGATTAAGTAGCTAATACATGTAGCAAATGGTGCTTTGTTATTTAGTTATTTAACACTTTCGTGCACAAAATATACAAAGGCGTGATATAATCTAGCTTGACATTCTCTGCATGTCAGACTGTCGGGATAAGGATTTTTTTTTCCTTGAGAAACAGAATGCATCTCTCATAACGTGACATGTTGTTTGGTATTTTACATTTATTTATATTGTATGTTTATGTATGTATGTTTATTGCATTTTTGGTGTACCAATATATATTTGTAGGCTATATTAATTGTGTCTATGTTAATAATTTAGGTATTTAAAAAAACCTTAACATATCCTTTATTATCCCCAAGGTTAGCTGGATGGAAGAATGCCTTATGGAGTTATTCAAATTCAAATTCAAAATCATTTATTTGTTTAGACACAGGTTAATATTATAAACAACAGGTATAGGTTATAAAGATGCACCAGTGCGTACAAATATTAGTAATTGTGGATAGCATTTAAATTTTAATACATACACGTAAACAAAATTGAGATACAATAAAAAAATATAAATGACAATATTATTCATATCTAAAATTTAATATTAATAAATTATAACTTAAGCAAAATGTCATGTAATTATATTTTTGTCTGTAAAAAAGTCATTGATTGTGTAGTATGTGTTGTCAAGTTATGGCTTGCCCATGTACTTTGACTTTGACCACCTCCGTGGTCTAGTGGTAACCAACGTTGCCGTGAACTCGGGAGGTCGTGGGTTCGATTCCCACCGGGGGCAAGTTGTACATTGTATAATTTGTCTCGGTCTGGGTGTTTATATGTATAATATGTATAAATTTACAAAAAAAAACACGTAACACAAGCCTCGTAGCTTACCGCGGAAATTAGATGGCGCTGTGTGACCTGTCTGGAAATATTTATTATTTATTTATGTACGAGTACTAGGTTTATAAGTGCAATAAAGAATTTAAAATTTAAATAACTAAATAAACATTTATGTGATGTAAGTGGATTATATCAATTTAAAAAAAAATTGATTGATATTTGCCCTGTGTATAGCGAGGCTAATACGTTGGCAGAAATAATTGCCATCATTCCTGTCTCCAGATTTCTCCGTCAGCCTTCTTGGCTTATAGTTTTCCATATTATTAACTAATACATACTTTAATATATATCTACTAATAAATATGTAATTTTCATTACAGCCCCTAGAAGCCTTTCATTGTTGGAGATGGGCCTCCCAGAGCATATATCTGGAAAATTTGGCCTATACTCGCCACACTGGCCAGACTGGCGAGGATCTCATGTCAATCATTAATGACATTTTATTAAGGATTCCACGAATTGGTATTAGTGAAACCGGTTAAACGTGCTCTCCTCACACGGGAACGGTGGTGTTGTAAATCTATGACAAATGTAGGTACGAAAAGTACATTTCTCATTGGTACATGCAGGGGGGGCTTAAACCCCCCTTTGTAGGATTTTATATATATATGTAAATAAGTAAAAAAGAGTAAATGTAAAGTATCATCACGACCGTTTCCCTTTCGGGGTGGTCAGAAACCACGCTTATAAATAAGCGGATTCACATTTAGCCAACTTTACTATAAGCCAATCATGACAAGTGGCAAGCTCGTCGATGTCTCCAGCGTACCAAACTCGAGACATATCACAAATAAATTAAATATTATGTAAATAAATACATTTACATTAATAAATATTTTTGTGTCCCGACCAAGAATCGAACCCGATACCTTTGAGTCCTAAGTCCACGGACTTAGCCGCTAGACCACGGAGGCAGTTAAATAAGTTATGTAAACACACGGACGACATTTGTCACAAATCAAGTAAGTTATGTTTTTATCGAACTGTTAAAATGGTTTGACAGATTCCATGCTTGCGACTCTAGTTTGCCATTCGCGTGGCTCTGTAACAATGTAATGAGTATAGATTTAGATTCATAGTGTAAATAAATATTGCTGTAAGTTACGGCAGTTGACCTACAACTACGGGACTAAGGTATGTCCATCAAAATTGTCGCATAAATTTTAAATATTTGTTTATGATATTTTATTTATTTGATTTTAAATGCTTTATTGCACCAAAACTTAAAATTAGGTACAAAGGCGAGTTTAATGCCTGTTAGGAATTTACTGACAACTTACCTTTGGGATATATAAGATACAAAAAAAAAAAAAACATTCTATATTGCATACAAAATATAAAATAATGTACTCGACATAGGCGAGCATAATGTAATTGGGACTGACCTTTTTTCTTTTATTTTTTATTAAATGAACTACCTATAAAATGGCGAAAGTGCATAGATAATAATGGTACATACTTCGATTGATAAAATATATATATTTTTTTTTCGATTTAGATTTTCCATATAAAACGTCAATTTCATATGTAAGAATCTAATAATTATAATAGATTGACGTCTAGTTGCAGAAAGGCTGATTATCTTGTGACATTTTTAACGTATGCCAATGGCCAAAGTGGCAAGCTAACTACCAATCACGAGGCGAATATCAAAATATTGATAATAGATTATTTTAATCATCATTTCTGCAACTGGTCGTAAATCAATCATAAATCTACTATAGTAAGTATATAGATGACAGTTTGTAAATATATAAATAGGTATCTACATATTATATACGTGTATAACATACAATATACTTAATAAATACTTAAATTATTTATTTATTTACCATATTTTTTATTTAAAAAATAATTATAATAAAATATTATTAATCTTTAAATAAATAATTTTAATATTTATTATATTGTATGTTATAAATAAAAATAATATATATATATATATATATATGTATTATTTATATATACATATATATATATATATATATATATATATATATATATATATATATATATATATATATATATATATATATATTATTTTTATTTAAATTCTTTAATGCACTTAAAAAAGGTACAGAGGCGAGCTATAATGCCAGTAAGCATTCTTTACCAGCTAACCTTGGAGATCGAGTAAGGTGATAGGCAGTATGAAAAAAAAAAAGAAATTTTAATGATACAGTTAATAAGTTACTTAACTAATTTTAATATACTACACATTATACCTACACATATAAACATACATACATAAACTATACATACAACGTTTCTCCAGGAACGATGTGGTTATCAAAAGTTTAAAGACGCTGACAGACGGTGCACGTCTAATAGCCAAGGGTAGCTTATTCCACTAGCGAGCCGCAGATACAGTAAAGCAATCAATATATGTATATAAAAAAAAATCCAGACAGGTCATACAGCGCCATCTAGTTTCCGTGGTAAGTTACGAGGCTTGTGTTACTGAATCTAGATGGTTGATAAACTACATATTATACTTTCTTTTTTTGTTGTATATATATACATATTATACATATAAACACCGAGACCGAGACAAATTATACAATGTACAACTTGCCCCCGGTGGGAATCGAACCCACGACCTCCCGAGTTCACGGCAACATTAGTTACCACTAGACCACTATATATTAATATAATAGTAAGCGAAAGAGGTATGTCGTGATCGTGTCAAGTGGCCCTCAATTGTCTCTGCCTACCCTGCAAGGGATCTTGCATGAAGATGTGTATGTATGTATTAATAGTATTACACTTCGGCTCAAACAAGTTTGTTACAATGTTGAGATACTTTTTGCTTCCAAGTGGTCCTCGGTTCGATTCTCCAATCGTGCGAGAGGCCCATTTGAGACACGATAGCCCCGTATTAATGGGCCCGGCACCCGCTCAAATGAAATTATTTCTCAACCTATCTCCCATCTTCATTCCTTGTAACCACGCTAACGCCTCACTGTTTACAATTACAGTGACCAAAAGACTTTAAATAACAAGACAGCGATTTGGAGAAGCTATTTTTTTTTTTGTATGTATTTAATTTTTATTTTCTGTTTTTTTTTTTTTTTGTTAAATTTAGATATTGTTGTAATATAGTTTATTTAATATTGTAATTCTTTTATATTGTTTGTATATTACTTCGAATAATAACATTATTTATTCATTTTATTTAAAACTTAATTGCACTATGTACAAAGGCAGTCCTAATGCCGCTATAGGCATTCTCTGACAGCCAAACCTGATTATTATTTTGACAGTATAGATGGTAGGTGCAATATTAAGTCAATATACCAATATTTACATAACACGTAAATGTAAAATACGTCTACCTTGGTCAGACTATCCAACTAGACCTACCCAAGGAAGCTGACAGGAGCATTTAACTAGGATGGGCTGCATTCGGGAAGTTACGCCACATCCTGTTATCAAACATACCACAGTGTTTAAAAACGAAAGTTTTCAACCAATGCGTTCTTCCAGTATTGTCGTACGGAGCAGAAACGTGGACACTGACAGTGAGTCTGGTCCACAAGTTTAAGGTCGCTCAGCGAGCTATGGAGAGAGCTATGCTCGGTATAATGGATAGAGTCCAAAACGTAGACATCCGTCAGAAAACCAAAGTTACCGACATAGTCTTCAAAATTTGTAAGTTGAAGTGGCAATGGGCCGGACACGTCTGTCGCAGAACCGATGACCGATGGAGTATACGAGTTCTGGAGTGGAGACCACGTACAGGTAAACGCAAAATGGGAAGAACCCCCGCCTGATGGACGGATGATCTGAAAAAGGTCGCTGGTGGGGGCTGGATGAGGGTAACAAAAGATCGTGTGAAATGGCGAGCCTTGGGGGAGGCCTACATCCAGTGGAAAGACATAGGCTGATGATGATGACATAACACGTACGTACATAATTAATTATTAATATAGGTATATTCAGTCAAAAAAGTCAGCAATGGATGACTTGTTTATGGTTCCAATTATTATTTTTTGTTGTTAGATTGGCACAACTGATTTTTTATTTATGCACGGAGTTTAAGTTTATTTATTTATTATTATTAGGTACACACAATAGAAATGAGTACAAAACATTTCCAAATTTTAAATCTTTACAATGCAATTCCAGTACTATCTCTAATTTTTTTAAAGATATTTTTTTAAAGACACGGTGCTTGCCTTATCACCAGCGGAAGTTTGTTCCACTGGTGGAGCAGGCGTAACAGTAAGTGAATCTGAATATCTGCTAGAAGAGTGTTGAGGGATATAAAGTTGATTATTATGAGAAGAACGAAGTGGACTATTGTGCGAATCGCACAGATATTGGAAACGATCCCTCAGGTAATAAAATCCTCATTTAAGTTTGAGAGAGATAACCGCCATCGGACAAGGCCATCATTGTAAAGGAATTTTTGACCAAAAACTCAACATGTACCATCGGGCAACCACCTTATTCACTATATATGGCTCCAGCAGACTTCTTTCTTTTTCCTAAACTCAAATTAGCACTTCGTGGAACCCGTAGAAGACATAAAGGAGAATTCGCGGACTGAACTCAATTAAAAAAAAAAACCTTTAAAAAATGTTTTGATGATAGGATTATCCTTAGGCGTAAGTGTATCGTTTCTGAAGGAGCATATATTGAAGGTGATAAAATAAATTTGGATTCTGCAACATCTGGAATTTGATGATAATATAAATAACCTCATTAATTAATGAAAAACAGAGAATGTATTACAACTGACTGTATGGCTGTATGAGCTATATTCCCTTGCCAGCCCCCAGCGTTAGATTGAAACAAAAAAAAAAACGAGTTCTTCGCGCCATTTTGCATGGACATGTCAAGTGCAAGTTTTTGTTTTTTAAATTAATTTACTGTGGATATTATTGGTCAAAAGTGGTGTTGTTTTGTTTAATAATGTGCTACAATGTGAATAATTATGGAAAACGATAAATTGGACTTTAAATATGGGGCACAAGTTGCAGTTTATTTTTTGCGGTTTTCCCGCGCTGTCAACTCCCATATTTTACCCGACGTGTTTGAGCAGTGGATGGTTCCGCGAGTGACTCCAAGAAAAGCATCAAATTCTGCAGCATCTGGAATTTGATGATGACCTCATTAACTCATGAATAAGAAAGATATATTACGTCAGACTTGGCTGTATGGGCTAGACCCTTTGCCTTCCCTATCATCTCATTCATCATCCATCGGGAGAAGAGAAACAAAAAAAAAAAGATTGAAACAAAATAAAAACAACAACAATTAGATTCATCAATCGGAGGGAGTTCTTCGCGCCATTTTGCACGGGCATGTCAAGTACCAAGTTTTTCGTTTTGTAAATTAGTTTACTATAGATATTGTTAGTCAAGAGTGGTGTTATTTTGTTTAATAATGTGCTACATTGTGAATAATTATGGAAAACGATAAATTTGACTATACGAGTATATGGGGCAGAAGTTGCACTTTATTTTTTGCGGTTTTCCCGCGATGTGAACTCTCGTATACCCTACGTGTTTGGGCGATATTGACGCGAGTGATGCCAAGAAAAGCATCAAATTCTGCTGGAATTTGATTATGACCTCATTAACTCATACAAAAAATTTATTACGTCAGACTTGGCTGTATGGGCTAGACCCTTTGCCTTCCCTATCACCTCATTCATCGGGAGAAGAGACAACAACTACAATAAAAAAATAGACCTAAATCTTAAATCTGTAGCACGTGGCTTATTAGACGTAAAAAAGAAGACGCTTGCAGAACCCATTGCCAACCTACACATCAGCAATATTCGTGAATTATTAAGGTGACTATTACAAGTCGATTTTTTCACTTTATTTTGGTGACGTCATTTTTTATTTGTCATTTACGAATATCCATATTTGTTTATAAGTATATGAGTGGTGGTGGCTCGGTTGTAAGAACGCTTTCCTTAAAATCCATAAAGGTCACGAAAATATGTTTTTGTTACGTACATTTGTCATAGATTTCAAAACACCGCCGTTTCCGTGCCAGCGTTCACATTAGGCAGTCAGTCAGATATTTCGTCATAATTACAAAATATTATTCAATTCTCAACTCTATAAGCGCTCGACCTTGCCAGCGACCATGCAAATATCAACTTTAATAACATGATATAGTATATATAGTTAACGGATTCCATTAGATAACGTTTGCGCTTAAGTAACAGAATAGGGCTTGTGGAATCGTTAATAAATTGGCATAAAAAATGTATTTCTTTATTTTTATAGAAGTGGATGCACAGTTAGCCAACTTAAATGTAGGCTCATTGCCTCCGTAGTCTAGCGGCTAAGTCATTGGGCTTGGACGCAGAGGTACCAGGTTTGATTCCTGGTCGGGACACAATAATTTATTTGAAATATCGAGTTTGGTACGCTAGAGACATCGTTAAGCTTGCCACTTGTCATGATGGGCCTAAAGTAAATGTGAACACGCTCTAAAAAAGTGTGGTTTCAGACTACCCCGAAAGGGATACAGTCGTGATGATACTTTACTCTAAGTGGCAAGCTCGTGTCGATGTCTTTAGCGTTCCAAACACACAAAATATAAGAAATATTACAAATAAATTATGCGCAAAAAAAAAACCTTGTCGTTTGTTGTGATTAAATATTTATTGGACTAAAAAGTATAAATACAAAAAAACTATAAGTAAAAAATGCCCTCTAGAGACGAACCTATAGTGATAGTCCCAAGAAGACTGACAACATTTCCCCTCTGTATAGCTAAGATAATACGTTGGCAGAAATAATTGCCAGCTTTCCTGTCTCCAGACTATTATAAATTATCGTGTCCCGACCATGAATCGAACTCGCTACCGCCGAATCTAAATCGCTAGACTACGGAGGTTAATTTATATATAGTTTTATTTTTTAAAGTTTTTTTCATATTATGTCTGAGTGGCATGTCTTACACAGACATACGTCTCTGGATCAGCCCCAACCTATAAGATGAAAGTAACGAATGAATGCAATTTGTTATAAATATTGTTTCCTTGTATGTGGCTATTTCAAACCATTATACTTTATGACTTAATTTACTCCGTTCCAGTGCAAAAATACAGGTGTTTCGACCACGCTTGTTAAGTCATTAAATTTTGTTTAATTATACTGAAGTAATTGCAAAGTTTAGTTATTGTGTAAAACAGGTTTCGGTTTGAGCCACTGTATTGTTGTTGATTTGATTGCGTGTGTAGCTAACATTAATGGATCTATGCAATTTGTCTTACAACTATGAACGATCAAATACATTAAAAAAGTTTGGATTTTTTTTGTAGGATAAATCGTATTGTAGGAATTGTGTCAGATATTGATATAAAAATAAATTAAATATAAAAAAATCGTATATATATAACGAGTAAGTTAAGGATACGAGCAAGTATGTAGGTATAATGAAAACAGCACTTGCTGTAGAAACTCTGGGCCCATGGAGTCTAATCGCAAAAAAGTTCTTAAAAGACACCGCGTCTCCGGTGACAAGAGGGCTGACTCTTTCTATGCCCAAAGAATCAGTATTGCGATTCAGCGGGAAAATGCAGCTAGCGTTCTTGCCACCATTCCACGCGGACGGGACTTATATAAATTTTATAAATTATTACGGGATATAAAAATAAAAAAATAAATTTACATAACCTAATTTAAATATAAATCTTTTCCGCGCGGCATGGTGGCAAGATAGAAGAAGGCCGCATTTCCTCGCTGAATCGCTATGCTGATTCTCTGGGCGAGGAAAGAACCAGCCCTCTAAAACGAATTTAAATAAAATATAAAACCATGAATTATACAAAATTGTAATTGATAGTGACTTAAAACCTTAGACATTATCCAAATGTTTTTCTTGTCTATTTTATTTTTGTATCTTATATTGTTAACTGTGTTGTGCAAGTAAATATTTTCTTAATTTATTTTAAATCATAAAGATATAAAAAAAGAACATAAAATTGCATTGTTTACGACCGCAGAGGTTAACGAAAATTTTATTTATAATAAAAGTATCATCACGACTATATCCCTTTCGGGGACTTTTTAAAACGGGTTCCCATTTAGCCAACATTACTATAGGCCCATCATGACAAGTGGCAATGTATCTAGTGTACAAAACTCGAGAAATATCACAAATATTATTTTATACTAGCACGACATGTGACCATAGGTCTATGTATGTTAGAAATTGGAATCAGACACTCATGACTGACATCAGTCCCTAACTCTTTTACCGGCATGACTGGGCATGACAGCAATTCAAGCCTGATCATCGTGTAGATACACTTTCCCGGCAGACTGGACAAATTACCACCATCAGACCGCCGATAATAATAAATGCCGATTTTTATGGTTAAACTCATCTATATATTCAAATTCAAATTCAAAATATTTATTTTCATATGGTTCATATGTAACACTCGGATATTGTCAATTTTTACAATATTATTAAAATAATAAATAAAAAGATTAAATTAAATTATGGATAGACCGAAATAAGTAAGTGACATTGCTGCCATAAGCAACTACTGTAGCTGAACCTAAATTCGAGGCATTATAGCCGTGTCAACTTACAATCTAAATAATTATAATTTAATGTCAAATTATAAAAGAAATAAAATTATTTCGTGGCTGTATAAAGTCTGTGTCAACTTATATATTTAAATGTATTTTTATTTATAGTGCAATAAATAATTTATCTATCGAACAGGACTCTAAAACAGAATAGGGTCGCTAAAGAAATTAATCTAAACTATATTTCTGTTTTATTTAAATTTCATCTAATTTTTTATTGCACCTACCACCTATCCTGTCTAAATGTCCTAAAGGTTTGGCTGTCAGAGAATGCCTAGCGGCATTAAGTCCGCCTTTGTACATAGTGCAATAAAGTTTAAAAAAAAAAAAAAAAAATATCCACAAGTTTCGCCTTAACAATAACTAACTTCGGGATTAACACGCGTCAATTTGCCCGATCGTATTACGATATCGAACGCGATCGGCTCCAGAACTAGTATACTCCATCTCTATTGAGGTTTCTTTAAACAGGCGTGTTCGAGGAAACCGTAAACTAACTTGGACAATAAATATCTTAGAGGAATTCGTTTAATGCTTTTGCATGCCTTTCGTTTGCACAAATCAACATTAGCAAAGATTTTTTTAGTACTTTTCCATATACCAAATTTTAGACAGAAAAATTGCAAAAACATTTTTTCATGTTTTTTTCTCTAATGGGGTGTATCACTAACTTTTTATCACGCTAGATGGCGCAGGATAGATGGTACCTAATGTAACTGTCAGTTGCATAGAAAACTTGTATTTTTATTACGAAATTTATTATTTTCTGAATATTATGCCGAAGTGAGCAGCTAAAAAGTGTACAAATCGAGATTTCTAAGAGAAATCAAAGATATGGCGATTTCGAAATTGCCGTTGTATTAATAAAACCTATTTTATTTTTAAAGACGGTGTGCGCTTTCTTAATTCGTATTTTAAAGTAGGTAACGTTAATTTAAAATTCATTTTTCTGTTATACTCGTAAATCAAAAAAAACTACAAAAACTTTAAAAAAATAATGCGACATAGTTGTAGAAGGTACCATTGCCGCTAGCGACATCTACAAAAAGCTTTGTCTGATACACCCCATTTAGAAAGAAAGAAAGAAAGAAATACGTTTATTCATCGCAATACAGATACAATTTATACAATTAAGATTAAGATATGCAGCACAACGCGCCCCGACAGGCACCCAACAGTACTCCAGGATATAGCCGCGCATAGGATATGGGGTGGCACGGACCATGAATTAATATTAAAATATGGAATTGGCCGCCCCCACATCCACTGCCACATCCCGAGCACCACCAGGCAACCATCGAGGCGCGCTGCACTACAATTCACACCGTAATTCCTGCAGCGATGAACGGGCCCTAAGCTCAGCATGTGTCGCGAGTCACATAGTTGGATCCGCGACGCTGTTCTTCCGCTAGTACCCAATAAAATAATATATATATTTTTAAATAAATAATAAATAACAAATATATACTTACATATAACCATACGAATACTTATTTACATAAAACATAAATACAAATATAAAAATTGAAATCGTTTATATACAATACACACAGTAAAATTAGTACATTTCACCCAAAAATGCATTTAAACAATTAAAATACTTAAACAATTTTGATGGTTAGTGCCTTATTTGATTAAAAAGAGAATTAACTTCGTCTATTTTTTTTTTATTTGGTGTCTATTGTTTTGAGAATTATTCTAATTATGTAAAAAAAAAAACGTTTTTTTTTTTAATTTCAGGTTTATAGGTGGATAGATGAAGAGCGGTGGTAGCTCTGCTGTAAGAAAACTTTCCTTAAAATCTTACGAAGTCGGTTTACACCCGGCATGTACCATTGAGAAATACACTTTTCTTACGTACATTTGTCATAGATTTACAACAACACCGTTCCCGTGTTTCGAAGAGCACGTTAAGCCGTTCGGTCCCAGTTCTAGACAACCCGTATGGCCAGCGCAGCGTTTTAGGTAAGTTTTGTTTCAAACAAAAATTTATACAAATATCACAATGGCAAGCTTAACAGTTTATTTATTTATAATTTATGTTTTAATTAATTAAATTAAATTAAATTAATGTGTATTTCTACTAACATAGTTCTAAGTAAAATTGTTACTAACATATATGGATCGAATCCGAAATAAATGAATTATTATTATTATTAAAATTGAAAGTAAAAATTGGCATTTGACATCATTGCAAATGGCACATAATTTCAACGAGAACAACAAATAGGTGGTAGGCGGACTGATGGTGGTAATTTGCCCAGTGAAGCCGGCATAGTTTTAGGGACCGATGACAGTCATGAGAGAATTTCTAGAAGGCCCATCTCCAACAGTGGAAGTCTAGAACTCTGTGATCTAGGGGCTGTGATCATGCCGTCCTCCATCCACTGCGAGGCATTAAGGGAAACACCATCAGGTTTTAGTCGGTGCGAGCCCGACATAACCCCCTGAGAGTCGGGGGGTATTCGGTAGGGATTATCGGATGTAAAAAATAAAAGAAAAGAGTCTATGATGACAAGAAGGTAGATAGATTGAGTAGGTTTACATAAGGCAATAAGCAACAATAAATTACAAACTACTATAGATTTAAAACTAAAAGAATAATAAATCATAAAATAGAGCAAAGACAATATTGATGCCTATCCAGTGGCCGCTAAATGGGCAATTAATAATTTAAATGTTAACGATTTAGAACGGCTTACGTGATTCAAGTACAGTCATCATCTATTTATTTAAATCATAGACAAATTCAATTGATATAAGAGCACACTTTATTGAACTCAAAATTTAAAAACTCCGTTTTAAAAATACACTAAAAAGGCACATAGTTTTTTTGTAATGTCGTAAACAAAAGAAAAGTATAGTTTAAAAAAAAAAAATGTAGTATTTCTGTAGAATTTGGGCTTTTCTTGCCTAGCTGGCTTGCCTTTTAATTGTTAGAAAAAAATGTATAAGAACCAAAAGTTAGTATTAGTGGAACAGAGCCGAGGCCAGTGATGTAGTAGATCCATTCTAATATAAATGTGAAGTGCGCTTTCACCGATTTTGATTAAATTTCAAAGAAATATTCATCGGAGCTCAGTGACGGATATAGCCTATATGACGTGATCATCGTTTACTGGATCTGTTCATTTGTCTTTGTATTTCAATCGCTTTTACGCCTTTTATTTGCAGAGATGTCTATTGGGCCGGAAATATGGATGGGTTACATAACGTACCAGTTTCATTGGGAAGGTCAGCTGTCAGCTGGTACAATCGACGCCATTTTTAACTTTAATCATTACATTTACTTCGGTTTAGTACAACCCAGCCTAGGTAAGAAATGAGACGTTACTGCCAACTGTTTTTTTCTTGTCGACCACTTTATTGTTAGACCTAGCCGGGTCAAACAGCTAATTTAAAAAATATATCTGGTTTGGATGCAGCGCGGAATTCAAATGTGAATAAATTTTTTATTTAACATTAGTTTAATTCGGATGACGAGTGTACCAGGCGTTCAGAAGTGTAAGGATGTCGGTCGTAATAAATAGCGTTGACCTTTTAATCTTGGCGAGTGGACTACTGGGCGATACGTGAAAGGCCACGCCCCCTCGTGCTGTGGCTATCGGTGCCATCTACTTTGATGTTAGAATGGAATGCTTCAAGCTTCTCTGGCTTATGTTCGCCTGGTACTTTCGTAATGAAATCTCGGACTACTGCACTGTTTTGACAAACACTATGATGCTGGCTTGCGTGGCGTCAAGTCTGATGGAGTTTAAAAGAGTTCCCTGTCGACCTAGTGTAAGCATCTGGTGTACGAATCGATTTATTTATATAAAATCATAATCACAACATACATTAAAGTCAAAGTCAAATCATTTATTACAATTTGGCCTTCTCGGGCTTTTTTTGTCACATTACATTGTTATAATTATTTAAATAAATTATATTAAATTTATTACAATACAATTGAATTGACCTAAATATAAACCTACACCAACAGTAAAAGGTGTCCAAAATATGTTAATAATATACATTTGCACATCTACCAGGCATTTTTGTCACTAATAAAATCATTTACCTTATAATATAAGTCGACGTTTGACATGAATTTTTAGTTTATCTAAACACAAGCTAGTTAGTTCCTTTGGGAGTGTGTTATAAAAACGAACACCAAGTCCCAAAAAAGACTTACTAGTTTTACTGAGGCTGATTAACAAACAAAAAACAATATTAATGAACCTGTTTTGTACTCAAGATACTCTTTTACACTATAAAATCTGTAGTCCAGTAGCCATTTCGTCAGTTGTAATTTTAATTTATTTCGTCAGGAAGCTTATTATATATTGTCATACACATATTAAATACATGTTTCTTACTTATGTCTTCATAGCAGGGGGCTGGTGTAATAGATTTAAAAACTTGGCTCTTTTTTGTCTGGGTGTCATACCCCGTTTCACAGCGCTTCCCAGTGTTCTGAGTAAGAAAGTACGAAAAGACATATATACCTACATATCTAATATACATACACGGTAGCGGTAATATTTTTAGTGTTTTCAACTGTCACGATACCAGACATTACAGATTGCTCTTATGCATTTCTTTTGTATTATGAAAGCTCGGTTTATTTACTGAGTTTCCCCAGAGTATTATACAGCCAAAATTAGGGCACAGAACTTTAGGATAATTAATCGCATTCTCACTTTCTTCGGACACGTGTCACGGCGTAAAGAAATATCCATCTAGCGCCTAGTAGTCCAGGGGAAAGTCGATGGCAAGAGGATGCGTGGTAGGTATCTGACCAGGACCGTAATGGATCATACACTACATGAGTCCGAGTGGAGTGGCGACGGCTTCTTAAAATTTAACTAGCAATAAAAATGGCGACCAAGAGTGTAGCGACTGAGAAGAAGAAAGCATTGTGAAGTTAGGCACTGGTTAAGTTCCCATGTCAACACAAAATTTATAAGCAAATACCAACATTTACGAGTATATGTATTTATTTAGGTAAATAAAGTTGTTTTTTTTCTATATTTATTCTCCACCTCTTTGTTACTGTATGTCTAAGTAATAAAATACTTATTACGATTAGCTTATAATACGCGGGAAGCTATCGTTACGCCCCAGCTGTACGTACAGTCAACATCCAAAACTAATTAGATTTAGTCACTTCCCTGGCTTCCTTGTTGTAGCTATTAGTCCGATTTAAGCTTTATTCATATATATATATATATTATTTTTTATTAATATTTTGTCTGGCTGTAATATCCCATCTATCTATTACAAACATAAGTTATATTATTATATTGTTTTTTTTTTTTAAATTAAATATTGGAACGGCTGCTTAATTCTTGCATTCACTTATTTTTGGATTGCATAAGTACGATCATGTGTCTGAGTTTCGTGCAAGACTTAAGTTTTACCTATACGTTGACGTCGTAATTTAAGAATTATCTGCCTACTTTATTTTGTCCTCTTGAAACGTCTTAACCTACGTATTTGAAATATCAATTTTCTTTTCTTAGCCCCTTTCATGAGAGACTTCTTGCCCCTTAATATCCGTCAAGCCCCAAGCAGAGCCATCTTTAAAAAAACCGTTTACCATCATCATCATCATCAGCCTGTCTCTCTCCACTGCTGGATATAGGCCTCCCCCAAGGCTCGGCACTGCACGCGATCTTTTGCAACCCTCATCCAACCCCCACCCTTAGGTCATCCGTCCATCTGGCGGGGGGTCGTCCCACTCTGCGTCGTCCAGTCCACCTTGAATTTGTGAACCAGACCCACTGTCAGTGTCTACGTCTTTGCTCCGTACGACATTACGTGGAGGACGCACTGGAAGACTTTTGTCTTCAAACAGTGTGGTATGGACGATGAGAGGATATATCGAAGTTTCCCGAATGCCGCCCATCCTAGCTGAATGCGTCTGTCGGCTTCTTTGCTGAAGTTTGCAGCGCCTAGCTGAATAGTCTGTCCAAGGTAGACTTATTCCTGCACAACTTCGTACCATCATCATCACCTGTTAAGATTACCATAAGTCCTTGTCTGTTTTCTTCAAAGATGTTGTAATGCAGTGTAGTATATGTATGTATGTTGTATATGTAGTTATATAATAAGTTTTATATGTACGCCGTATATATATTGTATATACCGATTTATATTTGTAATTTTATATTCTAGTTGTAAGTAAAGTGAGTGTGAACATGGTGAGTGAAAATATGCATCCACATACCATACCCACTATCCATACGCGTACTCATAAATTTGGATACCCTTCTTATCTGTCGCACGCTGAAGATGTGGAATGCTTTCCCAGCCAATGAGTTTCCCCACTCCTATAACCTGGAGTCCTTCAAGCGAAGTGTGAAAAAGCATCTTGTTAGGCCAGCATAGCGGTAGAGACTGATGCCGGTAGTTGGTGACTGTCGTCAGTTTCTTCAGGTGGGCTCGATGTCACATGTCGTGTTCAGTATAAATAAAAATATGTATTTTTATTTTTCTTTTCATGTTTGTTTTTTATTTGCTAACCTTACCTCTTACGTTTTCATTGTCCCGAGGGTTGATTGGAAGTGAGTTATATAGACATTATGTTCGCCTTTATATTGATAAGAATAAAGTTTTTAAATAAAATATTAAAAAAAAATAAAAAAAAATGTTTTAGTTTGGTTGTTGACTGTACTATCTAAACAGCAGCTTATACATATTATTGAGACGTCCGAGCGTCCTCGGAAACGGCCCTTGCACCACTTCTGGTATCAGGTAATAGTCTATTTAATTAGTATATAGAAAATATTAAAATTACAGGCTGTATTCTTGTAAATTTTCCGAAAGCGATCTTTAAAACGTGGTTACTATTATATTAGATACCTAACTAATAAAAAAAAATCGAAGGAAATATATAAATTACTACTTAATAATTAAAAATTAAAAACGATTCGCGAATGACATGATCATGGCCAGCTCGTTCAAGGATCTTAGCAGAATGTCAAACGGCTTAAACGTGGCTTCCCAGCAGGTTGGTCTCGGAATGAACCTGGATAAGACTAAGGTCATGTTCAATGGCCATGTCAAACCGAGGCCAATCTGTGTGGGAAATGCCACTCTCGAAGTTGGACAGACTATTCAGCTAGGCGCTGCAAACTTCAGCAAAGAAGCAGACAGACGCATTCAGCTAGGATGGGCGGCATTCGGGAAACTTCGACATATCCTCTCATAGTCCATACTATATACATAGGTACAAGACAAAAGTCTTCAACCAGTGCGTCCTCCCCGTAATGTCGTACGGAGCAGAGACGTGGAGACTGATAGTGGGTCTGGTTTACAAATTAAAGGTCGCTCAGCGAGCTATGGAGAGAGCTATGCTTGGTGTTTCTTTAATGGATAGAATTCGAAACGTTAAAATTCAATTATATTTCTTATCACAAAAATTAAAAAGTCATAACAAATTACAAATCATAATTAAACAGAAGCAATTTATACACTGGCAATATTTCTTACACCTAGATGACAATATCGTCCAGTCATCGACAAACACATCACACGCCGGTTCTGCGTGACACACCCAGGTATATGAAGTCGAAATAAAAAGTTGAAGTCTCCACGAAGCACCTTTATTGCGATAAGAAGTTCGCCCTTCTGCATTCTAGTGAGTTCATTTCCATTTATTTACTTAAAAACTTAATTCTAGTATTCAACCTTTAGGACATTTAGATAGTATAGATGGTAGGTGCAATCCATTATATATAAACTAAACCTAATAAAAAAAAGTATCATTATGATACTACTGTATTCCTTCCGGGGTGATAAGAAACCGCATTTGAAAGAAACGGATTCACATTTAGCCAACTTTACTAATCATGACAAGTAGCAAGTCCGTCAATGTCTCTAGCGTACCAAACTTGCGAAATGTCACAAAAAAAAAAGTTGTATTCCAACCAGCAATCGAACCTAGTCCACATCCACATATCCTAATCCACAGTCTAGTCCACATCTATAAATAAACAATGTTGTCTTAGGATTTCCCATCAAATATAGTCCCGAGGAGACTGGCAATATTTCCCCTATAGTGAGGCTAATACATAATACGTTTGCAGGTAATAATTGCCATCCTGCACCAGATTTCTCCATCAGCCGTTTTAACAACGAACAAGAAGAAGAAGAAAGAAATTGAATTTATAAAATGAAAATGCATTTAATTGCCGAATCAAATCGTTATGGTTTACATCAAGAATAGCGCTGTTTTTTGCATAAATAATCCCTAAAGAGATGATAGTCAGATTCTCGTTAAATTATAGTTTAACAAGCAGGTACACTTAATATTGGTATCATAGCTTTTATAACATTATTTACAGCTGCTGCATATCAATGACAGATACTAAATACCTACCAATATGTTTATCGGAACAGTAGGTAGTGTTGGAGATATTATATATCCATGTCAGCCGGTTGGAAAAAATACAAAACTAATTCTTTAAAAAAAAAAGTTTTAGGCTTGGGTATGAGTTCAGTGGCTATGATGATGCAAGAAAGCCAAAATTGAATACAGGAATAAAGCCAAATCAAACCATTTACCGCTCAATGGTTAATCGACCTCTCCCAACATAATCCTGGAAGAGTGGAGCTGCCCAGCCATCACATAGGCCTTCTATGTAGAGTTTATTGAGTAGATCCAATCGGCGATTAGCATTGCGTATTACCTTTTCACATTGTGGATTTCTACGTGCTAACTAAGGTATACAAACATTCAATGACTGTTAGGCGATACGAAGTTCGCTAGGTCAGCTAGTAATTTATTTAAACAAAATAACAATAATAACTAAAAAATACAGAAAACTAAATATATAAAATCATCTAACATTTATTCACATTTAATCATTCATTCGTTACTTCAAACATACCTGCTCCATCCTCACATCCTATCCATCTCACTCGCTTTCTTGTTCCTCTGATCCTTAAGCTTATAGCCCTTATTACAGAAATTTGTATTTTTGTTTTTAGCCAGCCTGCAACTTGTGAGAATGGCTTCTGCCATTTTTCAGAAAGCCGTGAAGCGGTCTTTTTGACAAAAGCCGCGTACTCAGCACCTAATGAGCCATCACATGAAATAACCAACGGCGTAAATGAAGCTCTGAGATCTTCTGCTGCCCTGTCGTATTTACGGTGTTTCTCGTGTGAATGGGTTTGGGAGATGCTTCCCCAAGTACGGGTTCCGTACGAGGTTGCGTCAGCATTAACAATGCTAGTAATTTATAAATTTATTTCTCATTCTAAACATTAACAGGTCATTGGAATTAGCTTAGTTGCTGCTAAGAGGTTACTTCTTGGACTGCTTTGCTGCTTAGTCTTCCACTTACAGAGTCATTAAAAATGATAAAACATATATTACGAGTATGCCACAAATGCATGTAATAGGTGTTTAGGCGTGCGCTAGATCACATGTCATGTGCATTTTAAAGGTATTTTAATATCAAAGTTCCCTGTGGAGATAATCCGATGGAACGTTGCCACACGCGGATCTAAGAATCGATGCAAAAACTTAAACTTTTAAATACAAACGTGTGTTATATAGAGTTAATGATTGTCTAGAATTGTACTTGTAATATCAGCCACTGGATTTATTTATTTATTTATATAGTACACACAGCAGTACATATATTATCACACGCATGACATAGTATAATTATAATTGATTTTATAAGTTTAGTTTCTTTAAATATACCTAATAATAATTTATAGAAATAATTATGTAACTTTTAAATATGTTGTGCCCCGGAAAGAGACCTGCTAGCTATATTTAACAGTAGTTGAAAGACTATTAGTTTAGCTAGCAGCGACACATTTGTCTAAATTACTAGTTTAGATAGTATTTATAAAAGTGCCTACCTACATCTTCTGTAGGATTATTTTTTGTGAAACCCTAGTAATAAGTATTTTTGATTAATAAACTATTTGAATTTGAATTTGAACTTATGTAATATATGTACCAATTAGGTGTCACAGCATTCACCAATATAAAAGAAAGAAATTAGAAACTTATTACTGTTAAATAAAAATATAACTTCTAAAATAAAATTATACATTTTTTCTTTTTTAATAGAACTACAAAGGAAACATAAAAATTGCATTTTGGTACCTTAAAAATTAAAACGAAACACTTGTTAAATAAAATATAAGCTAAATTGATGGTTTGAAATGTTCGAGAACATTTTTTCCAAATACATTGTAACGGTCATGAAATATGTCTATATCATTATTGGCACTGCAGAGTGACACTTACTCTACACTGTGACACCTAATTGGTACATATATTAGATAAGTTATAATTATACTATGTTATGTGTGTGATAATATATGTACTGCTGTGTGTACTATATAAATAAATAAACCCAGTTAAATAGCTAGTTCAAATTAAAGTCCTATCTATATCATTTATAGGTCTGTAAAGGGATCGATTACCACTTTCTACGAACTACATATTACTTAGCTACAATTACATTTAATTAATCTAGTTGATCATCTAACGATATGACACTCGTGAGGCGACTACTAAAATACCGATTGACGAGAAAACTAAAGGCCTGTGGAGTGTGGACATTTCATAAAACAATTTTATTTATATATATTTTTTATAATAATAATATAATTGAGGCTATAACAAAGGCTTTTTTCAGCCGCTTTAACTAGAATTTGCTGTAAATTATTAATAACTTAAATGACATTTTAATTTAATTAGTTAAGTAGGTATGTAATAATGTATAATTTTACTGATAAAGCCCATATACAGCCGCAACAACAGTTTAATTTATTTACCTAAGATAGGTAAATATTTATATTTAATATAGGTACAGTACTCCCAAATTAATAATGCGCATGCAGATCTTCGCTAATTGTCGTATTCCCGGAAACACCCGAATCATTGAATCGTAAGAGCACTAAACAATGCACTTGCATTTTGCACCTTGTTCCAAAGAAATAGAAGTCAATATCATGAGTACACAATCGAAAACAATTCGGGCAGTGTTTTTTTGTTTTTGTTTTTTTGGCGGTGACTGCACGTGTTCTCTCTGTGTGGAATTATATAGAGCTGCTCACAGATATAGATCTAACTAGATTACGCGAGTCCCTGCATTTGTATGAAAACCAAGCGTGCCACTTTTGTTGTACCTACTGTGACGTCACAAGAGCATTTTAGTGATGGGAATCTCCAGTCCGCGCGAAACCGATATAAAATAGTTCCGACGTTGACAACATATACTGTTTATTGTGTAATATTAGAGATTTTTAAATTTTAGAGAAGGGTTCCGGTGCATCGAGCCGTCGACCACAATGTCAATCTACTAACTCCATCATTAGTTGACGTTTTCAGTACATCAATAGTCGGTATTGCTTTTGTAGTCAGTCGTCGAAACTTTTTTGTTTCCTTAAAACTGCCCTCAATAAAATGAACAGAACAAATTCGACTATGTTTTGTTGAAAACCAATTTTCATGCCCCGTCGCTTCAATCCATTTCATTTTAACGTTAGGGTCACTTGGAAACCTGTAATTATAATTAATAATATTCTGAATTAAATCACTAACAGAAACTAATTGCAATAAAAAATAATATTATAATTCACAAAATATCCCAAGGCGAACATTATCATTCCTCTGTTTCCAAAATCGATATTCGAATCGAGCAAGTGTACAACTCTATTTGCTTCATTTGACAGAAAAATGAAAATGATAAAAGAAGCTTCGCGATCGATAGTTCCATTTTTATTGCGTGTTTTAGTAAACAGGCTCTACAACTTTGCAACTTTAAAAGCGGCAATGTATTATGAACATGCGGTGCACACTCAGTTACGTAGTTTTCTTAGTAAAACCCACAACAAACATAACGTGCATAAAATAATTGATTCTAAAATAAATGAGACACAATTTAATTACAAAATTACTTACCGATGAAAGGAAACGTTTCCATTATTCCGTCCAACTTTTCTTGTAGAGTTTTTACAGCTCAATACCGCACAGTAAGGCATTTTTTAGATTTAGATTGACGTCCGTTACCGACAACGCGGACCGCAGACTAAATGAAACCGCAACGAAAGAGGTGCATTGCACTTCCTTTTGGCACGCGAAGTACATACACTCGAGTCATCTAGTTAGATCTATATCTGTGGAGCTGCTATTACACAACCTTCTTGGTTTTGTTTTCAAAGGTGAATTTAATTTCAACTTTAATTATCTTATTTAAATAGTTTATTTGACAATTGCTTGTCTGTCTGACACAGGCAGAGATTTTATATTTAAAGGAGGCCACTACAGTACTATAAAATTTTCGAAGTAAATCAATCCAACAAAGATTGTAGCATATTCTCAATCGTATGGTTTTCCTCGCTATTTACTTTGAATCAAATTTCGTTACTGATAAATCAATATTTATCTCTTTTAGCACAGAACACATAATTCTACTAAATTATGCATAAAGAAAATGCACTTACCACTCTATATACATATCGTCTTCCGACGCTCGGGGAATACGACCGTTGCCGAACAGTGACGAAGATTTCTATGCGCATTATCACTTTGGGAGAGCTGTACCTAGGTATATTTTTGGTTATTTTTTGTTATTGAGTTGATGTTCCTATGACACTACCAGTTCTGCTCCTTGTCTTCACATTGCACTCTCCAGGCAAGACAGATATTTTAACGTTAAATATATATTGTGTACAATTTTGTTTAAATTATATTGACTTAACCAAATTCCGGTGGGAATGTACGGTGATACACAAGAATAAAGAATAAGAATTCTTTATTGGACACAAAATATAAAATAATGTACATAGGCGAGCATAATATTGCATGGTATTCTCTACCAGCTAACCTTTGGGAGAGTGAGAAATTATTATAATGAGTGCAGAGTACGAAATAATAATAATAGTTAAAATCAATCATAAATATACCATAGTAAGTATAAATAACATACCAACATATAAATATGTCATACGATATAATAAATACCTAAATTAAATAAATACTAATATAATAATTATCTATGTCTATCTATTATTTTATTTTACAAGTCGTACGTTAATGATTAATACTTATTTCAGGGCACAGTATCACTCATCTAATAATTGTACACATTCTAATAACAGTATATAATAGCACTATTAAAAGTGTCAAGATTATATGTATATAATATGTAGTGTATGTATTTATATACATATATATATATATATATATATATATATATATATATATATATATCTGTATTAGTATTACTATATATATTAGTATATAGTTAAACTGTAGAATTTAATACAATTTTGCACCTACCTTTCAATATAATGCTCAAGTTGCCCCAATGGTTGGCTAGGATAGAATGTCTAGCGGCATTATAAGCCCGCCTTTGTCTTTGTGCAATAAAGATTTAAATAAATACATAAATAAATAATGTATGTATATATTAATGTGGTATATATAATTAATGGTAGGTATATGTGATTATCGATATGTTGCTTCATCGGTGCATTTATTCTTTTTATTTATTTCTTCTTAAACCGTCTCACAGACACTCATACACATTCACATAACACACAGAGAGGTTACACGAAATTCCTAAAATACCCACCAACAGCCCTATAATACTCTTTTTTTATTATTATTATTATTTATTTGTTCGTAATTGGTTAAGCTTTACAATGTTTAAATAAATTGTATAAGCTTGTTTTTGTGTCACCTGGGAGTGAACTGACCCCTGTCATACAGAAATATCTACGACAGGGGTCAGGACATCCAATCTAAATTTGAAGTGTAAAAAACATATGTGTTAAACAGTGTTAGTAAACGATTTTTATTTTATTTTTATAATATACATATGTATATTGTTTGAAGTCGGTTAAAGTTTTAAATAAATATGTAAAAATAAATAATATAATAATAATATAAATATTTCCAGACAGGTCACACAGCGCCATCTAGTTTCCGTGGTAAGCTACGAGGCTTGTGTTACGGAAACTAGATGGTTGATAAACTACATATTATACCTTTTTTTTTGGTTGTAAATATATACATATTATACATATAAACACACAGACCGAGACAAATTATACAATGTATAACTTGCCCCCGGTGGGAATCGAACCCACGACCTCCCGAGTTCACGGCAACGTTTGTTACCACTAGACCACGGAGGCGGTCAAATAGTAGAATTATTATTTTCTTATCATACAGTTTTTTTTTTCTTAAACTGTGTTTACTGCAAATAACATTAAAAGGCAACTTAAAAATGATAAGCACTTTGGTCTGTTGTGTGTCATTCGAAATTATAATTAAGTGGCATATTCTTGACTACCTACTATTAGTCCATGATACGCTGAAAAGCAACCATCACTGATCTGCAACCCCTACTAATAGTTTATTTTCCATTCTATTTTATTTTTTTGTTAAATGCTGTCAAAACATGTTTTGGTATTCACCTTCCGATTCAATTTTCATAAGTGAAAATAAAATGGAACTTTTGACAAATCCGTATTCTACTATTCGCTGCAGTTAGGTTATTAATTCAAAACCGTATTCTTGTCTCTTAAAACTATTTAAAATAAAACTAGTGGAAGTTACAGTACTACAATAGTTTTTTATTAAATCACTTAAGAACCAAAACATAAATAATTTCAGCCAAACTTTAATCGTTTTGATGTACGTTTTAATTAGATATTTGTATTAGATTTATTATTACATAAACAGTTAAATATCGTATCTTTTTAATACAAGGTACGATGATTAAAAAAAACTAAATTATGAAATAAACTGAAAACAAAAATATTAAAACGTAAAAATTACTATAATTAAAATAAAACTACTTAATAATTAAAAATACAACTAAAAACAATAATAAAATAAAATAAAGGAAAAACAAAAGAGCATTTTATATTTTCTAAGTTTTTTTTAGTTTTTTTTTTAGGTTAAATTTGTATTATAGTCTATTTAATATTTTAAAAAATATTTTACAAAAGCGGTGGTGGGTCGGTTGTAAGAGCGCCTTCCTTAACATCTGGGTTCAAACCGGCATGTAAATTTAAAAAATACACTTTTCTTACGTACATTTGTCATTGATTTACAACACCACCATTCCCGTGCTTTGGAGAACACGTTTAGTCGGTGGTCCCGGTTCAATATCAAAAATAAATTGTCATTGCCTGACCGAGGCGAGTGTAGGCCGAATTCTCCAGAAAATTCTGGGAGGCTCATCTCCAATAGTCTAGGACTCTTTTGTGATGTGAATTATTATTAGAACTATTTGCAGTTATATTTTTTATCAAAATTGGCCCGGAATCTTCTTCCAACTTTTTTTGTTATATAAATATTAAAAGATACGACATTTAAAAAAAAAAGGTAAGTTGGTAGATATGGTTAGCTGGTAGAGAATAAATTCATTCATTATTATGCTCAAATATGTACATATATTCTATTATTATTATTATTGATGACAGCTTTTTTATCATTGTAACAATTTTATTTAAAAAATGTTCGAAAATTTTATTTAATTCGATTCATATCAAGAATAGACAGCGTACACTTACAGACAGATGATCTTAATAATTTTGATGGAAAATTGGCACTTATGCCTTATGCAATACGAGCGTGTTTGCATTAACTTAATTTAACGTTTTAATATGCAATAATGTCATTTTACTTGTTCTATAATTATGTACTTAAATACAGGTCATATTTAAGTTTAATACAATACAAAGTTAAGGACATAGACAAAAAAATATATGGACTGGACAATAAATAATTGTTTTTAAATGTAATATTTTTGTGGCTGTAAAAGGGCCGTGTCAGCTTATAATCTAAAACATTCATTGTAATATATATATATATATATATATATATTATATATATATATTACAATGAATGTTTTAGATTATAAGCTGACACGGCCCTTTTACAGCCACAAAAATATTACATTTAAAAACAATTATTTATTGTCCTTATATATATATATATATATATATATATATATATTAAATAGAAATCATTTAAGTATTTATTTCATACAAAACCTTAAATTAAATAAACTATATTACAACAAAATCTAAATTTAACCCAAAAAAAAAATACATAGAAAGAAAAAATTAAATACTTACAAAAAAAATAGCTCTTCCAAATCGCTGTCTTGTGGCATGGTGCCCAATACACTAGCAGCATTTCCCCTTTGAATTATGATACTTAATTTTTGTGAGAAAAAATTGCCAGCTCTATTGTCACCAATGAGAGACATCAATGAGTCTTGGAACAATTTCTTTATAGAATGCTTCCTTTTTTAATAATTATTATTACCTAATGTTAATTCGTGGCTGTAAAAAGGCCGTGTCCAACTTAAGATATTATTTATATGTGAAATAGTCTTCTATGCAATGGCAACGTTTAGTCATAATAACTTTTTTAATTAATAAAGATTTTATCTTAAATATAATTTAATCGGTCCTGTCCTTACTAATTATGTCCAAGTTTTAGGGCTACTAGAAATTAAATTGACAATTAATATAAGTACAGTTAAAACAAGGAATGGGCGTCCGAAACCAATGAGTGACAGGTACATAAATTATTTTTATTTTTTTTTGTTTTTTTCTACCGTCTCGATTGAGTGAGCTTGCAAATGGCCGATGTGCACATGCACTGCTGACATCCAAACTCAAAGTTAAATTATTTATTATCTGGCCTTCTCAGGCTCTTTTGTATTCATTACATTGTTATAATATTTATTATTATTTTTACATAACAATATTATTTAACCTAAATATAAACATACACTAAGTGTAAAAGGTGTAATACATTTGCAAATTTACCAGGCATTTTTATAACTAATAAAACCATTTTTTTAAATACTTTATTGCATTAAAATTGTACATAGGCGGGCTTAATGGCCAGGCATTTTCTAACAACCAACCTTTGGGAGTGTTGAAAAACTATGTATGGGTGCAAATTTATTATTATTAACTACATACTAATAATACATATAAGAATAAATAAATACATAAATACATATATATATAACTGTAAAATACTAAAAATAAGCCTACACACTAATAAACAGTAAATGATAAGTTTTAAAAATAAAAATTAACACAAAAATAAAAAAAAAACATGTTTTTTTTGCGACCACCTAACGGTTAGTGGCGTGCGAAGTCCATTAATGTTAGCAACTGGCTCATCATGACTAACATCAGTCCCTAACACTTTGCCGGCATGACAGCAATTCGACACTAATCTCGAAACGTGTGGATACACTTTATTGTCATATATTATGTAACTTTAACGAAGAGCACTTGTCTTCTGGAACACAGTCTGTTTCATCAGACTAGTCCAGGAGACAGAGCACATTTATATATTAGGTAGAAGAAAAAATGTGTCAATAAAGATTTTTATTATTATTATTATTTATTACTAAAGGTGGATACTTCCCTGCCCCGGCAGACTGGGCAAGTTACAACCATCAATCCGCCTACTACCTATTAAAAAAAATCTGCAACTGGCCGTAAGTGTTATTATTAATTGATCTCGCTTGCAGCCGAGGGACGAAATAGAGGGAGAAAGAATTACGTAAGTCAACGTTCGCGAGATCGTCGACCTTTCACTACCTACTTATTAGCCCCTTATTCCGAATCGCGCTCAGAGCGCTTAGAACGAATATGACACTGACCGTCGCGTCGTTCAGAATCAAATATCGCGATTTGGATGCTCAGAGCGTGATATCAATTCGGAACGGTCTAAATCACATTTTTATTCATTAAACGTTAGTTTTTTTTTAAAGGTATGGAAGATAAATTACGGATTCCACATTTTTGAGTATGAATACTAACAAGTATACATCTCTCGGTTTATTCATCTTTATATGTGTAAAGTTTAATATTATTAAATTGTTTTGGTCTTTTAAAATAACTTGCCGTGTTACAGTCATTTTTTTTTCACTTCCTACTTAAATATTAATTATAGATTTGTTTTAGAAATAATATACAAACAGTATAAACGAATAACAATATTAAATAATTTAAAAGAAAACCTAATATTAAATTAACTTGAAAATGGCGCGCGACATAATGACAAACAACTGACAGCTCTCAGAGCGATCTACCTCGATATCGTGTGCAGTCTAAGCGCGAGAAATGATGTCATTTGTGACGTCACACAGATTTGGCAAAACAGTTTAAGCGCGTATCGGAACACCTTTAAGCGTGCTTAGGTTACTATTATCGCGTATCGGAACGCAAAGTAGGTTCAGTATAAGAGGCGATATTTTTAGAAAAACTTCTCTGCACCGTAACTTAAAAAAAAATAATGTTCTGTAGTAATGCCAAAAAAAAATGTGTTTGCTTACTGTATTTTATATGTATTTTAGCTTAAGTATTTTAGACAATAAACGTTTTTATTTTTATTATTTATTATTTTGATAGGCCGGCATAATGGTAGGTTCTGATAGTTCTGTCGCATACCATAAGGTGGGCACAATGTCACATGTAGTGCTCAATATTTAAAAAAAAAATACTAAAATCCCTGATTATCAGCGAGCGGTTTAAAAAGCTTGGTGAGTCTTTCGGCATTTAGACCCAGCTATTGGAACAATTTGTTATTAAAGGACGAACCGGTTCCTGCACAAGTAAGTCGATTTGAAGAAGTTTAATTCAATGTAACGGTGATCTAGTAAAATAACAATTGAACAAAGAAACTGGTGAAGTAGTTATTAAGTTAGCAAATGCATTTTAGTCTGTAATATAAAATAAGCTGATTAAGTTTTTAAAATGTATAAGTTAATAGAAATTAATGTACGCGTAAAGAGGATTACATTTAAAAGTACAACCGTTTGGGGTCGAGACGATGGGCCCATGGGGACCTTCAGCAAGTCGCCTGGCCAAGAAGTTGTCAAAGCAGCTTACGGAAAAGTCTGAAGACAGGAAGGCTGGCAATTATTTCTGCCAACGTACATATTAGCCTCGCTATACAGAGGGGAAATGTTGCCAGTCTCATTGGGACTATCTCGGATGGGACGTCTCTAGAGTACATTTTTTTATTTATAGTTAAAATTATTTTCTTTATTATTAAGGTAGTTTTTAATTTATATTTAATGTAGGTATATTAATTTACTTCGAATAAAATGTTTTAAAAAACAGTAGGTACAACCCATGTTTGTGCTTTATTTAAATTTATTTGCACAAAGTACTAAGACGGACCTAATGCCGCTAGACATTCTATGACGGCCAAACCTTCGGGACAACGAGAGCAGTAAATACAGGTAGGTTCAATACTAAATAAACTACTACGATATGTTTAGACTCTCTATTGCGCAATTGAACCTCAATATGCACACACACACCGTAGTTACCATCCCTACACGTACGTATACATTTGGGTAATCATACATCTGTAGCACGATAAAGATGTGGAATACTCCTCCGTCCACTTTCCGATAATCTGGAGTCCTGCAAGCAAAGTGTAACAAAGCATCCAGTGAAGCTGGCATAGTGCTGGGGATTGATGTCAGTATCTGATTCCAGTTCATAACATTCATGGAACTTGCGCACCACTCATCACCAGTCGGACAGGGTGCAGGGTCAAGTCGTGCTAGAATAATTAAAAAAAATAAATAATGATAAGCTATGAACTATGAATATTTGTATTATAATAAATTTATTATAGGGAGTAGTCCGGTTATGAGAGCCCTTTCCTTGTATTTAAAAAAAAAAAGGTCGCAGATCGTACCCCGACATGTACGACTATTCATGAGAAATACCCCTTTCCTACGTATATTTGTCATAGATTTACAACAACACCATTCCCGTGTCTCGAAAAGCACGTAAAGCCGTCGGTCCCGATTGTACTAATACCAACTTGTGAAATCTGAAATTAATAATGGCGAGAGAAGGCCAAATTCTCTAGATATATGTTCTGGAATATCCATCTCCAGCAGTGTGGGTCTAGCTCTCTTGTGTTGATTTGTTTTATGTTCTGGGCTGTAAATAAATAATTTATTTCATAAATATGGTGTGATTTTTTTTTGTGAAATCGTCTCTATGGTTTTCTATGTGCGTTCACAAAACAAAAAGCTTAGTTTTATTAGGTTTTTCGTGTCTCGCCAGATAAAAAGCCTATCTTAAGAAGTGGCAGATCATTCTATGATTGAATTTGGTCGAATCAACCGATTTCTCGGAAAGGCGAGTTGAACAACCCAGCCAAAATCAAGCGTTCAACTTTAGGCATTTGAACCACTGTCGGCTTTTACTTGAGCGAGAAGCTAGTTTTAATTTTTATTTCCGCCATTATATTCGACATATTTGCCAGCTGACATGATGGTTTAGCGGTTAAGGTTAAACGCGGAGGTCCTGGGTTCGATTTCTAGTCGAGAACACAAAAAATATATATTTAATTTATTTGTGACATTTCTCGAGTCTGGTACGCTAGAGACATCGACGAGCTTGCCACGCCATGATGGGCCTATAGTAAATTTGGCTAAATGTGAACTTAGATAAGTGTAATTTCTGTCCACCTTGCAAGGGGTACGGTCGTGATGAAGATACATGAAAGCTGTCCTAGAGAAAAGTTGACTAAACGTCAACTTTAAATGAAGTTGTTTCTGATCATCCCGCAAAGGATTACCGTCGAGATGATATTCTTGTGAATACGCTCTAATTTAAAGAAGGTAGCTGGTGGGGGTTGAATCAGGGTGACAAAAAATATTTCCGGCAGTGGAGAGAGAGAAACATGTGATCGAGCTGCCAAAATTTGACGACGATAGATGAGGCAAACGTTCTATAGTAGAGAACATGTACAGGACGCAGAGTGGGACGAATTCCCGCCAGATGGACAGATCACCTAAAGAAAGGTCGCTGGCGGGGGTTGCATGGGGTTGCAAAAGACCGCGTGCAGTGGCCTTTGCAAAAATACTGACCATAATTTGTAAAACAAATACATAGGACAAAAACAAAAGATAAGAGCAACCCGCCCACCATCAGGAACTCCCCGAAACACGCTGCTCTATAATAATAACTCAAACCATTAATCCAGCAGCTCGGCATGTGTCGCGGATCCCTTCATTGATTTTAGTATCGAGTAGCTAGAAGACCTCAACCTAAGCCTTATATTAACCAGATTTTGGTCAAATATTACGTGATTGAGTAACCAAAAAAAAAACGAAAACGAACAGCACTCGTACATTACCTAAAAAAGATTTTTAAAAATTAAATATCTGAAGCTTACTTTTCTCGCTCGCAGTGAGACAAGAGCCTTAGACAAAACATCTATAGTTCTCTTTACACTACACGGGTATGTCCTAAAAATATTTTTTGTAGCTTTTTTTGTTGGTTGTACAGTTACCAACAAATCGAACTAGTTTATGATGTTAAACGAATCGTAATAAAGAAGATTTAGCGTACACCGATTTTTTAAAAATACTTTATTTCATTAAATCTGTAAGAGTGGATTAATAGCCAGACATTTTCTAACCAACATTTGGAAGTGTGGAAAAACTGTATAGATGCAAATTTATTATCATCAACTACATACAAAAAACTACATACTAATAATACATACATATATACATACAAATAAAATACCAAAAGAATACAGTATAAAAGGCTAGACATCGCAGTTCCAGTCGACCCGTGACAACTGCCACTGCAACTTGACCGAAACGTTGAGAGAAGTACGAGTATGGTGTCTTTAGGCCTCTAGGGTAAAGATCCATTAAATTATAGTTTCTAGTGTTTTGTAGTCTAGCGGTTAAATCCGTAGATCCAGTACCCTAGGTAGGTACTTTGATATCTGGTCGGGACACTATAGTTTATTTGTGATTATATTTTGGTACGCTAGAGACATCGACGAGATTGCCAGTTGTCATGATGGGCCTATAGTAAAGTTGATTAAATGTGAATCCGCGTCTTTAAAAGCGCGGTTTCTGACCAACACGTAATAGATACGGTCGTGATGATACTTTTAACAGCAATCTTCGTGTAGAGAGCGCTTTGGTAATGTAGAACATAGATTAATTACTTCGTACACGTTAGTACCGGGGTTTTCTCGCTGGAGCCGAGATAGGGTCGTGTCATAACGTGGTATACCGCCTTATCGCATACTATCTATTAGCTATTAAGCCTACCAGTGTGAACCAGCACTAAATGCGATAGCCGGTGGAAGCAATTAACATTGTTGGTTACCTTATACTAGGGTTAAACCATAGACGTTACATCATGGCTGGCTTAACAAGAATATTTAATAGGGTCAAAGTAAAAATATCTTTATTCACGTAAACCTATTACAGGAATTTGTGACACGTCATTATTTAAATTATTTCGAATGATTCTAAACTTGTTAGTGAAAGACTGAATAGCAAAATGGTCCAAAGAGTAAGCTGTTAGCAGAAGACCAGATTCCAGTGACCCGTTAATGTTTAATCTGACTGAGAAAGGAATCTGCAAGGAATACTCAGATTTTTTATTTTAAAGAAATACTTACAGAATAACATAACAAATATATATATATATATGAAGAAATTCAGTAATAAAGGCATAATAAAGGTTTATAAAATTAGCGTTTTTATTTTTGTTTGTTGACAAGGATAGAATGACAATTTTCCGATGACATATTATGATAGATGAAATAAATACACATGACGTTTTATTTCAATGAGGTCGCAACAGTACATTTGTCGGTCGGGGGTGGTAAGCGAATAATATCAGCGACGTAAGTCAATATGGACGGGTCGAGATTCGCGATGACGTATCGGAACTTGGTGAGATCGCCGGTGATCTTCGCGAGGTCAAATATCGTTTCTACCTGCAAGAACCAAAGACCCGGGTCGTCCTTCCAAAATTGGGGTAATTTTTCAAGTTTTGTGCTTGCTGACACTTCCAGGCTTGCTTGATCTGATGAGGACATATCACGTCGGGGTCACCACTGAAGAAACTCAGTAATAAAGGCAAAATAAAGGTTTATAAAATTAGCGTTTTTATTTTCGTTTGTTGACAAGGATAGAATGACAATTTCCGATGACATATTATGATAGATGAAATAAATACAAATGACGTTTTATTTGAATAAGGTCGCTACACATATATATATATATACTTTGGTCCTTCGAGCCGGATATGTACCAGCGACCTATAGATTACAACCGAGCCACCACCACGTCTTACACCTCAGCTGACCTTCAATCCAAAACTTAAACATTCGACGCCATTTTTAATTTGAATCGTTAAAATTACAAAGACTCCGTTTTGGTGCAACCCAGCCTTAATCCAAGATGAAGCCATGCAGGGCTGCAGTGGAAGTTAGCTCTTATATTTTCATACATCAGCATTAACTGATTTCAAGTCGTTGGTCCTAGTTGCGAATTTTTGGGCCAACACAATTGGACATTATTTATACATCTACGGTCTAAAAGCAGGCCTCTTTAGCCGTTTTATACTTAATTGTAATGAGATTAAATCCATGGGGTTTTCGTAAATCTTATTAAACTCGAAACTAATAATAATTAAAATTATTATAGGTATTTGGCCGTTTGTCCACCACCGCCGCCGTCACCTGGACGTTAACGAGAACTAAAAGCAACGATAGCACTGAATAATTGGGCGCCGCCGTCCGTACAAAACTCGGTCACGAAAATGGTCTAACGTCTCGCATACACCTAATCCGTAATCGGCCGAACTATGCTCGGACGTCATCGAATGAAACATACAATAACGTTGTAGTGACAACCGCCATCGTCCGAAGGCGCCCGAAAATTGCCGATCAACCGCCGAGTCCGAACATTTTTCACTAATCTGCCTACTACAGCGTAGAAGTGAGTGTACTGTTTGATTTAAATCAGTTCTGTTGTTTCTTTATCTGACCGTCTTAATACCGGAAATAGAAAAAAAATAGTTGTGTTTATAATAGGCCACTGTTAAGACCAAATGTCCTAACATCAGTTAACCGACCACGGAGAGGAGCCTCTCCGCGGTCGGCTAATAGCTTTAAGTTAAAATATATTTTTGGGACCGTGGAGTCATTGTCGGGCATTCGCGGTTCGTACACGCATCTACAGTAATAAACGCATCAAACGAAATACAGTCCATCATTTACATAATTCATCAGCCAGGGTACCCCGAGTCATCCTACAACGGGCCTTGGCCCCAACAGCCACCTTGGCACAAATATTAAAAGAAATACATTATTCGACATAGGTATTTCAAAACGGCTATGGGCTATAGTTGCATCTGAAATTAATAACGTAATTGCAGTCATAAAAAAAATGGAGCTTAAGACCGGCAACATCCGAACAGCTCCGTCCTGAAATCGGCCGAGCGACGCACCGGGTTTGGTGTACGCTCGGCGTAAGCTTAGGCTGCATGTGCTCTGATTTTATCGATGCCAAAACTTCACTATACAAATGTCTGAAAATCTTATTGCGTTTTTCTCCGTCAGTAAGGTAGATTATACAGGGTGTTTGGAAGGGAGCTGTACATACACCTAGGGTAGAAACTAGGGATAGTCTGCTACCTACTCCCGCCCAATATATTGACCTTGGCCTCAAGGTTTTTTTTAAATTTATTTATATTTTTTATTTGACTTTATTGTGATTTTTTTACTAAAACTACCTGTAGCTCAAAATCTATCCATGGGACCGGTCTGCTAATAGTCTTGTTTTAATCGTTAGAGTCTTAGGGTCCTGCAAAAAAATATTTTACACCAGAAAATTGTGGAGAAGAAAAGTTATGGGGCCTGAAGTACCGTAGTAAGGTAAAGAAATAATTTTAAGGGCAACTTTCTATCGGGTTTAAAAAAAACCTAACAGGGTTGGAGTTCTTCTGATTTTTTTAAAACATCCTCAGTCCATGCCCTTTCTAACGATATGCTAAAAGTGTAATTATCACTTTTAGTTTTAAAGTTATTAATTAATTTCCGCAACTAGGGCACTTTTAGCAAACATTTCAACTAATGAAAATTAAATGTGTTCGATCGTAAAAGGATGGCAAATGAAACAAAAAAATTGGTAATGACTAATGTTTTTCATTTGCCATCCTTTTACGATCGAACACATTTAATTTTCATTAGTTGAAATTTTTGCTTAAAGTGCCCTTGTTGCGGAAATTAATTAATAACTTTAAAACTAAAAGTGATAATTACACTTTTAGCATATCGTTCCATACTACCAAACACCCTGTATAATCGAAATCGCCAGCAAACGACCCAACAATTAAATATAAGAAGACGGGACAAGAAGCCAAACGGTATTAGAATTAATGCTAGGACAATCACAGAATTAATTTGTCTATAACAGGGCATTGCCGGTTAAAATCATGTTAGACCTGCACTTTTAAATTTGTTGTTTGAATTTTTAAACCGAGTTAAAAATATATATTTTTTTATCGAAAACGAAGATATTCCAAGACATCCTTTACTAATCGTTTGTACGTATTCGCATGACTGATTTTCGGACGAAAACGCATGCAATGTGAGTGCAGCCTTATAAGTTTTTTATCTACCCTTATTTTTGTTTTGTCGACAGCTGAAATGTTTATGGTTATTATACATTTTGTCTTGCTGCCGGTTTTTTAGTTTATAAAATACTCGTTTCGCGTTGACATATAAGTTCGAGTCTAGAGTATATGCGAATGTAGGTTTTATTGCAATTTTTTGTCATTTTAATTTAGCGAGATCGGACGAATAGAGACCAAAGAAAACGGGACCTTTTTTATTGTAATAAAAATATTGACTTATATTTCAATTGACCAGACGGACATATTTTATTTTTTTAAATAATATATACCGTAACTAAAGTTAAAAATCGCGTTGATTGTACCAGCTGACATCATTCATCATCATTACAGCTCCACAGTTTGAGATAGGCCTTCCAGAACATAAATATATCTAGAGAATTTGGCCTACACTCGCCATCGCGCTGGCTAGACGGGTTGGCGAGAGTCCGATGTCAATTTTGTAATGACATTTTATTATAGATTAGATTTTATTATAAAAGTTATAATGTATATGATGTACTTGTATGTATGGTTTATGTAAGTTTATGTGTTTAGGTATAATGTGTAGTATATTAGAATTAGTTAAATAACTTATTAACTGTATCATTAAAATTTCTTTTTTTTTTCATACTGCCTATCACCTTACTCGATCTCCAAGGTTAGCTGGTAAAGAATGCCTACTGGCATTATAGCTCGCCTCTGTACTATTTTTAAGTGCATTAAATAATTTAACTAAATAAATAAATAGATCCCACAAGTTGGTATCAGTGGAAACGTGACCGATAGCTTAACGTGCCCTCCGAGGCACGGGAACGGTGGTGTTGTTAATCTAGGACAAAAGTACGTAAAAAAAGTGAATTTCTTATTGGTACATGCCGGGGCGATTTGAACCGACCTTTGTAGGATTTTACAAAAAGTGTTCTTACAACTGAGCCACCACCGCCGTTGTTGTAAAACTTTCTTTAAAATCCAAAATGTTGGATTTATCAGATGGATAACAGATTTACAACACCACCTCGTGCCTCGAAGAGAACGTGAAGCCGTCTGTCTCCGTTTCCTTAAAAATACTTCATCATCATCATCATTACAGCCCCTAGAACACAGCGTATTAGACCTCCACTGCTGGAGATAGGCCTTCCAGAACATATATCTGTAGAATTTGGCCTACACTCGCCAGAAAACTTGGCAAGGATATGATGTTAATTTTTTATGACAATTTATTAACGAACCACATTTTGGTATTAGTGGAACCAAGACCGACGGCTTAACGTGCTCTCTGAGGCACGTGAACGGTGGTGTTGTAAATCTATGACAAAGTACATAAGAAAAGTGTATTTCTTATTGGTGCATTTCGTGTGGGTGATGATTGGTCTATAGTAAAGTTAGCTAAATAAGCAGATTCACTGCTTCTTTATAAGCGTGGTTTCTGACCACCCCGAAAGGAAGACGGTCGTGGTGATACTTTTACTATATTTTAAAGTTGCAGGATCCGCGGATTCGTCTTTAGAGATGCATGATCTCGCAGGCCAATAAGTGGACTGCAATCCCTAGCTCGAAGTCATATGACGGACTAAAAAAAAAAGATTAAAACAAAAAATAAAGTTAAGTCCAGTCGTTGTATAAGTCAATGTTTTAATACCCATTATATATTTCCCCACTTACGAAGTAATATAGTAGGGTTAAATACTACCCCTATATGTGAGAAATTATTAATTACTTATTAGTAGGAGTTTTATGGTTTTTACACTCGCGAGCAAGGAAAACTGGTCAACTTTTTTCTTTATTTTACGTAGCTTTCATCATAGTTAAGAGAGTTCAACGCCTTTGCATCTCTCTCGCTCGCACAATCCAATATTTTCAAAGATTGTTCAAGTCTTAGTGTACTTTTGAAAAATGTAGTCAATATATTCAATTTTATTAGAAGTGTAGATATATTATTTATAAAAATATATATATAGAGTTTTTTTTTCATATAAACTAGGTATTGTATTTGTATATTTAAAAAGTTGTTCAATAATCGCTTAAATACATAGACATTATGTAAATAGAGTTTAGGCGCCATGGTACTTCGATTGGTCGTCGAAATAGAGTTTTTTTTTTAACATTAGCAGAATTGAGGGCCTGATCTCTTGCAATTACAGAATTTAATAAATAATAATATAAGGGCTCAAGTAAAAATTATGTGATAAATAGTGTGCTTTTAAATGCTAAGCGCACAAGATTGAATTATCTACCTAAATATATCCTAAAATAGCTTATATAAATTTCATTAATATTTATAATGTAGTTATCAAAGAACATATTTACAGGATTTCACATTTACAACTTAAATAATAAGCATTTTATTGCGAAAATAAGCTGGAATGTAAGAATTCAGAATGTTTAAACGCATTTTTTTAAACTTATTCGTACTATGCCCTTGTATTACTAACAGTGCGATATGTTCTGCTGACTCTGGACCGTGTCCTTAACTGTTAGATCACGGATACAGATAGATCAGTAGGCAGGAATAAAGTTAACTAAAGGTAATAGTTAAGGCTACCTAGCCTGAATTTTATAAATATGTATATATATTTTTGTAATTATAAATAACTGGTCTTTTCTTAAAGAGTTGCGTCATTCCTTGGCCATCTTCGCACATCTAATAACAAAATAATACAAACTCTGTATGACATGTTGCTCCCGACGGAAATGTACAAGTATCGGATAGAACTGGGTTGCTGCTGCTGCATATGTATATAGCGGCATCGATCTACTTGGCGCTGCGCTGTGCGTCGTTGTGATAGGCTTTGACGCTGTGTATATATGTATATTATAGTTAAATATAGGCACCTTTATCTGTAAGTAGTCTAATATGTTTTAATATGAATACTAGTTGTTTGAAATAAACTAATTTATTATTATTATTATTTACGCGATTCAAATCGCTCTCGTGACAAACGATGCAACCTGACCATCGATGTATATAGATAGGCCCTCACTGATATAAAAACGTGTATAAAGTCATGTAGCTGCACCAACAGTCGCGAGATAGCAAGCGTCGAGAGCGCCTAATATTAATATTTATATCGAGTAAAACTAGTATTTTTGTATGCATTGTGATATAATTTCCGATGAATAAAGCATATGGCATTATCCTTGCTTGAGAATTGCCCCCCAAAGTTGGTAGGTACACAAAGCAAGCAGCACGTTTTTAAGAGTGCGTTTTGTATTGAATAGGCTTATCTATATACATCGATGAACCTGACCGAAGCAAAAGTTTAATATAACTTTTTATTGGAAACCCGTTGTCCTTGCTCTCAAGTATATTTCCTAACGACTCAATTGTATATAAATACTATGGTAACACCTTGATGCCATTATTGTTGCTATTATTCCGAGTCGAAAACAGCATTTTATTTTTATTATATGAACTCATCCATCGTTTCACTAAAAAGTTAAGTATGCCATATATCAAACTTATTTACTAACTGGCAAAAAAGTGTCGTTAGACAAAGTCAAAGTCAAAATATCTTTATTCACGTAAACCTATTACGGGCATTGTAGGACGTCATTAATTTTATTATTTTGAATGATACTACTTCTGCTAGTAGAAGACTAAGCAGCAAAGTAGTCCAATGAGTAGGCTGTTAGCAGAAGACCAGCAGCTTAGCAGAAAGAAGTCTGCAAAGAAAAACTAAGCTATATCAGATTTACAAAATAAAACTTTTTTTTTTTTTTTTTTTTTTTTTCATTTTGGAAAACCAACAGTTGACTATTGTATATAGATATTAAACAGTAAATTCCCTAAGAACTATTAAAGGTTTTCACATATAAACATAAAATTAAATTAATCAAATTAACAAACAAATAATAACATATACAGAACTACACCACAACGATCAATTAATAACCTTTAAAATTTAGCATGAGATTACAATACCTGTTACAGCGGTATCTCACCAGGTACGCCAGAATTAAGGTAGACCATGTGCAACCCGAAAGTCGAAACAACTCAAAAAATAAATTGAAGAAATAAATAAAACAAAAATAAATAAGACAAAAACAGTGGTTTCCAAAAAATACCCCTAGATTTATTTGATTTTATTTTTATTTCACTACATTTATAGTTTGCCCATTCGACCCTTCATAAACAAAATACGCACCCACACACACATAGATCACACACATACCACTTTTCAAACTTAACATGCTTATTTCCACTAGCATTAGTTTTGATTTGTACGCATATACAGTTAAGTATCACCACGACCGTTTGCCTTTCGGGGTGGTCAGAAACCACGCTTATAAATAAGAGGATCCATATTTAGCCAACTTTATTATAGGCCAATCATGACAAGTGGCAAGCTCGTCGATGTCTCCAGCGTACCAATCTCGAGTAATATCACAAATGAATTAAATATTAATTAAGTGTATTTATTTACATTATTAAATATTTTTGACGAACCAGATATATAATGCGAAAGAGGCCCTGGCAGACCAAGACTTGCTTATGATCAAATAAATAAATCATTAGCTGAAGGTAAATTAAAAAGTCATCGAAACAAAAGGGCATGTATGAAGAGGTTGATGAATGTCGAAGAAGCGAAAGAGGTATGTCGTGATCGTGACAAGTGGCGCTCAATTGTCTCTGCCTACTCCACAAGGGATTTGGTGTGAAGATATGTATGTATGTAATAAATATTGTTGTGTCCCGACCAAGAATCAAACCCGATACCTCAGAGTCTAAATCCACGGAGGCAGTGCCCTAATAACAATTAATTAATAAAAAAAAACTTGGCTTGTTTTACCTATAACACAATTGTCCTGTCTTGTATATGTATAAATATGGCATAAATTTATAGCCTTAGGACGTCTATGTTGTCTCTTCGGCAAAAGGTGACCTGAACTAATTGTAGGTTGTTTATTGGCTGTCGTAAACCTGAATCGCTATTCTGGAGCTGGTATCGTGCTCACAGTACCTACTGTTATGCGCATCTTGAGTAACGAGCGCTAATTACAAATAAATTCATTTATTTTTTATATTAATAAAATGCAAAAAGAGCTGTGCCGCTCAGTTGTAAGAACACTTTTAACATTCTAAAAAGGTGGTCTCGAACACCGCTATGTCTTCATTCATTTATTTATTCTGTATATAGCTGTATATTGTGCGCGGTGGTGGCTCGGTTGTAAGAACGCGTACCTTAAATCCTACAAAGGTCAGTTCAAACCCACCCGGCATGTACCAATGAGAAATACAATTTTCTTACGTACATTTGTCGTAGATTTACAACACCACCGTTCCCGCGCCTCGGAGAGCACGTTAAGCCGTCGGTCCCGGTTCCACCAATACCAACTTGTGAAATCGTTAATAAATTGTCATAAAAAATGACATCATATCCTCGCCAAGCCGTCTGGCCAGCGTGGCGAGTGTAGGCCAAATTCTCCAGATATATGTTCTGGAAGGCCCATCTCCAGCAGTGGAGGTCTAGGACACTGTGTTCTAGGGGCTGTAATGATGATGATATTGCTGTATAAAGCACAGATAAGATACTGTTCTCACCTCTGGGATGGCTCCGCTAAGTATCTTACAGATGCTCTCAATGTCCTGCAGAGGCGGGCAATTCGGATAGTGGACGACACCACAGTCTCTAAAACTCTCGAATCACTGCAGCTTCGCCGTGACGTTGCCTGTCTGAGCGTGTTCTACAAGCTATACCACGGCGAGTGTTCTGAGGAGCTCCATAACCTTATCCCTTCTTCTCTATTCCGCAACCGAACCACACGCACAGGTCAAAGTATGCATCCACATACCTTACCCACTATCCCTACGCGTACACATAAATTTGGAGACTCTTACATCTGTCGCACGCTGAAGATGTGGAATGCTCTCCCTGCCAGTGTGTTTCCCCACTCTTATAACCTGAAGTCCTTCAAGCGAAGTGTGAAAAAGCATCTTGTTAGGCCAGCATAGTGGTAGAGACTGATGTCGGTCGTGGTGACCGGCGTCAGTTGCTCCCATTCTTGGACCTCGCGTACTGCTTACCATCAGGTGGCCGCGATGTCACATGTCGTGTTCAGTATAAAAAAAAATCGAAGTTTAGGCATGGCAAAATAATAAAAAAAACACAAAAAATATAATAAAAAGAAAAATACTTAAACTACATAAATAATTATATTCTTACATACACTACATAGACTAGATAACTAATTATATACATACACTACGTAAACTTACTTACAGCCCCCAGAACACAGCGTCCTAGACCTCCACTGCTGGAGATGGGCCTTCCAGAACATATATCTAGAGAATTAGGCTTACACTTGCCACGCATTGAGTTTTCAAATGTGGTCAAAATTTCGTCCATTTAAAAAAAAAATACTAATCTTTAAAACTAGTCATTATCGGTATTTGATACCAAAAAAATGGTATTTAATACCTAAAAATTTGTAAGTTCCAGTTCGCTGCGTACCTGTTTGGTATGGCTTAAGATATCGTACCTACTTATCGTGTTTTCATTATAAAATCTCTTCGAGCACACCTACTTTTACACTTCGTCGCCTCCCACTTGATATAACTTCCTATTTTCTCCCCACTATTATCCCCCCATAGTAATATAATCAACTTTATGGCGTTTTCATTATTATAAAGATGGTTTCCATCAGAATTATAAAAGTATCATCACGACCGTATCCCTTGCAGTGTTGTCGGAAACCACACTTTTTTATTGAAACAGAAAGAAGAATAAAATATTGTATTTAAATATATTAAATACTTAAACTAAAGCAGGAGAAAGGAAGGAAGGAGAAAGCACGAAAACTAAATGTAAACCTTGATCCGCATCAGACTGGAAAATTCTCATGGATACATTTGAACATCATTATAGGATCCCAAATGAACTAGCTGTATCAGCCTATAGGCCAGACATCTTAGTGTTTCTCGGAACTTAAAAAAAGTTATCTTTATTGAACTTACCGTTCCGTGGGAATCAAATATTTCAAAAGACCACAACATGAAGTCGAATAAATATTATGATCTCACAGAAGAAATGATCAGGAACGGGTTCAAGACTTAGCTTTACGAAGTGGAAGTTAGTGCGAGAGGAGTTCCAGCAAAATCTTTGCATCACTTACTGAAAGAATTGGGCCTAAGCAGGTCTGCCGTCAATACATTTATGGAAAGAGATTCCAAGACGGCATTAACGGAATCATACAGTATTTGGTTGGGTAGGGAGAGGAGTAGAATGGTGGATGGTAAACGTATTATCGCACAATAAAATAAAATAAAAGCCTCCATTTTTAAACTAGCCTATTGTCGGTCGCAAGCCCGAGACACCATTTTTCTCATCTTTTACCCACACACGATGGACCCGGCACCCGCACGGTTAATCAATGGAATGATTAGAAATTTGTCTTCTCTCTCTTTCTCTCATAATGACAGTATCCCTTGCGGTGTTGTCGGAAACCACGCTTTTTTAAAAAAGCGGATTCAAGTTTAGCCAACTACTCGTAGTTTAGGCCGATCATGGCAAATGGCCAAGACATTGACGAGCTTGCCACTTGTAATGATGGACTTATAATTTGTTGTTATAGCCGCTTAGTATACGGTCGTGATATTACTTTATATGTTTTAAAAAATAAAAAAAAGGAATAAAATATATTTTAATAATATTGTAACCGTTACCAATATCATTTTTTACAATATAATAAAATTACTTAATAATTAAAATAAGGTCTTATGATATAATAAAAAAAACTAAAAAAAAAAACCTACTTACAAAACTTTGGGACGCAGAGTGGGACGACCCCTGCCAGATGGACGGATGACCGGAAGAAGATCGCTGGTGGGGGTTCGATGAGGGTGACGAAAGATTGGCCTACCTACATTGGCGAGCCTACATTCTACATCTAGCAGTGGAGTGATACAGGCTGATGACGATGATGAGATTATTTTTTATTAGGTTTATTTTCTATTTAACCAAGCCAATGCTAAATTCCCAGTTGTGGAGTGTCTATCTCCAGCAGTGCAGGTGCAGTACTCTGTTTTTAAGGAGCTGTGATAATAATCCAGGAATTTTAAATTCAAAAACTATTGACCCGTTTTGCTTGGTCGCGAGTGTACATCGCATGATATACGATCTTATTGTCATTCATACACTAAATCTATAGCGTGTCTCAATAAATAAGCTATATGTAGTGTTAAATAGCGATAACAGTGCTAGGACAATACCGGGCGTGGATCTATTCTTATTAACATAAGAAATAGTGATGTGCAGAGATTGTGCGCTGATTTGTCGATAAATATTTTGGTTGTGTCAACAAAAAAAAGTGTCTTGTTTCAAGGGGTGTTATATTAGTTCTCCTTGAGAGTAAAAAATGTCATTTGACATTATTGCAAATGGAACATACTTTCAACGAGAACAACAGATAGGTGGTAGGCGGACTGATGGTGGTAATTTGCTCAGTCTTACGGGGCGGGGAAGTATCCACCGTTCGTGCCGATAAACCCAGTAAAGTGTATCCACACGTTTCTAGATTAGACTCGAATTGCCGTCATTCCCAGTCAAGCGGGCATTGTGTTAGGGACTGACGTCAGTCATAAGTGTCAGATTGAAGGACCTCGCGCGCCACTTACCCTCAGGTAGGCGCAAGGTCACATGTCGTGCTGTGTAAAAAAAAAAACACTTTTATGTATTGACGGATTCTAAAATAAAGTGTCATCACAACCGTTTCCCTTCCGGTCAGAAACCACGCTTATAAAGTAGTGGATTCACATTTAGTCAACTTTACTATAGGCTAATCATGACAAGTGGCAAGTTCTATGATATCTCTAGCGTACCAAACTCGAGTAGTTTCACAAATAAATTAAATAATAATTATATTTACTTACTAAAATTAATAAATATTATTGAGTCCCGACCAGGAATCGAACCCGAAAGGAAAGTTTACAATGCAGGGTAGCGAGAAATCACGGTTATTTTTAAAGAAGTGGATTCATATTTAGTCAACTTTACTATAGGTCCTACATGACAAGGGGCAAGCTCGTCGATGTCTTTGCCACTTGCCATGATCAGCCTAAACTAGTTGGCTCAACTTAAATCAAGCATACCAAACTTGAGTAAAATCTCAAATTAATTAAATATTTTTTTGTGTCCCGAACAGGAATCGAACGCGGACTTAACCACAAGGCAGCTAATAGTTTTTTTTTTAATCAAACCTGGTCCGAGGAGGCAATGGCAAAAATGGCAATTGCATTATAGAAATAAAACTTAAAAAATAATTTAAACAACTATGCCATAACACGCTGGCCACATTACCTCGCTGAATCGCTATGTTGATTCTCTGATCAAGGAATAAACCAGTCCTCTTGTCACCGGAACAGACAATCAAACGTGGGGTGATGTTTTTTTTTTTAAATTAAACTAAGAAAATAGTGACGGGCACAAGTTAAATGCTGATTAAAATATATCGATATTTATGACAATGATATGAAAATAATTTATAATTAACATACGTACATACATACAAATCTTTATTTACATTTATAATATTAGTAATAATATTGTGCATATGGATGTTTCTAAACAAACTTTCGCCTGTAACAAAAAGATAAATATCCAATGCCAATGTTATTAACCTTTGATTCGCAAAACCTGCGATCATTCGCCAAACATTCTATTATCTTTATTAATTGCCGATTAATATTCGGTATTTAACTAATGCATCAATTAGCGGTAGAAAAACATAAGAATTTTCGATCGTGTCGTGATCGGAATAGTTAATTAAAATTATTGTCATTGTTGTTGACCCATGGACACATTTAAGAATACGGTACCAAAATGTTGTCATTTTGGGGCCAATCTTTTGGACTAAATCTTTGGTGCTTTGTATTAAATATTGGAGGCGCGTTCCTTTTGGACGCCTGTCGCGGATGATGCGGGGTGAATAATATGATGGTGATAAAAGTGGACTGTATATGCGGGGTTGGCACACTGCTGAAAAAGGAGGAGTCGGTGCGGAGCGGAAATGAAAACAGCTCAAAGGGAAACGCACGTACCTTTAACCAAACGGCGGGTGTCTCTCATGGAAAGACGGCATCTCTTCGAGGCGTCAGCGTAGTCTCGAAGGCCGGCGGATGCAGGTGAGTGCGATGCGTGGAACGATCAAAGAATGACACGTGCGCGCGGCGGGAATGTCAAAATCACTCTGGCCAGTAAGGCCCCTGTGCGTAGGGCGAGGAAAAAAAAGGGAATAGGATGCAAGCGTGCCAAAAAAATATACAGGGATAATAATTTTACGCAGATGGCGCCACTAAATATGTTTTAAATCTATTTGATAATAATAAAATTAATGAAGAGATTTATGCTGTTTTTTATGGTCTGGTTATTTTTATTTTAAAGATTAAACGTATACTCCCAAGAATACTGGTAATATTACCTCTCCGTATAGCAAGGCTAATACGTTGTCAGAATTAATATTTTTAACCTGTTAGAGATATATTTAGACCGTCAGTTGCAGAAAGGTATGCCTATGAGGCACGTCATAACCTAATAACCAAAGTGAGAAGCTAACTACCAATCAATATATTTAAATTAAGTTTTGTAAGTAGGTTTTTTTCGTTTTTTATTGAAATATTTTTAGTAAGTAAATGATGAATAAACTAATACCCATTTTTTTTGTTTTTAATTAAAATACATGGAACATTCTATCAATTAATAAAAAAATATTGATCAGAGATTATTTTAATCATCCTTTTTGCAACTGGCCGTTAATTTGCAGCAGCATATCACATTGTTAATTTTGTAACATTTAAATGATTTAAGTAGTTTTATGTATGTAGTTATATTAATATATTTAATATATATAAAGTAATTATAAATAAAACTAAACTATAAATACCTTAGAAATTAGAACTATTCTACAAAATAAACTAAGGGCTTACCACTTGGAAGGGTACCTGAAAATATAAAAAAAAAAAAATATACGTGTCAATTGATAGAAATGTACAAATTTTCCTAAGAAACCATATGTCGGACGTAACAATTTTTTTCGGCACACGCTAATGTATTTAAAAAATGAACATGTTAAGTCACCCCGTGTATTGTTGTTTCATTTTAATTTCACCTGGTTGCTAATTGTACATACCACTTATCTTGTTTGAATGTCCTAAACGTTTGGCTGTCAGAGAATACCTAGCGGCATTAAGTCCGCCTTTATACAATATGTACATAGGGCAATAATAATTATGCTGTAAGAATCGTTATCGATAAAATTAATTTGAATAATGTCACTTCCCTAGTCATATGATATTGACAGAATTCATTTGACAAGAATAAATACACATAAATAATATATATAGGGTATTTTAGTAGGTAATTTAACATACAAAATTATATATATTTCATTAAAAATATGTGTTTTAATATATTTTATAAATAATTCTAAATATATTTAAATCGCCGGGTTCCAGGTACGATTCCTGGTCGGGACACAATAGATATTTAATTTATTTGTTTTTTTTCATGAGTTTGGTACGCTAGAGACATCGGCTTGCCACTTGGCTTGGCATGATGGGCTAGTAAAGTTGGCTAAATATAAATTCGCATAATTAAAAAAAATAGTAACAAACAATAAGCATGGTTTTTGACTACACCAAAAGGAATACGGTCGTGGTGATACTTTACTTTTTTATCGCAAAATAGTCGTAGTGATTACGATTTTGAATTTTATGATTTAGAAAGCCTATCTCCAACAAATTAGGTCCTAGGACTGTTCTAGGGGGCATTTATCTAATGAATAATGATCTAGAAATTATTAAAGTCATTTTTACATATAATATTATTCCAATTTTAATTGAAATATACAGGAGGCACTTATTTGTTCCCGTTTAAGATACTATCTTAGAAACTGAATTCTATGTTAGCTGTTAGTTTAACATAATTTGACGTGAAGTTCAATCGATATTATCACGTAACAACAATATAATTGACTTCGATATTTAAAAAAAAAACCGTTATTGCTTGATATTAACTTATTTATTTTATTAATAGAAACGAGTGTAGGTAAATAAAACAATGGTTATAAATGATATACAATACCCGCGTTCTGTTTATAGAACTAAATGCTAACATTTGTCATTCCACTGCCAAAAACATTTATGAATCGGACAGTTTATGCTAAAAATTTAAGCATGTAATGTTAGCGCGGCTTATAACTAGAACATAAGGATTTTATAGTTTAGGTTAGTATAAAACAACGATTTTAAAACTATAAATATATAAAAACTATAAAAATATTTAGCCAAATTACGCACCTTAGTAAGGTCGTAGCATTAAAATACATACGAATTTCACACTCTCATAGGCATACACTCGCCACGAGCTGGCATTTTTTTTTTTAAATTCTTTATTGCACCAAAACTTAAAATTAGGTACATAGGCGAGTTTAATGCCTGTGAGGCATTCTCTGACCTTTGGGCTGGTGAGAGATTATGGGCAGGGTGCAACAATCTAATAATAGTAGTCTAATTTATAAATACACTACATACCAATCAATTACATAAACTACATGCAAGTATTATGAACATATACATACATACATATATATGTTCATAATACTTGCATGTAGTTTATGTAATTGATTTGGTATATACATACATATATATATATATATGTATGTATATGTTCATAATACTTGCATGTAGTTTATGTAATTGATTGGTATGTAGTGTATTTATAAATTAGATATATTTATTATATATATATATATATATATATATATATATATATATATACGAGTATACACAAATAAACATATTGCGTGCCAAATATTCAATGTGTACTGGATGCAGTGTGCTCCTGCTTATCAAGAAACCATTTAGTGACTAATGTTTAAAAACATTGACAGATGGTACCCATCTAATGGCCAGTGGTAGGTTGTTCCTCTGGCGGGCTGCAGACACAGTGAAGGAATCTGAATATCTGCTAGAAGAGTGGGATGGGATTTTGAGTTATCAATATTTTTTTGAGATATCAATATTTGTTGATATCTATTTAATCGACAATATATAACCATACAAGGCAAGAAACTAAACGGTTTAAGAATTAATATACAAAAAAAAGGAATATTAACACATAGTGCGCTACACAGAAAGTACAGATCAATCGGTACAGAATTAAGTAGTGTTTGATAGTCATTGCCGGTTGTAGTCGTGTCCGATGTGCACTTTCAAATTATGATTTAATTATTTCACGAACAATATGCCGACCTGCGAGCTACGGAAGCGTAAAACACGTTCTTCGAAGAAGAACCTTGTGTCAGTTTATTTTTGTAAGTATTGGTGATTAAACTAATATATTTTTTTAGTTTCTACACTTCCACTACTCGATTATAGATGGCGCTATAAAGATGCACACAATTATAGCATTAAAAATACCTTTCATAAGGTTTACATTATTTATAAATTATAAGTAAATTTGGTGTTTTTAAAATGGTTTCGATTATAAAATAATTTAAAGAAACGGGACCTCATATATATTTTTTTCTTTTGATGATTGATCATCATCAATCACCATTTCATTCCATTTGCAGTTGAAACGATGGGCCCGTGGTCCGAGGAGGCTCTTGTGTTCTCCCGCGAGCTTGGTAAGAAACTCCACTTGGCGACGGGTGACCCTTTGAGTAGAGAATATCTTGTTCAAAGGGTCAGCGAGTATCCTCAGCACACTACGCCCATCGAATAGTCGTAATTTTATTTATTAATTTTTAGTTTTTATAATTTAGTTCTTAATTTATTTTATTTTTTCTTATAAAGTATTCCATTCAATTTGTTTTGCGATGAAACTTATTTTACTTTGTAGGTAAGACTACAACTAATATGGATCGGAAAAGAACGTAACTTAGGTTTAATCGACACAAAATTATTAAAATTGGGCTGCTGACCTATTTAGGATTTAAATGATAGCATTCTTACAACCACCACCGTTCTAGAGTATGTATATTTTAATAAATGCTACCTCGATATCGATAAATTGTTTTTAATTCGCAACATCACTAAAGGCAAAGCTATTGTCGGTCCGTCCATCAATGCGCGCGACGAAGTGTTTATGAGTGCCATAATTCATAGCAATAATATTTAAATGACACTAACAACCGGTATCATAAATTCATTAGTGTTTGTTAAGCTTATTATTATCGGTGTATTGATTAATGGTAGCTCGGGGAGATGAGAAAGTACCTGCATTTATGCCTAACATTTTTTTTATTTCTTTTTTTTTAACATGCATCCCAGCTAGCATGGGCTATCTTGGATGCGGTTTGAGGTACCCTCCCTGGTGGTAAGCCCTTAGTTTATTTTATAGAATAGTTTTAATTTCATAGGTATTTTTAGTTTAGTTTTATTTATAATTAGTTTTAATAAATAAATAGTTTAATAATTAGTTTTTTAATCTATAAATATTTTAATATTTTTGTATCTACTTCGAATAAATATATTATGTATTTATTAGTATGTAGTGTATGTATGTCTTAGTACGTAGTATAGTAGTATATTGTTTGTTATCTTATCATATCAGCACTACTCTTCATCTCATACTCTCCCAAAGGTTAGATGTTAGAAAATGCCTTGTAGGCATTATACCTCGCCTTTGTACATTTTTTTTCGTGCAAAAAAAATTTAATAATAATAATAATATATTTAACCTTTATTTTTTTATTTATTAACTTTGTTACCGCTTTCTCCGTAACGTTTCAATGACGCGCCGCCCCGGGTAATATATTTATTGACAAAAACTAATTTACAAGCGAAACATATTACAGTGATCCCCACACTCGGCACTGCCAGACATGTGGTGATCTCGTAATTACATAATAAAAAATAGAAGAAAAAAAAAAAAAAAAAAATAGCAGATGTACAAATCACAGTACAATCTACATAGTAATACCTAACTGTCTTGTCTCCGCAGGGACTAACACCAGGAGACTGTAATTGACATACACTAAACAATCGCTTCTTAATTAAAGTTATATAACAGAGATAAATACAAAATTTAAATTTAAAAAAGTATATGAAATTAAAACTAATATTAAATCTTAAAATATTTACATAAACGATTTATCTATGCATGCACAAATAATAAAATATAAAAAAAAACTAATCTATTTACAAGCTTAAAAAAAACAATAAAAGTAAAATAAACAAAATAAAAAATAAAGCATGATTTTGGACTACTCCGCAAGAACTTACGCTCGTAAGATAATTTTATCTTTATAATCCAATTCTTTCCAGTTACAAATTACCGAAGCATGAATTGCACCCACCTGTCATATTTTTGCATATCTAAGACAGCTGTCATTCTTCAATGAAAGCCGTTCTTTCATTATCGTTCGCAAGTGTACCGTAATCGAAAAATGGCACAAATAAATTGGTGGCTCGGTAATAAGAACGATTTTCCTAATATCCTAAAAAGGTGATGAAGCCCGGCATGTAGTAGTATCATCGCGAGCGTTTCCCTTCCGGGGTAGTCAGAAACAACGCTTATAAAATTAAATTAAATTAAATACCAAACTCGGGAAATATCGCAAATAAATTAAATATTAATTTTAACTAAATAATAATTATTTAACTGCCTCCGTGGTCTAGCGGTTAAGTCCGTGGATACCGTTATTACCAGGAAGAATACATAACGGACATAACACAATTTTTAAATACACTCTATATTTTACAATTAAGAGTTTTTGGAGATCAAAAGCTTCCTTTCCGAGCGTTTTACGCAAAACGGCTTTCGGAAATAGACTGAAATAAGTTAATAATATTCATTAAATCTAAAATCTAAGACCGATAAGGACAAGATCATTAAACGGTCTAAGTAATTATACAATAAAAGTTTATAGAAACCTTTATATTTTTCTTCTAATCGAAAAATAAAAGTCACAAAGGGCTCTTAAGACTCGGAGGTACCGGGTTCGAATCCTGGTCGGACACAAAAATATTTATTAATGTAAATAAATACATTCAATTATTATTAAATTTTTTCGTGATATTTCTCGAGTTTGGTACGCTGGAGACATCGACGAGCTTGTCATGATTGGCCTATAGTAAAGTTGGCTAAATGTAAAACCGCTTATTTATAAGCGTGGTTTCTGACCACCCCGAAAAGGAAACGGTCGTGATGATACTTTACTTTACTTTTTATTTATTTATTTAAATTAATAAATATAATTGTGTCCCAACCTGAAATCAAAACCCGGTACCTCCGAGTCTAAATCCACGAATTTAACCGCTAGACCACGGAGGCAGTTATCATCCTATCATCATCAAGGTATGTACCAATGAGAAATACACTTTTCCTCGGAGAGCACGTTAAGCCGTCGGTCTAGTTTCCACTAATACTAGTACCTACTCATGGAATCGTTAATAATTGACATCAGATCCACGCCAACCCGTCTGGCCAGCGTGGCAAGTGTGAAGCACGGGAACAATGTTTTTTTTTAAGACGGAGATCAAAAAATCGTCTAACAATACGACCACAGCCTGAAGTCCACCGCTCGCGAGGTGGTCGCATGACCGAATCACCGTGGGTCTGATTCGTGGCTACGGAGTAAAGGCACTCGTTCGTGGCGTAAGAAACGGTGGTTTTGTAAATCTATGACAAATTTACATGCCGGGTTCCAACAGCGACCTCATTTGGATTTTTAGAAAGCTTTTTTACAACCAATCCACCGCTGGCATAGTAATAAAGTATCAGAAATAAATTAAATAAATTATTGTGTCCCGACCAGGAATCGAACCAGGTATAAATCTGCGCTTGTAATCATTAGACCACGGAGGCAGTTCAATGTTAAACAGTGAATATTAACCAATAAATACTGATTGGCTATTTCTTAGAAATAAGATGGAATGACCGTAATAGCGATAGACGTGATACAGTTTATCGCTGTTCAATGGTAAAATGAAGTTTTTTATTTGCTAGCTATAAAAATAAGTTGGGCAAAAATTTTACCTTAAAAACGATAAAGTTTTCGAAATATAAGTTCAGGTAAGTTATACAAACAGACAGATATATATGCTGTGGGGTCACATGTGGTGAGACTATAGTCTATGTCGGTCCCAGGGTTCCAAGTACTTATACCATCAAAATTTAAACTAGAACGCGAGACAAACATACAAAATACAGAGATCTAAACCAAGCTTTTTTTTAACATAACTGTTGCTTAGTTGCGCGTCAGTCTGCTTTGCCGTCTGCGACGTTTGCACTAATGCACAATTGCAAATTAAAGTGGTGTGAACGCTTTTTTATTATTCTCGAAGGGAGTCGGTAATTAGTCGGCTGCCATGTGTCTATTTTAAATTAATATAATATATAACAGTGTAATATACGTGTAATACGTAAATAAGTGACACGTTTAATTGTTCTAGGCACCACAAGTGGCATGAGGGTCGCCTCACAAAATATTTGGCTCCCATTAAACACTCAATCCAATTACTAACTTCTTAAATACTAGCATCGAAATGGCGACCGTGACCACTTTGCCAAGACTGTAGCGACTAAGGACAAGACTTAAAGAAAATATATAAAATTAAATTGCTATAAAAAACAATATGTTTATTTAATTTCACAAACAATATAATTAATTTTGTATGTGGTAGGTATATTAATATTATTTACTACACCTGTAACATTTTGGGATCAGGCTCCAATTGCCGGCAAAGTGTTAGGGACTGATGTCATTCATAAGTGTCTGATTCCAGTCGCTAACATTCATGGATCTTGCGCGCGACTTACCATGAGGTGGGTGCAAAGTCAAGTAGTTCAAATATTAAAAAAAAAACGTTTAATTTTAGTAGTATTTTAATTTTCTTTTGTATGTTCTTTTATTTGCACCTAACTTCCACACAAAATGTTAGAAAAGTCCTTAAGGTTGACCTTGTTGAGTATAGGGGCATAGCGCCTTTGTATAGTGCAAAATGTATTAAATAAAAAAAACTTTTATTTTCTTCTACTTTTGCCATACAGCCACGAATTGCAGATCCATTGCACACTATGTGAGTCGGAATGTATATAATTTTTCATAGAAACGCGTAAAAAGTCTCCAGACCACATTATTAGACCGAGTGGGATTCCTACATTCGATTCCCGATCATATTAACAATCTTGTCGCCTGGGACCGTTATAACCTGAGACCAAAGACATATACAGGGTGGATTTTTAATATTTATTTTACAAAATATTTATAACATCTATAAATATGTATATTTCTTAAACTATATAAAAAAACTGCCTCCGTGGTCTAGCGGTTAAGTCCGTGGAATTACAATCGGAGGTACCGGGTTCGATTCCTGATCGGGACACAAAAATATTTATTAATGTAAATAAATACATTTAATTAATTTATTTGTGATATTTCTCGAGTGACGAACTTCCACTTGTCATGATTGGCCTATAGTAAAGTTGGCTAAATGTGAATCCACTTATTTGTAAGCGTGGTTTCTGACCACCCCGAAAGGGAAACGGTCGTGATGATACTTTACTTTACTTTTCTAAATATGTATATTTTCTAAACTATATAAAATAAAAAGTTTTTTTTCTACTTAAATTGTAATTGTGTTAGAATTATTTATTTAAAAAGGCATGTATTACTGTGAATACAATTTAGCCCAAATACTAGTAGTAATATGACCCAACTTAACAGAAATGGGGTGACAGCAACATATCCAGAAAGACAAAAATTCACATCGTGAGAACACTTGTCTTCTCCATATTTCTGTACGGTTCGGAGACATGGACCATAAAAGCCGCGGATAGAGCGAGGATTGATGCGTTTGAGATGTGGTGCTGGCGTCGTTTGCTCAGAATTCCTTGGACCGCACGACGTACTAACATCTCTGTGCTCGAAGAGCTTAAGCTGACCAGGGAGCAAAGACTCCGAATTCTGCAATACTTTGGCCACATTGCAAGAAGAGAAGACGATAATCTAGAAAAACTTCTAATCACGGGCAAGGTAGACGGTAAAAGAACAAGAGGGAGAAGCCCCAAGCGATGGTCCAGTCAGGTGACTGACCACCTGAACATCCCTGTACACCAGGCCATCCACTACGCCGAGGACCGAAACCGTTGGAGACGGCTGGTGGATGAGCTGCGTCTGCGACGGAGTCACGATCCCCATCAGTGGGGTACCGACTAAGGAGGAGGAGGAGGACTAGTAATATATATATAAATATAAATATTTCCAGACAGGTCACACAGCGCCATCTAATTTCCGTAGTAAGCTACGAGGCTTGTGTTACGGAAACTAGATGGTTGATAAACTACATATTATACTTTTTTTTTTTGTAAATATATACATATTATACATATAAACACCCAGACCGAGACAAATTGTACAATGCACAACTTGCCCCCGGTGGGAATCGAACCCACGACCTCCCGAGTTCACGGCAACGTTTGTTACCACTAGACCACGGAGGCGGTCAATATATATATATATATATATTATACTATAAATAGTAAATGATTGTCTAGACTTAGTAATTTCAGAGTAAACCTTCCACGGTAAATTCGCCATTACTATTCCTTGCCGGCCATTTTCTAACTAAATACTCTAAGGCAGTAAATAGTCGAGTCGAAGGTTAAAATATTCACTCCAATCGTCTATAATTCTATCAGACGATATGTATGACTTAATCCTAATGGTCTCTCTTGCCTACATAGTAAAGTATTATCACGACCGTATCCCTTCCGGGGTGGTCAAAAACCACGATTTTTTATTATTTAGCGGATTCACATTTAGCTAACTTTACTATTGGCCCATCATGACATGTAGCACACTTATCGATGTCTCTAGCGTACCAAACTCGAAAAATATCACTAATAAACTATTGTGCACCGACCAGGAATCGAACCCGGTACCCCTGAGTCTAAATCCACGGACTTAACAGCTAGACCACGGAGGCAGTCGACCTATCCAGATATGTTCTAAAAGGCCCATCTCCAGCAGTGGAGGTCTGGGACCCTGTGTTCTAGGGGCTGTAGTGATAATGATGATTTCTCGTGTTTGGTACGCTGGAGATATCGACGAGCTTGCCACTTGTCATGATTGGCCTACAGTAAAGTTGGCTACATGTGAATCCGCTTTACTGACCTTAAAGTTTTATTCAGAATCGACCCGCGCTTAGCAGTGACTTATTGGGTTTAGTGTTTACCTTCCCCAGGAATCGAATGGTTGTGTCAATCCGTGTAACTTGACTCTAATTAAGTTAAATAATTTCTTGTGTCTATAACCGACTTAAAGTCTATCTAGACTTGCGGCCGACCGCAACTTTGCGGTGTGGAATCGCCCATTACCTTTAGTACGAGCAAATATGTTTCCCATTGAAAAACAATTACTTTTGCATTATCCATATTCTTGATAATATTATAAATGTGTATCCTCGCCAAGGCGTCTGGCTAGCGTACACTAGGCCAAATTCTCCAGATATGTGTTCTGGAAGGCCCGTCTCCAGCAGTGGAGGTCTGGGAGGCTGTAATGATGAATGGTGATTCCAAATGTGAAATAAGCTTTTTTATAGGCAATAATGGCTACTGTGGTAATGTGGTGGTCGCTTATAATAGGTGCAACATCTAACTTCTGATTTAGTGTTAAGTACAAATAAGTGTGTGATGTTAGCACTGTTGGCTACCCTATTATAAATAAATAAATAAATAAGGTTTGTCTGTATATATACAGTGTGTGTTCGTCACTCTTTCACGCCTATAGTAATAGATCGATTTTGTTTAAATTTGTCATAAATATTTGTCAGCCATATCTGTTTTTCTGTTTAATACGCCTTCCCGCCTATATTACTGAACCGATTTTGATAAATTTTGGCAACAATGTTCATTAGTATCCATGGACGGACATAGGATATATAACGTCTTCATCTGACCACAACATGTGACCCCACAGCCATATATCTGTTTGTATGTTTAATTTACTCTTCCGCCTATACTACAAAACCGATTTTCACGAAATTGGGCAGAAATGTTCATTAAAACCCATAGACATAGGATATAACGTCTTCATTTGACTACAACATGTGACCCCACAGCCTTATATCTGTCTCAGTAAGTCTTGTTTCAAGCGGTGTTATTTTTATTTATATAAATATCACCATCGCAAGCTTACAATATTAGTTATCCTTGAAACAAATAGGTGGTAGGCGGACTGATGGTGGTAATTTTCCCAGCCTGCCGGGGAAGTATCCAACGTTCATGCCGATAAACCACTTAAAACTAGAAAAACCATATTTTTTTATTAGTATGAGCAAGAAGGATACAACTGCCTCCGTGATCTGGCGTTAAGTCTTTGGATTTAGACTCGGAGGTACCGGGTTCGATTCCTGGTCGGGACACAAAAATATTTATTTATGTAAATGTATTCACATAATATTTAATTTATTTGTGATATTTCTCGGGTTTGGTACGCTGTAGATATCGACGAGCTTGCCACTTGTCATGATTGGCTTATAGTAAAGTAGGCTAAATGTGAATCCGCTTATTTATAAGCGTGGTTTCTGACCACCCCGAAAGGGAAATGGTCGTGATGATACTATATAACGTTATGTGTATGTATTATTAGTATTTAGTTTATTATAGTATTTACTATTGTAGTTTAGATAATATTACATATTTATTACGTTATCATATTTCTCTAATTGCACCTACCTTATGTCTTTAATGTTCTACAGTGTCCCTAAGGTTGGCTGTCAGAGAATGTCTAGCGACATTAAGTCCGCCCCTTGTATATATTGTGCAATAAAGTTTTAATAAATTAATAAATATAGTCGATAAGTTACAGAATTGCCCCGTTGATTGTTTTTCCGTAAAATCTCTTGGATATAATCTATTCAATGGCGCATTTGAAGGAAATATATTCTTCTGTTTTTACAACGCGTAACAAGATGGAATGTAACGCATTTGCATCCCCAGTCAACGTTGATTTACATTAGTTTGAGAATCTTAGAAAGGACGTACCTATATAATTACATGTTTATGTTTATGTTTATTCTGTTACAACCATACATTCCCACCGGAATTCGGTTAAGTCCATAGTTATTAGTTATTCTTGTGCACAATTTACACATTGAAATATACATTGATTTGTCCTGCCTGGAGAGTGTTATGGAACTATAGGCAAGGAACAGGACTGGAGGTTAATGTAGCATTTGAGTTGAGATACCAACACAAAACTAAATACAAATTCTTAAATTATTATAAATAAAATTAAATACTAGTTGCAGCTGTAAAAGGGCCTTGTAAAACTTAAAATTAATTAATTATGTTCAAAATGTATAAATAAAAATTATATAAATATATATATATAAATGTTCAAATTAAATTATGCAGCTGTAAAATGGCCTTGTAAAACTTAAAATTAATTAATTATGTTCAAAATGTATAAATAAAAATTATATAAATATATATATATAAATGTTCAAATTAAATTATGCAGCTGTAAAATGGCCTTGTCAAAATATATATTAATAATTGTTATGATGTCATAATCTATACTAGTTGTAGCGGCTGTATAAGGGCCTTGTCTTATAATATATATATATATATATATATATATATATAGATATACTATAGCTTTCAATGGCTTAATAATAGCTTATAATGAGCAACCACTATCCTATACTACTATCCCTTAAAGCTTCATCATTCAGTTTAAGTTATAAGTACGTAGGGATCACCGTAACTCACCACTTCATCCCATTTGCAGTTGAAACGATGGGTCCGTGGTCTGAGAAGGATCTGGCGTTCTCTCGTGAACTTGGGCAAAATCTCCGCTTGGCGATGAGTGACCCTTTAAGTAGACAATATTTTGCTTAAGGGGTCAGCCTTGCCGTTCAACGGGAGATCGCAGCGAGTGTTATCGGAACACTACGCCAATAAGACGGTTATAAGTTTTAAAATTAATATTTGTAATGAAAAAATAATTAATTTATTCGAAGTAATATACAAACAGTAATAAATAACTACAATATTAAATAATATAATAAAACACCTAATATTAAAAAAAAAACAAAAAAAAAACACGTATGCACTATCACTGTTAAAGCTTTGCTATTGAATATTCAACTTAAATACGTTTACTATTAGTAGGTTATTAGGAACGAATTTAGTCTCCGCATTTTAATGTTTTATACTTTATTCATTTTTTTTTAAATTGTCTTTAAAGGACATTGTACAGAATACATCAGTCCTAAACACGTAATTTATTTGCATAATATATGTTCATAACAGAGTTCATAACCGAGTTGGGGTTCATCAAATTCCAGATGCTGCAGAATTTGATGCTTTTCTTGGAGTCACTCGCGGCGTTATAGCTCAAACACGTCGGGTAAAATATGGGAGTTGACAGCGCGGGAAAACCACAAAAAATAAACTGCTACTTGTGCCCCATATTTATAGTACAATTTATCGTTTTCAATAATTATTCACATTATAGCACATTATTAAACAAAACAACACCACTTTTGATCAATAATATCCACAGAAAATTAATTTACGAAACAAAAACTTGCACTTGAGATGTTCACGCAAAATGGCGCGAACTTTTTTTTTTGTTTTATGCAGTTTTTTCATATATAAAGTTTAAGCCGTGGGGTGTTCCCGTGGGATATTTCCCGATTTTTAGAGTGATCTGGCAACAGTAAGACTGATCTTCATCAGTAAAGTAGACTCTGTATTCTAGGAGCTGGCAATGATGATAAAAATAAATAAAATATAGGTAGAATCTTTGACATGACATTTCGATTTGATCGTTCTGAGTAGGCCGCACTGCGTGAGTTCATTATTCGAATACTATTCGAATGATATTCGATTTTGCATCCGAAATGACGACGCATCGAATTCTGAATGAAGCTATTTGTTGAATTAAAGTAAGGCTGCTGACACACTTATCACTTAAGTTTTAAATGATCATATAACAATTCGGTGACTTTCTTTTTTACTCCGGTTAAGCACAGACTATAAAGTCTAGGTCCAAGAATCATAATGGACGTAGCATGCGCTTGGAAAGCGTGTCCGGTTTTTGTTGGTGTACAGTAATAGAATCTGTATTAGTGTGCGTACTAGTGAGGTTATCGCTTAGAATAATGACAAGGGTTATCGACAGAATTCTTGAACTATTGACATATAGGTTTTTTTACACGAAAAAAAAAATAAAGTTGTAATCACGGAGTCGTTGCATCAAATAATAGTAAAATAACAGCGGTAAAAGCGGGAGCCGCAGCTGAAAGCGCAGTCTGGCAAGCGGCGCAAATACGTATCTATAGTCAAAGACTACGTGTTTGTGCCGTTTGCTGTAGAGACCAAAACCCGTGGGGTTCAAGCGCTAAAACATTTTAAAAAAACATCACCTCTTGTCTTATTGTCAAGGTGACAAGAGGGCTGGTTCCTTCCTTGCTCAGAGAATCAGCATTGCGATTCAGCGAGGAATTGAGGACAGCGTTCTTGCCACCATGCTGCGCGGACACGATTAATATTGAAATTAGGTTTAGGTAAATTTTTTTGTAGTTATAATTTAGTTTTTTGGCTTTATTTCTCTAATTACATTTTTGATTATAAAATTAGTCTAAATGACACTATTTTGCGTCTTTAGAAAGAAGGTCCTAAGTAGGTATTTAAAAATATGAACACAGAGGAACCTGTCTGGCCGTTTTAGTGGCAGCTTGTTCCATTGGCGAGCGGATGACACGGTGAACGAAATTTAATAAAAAGTTAAAATCAAAATATATTTATTCACGTAAACGTATTACAGGCATTTATGAAACGTCATTAATTATTTTGAATGATTCTACTACTGCTAGTGGAAGACTAAGCAGCAAAGTCGTCCAATGAATAAGCTGTTAGCAGAAGACCTGCAGCTTAGCAGATCCTAGTGACCTGCCAATGCTGATTGAGAAAAGAATCTGCAAGAAAGACTTAGCTATATCAGGTTTACAAAGTAAAATATATTCATTCACGTAAACCTATTACAGGCATTTATGAAACGTCATTAATTATTTTGAATGATTCTACTACTGCTAGTGGAAGACTAAGCAGCAAAGTCGTCCAATGAATAAGCTGTTAGCAGAAGACCTGCAGCTTAGCAGATCCTAGTGACCTGCCAATGCTGATTGAGAAAAGAATCTGCAAGAAAGACTCAGCTATATCAGGTTTACAAAGTAAAATATATTCATTCACGTAAACCTATTACAGGCATTTATGAAACGTCATTAATTATTTTGAATGATTCTACTACTGCTAGTGGAAGACTAAGCAGCAAAGTCGTCCAATGAATAAGCTGTTAAGAGAAGACCTGCAGCTTAGCAGATCCTAGTGACCTGCCAATGCTGATTGAGAAAAGAATCTGCAAGAAAGACTTAGCTATATCAGGTTAACAAAGTAAAACGTATATTAAATTAATAAACTGCTGGAACTTTGGGACTATTCATTTTAAATTTTAAATAACCTTAAAATGTCACTAGAGTGTTCAAAGCCTTATTTATACTTATGAAGTTATACAGGATATCGTCATATTCTTAAGCTTTTTGTTGGTTATCGCAACATTGTAGCAAATATACTCTATTTAATACTAAATATGTTAAAACGTAAACAAAATTTACAAAAAAAATCGTAAAATAAATATTTTATTCGAAGTAATAAGTTTAAAAAAATGGTGTCATCGTATTATTTAAATGGTTCATAAGTTATTTAATGGTATCATATGTAGTATATGTATTATTAGTATTTAATATATCATAGTTATTAGTATGTATTTAGTAATATCATTGTATTTTTATGTATATAGATTTATTTATTATTATTATATATAAATTTTTGCACCTACCTTACATTTGAAATGGTCCCCATTGTCCCTAAGGTTGGCTGTCAGATAATGTCTAGCGGCATTAAGTCCGCCCCTTGTATAACGTGCAATAAAGTTTTAAATAAATAAATAATGTACAAACAGTATAAAATAATTACAAATTAAATAATTAAAAATAAAACTATAAATAACCAAAAAAACAAACTACACTACAAATAAACTAAAATTATAAACGAATGGGCGTAGTGTGCCGAGGACTGAAGCAAAATATTCTCTACTTAATGGATCACTCGTCACCAAGCTAAGTTTTTCCCCAAGCTGACGAGAGAACGCCAGAGCCTCCTCGGACCACGGACCCATCGTTTCGACTGGAAATAGGATAAAGTGGTCATTTACGATGATCTCCGCGTACTTGCTGCGTTTAAGGCGCGCGGCTGACTCTGCAGCGTCCCCGGGTGTCTTATGGCTGGATGTCACATGTGAGGGACAGAGTGTGCATCCTAAACCAGTGCACGGCCTCGTTTGTATGGAATCAACGACATCCTATATGGGCGACATAACGCATGTGCCAGCCATCCCCACGCTCAACCAGGCCCTTAGGGTGAGGACCGGGACCCGACACACGTGCTACCACTGCAATGACCTTCTTAGGAAGGGACGACCACCGGACACGCCACAACATGAGAACCTGAACACTGACAACATCGTTCGAGACACACACAAACATCAACATAACAAATAGATCTTAGGAACCCACATGTCGCTGTGTAATTCTGTAATGCTTCGTCGTAATTATGTAATTCTTCGTCGGTATCCAGAAGTCACCAATAATAATTATCATTATCACAGCCGCTAGAACACAGAGTCGTAGACTGTTAAAGATGGGCTTTCCAGAAATTTCTAGAAAAATTGGGCTATACTCGCCACGGCCAGACGGGTTGGTGAAGGTCTGATCTATTTTTTTTAATGACAATGTATACGATTCCACAAGTTGGTTTTAGTGGAACCGAGACTGACGGCTTAACGTGATCTCCAAGGTACGGGAAAGGTGCTGTTGTAAATCCATGACAAACTTACGTTAAATAATCATTCTTTTTAGTCGCCACACTCTTGGCAGAGTAGTCGAATTCGCTGTTTCCTGCTGTAGTTTCCCTGGAGCAGTCATGTAGGGGATGATCCATTGCAGCCTTCACTCGGTCAGTCCTTCTGCACGCATCCTCTTTCCGTCGACTTTCACTTCGACTACCATGAGCTTGATGGATGTGTCTCCATGACTACGTCAGAAGAATGTGACAATGCGATATTGTACAGTCGAGGAAAGGTGTAGATCCCCGGTTGTTTTATACACGACATGTGACCTTGTGCCTACCTGATGGTAAGTAGCGCGCGAGGTCCGTGAATGTTAGCAATTGGAATCAGACACTTATGACTGACATCAATCCCTAACACTAAGCCGGCTTGACAGAACATGACGGCAATTCGAGCCTGATTCAAAAACGTGTAAATACGCTTTACTGGGTTTATCGGCACGAACGGTGGATACTTTCCCGCCCCGGCAGACTGAGCAAATAACCACCATCAGTATGCCTACTACCTATTTAGATCTATTCAGTTCCTCCAGTATAGATTTTTGGTTAGAAACTCAATTAAATAATACTTAACTATATTGTTTACTTTTTAACACATTTGATGTGAAATGCACTATTTATAGTACTTGACGCTTCACCAGAGATCAAGTGACTTGTATGTGGGATTTTTATTCTAATAGCTATAAAATAAGCTATAATAAAATATTGTTTTTGTATGTTTATTTTTGCTAAATATGTCATTTATAAACAGAGAAGCTACTAAGGGGATTGCTATTTTAACTAGCTTTGCCAGATCACAATAGCACGCGATTTGTTGATTTAAAAAAAAAACAGATTTCTAAGGCAATGATTCCTTAAAGTGCATCCAAAAGTCACTTAAGTGTCTTTTTTACATACTTCACGCCAAATCCGTTGCGGGGTAGGCAGAGACAATTGAGCGCCACTTCTCACGATCACCACATACCTCTTTAGCTTCTTCAACAGTCATCAACCTCTTCATACATGCCCTTATGTTTCGATGGCTTTTTAATGCACCTTCAGCTATTGTTTTATTTAAAAACTTTTTGCACTATGTACAAAGGCATTTTTACTCGGTCAACCTTAGGGACATTACGAACATGGTATATAACATTTAAAAAGAAAAATAGATAATTAAAATTCTACTAAATCTAATACTAATACCGCGATTGGAAAGCGTCCTTACAACCGAGCCGCCACCTTTCAATGCACTGTTTTATCATAGACTACTTAATTTTTCTCATTCTCAGTTCTTTAAAAGGAATGTATAACTCACCTGTTCGAGGTACAATTTAATTGAGCAATTAATATTAAACACATAAAAAAATATTCAAAGTAACTGGTCTTTTATTGTATGTATGTATGTATTTTTATGCTAAACTAGCTGTTTAACCTGGCGTTGCGTGTGGTCTTAATAAAATAATAAATTATTTATCTCTTCACACCAGATCCTTTGCGGGGTAGGCAGAGACAATTGATTGCCACTTGACACCATCACGACATACCTCTTTCGCTTCGTCGACATTCATCAACCTCTTCATACATGCCCTTTTGTTACGAAGGCTTTTTAATGCACCTTCAGCCAGTGTTTTATTTATTTGGTCGTGATGTGAGTCTCGGTCTGCCAGGGCCTCTTTTACCCACAACTTTCGCATTATTTACCTGGTTCGTCAATCTATCTTCGCTTATCCTTTCAACATGCCTAAACCATCGTAGCTTTTCCCTATTTCTAAGCATAGCTTTCTTTTATACCTACCCTTTTCCGTATTTCGACGTTACGTATGCGGTAATTTACATGGAATAAATAAATGTTCTTTTTGACCTAAAAGTATCATCACAACCGTTTCCCTTTCGGGGCTGGTCAGAAACCACGCTTATAAATAAGCGAATTCACATTTAGCCAACTTTACTATAGGCCTATCATGACAAGTGGCAAGCTCGTCGATGTCTCCAGCGTACCAAACTCGAGAAATATCACAAATTAATTAAATGTATTTATTTACATTAATACATATTTTTGTGTCCCGACTCCCGACCAGGAATCGAACCCGGTACCTCCGAGTCTAAATCCACGGACTTAACCGCTAGACCACGCAGGCAGTTTTCTTGTCTTTTTGACCTAATGAACCAAAAATGAAAATAAATCAATAAAATAATAAAAAAGTTTTTATTTATACATACGAGTATATATATATATAAAATAACCTTTTTTATAGACCGTAATTTTTTATAACCGTTTTTATAGAATAACCTTATATATATATATAAAAGGTTATTCATCATTCTGGATTTATCTCCAACTCCTTCGTAGTAGCTGCCACAAAATTATGGAATGATCTTCCAGTAAACATAAGGCAGGCAAGTAACAGATTGTCGTTTAAAAAACTGGTCTATTCACACTTCATGAATAGCTCTAAACCACGTTAGTAAGTTGTATTTGTGTATGTTTATGTACAAGTTTGTGTATGTATTAGTATTTAGTATATTGATATTGTAATACATATATAAGAATATATAAGTAGGTATATAATATTTGTTGAATTATCCTATAATTGTATAATACTGTTACTTTCATTGCACCTATATTTGTTCAAATTTGTCCCTAAGGTTTGGCTGTCAGAGAATGTCTACGGGCATTAAGTCCGCCTTTGTGCTTTGTGCAATAAAGTTTTTAAATAAATAAATAAATAAATATTCTATAAAAACAATTAGTTTTTGTCTTGAAAAGTTATCAATTAACAGTTAGATCAAATTGCTAGTTCACAGGCAATATAATCGTACAGACTGACAGACAAAGCTTTTTTCACGTTTATATATATATATATACTAAAGAAGCCCTTAACTTTTACGATTAGTGCAAGACATTACGCATACGAGTGCTTAATTATTCTTAATGCACCGGCATTATTTGCAATTTCTTGTAACATGTCCAGCATTTTGTCTTTTGGTTTGCACAAAAATTCCGTACGACATTTTTTTTTATACTAGCACAGACCTTGTGCCCACCTGATGGTAAGTGGCGCGAAAGGTCCATGAATGTTAGCAACAGGAATCAGACCCTCATTTTTTTTTTTTTTTTTAAAGACTGTGAATCAATAAATCATCAATGATACGCCCCCTGCCTGAAGGGCCAACGCGGGTGGGGGTCGCATGCCCGACTCATCCGTGAAGCTTCCTAGTGAAGCCCCAGGGCGCCTACGGACTAAAATCCTATAAACCGTCTCTATCTCACTGTTGGCCCTGTGTGCCTTTACAGCTAAGTCTGAGTCGTGGCTACGGAGTGAAGGCACTCGTTCGCCGCGTAAGACCCTCATTAATGAGATCAGTCCCTAACACTATGCCTTCTTGACTGGAAACGTGTGGATACACTTTATTGGGTTTAACGGCTAGAACGATGGTTACTGCCCCGCTCCGGCAGACCACCAGTCCGCCTACCACCTATTTGTTGTTCTCGTCGAAAATATGTGCCATTTGCAATGATGTCAAATGCCATTTTTTTGCCAAATTACGTGTGGGACTGCCGCGGTAAAGCATTTTTTATCAACTTATGCAATTATAATTATTTATTATTTTACGCTCTGTCTCACCTAGCATTGTGTCTAAAAGAGATAGGTTAGACGATGCACGGCTTTCAACGCCGCACCGCTGTGCCTGTCGGAGTGGGGGGTGTTAGGTTTATTGTCGTTACGGAATTTCTTGATTCGGTCGCCGCGCTCAAAGCCAGCGATAAAATCTATGCTTAAAAATCAAGTAGTACCTCCGTGGTCTAGCGGTTAAGTCCGTGGATTTAGACTCGGAGGTACTGGGTTCGATTCCTGGTCGTGACTCTGCGTCCTCCCGTACGTGGTCTCCACTCTAGAACTCGTCTACTCCATCGTTCATCGGTTCTACGACAGACATGTCCAGCCCATTGCCACTTCAGCTTACTAATTTTGAAGGCTATATCAGTAACTTTGCTTCTCCGACGGATTTCCTCGTTTCGGACTAATTGATATTATTGAATTGTAATTATGATTGAATTTAATTTGTGTAATTTATTTTCTAATTTTAATAATAATTATTATAATTTGCATGTTGTGTGTGCTGCTTGGATTCCAGTCTAGTCCATGTATAAATTAAACGAACTCAAATTTGCAACTGACTGGAATCTGTTTGCACACCTAATAATAAATAAATATTTAAAAAAAAATGATTGGCCTATAGTAAAGTTGGCTAAATGTGAATCCTCTTATTTATAAGCGGAAACGGTCGTGATGATGATGAGTTCCCAAGCTGAGCAACAATCCAAGAAAATGTACAGTCACTGCTTGGTTTTTTTTAATGAAAAAAATGAAGTCGGGTCACTAGCTGAGTGGTGTAATGTTTAGCTAGGCTATCGACCGATTGAAAGTTTTATATAAATTTTCTTTAGGACGTGATAATACTGCAATAAATAATGTTGGGATGAGTAGTGTCGCGCGCGAACAATGGTGATCCCTATCAACGGAGGACAGACGCCGGCGCGTGCAATATTACCTAGGTAACTTGTTTATTGCCATTTATGAATGTACTGGAATTTTCGACAGAAAATCTATAGACGTGTACAGACAAGTAAAGTAAAGTAAAAAAATATTTATTGCACAATATATATCTAAAATAAAATATACATAGGCGACCTTATACCTTAAAGGTAGAGCTAACCTTTTATGTCTATTTATGTATATTATATAATTAACTGCCTTCGTGGTCGGACAGATCGATACTCGTTTTTTTTCTATTTTCACAAAAATATAATAATAATAATAAATATTTCAGACAGGTAAGTTTCCGTGGTAAGCTACGAGGCTTGTGTTACGGAAACTAGATGGTTGATAAACTACATATAATAAAATAAATATTATCAATAAACATAAATATAAAATATTATAAAATACTCACTCAAACGACTGTCAAACAACAACTGCGCGTTTAAAATGACTGACACGTTGGTGAGTACCTGTCGGTAGATGCACAACTACATTCCCTGACTTTTATTGACGAGTGCTGCCATCTTCACGTTGAGGTCGGAAACTTTTCAGACCACCCTCGACCGTGGCGCGGCGCGGGTGTTTTTATAGTTGAGCTTGGGTAGTGAATGGGTTAAGTAACACAATACTGTTGGGTCAAGGACGGACAGAATTTTAGCGAACCATATAAAATCATTTAAGGCTTGGTATCTAGAGAATTTAAATAAATTATAACACAACCTTACGTGTTAAAATTTTGCAAACGTTTAACAATTTCAATAAATTGCTATCTTATTATAAAACAAAGCGGTTAGAAAGCTATTTTTTACAGAGCATAATTTACTGTTTAGCGATGAATGTAACCGCATCAAATGATTGATTGAATTAATCGACGATCATTCACCAGATACGTCAATTATGTACACGATATGTTTACTTACTGTTTCTGATATTTTTTTAATAACTAGTGTTCTGTGGCCCGGCTTCTCCATGTACTATGCTTTTATAAAAAAAACTATAAATTATTTTTTATAAAAAAACATCTGCTAATATACGTGGTCTATTGATAACAAACGTTGCCGTGAACTCGGGAGGTCGTGGGTTTGATTCCCACCGGGGGCAAGTTGTACATTGTATAATTTGTCTCGGTCTGGGTGTTTATATGTATAATATGTATATATTTACAAAAAAAAAGTATAATATGTAGTTTATCAACCATCTAGTTTCCGTAACACAAGCCTCGTAGCTTACCACGGAATTTAGATGGCGCTGTGTGACCTGTCTGGAAATATTTATTTTATTTATTTATTTATCTTCAAACCATCGGGTATAGTTAGGTCTGATGGTAGGCGTCCGGCTGGGATGTCGTTGATTCCATACGTTGAGGGCGTGTACTGGTTTGGATGCCACATGTGTTGACATATTCTGTCAGTCACATGTGACATCTAGCCATAATATAGCTGTAGAGTCAGCCCCACGCCGTAAGCGCAACAAGTATACACAAAGATCATCATAAATCACCACTTTATCCCATTTGCAGTCAAAACGATGGGTATGAGGTAGCTCTCGTGAGCTCTCGTGTGGTTGAGGAAAAACTCCGCTTGCGACCCTTTGAGTAGAGAATATTTTGTTTAAATGCTCAGTATGTCATTTAACCAGAACAAAAAATGGCGGCGATTAGTGTTAGGCAAAAAGCAAAGCTTGCTTTTTTACCGAATTTTGTATGAAAACCATAGACAACCTCCAAGTGGAACTTTCAAAGCAAAATAATGTGAATAAAATTGAAGCGACAAATCTAACATAGGGTTACGAAACAATTTCATAGACAAATGGATATTGTTAAGAGGCAACTGACAAACTAAGATCAATACTTTATGGTCTGAGTAATTGACTATCACGCATTGCATTTTTACCATAGACATACATAAGGGCATGTCCAATCATCGTTACTAACAAATATCTAATTCAAAATCTTTATTTGTTTAACATTGTACACAAAAATATTTATTAATGTATTTGATTAATATTTAATTTATTTGTGATATTTCTCGAGTTTGGTACGCTGGAGACATCGACGAGCTGGCCTATAGTAAAGTTGGCTAAATGTGAATCCGCTTATTTATAAGCGTGGTTTCTGACCACCCCGAAAGGGAAACGGTCGTGATGATACTTTACTTTACTATTGTACACAAAAATATTTATTAATGTAAATATATACATTTAATTAATATTCAATTTATTTATGATATTTCTCGAGTACGGTACGCTAGAGACATCGACGAGTTTGCCATTTGTCATGTTTAGGCCTATAGTAAAGTTGGCTAAATGTGAATTCGCTTTTTAATGGTACATTGTAGGTGATTCCCATTTCAGTTATAAGCCGCGCTAACCTAAGTCAGTATATTTTTTCACATTGATAAGTAAAATGCAAAACAACCAAATTGCGCAGTATGTTACAGTATTTGACATTAGTGTCGATTATACTATAATATTTATTGACATTCTTTTAAAACAATAGAAGAAAATACAATTTCACAGTAGAACGCGAGCGAGACAGAATCCATGTACCAAACTCGAGAAATTTCACAATTAAATCAATTATTTTGTCCAGACCAGGAATCGACACAACTCGAGGACTTAACCACTAGACCACGTAGGCAGTTTTTTTATCAACAGTAGCGTGTTTTACGTTATTAAAAATTAAAAACGTTGTAGTACCTAGTTATATTTATTCGTAGAGATAAAATAAAAGATATTTGAAATTAAAATATAATCTAAAAAAAATAATTCGTAATTTGTTAATAGTTATAAAATATAACCTAATACCTTAAGGATTACCCAATTAAATTTTGTAAGTATAAATTTATTTAAAAACTAAATATCTTAAATTAAAATTACATTTTACAGCCACGAATATAAATTATTGTTAAGGTTATTTTAAATATAAGATGACACGGCCCTTTTACAGCCACGAATATATGTTTAATTGACATATTATTATTATTTACATTGTAAGATGACACGGCCCGTTTACAGCCACGAACTAGTATTAAGATTTGATATTTACTATTATTGTTTTACAGTAAATAATTTATATATATAGTTGACACGGCCTATTTTCAGCTACGATCTTATATTATGTAGTTACAATTACCTTGCTTATGGAATAAATGCGATTATAACACAAATAATTCTAGGTTATTGCCCGTTGCGGTCCAACCATGACTAGCTAACTTGTGTTTGTTTATATTTATTATGTTTTCGTTTTATACTATTTTGGTGCTGACAATATCCAAGTTGTTACAAGATAACCAAAGGAAATAAATGATTTCATTGTGATTTTTGATTTTGATTAATTAATTGCACCTAATCATAATAAAGTACTTAATTGTATAAATATGCATAACTAACTTTATAAATCTTAACTAATTGACTATTATACAGTGTAAACTCCATGTACCGTCACTCGATTTACCGACAAACTCCCTAAAGCGTCGAAATCAATTGGCTTTGGTTGGTTTAGCTTGTCTTCCAATTCTGATTTTTCTTCTCTCCATTTAACGACAACTCTCTGTAACGCCATAAAATGCACAGTCTTCAGTGACGTTATATTTAGATTACACTGTATATTCAGTACAAAAAAAAACAACACAAAAATAGGTATGATTAAAGAATTATATTTTGCAACAAAGTTTGGGCCTAGTTTTGTCAATATATTTTGATGTTTCATTGTATAATTGTTGGTCCTAAAATAGTTTTTAGGCAAGCATTAGTACCTATAACAAAATCGTATTGTTATTGCAAATATTTGTCTATGAATATTCCTATCATCGCATGACATGGGTTCACACCATATGCACATTGTATTGCACGCAATTATATACCATAAATCTTTTTAAATAAATGCGATACTTGAGTGAGATATTGTCATGTGTGTGTAGGCTCATTTGTGCCATTGTAAAATGTCCGATGCATTGAATTAAATTAATATTTAATCTTTAATGCGTTTTGGTCATAGACCACATACGAGTATAAGGACAAGTCGAATACAATAAGAATAAAAAATTTTTTGGGATCTTATGTTTATTTTTTTGTACATTTCACCTATATATCAATCGTTGTATTTTGGTAGTCTGGCTAATGATTTTTTTTTTACTTTTTAAAGTTAATATGTCTAAGATTTTTACAAATTGATTCACAAAATGGAGGTATTTTATGAGCTATTTAAAAAAAAAAACGTATTTTGGATGCATGTTATACTTAATTCAAGAAGTGACAGATGGTAACTATATGATCAAGGGACGCAGAATACCTGGTACGAAACCTATATCCAAAAAGTTTTGAAAGGACTAACCCATTATATATATCTCTGGTTCTGGTATACAACTTTATGGGGTGAGAAATCAAAGTACCTACATGCGTAGTTAATTCAGTTTTAATGTTTGCTTGTATTTTTATTTTATGACCTCTTTTATTGGCTGCCAGTGTGTGATACTTTATGCATGTGATATAATATAATATCTTCAGTTGTCATGGCAACTATAAGCGTATTTTACACCGCCTATAACCGTTCAACAAAGGTGATCTTGGTGGAAATTGACCGTATAGGCTGTGGTTTGCAACCAAATTTTAAAAGCAGGGTTAATTGTTCAGGCTTAAGTCACCTCTGTGGAACGCTGTCGAAAACCAGCTAGCATACAACTTGATGTCCACGCGCGTCAGCTAGCAGACAACTTACGGCCCACGCGTCTACAGCTAGCAGACAACTCGCTGTCCACGGACCGTCGGCTAAGAGACAATTCGCTGTCCACACGCCGACAACTAGTAGACAACTCGATGTCCACGCGCCGACAGCTAGAAGACAACTTGATGTCCACGCGCATCAGTTAGCAGACAACTTGCGGTTCACGCGTCTACAGCTAGCAGACAACTCGCTGTCTACGGACCGTCGGCTAGCAGACAACTCGCTATCCACACGCCGACAGCTAGCAGACATCTAGATGTCCACGCGCAGACATCCAGCAGACAACTCGCTGTCCACGCGCCGACAGCTAGCAGACAAGTCGCTGTCCACGCGCCGTCAGCTCTCGACAATAAGCCCAAATTTCAATGTTCATTCTTTAGCCATGCGGAAGTCTTCTTTCTAATAAGATTTTCGCTTAATGAAATCCCGCTTCTGAATAAGGTCTAAGCACGCCTTAGAATTGTCGCAACATTCACCTGCGTCTGTCAACGATTACAGCAAATAAATTAAATAACAAAAAAAACATTAACCTTTTACAAAGCTATTTAAATTATACACACTAGTTAATTTAAATTTTTATTCAATTACTCCGCCAGACCTAACTACTGGATCCGTAATTTGGTATAAATGGCATAATTATAGTTGGTATACAGAATTTAAAAAAATATGCTGTGCCGGAGTCTATTTCTTTTATCGCAATTGGAAATTGTCAAAATAGTGAATTTCTTTTAGCCCTGCCTACGTCATAATCTTAAATTTATTGCACAAAGTACAAAGGCGGACTTTAATGCCCGTAGACATTCTCTGACAGCCAAACCAAAACAAATTGGAATAAATATAGGTGCAATGAAAGTGATAGAAACAATAATAAAATCATCTTTTAATTTAAAAATATTATATAGTAAAAAAATATATATTATTTGTTGAGAGTGTTTGAATACGAAAGTTTTCATATAATGCGATCTTCCAGCATTGTCGTACGTGGGTACTGGTCAGTGGGCAGTGACAGTGGGTCTGATCGACAAGCTTAACGTCGCTTAAAAAACTATGGAGAGAACTATGTTTGGTATTTCTCTGATGGATAGAGTCCACGTCGACATCCGTCATAGAACCAAAGTTACCGACATAGCCTTGAAAAATAGTAAGCTAAAGTGGCAATGCGTAGGGTTCTGGAGTGGAGACCATGTACGCTGAGTGCGACGACCAGATGACCTGAAAAAGGTCGCTGGTGGGGGCTGGATGAGAGAAGATTGTGTGAAATAGCGAGAGTTGGTGGTGGCCTTAAGAGATAATCATATAAGCTATAATATCGATTGACAAGGTTAGCTGGTGGATAATGCCTCACGGCATAAAGCTCGCCTGTGCACAATAATTTTAAGTTATTTTAGTTTTTATGCGATGAAGCATTTTTATTATTATTATTAAAAGGGTTTAACGTGTTTTGCATCCCTCTCGCTCGCACAATCCAATACTTTCAAAGATGTTTTTAAAAAAAGAAAGAAAAATATTTTTTCTTCAAATAAACATAAAAGTTTTTTTTTATACTAGCACGACATGATGGTAACTGGTGGTAAGTGGCGTGCAAGGTCCATGAATGTTAGCAACTGAAGTCAGACACTCATAACTGCCATCAGTCCCTAACACTATGCCGGCTTGACTAGATGCTTTTTCACACTTCGCTTGAAGGACTCCAAGTTATAGGAAAGTGGAAACACAGAGGCTGGAAGAGCATTCGACATCTTTATTGTACGACAGATGTATGAGTCACCAAATTTATACGTACGCGAAGGGATGGTGACTACGGTATGTGGGTGCATATTCTGACCTGTGCGTGTGATTCGGTTGCGGAATGGAGAGGGAGGGATTAGGTTATAGAGTTCTTCGGAGCAATCACCGTAGTATAGCTGGTAGAACACGCTCAGAGAAGCCACATCTCGGCGAAGCTGCAGGGCAAGCAAGTAGACTTAAAATTAAAAGTGTGTGGTGATAAATAGGGAATGAGCTCAGCATTGAGTTTCAACGCTCTAAGAGTCACAGCCCTGGTTTCCAGCTAATCCAATTGGATTATATATTCACTTTTGAGTTTTGAGAAATTCTATCAACTTTTTAGAAGATGGTAATCATATATATGTTTTAGCAAAATAGAGGAAGATCGTTATAGATATATAGATAAATTATTTATTGCACAGAAAATAATACATTTTACAGTACATAGGCGAGCTTAATATCTAAAAACATTTTCTAACAGCTAACCTTTGGGAGATTAGAGCAGGGATTGTAAGGTAATATTTGATATAAAGAGATTTATTGAGTAAAAAACTTATAACTAAAAAAAATACGATATTAAATCTATAACATAAATACATAGATAACATATACATACACTGGTTACATACTATATATATATCGACCGCCTCCGTGGTCTAGTGGTAACAAACGTTGCCGTGAACTCGGGAGGTCGTGGGTTCGATTCCCACCGGGGGCAAGTTCTACATTGTATAATTTGTCTCGGTCTGGGTGTTTATATGTCTAATATGTATATACTCGTATTTACAACAAAAAAAAAGTATAATATGTAGTTTATCAACCATCTAGTTTCCGTAACACAAGCCTCGTAGCTTACCACGGAAATTAGATGGCGCTGTGTGACCTGTCTGCAAATATGTATTTATTATATATATATATAGTTTTAATTCGATTTAGTCAAGTTATGTAGACTCATTTTGCTTTTTGTAAAATATATAATAATTTTGCATTTTTTCTTCGTCTAAAATTAAGTATATGTAAAGGAAATTCATGTACAAAATATCCGTAATATGGTTCCCTAGAAAGTTGATAAACGACATTTTTAAAAAGTACACGAATACTTGAGAAATCTTTGAAAGTATAGGATTGTGCGAGAGAGAGAGAAAGCGCCTTTTAACAGTGTCCGTCTGTTCGGATTACAGTATCAGTATCATCACGACCGTTTTCCTTTCGGGGTGGTCAGAAACCACGCTTATAAATAAGCGGATTCACATTTAGCCAACTTTACTATATCTATACTATATAGGCCAATCATGACAAGTGGCAAGCTCGTCGATGTCTCCAGCGTACCAAACACGAGAAATACCACAAATTAATTAAATATTAAATATTATATTAAAATAAACAAAAGAATTTCTAATATCTTTAATGTCACAATGCCAATCATTGGGGAGGATGACAACAATACTATGGTTTACCCTATATAAGACAACTAGAAAATCTCCATAACTTCAGATTACAACTATTATAAACATTATTATAAATATTGAGAGTTGTGACATTGTTCGTTAGTAAAAATATTGCTTGTTATTTATACCCTTTGTGGGTTAATAAATACCCTACGGCCGCTGAATAATTTAAAATTACTTATGGCTTTATAAATGGCTACCTGGGGAATAATAAAGGAATTTCACTATCCATACTAATGTTCCATACTATAATATCGTCACCACTCTTGTTCGTACCATATGCTAGTACCAGGTATAGACAACAACAGCTATTTATTAAGAACATGTAATAACTATAATATTCTTGCGGAAGATTTGGACATAGACATGTTTAACTAATGTTGGCGCGGTGGTGGCTCGGTTGTAAGAACGCGTACCTTAAATCCTACAAAGGTCGGTTCAAACCCACCCCGCATGTACCAATGAGAAATACACTTTTCTTACGTACATTTATCATAGATTTACAACACCACCGTTCCCGTGCCTCGGAGAGCACGTTAAGCCGTCGATCCCGGTTCCACTAATACCAACTTGTGGAATCCTTAATAAATTGTCATCATATCCTCGCCAGCGTGGCGAGTGTAGGCCAAATTCTCCAGTTCTGGAAGGCCCATCTCCAGCAGTGGAGGTCTAGGACGCTTTGTTCTAGGGCTGTAATGAATGAAAATGTTTAACTCCAAAGCAACATATATTAGACGTCTAATGACTCTTCATTACGTTGAATCGATAATCGGCGGCAATTCCTAATGAGTGATTTATTTTTCATTACCAACTTACTCATGGTTCTCTTGCTCTTTATTACTTAACTTTAAATTTATATGTGAAAACCTTTAATAGTTCTTAGAAAAATATAATTAAGTAATTTATTTAAATATATTTTACTTGCATTTATGTATTTTATAACAAAATTTATTATGATTGCTCAAAATTATTAACCTAATCTTTACATTTTTTTTTTCTAGTTCTTAGTGAATTAACTGTATATTATTTACTATAATATTGTCATCTGTTGGTTTTCCAAAATAAATAAATAAAATAAAAAAATCCCAGAACACAAAGTTCTAGAGTTCCACTATTGGAGATGGGACTTCCAGACATATCTGGAGAATTCGGTTTACATTCGCCACGCTGCCTATCCAGACGAGTTAGCAATGGACAATGATTTATTTTAAATGTGAATTAAGCTTTGTTTTCTTTTTTCATTATTGGCAATTATTTTATTAAGATAAAAAAATAACTGCCTCCGTGGCCTAGCGGTTAAGTCTGTGGATTTAGACTCGGGTTCGATTCCTGGTCGGGACAAAAAAATATGTATTAATGTAAAAAAAAAACATTTATTTAATATTTAATTTATTTGTGATATTTCTCGAGTTTGGTACGCTGGAGACATCGCTTGCCACTTGTCATGATTGGCCTATAGTAAAGTTGGCTAAATGTGAATCCGCTTATTTATAAGCGTGGTTTCTGACCACGTCGAAAGGGAAACTTTCAAAAAAATAAGTGTATTACAATAAAATACTAGATGATGACGTCATGAACACAGACATAGGGTTCATGACGTCATCATCTAGTATTAGGGTTTAAAAAAACAGAACTACCGAATTTCATTAAAATCAGATCAGTAATATAGGCGTGAAGCCGAAATAAATAGACAGATTATGGCTGCGAAGTCACATGTCTTGATCCAGACGATGACGTCATGTCGTTTTGGTACAACCCAGCCCTAGACTATCAATTTTAACATACAATTTATATATAAATGTGCGTGTTTTTTGTAAATGTAGCTTGTAAAGTTAGACCTAAATGAGACTTAATTTCTTACTGGGGGCGTGGTCAAGCGTAGCATCATTTCTCATATGTCCAAAGTAGGTAAACGTTTTTTTATAAAAATCTTTAAATATTCCAATACTAGTACGTTTACCCGACTTCGACGATGGAGTAGACGGGTTCTGAAGCGAAGATCACGTACGGGAAGAGGCAGAGTGGGACGACTACCTGTCAGATGGACGGATAACCTGAAGAAGGCTGGTGACGACGACAGGTTGGCGAGGTTCTGATTGATGTCAATTGTAATAATTTATTAATAATTCCACAAGTTGGTATTAGTGGAACCGGGACGATGGCTAAACGTGCACACCGTGGCACAGGTAGTTGTAGTTTAAGTATTATTATTTTTATGATGTTTATCGTATATTTAATTTAACTACTACCAATATGTGTTTTTTTTTTTTTTTTTTTTTTTGCCATGCCTAAACTTCGATATCTTGTCCCGAAGCTTGATGGCAAGAAAATGCCAAGCGGCATTACATACGCCTTTTGTATTAAACAATAAAGTTTTTAATAAATAAAAAAAAAAAAATCTATGATAAATGTACGTAAAAAAATATTTCTTATTATTACATGTCACGGTTTGAACCACGACCTTTTTGGATTTCAAGGAAAGTGCTCTTACGGCAGTACCATCATCGCAGTACTTTTTTAGGAATACTTGAATGAATATTTCCGCCATTTTTTCTTATAATGCCGCAGTTGTAAATACAGACAAAGCCGCATTCTTTTATATAATATTAGTATGAATATTAATAAAATAATATGTGTAAATGAGCTAAAAAAAACATGTACTGGAATCTAACCGAGAAGCATCGACTTTAAACGACTACTTTGGCGGAAAACTATTTATTATAATAGAAAAAGCTATTGCAAATATTAATGAGTACTTATATATCAAGTAAAAGACAGGATAATTAGGTTTAAGTATACGAGTAAAGTTAGTTAATTGTTATTATTGAAAACTAATGTTTCTTTCCTTAAATCTTACAAAGGTTGGTGCAAACCCCCCCCCCCCGGTATGTAACAATGAGAAATAAACTTTTCTTACGTAGATTTGTCGTAGATTTACAACATCACCGTTCCCGTGCCTCGGAGAGCACGTTAGGCCGTCGGTCCCGGTTCCACTAATACCAACTTGTGGAATCGTTAATAAATTGTCATTAAAAACTTGACATCAGATCTTCTCCAACCCGTCTGGCCAGCGTGGCGAGTGTAGGCCAAATTCTCCAGATATATAGGTATATGTAGGTTTTTGAAATAGGTGGTAGGCGGACTGATGGTGGTAATTTGCCTAGTCTGCTGAGGCAGGGAAATATCTACCGTTCGTGCCGATAAACGCAGTAAAGTGTATTCACACGTTTCGGGATTAGGCTTGAATTGCCGTCAACCCAGTCAAGCCGGCATAGTGCTAACATTCATGGACCTTCAGCGACACTTACCATCAGGTGGGTGCAAGGTAATAAATTAAATCGTTTGTTTGTTAAAATACACGGTATATTTGTATACTACCTGATGATGAGTGGCGCGCGATGTCCATGAATGTAATGCAACTGGAATCAGTCACTGATGACTGACGTCAGTCACTAACACTATGCCGGCTTGACTTGGAATGACGGCAATTCTAGCCTGATCCCGAAACGTGTGGATACACTTTACTGGGTTTATTTAAAAACATTATTGCACAAAGTACAAAAGCGGATACTTCCCCGCCCCGGCAGACTGGGCAAATTACCACCATCAGTCCGCCTATATATGACATAATATTTAATATCTTTATAAATAATATTAGGTTATGAACAAATAGGGGGATGTTTGTACACTAAGAAAGGAGGGATAGAATTGTGTTTAACCTATATTCCTTCGGATTGTAGTCATGTTCATTAAGTACACCTGTTTCGACGGGTCTTGATTGATTTATAGATACAATTATTATTGCACTATTCTAAGGCGAAGGGTAACCATGGTTTTTATACAACAAGCATTTAGACCGAGCATTGGTTTTTTTTTTTTGTGTAATTGTCATTATTTAGCTTGTAAAGCGGGAGGCGCGGCGGAAAATGCGGAGTCCAGCAAGCGGCGCAAGTATGTAAGTATATTAAAAGATTACATATTTGTGCCGTTTGCTGTAGAAACCATGTAGAGTCCAAGCGCAAAAAAGTTTTTAAAAAACATAACACCGCGTCTTATCGTATATCTCCGGTGACAAGAGGGCTGGCTCTTTCTTCGCCCAAAGAATCATTATTGCAATTTATTATTATACAAGTATAAACAGTTTTTTACTGTTAACAGCGTACCAAACTCGAGAAATATCACAAATAAATTAAATATGAATTAAATGTATTTATTTACATTAATAAATATTTTTGTGTCCCGACCAGGAATCGAATCCAGTACCTCCAAATCTAAATCCACAGAATTAACCACTAGACAACGGAGGCAGTTAGTTAAAACAAGTTGGTAAATAAATTTGATCCCCATTTAATTCCTGATTTATTAGACAAAAACCTAGGAATACAGAAAGAAAAAAGTTTATTTGTCACAAAAAAACACAAGCAGTAAAAAAAAAACAATAATACAACAAAAAAAATATATGTTTAATTGACATTAGTATTTAGATTATAAGATGACGTCTTTTTTTTATTATTTTATTATATTTTTTTTTTTGTTTTATACATTTATAAATTATCTGACATATGTATATAATTTCTATACATCATAATTATTAAGTATTTAGAATGTAAACTGACACGGCCTCTTTACAGCCACGATCTTATGTAAGTAGTTTCTAAGTTAGTTAGTTTTACTTGCTTGTAGCAATAATGTTGTGCATAGCATACATGAATATGGATTATTGCCTGTTTACGGTCCAACCATTATTACCACTTTGATTAGTACATATGTTTTGAAAATTGTATTGATTTAATTAGTTCTGACTGTATCCAAGTTGTTGAGAGTTAAGAGAACCAATGGAAATAAATTATTTTGATTTTATTTTGAAACATATCTTGTTGTGTTGTGTGGTGACAAATTGGGAATCAGCTAATCAATAAGCTGCAACACTCGGTCACAGCGCTGATTTTCAGCTGATCCCTCACAATGATATACCTAAATATAAATAACATAACAAATAAATATAAAACTACCAAAAATATTCTACAAGGAATATAATAATGATCATTGTATCAATATATTAAACTAATGCTCACCCCATACATCAAAACATTACAAAGGCAAAAACATTATGCTCACGTAGGAATGTAACCTCATTAATTATACAAAGCGAAATAATTGCAGAACAATTACGATTGAACAAGCAAATTAAAAGCAAATGAAGACGTCAAACAAGCAATCAGACTTCCTAGAATGAATTCTTCTCAATGAAGGGGGTCCAATTAAAGATGAGTCATGGCTACCCTCGCCTGCCCCTCTGGCCAGCACAGCGACAGACAAATTCTACAGATGATTAAAAATATATATCCGATCTTCAATTTTTTTTTTTTTAATTTACTTAAGGACATGGTAAGGAATACAAAAGTCCTAAGCAAAAAATGCGATCTTCAACAGTAAGGCAACGGTTTAGACCAGAGAGAATAGTAACTGGGGCCGACGGTTTGGCATCCTTTGCCACACGTTTTTGTTCTTTTTAATTTTTTTTTTTGGTTCTCTTCTCCCGATGGATGATGAATGAGATGATAGGGAAGGCAAAGGGTCTAGCCCATACAGCTAAGTCTGACGTAATATATCTGTCTTTTTTATTAGTTAATGGGGTCATCATCAAATTCCAGATGCTGCAGAATTTAATGCTTTTCTTGGAGTTACTCGCGGCACCATAGCTCAAACACGCCGGGTAAAATATGGGAGTTGGCAGCGCGGGAAAACCGCAAAAAATAAACTGCAACTTGTGCCCCATATTTAAAGTCCAATTTATCGTTTTATCAATCAATCAATCATCACGACCGTTTCCCTTTCGGGGTGGTCAGAAACCACGCTTATAAATAAGCGGATTCACATTTAGCCAACTTTATCGTTTTCCATTATTATTCACATTGTAGCACATTATTAAACAAAACAACACCACTTTTGACCAATAATATCCACAGCAAATTAATTTACAAAACAAAAACTTGCACTTGACATGTCCACGCAAAATGACGCTCTTGTTCTTTTTAATTTTGATATTATTTTGATTTTTATATGACATATTTGTTTATTTACATTTTGACGTTGTCTAATAAAACATGGGAAAAAATATAGTCGATATTATGGCTTTTATTAAGTAAATCCCTGAAAATAGACCCCAGCTGTGAATGACAGTCACAGTAACTAATCGGGAAAGGAGTGGCAATTCATGCAAAAACCTTTCGATCACCCGAACATTCGCGTAGCCCGGTGAATCGTAGAATCCTTAAAGTACCTATTATTATAGGTATAGCTTCTATATAGGAATAGTAGTATTATATCTGAAATTCAATATTTGAGCCCGCAACCAAACAACTGCGCGCGAAATTTTATAAATATAGTGTATTCTGTTACTAGTTTACCATACGATACAAAGGCAGGTATTAAAAGTTACACAATATATTTAATTATTTTTTTTTACTAAGGTTGTATAGTTCGCATGTTGACAACAATGGCCGACATGTTGAATGAATTAAACCAAATGAAATAAAATGAAATGAAATGAAATAATTTATTTGTCAGAAACATGGTAGGTACAGGGATGTAAATTATTATATGTAATTATATCACATGATTCGCTATTTCTAGCATACAAATATTTATTTAGTCACATGACTTTGTTAGTGTCTAGGTATTCTTTTGTCGAATAAAAACATTTATTAACCAGCATTTGTTTGACTCTTAATTTGAACCGTTTTAGTGGCAGCTCCCTTATAGTAACTGGAAGCTTATTAAATAACTTTGTCGCCATTGCATAACAATTTCGGCTATATTGAGTACTTTTATGAGCTGGAATAATTATTCTACTAGGATAACGCGTTTTAAAATTGCAATTATCCCCAAGAGTTTTAAAAAGTTCCGGGTGGCTTTTTACAAATAAACAGCATTCAAGTATATAGATAGAAGGAACAGTCAGTCATTTTAGTTTTATAAATAAAGGACGACAGGAAGTCATAGGAGGTATGTTACAAATACCACGAATGCATTGTTTTTGTCCAATAAAGATTCTATTTATGTCCACTGCATTGCCCCACAATAATATGCCGTACCTTATATTTGACGCAACATATCCATGGTATATAAATAAATAAATGAATTTACAATGAATGACTCTATTATGTTCAAACCACAGACATAAAATTTAGAACCGTGAAAACGTACGTGGCATACTTTCTTTATATACGTGACCCATCTGATTCTGTTTTCGATATCATATCTATGTCTCCAGATTTCTCGTTACCAGCTGTTTTGCTGGTATTATACAAATTTAAATACAGTCTTTGTTCGTGTTTGGTCCGGGCCTTTGGCATAATCATAGTTAGCTGAAAGGTTTTGGATAAGGCGTAAATATACAATAATAATATAATACATACCGTGTTAGAACATTGCATACCATGACCATTTGATTGATTTTGATTTTGTATTCTGTGCAATAAACGATTTTGAATTAAAATTGAAAAAAAAAAACAAAAACCAACTAAGTTATAATTTGCGTTTTCGGATAATTGCTTTTAAGACCAGTGGTGTTAGTGAACACTTTATCGTTATTAGTCGACTTTATCACTGGAAAAAGCAGAAGTTTTTTAAACGACAATTTAAATTAAAAATTAAATTAAAATTTAAAAAAGGGAATTTACATTATTTATTTTATTTGCGATAACAAACAGACATAGAGTAAAGATTACTAAATAAATATTAACTAATTAAGGTATATATATTCTCTTGATACCCACAAATTCATAAAAGAGCTGGGTAAACGAATTTTTCAAGAGTGTGGCAATCGCAAATGCCATAACTACCTAAAACAGAATATTTCGATTATAATTCAACGAGGAAATGCGGCAAGCGTTTTAGGTACCCTCCCTGGTGGTAAGCCCTTAGTTTATTTTGTGGAATAGTTTTAATTTCATAGGTATTTTTAGTTTAGTTTTTTTTTTTTTTTTTTTTTTTAGTTTTTTTTTTATTTATAATTAGTTTTTTAATCTATTTTATTTTAATACTTTTGTATCTACTTCGAATAAATATTTTGTCCCAAATAGTAACATTTCATGAACACTGTAAGATTGGTTGAAGTGCTTATTTAGTCGTCTTGAACGGCTGTCGGCTCGTTCCTCATAATTATTGACTTATCCGTACTTTGATAATGGTTCGCAATGATTTATTTGCCTTTTGCTAATTCCACAGATTGATTCAATATGATGGTGGCTCGGTTGTAAGAAAACTTTCCAATCCAAAAAAAAAAGGTTTGCAGTATAAACATGTAGGGTAAATCTTCAGATTTTTGCTACCATATATAATATAATAAAAAAAAAATAAAAAAAAATAAATAAAAAAACAGACTTTAAAACTAAACCTTGTATAATCTTATTTATTTATGTATATAGTACACACAGCAGTACATATATTAAATCACACACATAACATAGTATAATTATAACTTATCTAATATATGTACCAATTAGGTGTCACAGCATTCAGAAGAAGAAATTAGAAACTTATTACTGTTAAAACAAAAAAAAATTGACAAAAACTAATAAATTTACAAAATAAAACATGAAAATATGACTTCAAAAATAAAATTATACATTTTTAATAGAACTATAAAGAAAACATAAAAAATGCATAAATTTGATACCCTAAAAAACGAAAACAAAACGCTTGTTAAATAAATTATAACTAAAAAGTAAAAAAAAATATTTTAATTACTTCAAAGCGCCTTAAAGGACGCTTAACATAATGATTGATAAATCTATTTAATATTTATAATCTCTTATTTTTACTTAATACCTTAACAGATACCCACTTAATTAATATATGAATGCGAAACCGAACAAAAGCTGATAATTGCAAAGAATCACATCTATTTTTTATGCATTTAGACACGACGTCGCTCGATCGTCTAGCTTCACGCGTCTGCGTTCGGGTAGTTCAATCAGGCATATCACCCCGCTATCGCCCTACTTCGACCAACCACCGCTGCGCCAAACTGTCCTTGTTGGCCACCGCTTCAAATTCACACAGATTTACTTTAAATTAGCTTTACCAGATAAATTATATGTTCTGGAAGCATCTCCAATAGTGGATATATAGAACACTATGTTTTAGGGGCTGTATTGGTGAAAATTAACGATACTTTGAACATCGGCTTAAGTTTAGAGCGCTGGAATCTGATAGCCAAATAAAAATATAACAAAAACTCCAAGTACCAATAAGTTTTTAAAGACATAACGCCACGTCTTGTCGTATCCTCGGGTGACAAGAGGGATGGCTTTTTATTCGCTCAAAGAATCATTGCAATTCAGCCAGCGTTCTTGCCATATTCTTAGTAATAATATTAATTATTACGTTAATTTAACATAATTTCAACGGCTGTGGGAATATCTTCCAGTAACATGAAAGAGCGGGTTCGCCTCCGGCCGTTTCCACTAGGGAGTTGGGGCTTTGGTTGCAGGCTTTTCCCTCAGTATCGGTAAGTACACTCCTTGATCGAAATATACTGACCATGGCGGTGTGCCTTCATATCGGAGCCCGGACCATCCACCCACACCAGTATCGGTATAGAGAACGCCATAGGCTTTCTTGCGCATGTATAGAATACTGTTCTCACCTTTGGGATGGTTCCGCCAAGTACCTCACAGATGCTCTCAATGTCCTACAGAGGCGAGCTGTTCGAATTGTGGACGATGCCACTATATCTGGAACTCTCGAATCCCTGCAGCTTCGCCGAGATGTGGCTTCTCTGAGCGTGTTCTACCGGCTATACTATGGTGAGTGCTCCGAAGAACTCTATAACCTAATCCCTCCTTCTCCATTCCGCAACCGAACCACACGCACAGGTCAGAATATGCACTCACATACCGTAGTCACCATCCCTTCGCGTACGTATACATTTGGGGACTCATACATCTGTCGCACGATAAAGATGTGGAATGCTCTTCCAGCCTCTGTGTTTCCACTTTCCTATAACTTGGAGTCCTTCAAACGAAGTGTGAAAAAGCATCTAGTCAAGCCGGCATAGTGTTAGGGAATTGCAATGGCTCTGGGCGAAGAAAGAGCCAGCCCTCTTGTCACCGGAGGAGACGATGTTATGTCTTTTAAAAACTTTTTTGCGCTTGGACTCCATGGGCCCAGAGTTTCTACAGCAAACGGCACAAATACGTAATCTTTTAGCATTTTCCGCTGCGCTATCCCCCTGAGATGCGACGCACGTGGCGTCCCACACCAGAGCACGTCCCTGTTCCCAGGGGACCAACGTCATACCATCAGGTCTCTTGCCATCATTTCGGATAACTCCAACAGGCTCTAGAAGAGCTGAAACCTTGATGGTGGCTAGAGCCCTTTTAATAGTATTGTTAAGGGAGCCGTGGCGGGAAAATCAGCCCGCACTTTTGGAATAGGAGAGCACATGAACTCCAAGACATCTTAACATACATTAAATATAAATTAAAAGCTATTACTTATAGAAGTACTAGCTATTTAACCTGGCGTTGTAGTGGTCAGCGAAATAACTTTGAGGTTAATGTTACTGCGTAATGTTACTAGCAAGAACTTTTAGCAACTAGAATCAAGCTTGACAAGCTGTTTTTTTAAACTTATCTTGAAGGTTATAGGACGATGCATCTTGCACAAAACATTCTCAGAATTCATTCCCAAGGCGTAATGGATCGGTTGAAGCTGCCAATACGTAATAGGCAGTAATGGTCCAATTCAAACATTCTCACTTTATCACGAGTTAATAAAAAGGAATGAATATATTGCGTAACGTGTTTAAATGGATTTTATTACAACCGCCATACATCTGATGTCATATTCGAAGCACAACTCTAGTACAAAAAAGTAAATTGTATTTTTTCAGTAAGGCTTGTTTCAAGCGATGTAATTTTTATATAAATATCACCATGGCAAGATTACAATATTATTTCTTCTTGAAAATCAAAATTGGCCTTTGACATCACAGCTGTCGGTAAGTATCCAACCGAAGCATTTAAAAAAAAATGGTATATTCATATTATTTAAATAGCTTATAACAACTCATTTAGTTCATTTATTATATTATTATATGTATTAATGTTATGTAATGTATGTACCTAATGTATTAATAAAACGTTATGTGTATGTATTATTAGTATTTAGTTTATTATAGTATTTATTATTGTAGTTTAGATAATATTGCATATTTATTACGTAATTATACTTCTCTAATTGCACCTACCTTACGTCTTATGTCGGCAGAGAATGTCTAGCGACATTAAGTCCGCCCCTTGTATATATTGTGCAATAAAGTTTTAATAAATAAATAAATAAAATAAATCATTGCAAATGGCATATACTTTTAACGAGAACAACAAATAGGTGGTAGTCGGACTGATGGTGGTAATTTTCCCAATGTGCTGGGGCGGGGTATACACCGTTCGTGCCGATAAACCCGAACTAACAACAAATTACCGTCATTCCCAGTCAAGCCGGCATATTGCTAGGAACTGATGTTAGTCATAAGTACCTGACTACAGTTGCTAATATTCAAATACCTTGTGCGCCACTTACCATCAGGTGGGCGGAAGGTCACATATCGTAAAAAAAGAAAAAAAAAGAAAAAAATAGATATGTATAAAAAACTTAGAATTGGGTACATTCTTAAAACTGACAAAAATCGTCTTAGGTAATAATTGAATGGTCCGAAATGATAAGGCTGATGAGAAGTGTCAGGAAGCAGAGCTACACAGCCCTTGCGCGTCTAAATAAACTCGTCCAGTGTGCCCACGCCTTAACATTTACTATTTATAATTACAATACAATGATATGCAATTATTATTGAAATTAAACAATTACATATTTTTTGTGATAAAGGAAACAATACGCCCGGCTTTTTATATGGCACATCGGCAACAAGAGTGAAAAATACGGTTGATTTTTTTTTCTTTCTCGAAAGGGTCTCTCTAGCTCGAACAATCCAACATTTAAAAAAAAAAAAGAGTCTAACTTTCTATGAAATAAAATTACTTACCTAATTATAGACCAAGAATAATAGCAAAATACATTAATGACGATTATTCTCTATTTTATTAAAACAAATAAATGAAGACAAATTTCTAAACATTCCATGGATTTACCTTATAATTATAAATTTCAAACACACAAGCTTACCTCTTCTTTCTTCCCCACTCCCCTATATACGAATACACACACAGTCACACTCACAAACACACACACAAATATACAGACATTGCACCCACACGCACATACTAAATTTGTAACTTTTTTATTCTATTTTTCTTCTAAATTGTATGTTCATTATTGGAAGACACTGGCTCCTGTTATACAGCTTAGCTCATGCAGGAGACAGGGTTCACCATAACGAATCAATATTCTTATTGGACTAATAAACGATTTGATTTATATTTGATTTGTATTTGATCTGTATTTGATTTGTATTTGATTTACGGATGCCAGGTCCATCCTGTGTGTGTGGTTAGAAGAGATTAGAATAATGGTCGGGCTTGTTACCTAGGCTGGTTTACCAAGGAGGCCTCCTTTTAGATTTTATTCCGCAACAAGACGCTCACCATCCACCGTATATGTATAATATAGGAGTTAAAAGCGCGTGAAAACTGCAAAAAAATAATTGCAACTTGTGCAACTATATAAAGTTCAATTTATCGTTATTCAAAATTATTCACATTGTAGCACATTATTATACAAAGCAACACCACTTTTGACTAACAATACCACAGTAAAGAAATTTAAAACAAAATAAAAACTTGCACTTGACATATCCGTGATTACTACTACACGGAGTATTTATACGATTAGGGGGAGTCCTTCGCGCCATTTTGCGCGGATATGTAAATTAATTTACTGAGAATATTGTTGGTCAAAAGTGGTGTTGGGTTGTTTAATAATGTTCCACAATGTGAATAGTTATGGAAAACGATAAATTTGACTTTGAATATGGAGCACAAGTTGCAGTTTATTTTTTGCGGTTTTCCCGCGCTGTGGACTCCCATATTTTACCCGACGTGTTTGGGCTATAATGCTGCGAGTGACTCCAAGAAAACCATCAAATTCTGCAGCATCTAGAATGGGATGATGACCGCATTAACTCATAAAAAATAAAGATATATTACGTCAGACTTGGCTGTATGGGCTAAACCCTTTGCCTTCCCTATCACCTCATTCATCATCCATCGGGAGAAGAATATTTAAATTGTTTATTTTAGGTACTTTATTATAGAGCACAGGATTTAAAAGTGTAAGTAATTATCTAATTATATGCGGGATCGAATCTATTAAATGGCAAGAATATACCTCACTCGAAGTTTTTTTTATTGTTTGCATTTTGTCTCACGTCCCGATGGCGGAAATGAAAATTAATATCTTTTAAAAAAAAACGCGTATTTAGCCAACTTTACTATAAAGATAGACCCATCATTAACGTCGATGTACAAATTAGTTTATATTCTAATAATAGAAAAGAGGGTAGTGAACTTTGAATATTGCCTATAAAAAGAACAATACAATAAAGATTGATTCAAATACTTCAATGACTGGCAACATTTGGGCATTTGGTGCTCCCAACTCACGCCTAGAATCAGTAATTTAAAAAAAAAAACAATTGGTAATATTATATTTTGTGTCAAAAATGTAGGTAGGTAAGTAAACCGTTTTCATTTGTTTATTTTACTTTTCACAGCTCGACTACTAAACAATTAGTGAAAAGGTCACGCGGCTCTTAACGACATCAAAATCAAACTATTTTTATTCACGTAAACCTATTACAAGCATATATGAAACCTCATTAATTTAATTCTTTTGAATGATTCTACTCTCTAGTAAAAGACTAACCACCGAAGTGTTTTTGTATCATCACGACCGTTTCCCTTTCGGGGTGGTCAGAAACCACGTTTATAAATAAGCGGATTCATATTTAGCCAACTTTACTATAGCCCAATCATGACAAGTGGCAAACTCGTCGATGTCTCCAGCGTACCAAACTCGAGAAATATCACAAGTGAATTAAATATTAATTTAATGTATTTATTTACATTGATGAATATTTTGGTGTCCCGAACCCGGCACCTCCGAGTCTAAATCCACAGACTTAACCGCTAGACCACGGAGTTAATTAAGTTTTTTAGTTATCTCTGTTGAAATATATCGTTTTCTCTAAACTTTTTTTTTTAATTTTGTTAATCAACGGGTGAGCCGTTGACCCTTAACAACTGGTTTTGGGCAGTTCACTTCATTGAATCCTTGTAAAGTTTTTTTTTAAGTTAAATTTCGTTATTCCGTGCGGAATAATGGCGACATCCGTATGTATATTTTGTATATTTCACCTATATAACAATCGTTATATTTTGTTATGTCAGTTAACAAAATTTTAAATAATAACATTAATGCTATTAACACCATGCATCGTAGACAAAGGAGCATTATGAACACAATACAGTAGAAGGCATAAGACCACAAACTATACAACTATTTAAACGAATTTTCCGTGAAAGGCATGTCAATAAATTCTGACAGGTTATAAAAAGCATTATTTTGGAAAAAGAGTTTCAATTTTGTTTTAAATTCACTTGGTTGTAGTCTAGTTATAATCTCAGCTAGTTTATTGTATAATGTAATTTTCAACGGCAAACCTTGTTATGAATACCATTCTATCTTCTACCATCTAATCTTTTGGAAATTTAAACTCAATTTTAGGCAGAGTGCTGCAAACAGGAAAGTCGATAAGCCCTATCAGTATCGAATGTAGTGACAACATGTGTTGCTTACACCCAGTCCTCCAACGTCGACAGCCGATAGTGCTGGCAGGCAGACTGTAGTTTTCGAAGATTTTGTAGCTTTTAAAGTAACAAAATTAAAAACAAACTCGACGCGACTAAAACTAGATACATTTGTCAATAGAGCGGCTGCTTGTTTAGCCTTCAAGATGATGATGGGGCTCCCTCGTTGGTGCAGTGCATCAGCAATGTTTGCGTAATGGCACACATATGATTTCTACTCAGCGTGCGACAGATGTAAGGGTCTCCAAAACGTAATTGCGTAAACGAGTCGCGTCGTTGATGCAAAGAGTACGAGGGAGCGGCAACATCATCTTAAGGGCAGTTAGTGAGAAGCCAGATTATCATGGGGCACTGGGTACAAGCTATACTACGGTAAATGTCCTGAAGAGCTACACAACCTTATCCCTTCTTCTCTATTCCGCAACCGAACCACTCGCACAGGCTAAAATATGCATCCACATACCGTAACCACTATCCCTACGCGTACATACAAATTTGGAGACCCTTACATCTGTCGCACGCTCAATATGTGGAATGCTCTCCCAGCCAGTGTGTTTCCCCATTCCTATAACCCTGGAGTCCTTCAAACGAAGTGTGAAAAAGCGACTGCGACTTGCGTTCTTGGACCTCGCGTACTGCTTACCATCAGGTGGGTGCGGTGTCACATGTCGTGCTCAGTATTTAAAAAAAAAAAAAAAAAAATACATACTTACCTGTATGTGCCCAGTGCCACAGGAGGGCAAGGCAAATATAAAAAGTAGATACTATTCCGAAATAAACGCATTTTATTATATTTTTATTTATATCATCGGTGTTCGCCAACATTTTTAACGTCAGACCCAAAGTCTAATGGCAGCAAAACATGAAATAATGTCATCAGAGTTGGTAATTTATCATAGTCTACATACCATATTAACGCAGGAACCTGGCGTAGTCGACATCCCTTGTTGGGCAACCAACCACATTTCTATGTAACTAATTAACACGTTAGAAGACAGCCTTACTCATTAAACAAAATGCAACTATTGCTATCGCTGGATCACGTTATTCTATGGAATTACTTATGTATTATACTATAGTATTGTTATAATCATATATTGTTTATGTATTGTATTGTATATGTACCAATACCTATTTATATATTTTTATTATATATACATATTTATAATATTATTATATTATATATTATTTAAGTAAAGTAAAGTATCATCACGACCGTTTCCCTTTCGGGGTGGTCAGAAACCCGCTTATAAATAAGCAGATTCACATTTAGCCAACTTTACTATAGGCCAATCTTGACAAGTGGCAAGCTCGTCGATGTCTCCAGCGTACCAAACTCGAGAAATATCACAAATAAATTAAATATTAATTAAATGTATTTATTTACATTAATAAATATTTTTGTATCCCGACCAAGAATCGAACCTGGTACCTCCGAGTCTAAATTCACGGAGGCAGTTATATATTATTTCTTTGATGGATAAAGTCCGAAACGAGAAAATCCGTCGGAGAACCAAAGTTACTGATATAGCCTTCAAAATTAGTAAGCTGAAGTGGCAATGGGCTGGACATGTCTGTCGTAGAACCGATGAACGATGGAGTAGACGAGTTCTAGAGTGGAGACCACGTACGGGAAGACGCAGAGTGGGTCGACTAGCTGCTAGATGGACGGATGACCTGAGGAAGGTCGCTGGTGGGGGATGGATGAGGGTGGCAGGAGATCGTGTGAAGTGGCGAGCCTTGGGGGAGGCCTATATCCAACAGTGGAGAGACACAGGCTGATGATGATGATGATTATGATGATTTATAATATAGTAATACAGTATTTTAAACACTTTTATGGTTTTGATGTTTAGATTTTAGTAATTTAATTAATTGTAAGAGGTAACAAATAAATTTAACCACATTGGCGACTAGTTCAACATACTGATGTAATTAACCCTGGCACCGGCCTCGGCCTATCGGGGTTGTTACCGCTCATCGTCACTCTTACGGGACATCGTCTTGTTTGGGTCGCAACTAGGTGATTTTTTGTAAATATGTACTTTATAAACTAATAAATAAATTTAAAATTTATGTTCCTCCAGACTACAAGGACTCTTCCGGAGGTCAGCAGAAACGTGACGGTATTAGGCTTGTGTATTTCGCAAACGAACTAGTTCCATAGAGCGCGTCGTCAGAGGAACTATCGGAAATTGACAAGTAAATAAAACTAATGTTATATTTACGAATAAATTTATTAGTTATCTAAGAATACTTAAGAAGCCGCAACAAAAGCGTCTAGGCACAATATCAATATAAATAATATATATAAATGTAAATGTAATGATATAACGATAAATAAAAAATAATAGGACTGTAAAACTTTAAGAGTAAAGCTCCTGACTCATTACCTGGCGACAATCAGGCTCATGAATATTTAAACCTCTATGCTTAATGGGATAAATTGGACGGGTTTATGCTAAGGAGAGCCAAAGATTTAATTTTCATTGATGGAGCTAATGTGTCAGACATGTCGCATCCCATACGAAAGTCCTAACAAGTTTTTACAGACCACCAGTCATTCCGTCTGGTCTCTTGCCATCGCTCCGCACAATCCCTAAGGATTCTGGGATCGCGAATACTCCCAGTATAAACAGTCTCAAGATCCCTACCGGATGTTGTCGTGAAGAACCGCGTGACGCGGTCGGCACTTATAATATGAAATGGAAACTAAACTTAATACAAATTAAAACTTTTCATAAAAAAAATCCGAGATGGTCAAAGCCAAAATATCTTTCTTTACGAAGACCGAAAAATTTCGCATTTGTGACACGTCATTATTTAAATTATTTTGAATCATTCTACTCCTGCTAGCGGAAGCCTAAGCAGCAAAGCGGTTGTATTGCATCTTGGCATTCCAATAAACTAATAATGTTTAATCTGACTAAGAAAGGATCTGCAAGGAAGACTCAGCTAAATTCTGTTGTTTCTATCTGTGGAAACTTTTTAGTGGTTTAAGTGTTTATATTTATGTCTAATTAAAATTCTGTAACCATAAGTTTTCCTAATAAAATAAAATAAATCATATTTACAATATAAACTAATAACAGAATAATAATTAATGACTACGATTTTTTTACTTTTTACAAGTGCAGCGTGGCGAGTGTAGGCCAAATTTTTCAGGAAGGCCCATATCCAGCCGTGGAGTTCTAGGACTCTGGGTTAATACGTTGGCACAAGTAATTGCCAGCTTTCCTGTCACCAGACTATTCAGGCAGCCGTTTTCTTTATATCGATATAATTTTTAACCAGAAGAAAATATCATCATCATCATCAGCCTGTATCTCTCCACTGCTGGATGTAGGCCTCCCCTAAGGCTCGCCACTTAACGCGATCTTTCGCTACCCTCATCCAACCCCCACCAGCGACCTTCTTTAGGTCATCTGTCCATCTGGCGGGGGGTCGTCCCACTCTGCGTCTTCCCGTACGTGGTCTCCACTCTAGAACCCGTTTGCCCCATCGATCGTCGGTTCTGCGGCAGATGTGTCCGGCCCATTGCCACTTCAGCTTGCTAATTTTAAAAGCTATGTCTGTAACTTTCGTTCTCTGACGAATATCAACGTTTCGAATTCTATCCATCAGAGATACACCAAGCATAGCTCTCTCCATGGCTCGCTGAGCGACCTTGAATTTATGGACCAGACCCACTGTTAGTGTCCACGTCTCTGCTCCGTACGACATTACCGGGAGGACGCACTGGTTAAAGACCTTAGTCTTTAAACATTGTGGTATAGACGATGAGAGAATGTGCCGGAGTTTCCCGAATGCCTCCCATCCTAGCTGAATGCGTCTGTCGGCTTCTTTGCTGAAGTTGGCTGCTCGTAATTGGATAGTCTGCCCGAGGTATACGTAATTTTGCACAACTTCGAGAGTGTCGTTTCCTATGCAGATTGGCCTCGGCTTGACATGATCATTGAACATAACTTTCGTCTTGTCTAAGTTCATTTCGAGACCAACCCGCTGGGATGCTACGTTTAAGCCGTTCAGCATTCCGCTAAGATCCTTGAGTGAACTGGCCATAATGACTATATCATCCGCAAATCGGAGGTGTGAGATGAATTCTCCATTGATGTTTATGCCGCAGTAATTCCAGTCTAGCATTTTAAAAACATCTTCCAACGCGTTCGTGAACAGTTTCGGGGATATGACATCCCCCTGTCGCACGCCTCTGCGCAGTTGGATAGGCTTTGTATGCTGACCCTGTAACTGTACGGTCATAGTCGCAGAACTGTAAAGACATCTCAGCACCTCAACGTATTAGGCAAGTCTAAAAAAGTCTATTAGGCATCGCTGCAAGGATTCCAGAACAGCCCAGGTTTCGAAGTAAAATATATAATAAGTTTATTCCTTAATATATTTGGATCTATCATGCATAATACGGCCCATTTAAAATTAATCTCGCTCGACGTTTGGTCGCCAATTGTATTATAATTATTTGTTTTTATTTAATTTAATTGTTTTAATTTGCTAATAAATCTTAGTGATCATTCAATTCAAATATTATAGCGCCTTTGTGAAATAAAATATGACTTATTAAATATACAAATTAATTAGTTATTAATTAATAAAGTCGGTAAATATACGACAAGCATCCAACCGAAGCATTTTCAAAAAAATGGTATATTCATATTATTTAAATAGCTCATAACAACTCATTTAGTTTATTTATTATATTATTATATGTAGTGTATGTATTCATGTTATGTAATGTATGTACCTAATGTATTAATAAAACGTTATGTGTATGTATTATTAGTATTTAGTTTATTATAGTATTTATTATTGTAGTTTAGATAATATTGCATATTTATTACGTAATCATATTTCTCTAATTGCACCTACCTTACGTCTTTAATGTTCTACAATGTCCCTAAGGTTGGCTGTCAGAGAATGTCTAGCGACATTAAGTCCGCCCCTTGTATATATTGTGCAATAAAGTTTTAATAAATAAAAATAAAATAAACTAAGGTGGTTTATAAATTAACCACTATTGTTTTGTGCTTTTAGAAATACTCTTTTCTTAAGTTCATTTATGATAGATTTACAACATCACCATTCCCGTGTCTCGGAGAGCACGTTGAGCTGTCGGTACCGGCTCCACTAATACCTTGTGGAATCTTTAATAAATTGACATCAGACCATCACCAACCCGTCTGGCCAGCAGCGTGGCGAGTGTAGGCCAAATTCTTGGTAGGCCCATCTCCAACAGTTGTTAGACCTCTGTGTACTAGCGGATGTGATGATGACGTAATCCCATGCCTAAAACAATATCCTAACTACTATTGTTATTTTTTTATCAATGTACACAGCGCAAGTAGTACAATAATAGCCCAAATTGGATGATGTCCTTTGTTCATTATTGGAACTCTAGATCTAATTTTGGTTTTATTTGGTTGTGATTTTTAGTTTCCAAAATGAATATATACTTACTAAAAACTTTATGACGAACCTAAAATTGTGTTCACCATTCAAGAGGTGTCATTGACCTATCCCATCGCCAATCGATCAAGGTTTGACTTAAGAGGAATCGAATCGCTCGTGCGTGACAAGCCGACAGACATTTTTTTATAACCTCAAATAATAACTTCTATCCCTTTTGGATGTGAACTGTGACAGAAGTCACGATTTAAAAACAACATTTCCGAAACAATGGATATAATAAATAGCAGTAGTCATGGAATAAGTGTTATTTTTATATCATTACAGCCCTTAGAACACAGCGTCCTAGACCTCCACTGCTGGAGATGGGCCTTCCAGAACATATATCTGGGGAATTTGGCCTACACTCGCGACGCTGGCCAGACGGCTTGGCGAGGATATGATGCCAATTTTTTATGACAATTTATTAACGATTCCACAAGTTGGTATTAGTGGAACCGGGACCGACGGCTTAACGTGCTCTCCAAGGCACGGGAACGGTGGTGTTGTAAATCTATGACAAATTTACTTAAGAAAAGTGTATTTTCCATTGGTACATGCCGGGTGGGTTTGAACCGACCGAGCCACCATCGCGCCTTTTTTATACAATGATCACAATAATTTCTCCTTGAAAGTAAAAAATGGCATATGACATCATTGCAAATGGCACATACATTTAACGAGAACAACAAATAGGTGGTAATTTCCAAGACTGCCGGGGCGGGGAAATATCCATCGTTCGTGCCGATAAACCTAGTAAAGTGTATCCACACGTTTCGGGATCAGGCTCGAATTGCCTAGATAACCGGCATAGTGTTAGGAACTGATGTTAGTCATGATTGTCTGAATCCAGTTGCTAACATTTATGGAGCTCGTGCGCCACTTGAAGTGATAGTATAAATAGAAAAAATAAAATATCATTAGTACCTATATGCCGGGATTCGAACCGTGTCTTTTTTACAACCCAGCCACCGCCGCTGTATAACTATAGTAAAGTCATTTACAAAACTAATAAAATGTAGTTGAAAGCTTCATTTTCTTTGACAGCTTATCAAGAAGTGATTAATCAGGATTATACTACACGCTGATTGGACAAGATTTTCCATGTCGCCCCGGGGTTATTCTATACCCCACTTTTTAGTACACTCAACTTCAAAAGTAAATTTCCTCTGGGGGCAATTTTATTTACTACTAAGTAGTAGCCACGACTCAGACTTAGCTGTAAAGTCTTGTGTGACAAAGGGCCAACAGTGAAAGAAAGACGGTTTGTAGGGTTTTAGTCCGTAGGCGCCTTGAGATATCCTTAAGAGGCCCCACGGATAGTCGGGCATTTGAACCACAACCCGGGTTGGACCCAAAGGCTATTTACCATACATTGCACTGGGAACCTAGGAAATATCGAGGGTTGCCATTAATTCGTTATTTTAAAGGTTAAGAATAATATTTCTGCGTGCTTAATATTATTTGTTCTTTATTTAATATTTAGTATATCTATTCAAATTATTATAGTTTTATATTTATTTTTATTTTTTTTTATTTAAAAACTTTATTGCACTATGTACAAAGGCGGATTTAATGCCGCTAGGCATTTTCTGACAGCCAAACCTTTAGGACATTTAGACAGTATAGATGGTAGGTGCAATATTAAGTAAGTCCATATATATCAATATATACATACCAATATTTACTTACTATTACATAACACGTACATAAATAAATTATATATATATAAATATACTATATACACATAATAAATATACAAATAAACCACTTAAACGATGAGGGAAGTAATATAGAAATAATGATGTGGTTGCTGCAAATGAAAAAGGAAAAAAACTATGTAAAAAAATAGAGAAGTTGAAACAATTAGGTTGATAAGAAGTACCTATATACTAAATTTTATACGCTTTAATAATATATTATAGTAAAGTTTTTTTTTTAAATAAAGACCACTATATTATTTCACAGTATTCTAGAAAATAATGATATAGACATATTTCATGACCGTTACAATGTATTTAGAAAAAATGTTCTCGAACATTTCAAACCATCAATATTTAAGTAGCTTATAATTTATTTAACAAGTGTTTTGTTTTCGTTTTTTAAAGGTACCAAATTTATGCAATTTTCATGTTTCCTTTATAGTTCTAATAAAAAAGAAAAAATGATTAATTTTATTTTAGAAGTAATATTTTTATGTTATATTTTGTAAATTTGTTAGTTTTTTTTGTTTTTTTTTTGTTTTAACAGTAATAAGTTTCTAATTTCTTCTACTTTTTATATTGATAAATGCTGTGATACCTAATTGGTACATATATTAGATAAGTTATAATTATACTATGTTATGTGTGTGATAATATACATATGTACTGCTGTGTGTACTATAGTATAGTAGTATAGTATAATCACGACCGTTTCCCTTTCGGGGTGGTCAGAAACCACGACGCTTATAAATAAGCGGATTCACATTTAGCCAACTTTAGTATAAGCCAATCATGACAAGTGGCAACCTCGTCGATGTCTCCAGCGTACCAAACTCGAGAAATATCACAAATAAATTAAATATTGATTAAATGTACTTATTTACATTAATAAATATTTTTGTGTCCCGACCAGCAATCGAACCCGGTACCTTCGAGTCTAAATCCACGGACTTAACCGCTAGACCACCAGTGTGTACTATATAAATAAATATAAATATAAATAAGATAATTTGATTTTGAAGACTTTGGGCAACAGTACTTTTAAGTAGTTCTATTGGTGAGTGTACCTGTGGCTAGTGGGGTAGCAGTAGACCCCAACAATTAACATAGCTATCGGCCCCCGGCCGTCTGCAAACATGTAAATTGGCGTAAACTGTGATCGACCACAAAATACAGAGACCTACTTATATTTGTATTAAAAATTAAAACAAAACTAGGAATTAGATTATTATTATTTATTAATAGGCGAGCAGCGGACTAATTTTACTAATAGTTTTATTACATTCTATTTTATTTTTCTGGTTGGGACACAATAATATTTAATAATTTTAATAAAATTGGTACGCTAGAGACAGCGATGAGCTTGTCATGATGGGCCTATAGTAAAGTTGGCTAAATGTGAATCCGCTTCTTTATAAGCGTGGTTTCTGACTATCCCGGTAGGGAAACGGTCGTGATAATACTACCAAATAAATAAATAAAATTAATAATAAATATATTTGTGATATTTCCCAAGTTTGGTATGCTAGAGACATCGACGGGCTTGCCACTTGTCATGATGGGCCTATAGTAAAGGTGGCTAAATGTGAATACGCTCTTTTATAAGCGTGGTTTCCGACTACCCCAATTGAGAAACAGTCGTGATGATACTTTACTTTTTTTTCTTCTATTTTTATGTTAAATGCTGTCAAAACATGTTTTGGGATTCACCTACCGATTCAATTTCCATAAGTGAAAATAAAATGTAACTTTTGACAAATCCGTATTTTACTATTCGCTGCAGTTTGGTTATTATTTCAAAACTGTATTCTTGTAATAAATTAATTTGGCTTTAAACAGTTACTTTCCACAATTATTCCACAATGCCACAGCGAATTTTTTGTAAGTATTAATTTGATTTAAGTTTTTTTTTTTTTAAATCAGTACCAAACTACCAATATAATGAAGACGAATAGATTGACGCGAGAATCATCAGTGTGCCACAAAGTGATAAACACAACCCTCCTTTACGTGGAGCAGTCGGGTAAAATGGGGTCGATTGTACCATCTGACGGCTGACCTTGCAACATAAAACTGATGTATCCGACGCCATTTATATTTAAATCGTTACATCTTAGTGCAACTCAGCCTAAACCACAAAATCTCAAATAAGAATAACTTTAAAAAAGTTCTATATATGAAAGTAACTGACGTCAGAAACTATAACCACAGTTATGTACAGGGATAGTACTAAGAAAAACTGGCAGCATTGCCGTGTTGTATGACAATGCTTGCAATGATCATTTGGCCTAATTTTTTCCCACGACTGTAGTCTCCTGAGGTGTAGATGATTAAATTTTATCATTTAAAAATCAAATACATCCCTGGCTGAAATTTTGTGCAGAATCGCCTGGTTAGGTTAATTGTATGAGATAGGTTCGCCTGCAATTACATGGTGCCCTGTAATACGCGTTTAATGCCATTAAAATCCGGCTCTGGCAGGCATGGGTGTCATAATCACATGCCAGGGTAATACCGCTCTTGACACCAATCGCTTCAAAATTATACGAAAATGATCGAAAAAATTAAAATTTGAAATCGTTTTGTTGGCCGTACTTAATTATTTATTTTTTTGTCTTGGTTCCGACAGGAAAATAGTTGATTAAAAAAAAACTATTATATGCCCTAACCTATGTAACAATTAAATTGTAATGTACCTGTACATTAATTTTTGCAATATTTTTTTTTTATTATATTATTCTTATTAAACAATCAATATATCTTCACGCCAAATCCCTTGCGGTGTAGGCAGAGACAATTGAGCGCCACTTGTCACGATCACGACATACCTCTTTCGCTTCTTCAACACTCATCAACCTCTTCATACATGCCCTTTTGTTTCGATGGCTTTTTAATGCACCTTCTTTTGTTTGATTTATTTGATCGTGATATGTGAGTCTAGGTCTGCCAGGGCCTCTTTTACCCACAACTTTCGCATTATATATCTGGTTCGTCAATCTCTCTTCGCTCATCCTTTCAACATGCCCGAACCGAATTATTCTTATTATTATTCTTAAGATTGTTTATTGTACTATAGAACGGTGACAGCTCGATTGTAAGAATGCTTTTTTTAAATCCTAAACATGTCGGTTCGAGCCCCGGCAATGAGAAATACGGTAAGAACCTTTTATAATTTAAAGGAGTACTACGATAGGATGTGCGAATATGACTGATTGTCTAGGTGCCCTTTATATAGGTACCCTATAACAATGTTATTTGGTATTTTATTTATAAGTAGGTATCTTTTCACTTTTACGGTTTTAAGAACGTGTTCCTTAAATCCTACAAAGGTCGGTTCAAACCCACCCGGGATGTACCAATGAGAAATACACGTACATTTGTCATAGATTTACATCACCATCGTTGCTGTGCCTCGGAGAGCACGTTAACTAATATGAAACTCGTCCATATTTTCCCTGACATACATCAAACAATGCAATATCGCGAACAGATATTCAGATTCATTTACTGTATCGGCTGCTCGTCAGTGGAACAAGCTTCCACTGACCATCAGACAAGCTCCTTCAATTCACATCTTTAAAAAACAATTACTTTCTTTTTAAACAAGCAGAACAGTACATTTTAAATTTAAATATTTCTTCCTAATAATATTATATTATCTTCATATATATCTACTATATATTAATAAGTATTTAAGTAGTCTATGTATACAACTATTTATGTAGTTTATTCAAATTTAAAATAAGGTTAAAATTGCACCCCACATATTATACTGTCTCACTCTCCCAAAGGTTAGCTGGTAGAAAAAGCCGAAATGGCTTTAAGTTCGCCTTTGTACATACTTTTAAGTAAAGTGCAATAAATTATTTTAATAATAATAACAGACAGACAGACGCGGTGGAGGACTTTGTTTTATAATATGTAGTGATAGTGATAGTAAAGTGATAGTGATAACAACTTTTATGTAATTTCTTTGGGTTACAAATTGGCCGTAAGAATGCAATTTTGAGAGTCATGTTTTACACCAAAACTCGATTGGAGTGGCGTGTCCATAGATAATGTATTTCAAAAATGCCATCGACTCAAAAACTATGCAGCCCGCCCACGGAGTTGCTTCGAAATTCGTTTTAAATTCACTCTTTACATTTTATTCTACCCTCGATTGCAATCAGACCAAAATCGCACAAACCTTATTACAAAGCCATAAAGAACATTTTCCTATTGATGTTATCGATGTATCTTTTAATTTAATTTAACACAGTTTTTCGGATTCGTTCCTCAGATTCCATACAACAGTTTTTGACAGATTTCGATCAAACTCGCTGTATTTACAAAAGGTTAAATTAATGAGATATGATTTTAATATTTTTAATAATTTGGTCACGTTTTGTTAATGAATTGAGTTCAACATTTCCATTGTGGACTTAGTAATTTTATTCGAAGTAATATACAACCAGTATAAAAGAATTACAATATAAAAGCTACCTAAATAATAAAATTAAAAATAAACTAAACTATAAATAAAAAATGTCCTCTAGAGATGTCCCATCCGAGATAGTCCCAAGGAGACTGGCAACATTTCCCCACTGTATAACGAGGCTAATACGTTGCCAGAAATAATTGCCGGCCTTCCTGTCTCCAGACCTTTCTGTCAGCTGCTTTGACAACTCCTTGGCCAAGCGCCTCGCTGACGGTCCCCATGGGCCCATCGTCTCGAATCCAAACGGCGCAAACTCGTAACCAAGGTTACCATATTTGCGCAATTTGAGGTTCTCCGCAGAAATAGCCGCTCTCCCCGCACCTGACGAGGTCGCCTGGATGTGAGATGGAGCTAATGTGTCTACACACGTCGCATCCCACACCAGAGACCTACCAAGTTTCCACGGCCCAACAGTCATTCCGTCGGGTCTCTTGCCATCGCTCCGCACAATCCCAGATGGTTCTAAGATTGCGGGTACCTACCCCAGCAGTGACAAGAGCCCTTCGGATTTCCATTGTTATATTTCTGGTGAATGTGGACTTCAATCGCCAAGAGGGAACCAGCAGCCCTATTATTAGAGTTGGTATTCATGTAAAGTAAAACATGGTTTAAGGAAGTGAATTCACATTTAGATAACTTTACTATAGGACCCATCATGACAAGTAGCAAGCTCGTCGATGTCTCTTGCGTACCAAACGTGGAAAATATCACAAACAAATTATCCAGCAACCCTATTCTGTTTCTTAAGCGCAAACGTTATTGTTTATTGTGTGGGGGAGATTTCCAACTCCCTCACCCGTGGTAGATGAGTGGACTGTATATTGTTTAGAGGGGTTTGATGACGAGCCAGCTCCGTGAAGTCCAAAGAAAGGGGTAGAAGCACTTACCTCTTCCAACAGCAACTAACAACGTCTCAATGGAGTTGACCCCAGGGTTCCAGAAGAAGACCAGCTCTTCTTCTGATGTTAAAACTCTTTTCACACAAAACTAATAATCCAAGTAACAGTTCCGATAAATACACTCGCGTGGCTACTCAGCAGACACTGCTGCAGCACCGAAAATTGAGCACACACGGTGTGACGTCACCGAAACACAAATTGTTGATGTCCGCCGCCGACCGAGGCTGAGGTGCGACTCTCCCCACCGATGGGTCATAGAATTGGCTTTAACATATTCTTTATTTATTATCCTTAGGAGCCTATAGGAACACTTGGATTCGTCAAATTTTCATTTTTCTTATTTAATACCTATTAATATTAAGTCAATATACATAAAAATGGCTGAAATAGCTGGCTGTTGTTAGCAAGGAACAGTCTGCTAATAAGGGCATAGTGCCTCAGAATAACAAGCTTAATTCTAATAGTGGATAGCAGCTGTAAAGGGGCATTGTCTTATTTACCTACTCCTAAAGCTAAATATTAATTGTCTAATTATTAAAATTATTATGTATATTATATTTTTTTTTTTTTTTTTTTATACTAGCACGACATGTGACCCTGCGCCCACCTGATGGTAAGTGGCGCGCAGGGTCCATGAATGTTAGCAACTGAAATCAGACCCTTATATCCGACATCAGTCCCTAACACTATGCCGGCTTGACTAGATGCCTTTTCACACTTCGCTTGAAGGACTCCAGGTTATAGGAAAGTGGAAACACAGAGGCTGGAAGAGCATTCCACATCTTTATTGTGCGACAGATGTATGAGTCACCAAATTTATAGGTACGCGAAGGGATAGTGACTACGGTATGTGGGTGCATATTCTGACCTGTGCGTGTGGTTCGGTTGCGGAATGGGGAGGAAGGAATTAGGTTATAGAGCTCTTCAGAGCACTCACCATAGTATAGCCGGTAGAACACGCTCAGAGAAGCTACATCTCGGCGAAGCTGCAGGGATTCGAGAGTTCCAGATATAGTGGCATCGTCCACAATTCGAACAGCTCGCCTTTGTATAATGAAATCCTATATATAATGAAATCCGTTAACTATCTAATCACGCCATTAAAGTTGATATTCGCACGGCCGCCGTCAAGGTCGAGCGCTTACAGAGTTGAGAATTGAATAATATTTTGTTATTGTGACGCAATCTCTAGCTTATATAACGAAATCCACTAATAACGTTTGCGTCTAAGTAACAGAATAATGCTACAGAAATCTAGATCTATGGACTTAACCACTAGACCACGTAGGCAGTTATAGTAAAAAGTAAAAGTATCATCACGACCGTTTCCCTTTCGGGGTGGTCAGAAACCACGATTATAAATAAGCGGATTCACATTTAGCCAACTTTACTATAGGCCAATAATGACAAATGGCATGCTCGTCGATCTCTCCGGCGGCGTACCAAACTCAAGAAATATCACAAATAAATTAAATATTAATGAAATGTATTTATTTACATTAATTTGCTAGCTATATTTAACAGTAGTTGTAAAACTATTATTTATTTAATTAAGCAAGTCAACATGTTTACAAAATCTTATACAATATACTATCTAGAAGGTATCTTAATAGTTTAGTAAACATGTTACTTACAGACCAGCATTGCATTCAAAAGGTAGGTAACATCGTTTATTAAAACACAAAAACTAAGTACTTAGTACAATTTAAAAATACAGGCATGACAAAAACAGTAAAATACAGAAAACAACAAAAATGAATATCGCAAGTACTTACAGATGGAAACAGTATAACCTAAACAAAAATAATTGAATTATATGTACTATTAGTTTAGCTAGCAGCGACACATTTGTCTAAATTACTAGTTTAGATATTATTTGTGAAAGTGCCTACATCTGCTTTTTTTTTTTTTTTTTTTTAAAACTAAAAAAAAAAAATGCATATATTTGTGTCCCGACCAGGAATCGAACTCGGTACCTCCGAGTCTTAATCCACGAACTTAACCGCTAGACCACGTAGGCAGTTATAATGATGATAAAATGAAAATTGTTTAAATTTTTGTGCAATTCTCCCTTAAAATAATTGCAACTACCATCATATATCTGCTATTAACACCAACCTATAGTAAATACTACCTACGAATATGTGCGTCTACTCATTTTAAAGAAAGGAATGCCGTGAATGCATTGTTGTCTTATCTTCATTTCAATTAATACTTTATAACTTTATACATTGACTGTATTCAACAACCGGGTATTCAAATATTTATTTCATCTAAAAACGTAAAATAAACGTAAAAAAATCTATCAAATTTATTTATTTATTTTATTTATAAACTCTTTATTGCACAAAAAACTTAAAAGTAATGTACAAGGGCGAACTTAATGCCTTTCGGCATTTTATAACAGCTAACCTTTGGGAGTGTGGTAGAGGATTTGCGGGGTGATATACAATTTACATACAATACATAATAATCGTTACATACTACTACTTAAATACATAAATATATATATATATATATAAACAAATACGAAACCAAGCAAGTATATAGTACTGTTTACACACAATAAAATAGTATGATAGATATAGGTACTAGGAAGATCTCTGTTGTTTGTTTAGAAAGTGAGAGATAAGTAGATTTTTAAATATATTAATAGACGGCGCTTATTTTTTATCGCTTATTTAGTATAAAATCTTATATATTTTCTATTTTGAGTGCTTTTTTACTATTTCTCTCATAAAATACATATGTAGGTACATTAAATAAATTACAATATGTACAATACCTATTGGATATTGTACCCAAGAACAAAATATATATTTAAAACAATTAACTTGCCGAGCATGAGAGCTGGTGCCTGACCTACCTACCTAGATTATTATTTATTATTATTTTGTATTTTATCCTTTTTAGTTATTGATGGGAAGATTCGAGGCTAGACAGCCAGTTTTTAATGGGTCCCAACTGTTAAAGCCACTATGTAATAAATATATATAATTATTTCAATGGTCTACAGCATTGTAAAATTTGTTATTTAATTTAAGCGGTTATCAAACTTTTTAGCGAATTTTTCATTAAAGTTTTTATACTTTTTTTTTTACATAAGTTGCTGGTGTATCTTTTTTTATTAAATAAGCCAATAAGATTGTCTCACGGCGATAAGATTTTTGGCCATAGACAAGTAATAAGTATTTTTGTTTGTACGAGTACCCTTGCATGTCAATTATGTGTAATTTTAAAAAGTAACAGACAATATAGTAGACTCGTAGCTGGGAACAGAGATGGCGATACTGCAAAGCTCTTAAGAAATTTCTGGAAGGCTCATCTCTAACGGTGGAGGTCTAGGATTCTGTGTTCTTGAGGCTATGATAACGACGATGATTTAAAATTGTATAAATACCCACTGAATACTTTTTTTTTATGTTTGCCATTAATATCATTATTTCTTGAGTTTGATGACCTAACTTAACAGAATATGGGGTGACAGCAAACAATCCAATCATCAGAACACTTGTCTTCTCCATTTTTATGTACGGTTCGGAGACATGGACCATACTTGTAAAATCCGCGGATAGAGCGACTAACATTTCTATACTTCAAGAGCTTAAGTTTACCAGGGAGCAAAGACTCTCTACCGTCTGCTTTGCCCAAATTCTGTAATATTCTGGCCACATTGCAAGAAGAGGAGACGACAATAATACGATAATAAATTAGTATTAAAATCATGTGTTTATTTATTTAGTTATAAGTACATAATTTAAATTAATATCTAAATTATTTAAATATTCTTTATTTTATGTTTGTTTTATAAACCTAACATAATTTATACAATGTCCCGAAGGTTGATGGTAAGAGAATGCCAATCGGCATTACATACGCTTTTTGTTATGAAAACAATAAAGTATTTTTATTTATTTATTTATTATTTATTTATTTAAAACTTTATTGCACATTGTATGTACAAAGGGTGGGCTTAATGCCGCTAAATAAAAAAATAAATTAAATTCTCTAGCAGCTAACCTTTGGGACAATACAGAACATTACAGTCATGAGGCAAGGTGCAAACGATTGTAAGAAACATTGCCAAATAAATTCATTTAATCTTACATACACTATATATTAAAATAAATACACATACATACAAATATGTACACAATAATACATATACTACACACTATATTGGCTACCATATACTACATACAATACATACTTATATACGTTGTGAGGAGCTCTTTAGGTAATGAAAGTAAACCAGCTTTTTAAACAGCGGTTTGCTGGGTGCTTGGCGAATTTCAACAGGTAAACTGTTCCAGAGATTTTAAATAAAACAAATAAAATAAATATCTAGAAAAACTTCTAATTATGGGCAAGGAAGACGGTAAAAGAACAAGCGATGGTTCAGTCAGGTCACTGACACTTGGACATCCCTGTAGACCAGGCCATCCACTACGCCGAGAACCGAAACCGTTAGAGACGGCTGGTGGATGAGCTGCGAATGCGAAGGAGTCACGATCCACATTAATGGATTAGTGGATTTTAATAGGTGGTAGGCAGACTGATAGTGGTAATTTGTCCTGCTGATAAACCCGGTAAAGTGTATCCACACATTTCGGGATCAGGCTCGAATTGCCGTCATGTCCAGTCAAGCCGACATAGTATTAGGAACATTCATGGATCTCGCTCCCCACTTACCCAGGTGGGCGCAAGGTCACATGTCGTGCTAGTATATAAAAAAATATATATAAAAAAGTGGGGTACAGACTAAGTCGGCGGCGGCTAATAATATATTGATTTAACGATAATGACCAGTAACACACAGTCATCGGGACAACCATATAGGAATATTACTTCTTATATATTTTCTTAATAAACTTGATATCTGAAACCGGTGTGCGCTTTAAAAAAAATGCAAAAAACGCCTGTTATGTGCAAATTAACACCTGCCGTAATATAATGGGCCGACGTTTCTAGTATTTTGATATATTAACTTCGTATACATATATTTATTTTTTTAACAAGCCAGGCCTTGTGTTTTTGGGGCAATGAGAAAAAAACAAATTCACACATTTTGAAGCCGGATAATATACTACCCTACACTACATACTGTAAAAAGTATAATACACCGGACAGACCGGGATACGAGTGGTAAGAAACGACGCTTTGACGAAACTAACATTTAACCAACTTTACTATAGGCCCATCATGACAAGTGGATCAATCTCTGTAGCGTACCAAACTTGAGAAATTTTACAAGAAAATTATTGTGCCCCGACCAGGAATCGAATCCGGCACCTCCGAGTCTAAATCCACGGATTTAACCACTAGACTATGGAGGCAGTTCAAAGGTTCGTAGAAAAAGCCAAATGGCTTTAAGTTCGCCTTTGTATTATTTTAATTAAGTAAGTATTATATTAAGTACCTATATTTTTAAGTAAAGTAAAGTATCATCACGACCGTTTCTCTTTCGGGGTGGTCAGAAACCACGCGGATTCACATTTAGCCAACTTTACTATAGGCCAATCATTACAAGTTGCAAGCTCGTCGATGTCTCCAGCGTACCAAACTCTAGAAATATCACAAATAAATTAAATATTAAATAAATGCATTATTTTTAATTTTTCATTAATAAATATTTTTGTGTTTCGACCAGCAATCGAACCCGGTAACTTCGAGTCTAAATCCACGGACTTAACCGCTAGACCACGGAGGCAGTTCAAAATTCAAAAATTCAAAATCGTTTATTGCACAGAATACAGGTAGATATAGGATAATACAATTTTACAGTTCAGCTGTATCCTACCATAATGGTATGCAAATAATAGTACATGTCAATTACAACTAAAATTATATTTGTCAACACTTATAATGTAAAAATTCTTGGATACTATAAAAACATTGTTCTTTTAACCATTTATTTAACAGCTTCTTAAATTTAATTATCGATGTCAATTGTTTTAATTCTATAGGCAAACCGTTAAATATTTTGATACACATTAGAAACAATAGTAAGTTTTGTAGCAGGTTTCCATAAATTGTATCTATATTGAGTCCGAACATTTGTTCGCCCGTCCTCGTTAACAGACCGAAAAAGACTCGGGTAGTTTTTAATAAACATACATGCGTCTAAAATATACAGACACGGCAATGTTAGAATATTATAGTCACGAAAGTATGGTCTACAGGAGTCGCGCTGTCCGAGATTAAAAATTGCACGGATGTATTTTTTTTTGGATTATAAACAGCGTATGTATATCTACAGAGTTCCCCCAAATTACAATGCCATATCTCAGCACAGAGTATTACATATCCATAGTATGAAGTAATAGCTGCTGATTTATTGACGAACTGTCTAACTTTTTTTAAAGCGTAAACAAATCTATTAAGTCTATTGGAAACATCTTGCACGTGGTCCTTCCAATTGCTAAACTTATCGAGGGTAATGCCGAGGAATTTATGACTAGATACCTCTTCAATACTTTGTCCTTCAGATTTGATGTTAAGCACCCTAGGTTTGGTTTTATATGTGTGGCATTGGATGTATTTTGTCTTACTGGGGTTAACCATTAAATTATTATTACGTATCCATGTAATCACAGCTGCACAGTTTAAAGTGTAATAAAGTATTTGAATAATACTAGCTTTTAGCTTTTTGCCCCATTTGTATAAGACTTAGCGTGGCGAGCTTATGCCAAATATTCTAGAAATGTATTCTTAAAGGTCTTTCTTTAATTATTAAATTGCGATCATATTTACGTGTGTATGTTTGTGCAAAACTATTTCACTTATGACAATCGTCCTTCGATATGATATTAAACTTTTAACACAATTTATCTAGACGTTGATATGTAGCCCTGAATTACGAAAATAAATATTGCATTAATGTATTACATACATAGATATCTTCACGCCAGATCCCTTGCGGGGTAGGCAGAGACAATTGAGCGCCATTTGACACGATCACGACATACCTCTTTCGCTTCGTCGACATTCATTAACCTCTTCATACATGCCCTTTGGTTACGAATACTTTTTAATGCAGGCAGTCTTTAAAATATATTTCTTTAAAATAAAAATAAATAAAGTATCATCACGACCGTATCCTTTCCGGAATGGTCAGAAACCACGCTTATAAATAAGTGAATTCACATTTAGCCAACTTTACTATGAGCCAATCATAACAAGTGGCAAGCTCGTCGATGTCTCCAGCGTACCAAACTCGAGAAATATCACAAATAAATTAAATATTATGTAAATAAATACATTTACATTAATAAATATTTATGTGTCCCGACCAAGAATCGAACCCGGTACCTTCGAGTCTAAATCCACGGACTTAACCGCTAGACCACAGAGGCAGTTTATATATATATTATTTTCCTTATATTATATTATCTTCATATAATATGTATGTATATGAAGATATAAGGAAGTAAAAATTTTCTAATTTTAAATATATTGTCGGCTTGTTTAAAATAAAATATTAAGTAGTTTTTTAAAGATGTGAATTGAAGGAGTTTGTCTGATGGTCAGTTTATTCTTTAATAAACTTAAATATAGATTAACAGTCAGTGATGGCTGGATGGAGCTGCAGTTAGCAAGGAACAACCTGGAGCTTGAGGCATAGCAACTTAAGCTCAATGCTGTATAGATGCAGCTGTAAAGCATTGTCACTGGAAGATTGTTCCACTGACGCGCACCCGATACGGTAAATGAATCTGAATATCTGTTGAAAGTGTGAGGTGGGATTTTGAGTTGGTTGATATGAGAAGAACGAAGACGGCGATCGTGCGAATCACAAAGAAATTCCAGTGTGTTTTAAGATAATAAAGAGCTATAGTGTTGTAAATAAAATTGTATAGAAAGTGTAGAAGATGTGCTGACCTACGAAAGTGGATATTGAGTCAATTTAACTGTGTACGAAAATAAGAGACATGGTCATACTTGCAAGCCGAAAATACATCGGATGCATAAGTTTAGTAGGTGATAAAAAAAAAATATCGTTATAAAATTGATGTCAATTTTACAAGTTGGAATGGAAGCGGGACCAAAGCCGACGGCCTAGCGTACTCTCCGAGGGACGGAAAAAGTAATTTCTGATAATTTATGACAAATGTACGTGACGATGGGTCCATGAGGACCGTCAGCGAAACGCTTGGCGAAGGAGTTGTCAAAGCGGCTGACAGAAAGGTCTGGAGACAGGAAGGCTGGCAATTATTTCTGCCAACGTATTAGCCTCACCATACAGAGGGGAAATGTTGTCAGTCTTCTTGGGACTATCTCGGATGGGACGTCTCTAGAGGACATTTTTTATTTATAGTTTAATTTATTTTAATTTCATTATTTAGGTATCTTTTATATTATATTTGTATATTAATTAAGTTCGAATAATTTACTTTAAATGTATATATATGGAGCGGAGGTGGCTCGGTTGTAAAATCATCATCATTATCATTACAGCCCCTAGAACGCAGGTCCCAGACCTTCACTGTTGGAGATAGGCCTTCCAGATTTTTTTGGAGTATTTGGCCTACACTCGCCACTCTAGCCAGACGGGTTGGCGAGTTTCGAATATCATTTTCAAATGACAATTTATTAACGTTTCCACATGTTGGTATTAGTGGAACCCGGACCGACGGCTTAACGTGCTCTCCGATTTACAAAAGTAGTGTTGTAAATAAATGACAAATGTACTTAAGAAAAGTGTATTTCTCATTGGTACATAGGGGCTGTAATGGTGTTAATGAAATGTATTTAAAATAGCTTAAACGAATTAAAATTTATAAATAATTTAGTATTTTTTTTTTTATTATTGTACCTTACTTCCTTCGAATAAATATTTTTTTAAATAAAAAAAAAAGATAAAAACTATTACTTAAAAAAACTGAACTAGAGCGTTGAAGTCTTTTCTACGTCAATTGTAAAAGTATCATGACGATCGTTCGTTTTTGTCATTATATTTCATGCTATGTGCTCATTTATTTATTTTGTTTTTTTTTTTTTAGTTATTTAAAAAAAAGTAAAGTATCATCACGACCGTTTCCCTTTCGGGGTGGTCAGAAACCACGCTTAAAAAAGCGGATTCACATTTAGCCAACTTTACAATAAGCCAATCATGAATATTAATTAAACGTATTTTTTTACATCAATAAATATTTTTGTGTTCCGAAGCAAATATATCAAACATTAATATTAATTTTAAATAAAATGTGTCCAAAAACATTTATGTAGGTGAATAGGTAATTAAGTATTTAAATAAATAAATACATAATTCATGTGTATGAATATATATTGTATTGTAATATGTAAAAATAATAATGAATGTTTTAGATTATAAGCTGACATGGCCCTTTTACAGCCACGAATATAATATGTTTAATTTGGACATAGCAATTATTTTTTAGATTGTAAGCGGACATGTAATTTATCTTTTTATTTGACATTAATATTATACTTGTGTAGTTGTAAGCTGACACGGCTTTTACAGCCACGAATTAATATTTATGGACATAAATATCATTATTTTTAGATTGTAAGCTGACATGGCCTTTTTACAGCCACGAATTTATATTTATATTTATGGACATAATTATTATTAGATTGTAAGCTGACATGGCCTTTTTACAGCCACGAATTTATATTTATATTTATGGACAATAATTATTATTAGATTGTAAGCCCTTTTTATAGCCACGAATTTAATATTAAGTATAAACTCTAATTCCTCGTTTATGGCAACAATGTTTTAGTTATAATTATTGTATTGATGTTGGGTTCGGTCCAGCCATGGTCAATGGTAATATTTTTTATTTGTTTTTATTTATTTTATTTATTGGCTTGTGTGTATTGACAATATCCAAGTGTTACGTGCTAACCATACGGAAATAAATTATTTTGATTTGATTTATGTATGTGTTTATAATTTTTATATTGTTTATTGCTTGCAATGTTATCGTTTAGTTATAATATATTATTTTTTACTTGCCTCAACCATTTACATTAAATGCTTTATCTGTTCCTAAGGTTGGCTGTCAGAGAATTTCCAGCGGCATTAACCCCGCCCCTTGTACCATAGTGCAATAAAGTTTTAAATAATTATAAAATAAATAATTAATATTAAAACAAATAAATAAATGAAAAAATCATAAAACTCTTTAGCAATAATAGTCTTAAATATATATTTAAGTGGTAGTGATAATACGAATACGAAATAATACGAAATAATTATACTTGTATTTGATATGGTTATAGATAGTATTACATTTAATTTAATATGTATGTATATTATTATTGTTTATATGTGTAGTTTATATGTATGTATTTGCATGTAGTATTAGTATGTAGATATGTAAATATTATTTATTTGTATGTCTATGTGTATGTAAGTATGTATTAATTTATATATGTCATTATATTGTCTAATTAAGCCTGTAATTGCACCTACCTTTCATTGTTTAATTGCTCTTGTTGTCCCGAAGGTTTGACTGTCATAGAATGCCTAGCGGCATTAAGTCCGCCTTTGTACTTTGTGCAATAAAGATTTAAATAAATAAATAAATAAGTTTTTCCTACCAGATAATCTTTGGAATAGTTAGTATAAACATGTCGGGTTTAATTTGAAACATTAAACGCGGGAAATTTTCAAGGCTCTGTCAAAACACCTCGTCAACACCTCAGGACACAAGAGGGATGGGCAATATTTGAGCTAAATGATTATGCCATTCAACGTGGCAATACTGCTAGTATCCTTGGCACTTTGCCCATTGGTAGCGATTTGGAGCAAGTTTTTATTATATTATATTATTTTTGTTTTAGTTGTATTTTTATTATTAATAGTAATTTATATATTTTATATACTTTAAGGCGCGGTGGTGGTGGCTCGGTTGTAAGAACGCGTTCCTTAAATCTCACAAAGGTCGATTCACACCCACCCGGCATGTACCAATGAGAAATACACTTTCCTTACGTACATTTGTCATAGACTTACAACACCACCGTTCCCGTGCCTCGGTGAGCACGTTAAGCCGTCGGTCCCGGTTCCACTAATACCAACTTGTTGAATCGTTAATAAATTGTCATTAAAATTTACATCATATCCTCGGCAAGCCGTCTGGCCAGCGTGGCGAGTGTAGGCCAAATTCTCCAGATATATGATCTAGAAGGCCCATCTCCAGCAGTGGAGGTCTAGGACGCTGTGTTCTAGGGGCTGTAATGATAATGAATCATATGTTTTAATAGTTTCGTTTTTTTTTTTTAAAATCATTGTAACTTACTTCCACGAATAAACACTTTAGTACCAATATATTACTACTACATACTGTACTGTACTACATACATACTTATCAATATATACTTAATATAGTAGATATACCTTATGAATTTGTATTGTCTCTTTTTAGAACTTTAGAACACTCCTCTAGAACACAGCGTCCTAGACCTCCGCTATTGGAGATGGGCCTTCCGGAACATATATCCAGAGAATTTGGCCTACACCCGTACGCAAGCCAGACGGGTTGGCGAGGATCTGATGTCAATTTCTAATGACAATTTATTAACGATTTCACAAGTAGGTTGTAGTGGGTCCCGGCCCGACGGCTTAACGTGCTCTCCGAGGCACGGGAACGGCGGTGTTGTCAATCTATGACAAATGTACGTAAGAATAGTGTGTTTCCCTTTGGTTTTTTAAATATATGGATTGAGAATTGTATGACGGTGAATGAATGTAAATATTTTCTGGAAGTGTGGGGTTCAATTTTGTTGTTTTAATCCAAAACCGAAGTTATAAAAATTTATACGCATAGTCAAAAGTAAAACAAAAAAAAAGCTATTTGTCTTTTAATAAATTGTTACATATTATTAATAAATTGTTACATATATATTGTTGCATAAATTGGGCATGTTTCTACACATTTTTAGAGATTTAATTTGAGAGAAAAGATTAATGAAATCACTTACCAGCAAGCATCAGCTGGACACTTACACACAATCACAAGTCTTTAAACTTAATAATATATAATAAAACTACACTGCACTAAGTTAGTCTTAAGTCTCACAATTTAAATTAAAAAAAAAAAAAAAAAAATTTTAAATTTGAGCCAAGCACTTTTAAAAATTAATAAACTGTAAATATAAGCTCTTTGAGTTAATCAAAAATATTTTTATTTATTGTTATTCATAGTCACAATTATCAGCAAAGTTTGTTTTTAAATTAAGCTTGCGGTAAAGCGTAAAGAAATTGGATATTAAAGGGATGCATTTTGGCCTCGCGTGTGTTTGCTCCGCTGGTCTGACAGCGAATGAGAAGACTTAGAACTATTTCAACCGCCTGTTCTCTAAAACCTGCGCGCGCGCATATTTGCAACATAGACATCTTGTAAGGTCGGCTGTATAATTTAAAAACTTAGTACTGACTACAATACATAGTCCTCGAAAATTAGCTACAGGTTCCAAGTCAACTTGAACATATTTCAGAAGTTACCACGCTGGCCAGATAGATGGTTTGGAAAGGGTCTGATGTAATTTTTTAAAAACAATTTCACCTCATTCTGAATCGCGCTCAGAGCGCTTAGAACGAATATGACACTGACCGTCGTTCCGAATCAAATATCGCGATTTGGATGCTCAGAGCGTGATATCAATTCGGAACGGTCGAAATCACATTTTCATTCATAAAATGATAGTTTTTTTTTTAATGTATGAAAAATAAATTGCGGATTCCACATGTTTCAGTATGAATACTAACAAATATACATCTCTCGGTTTATTCATCTTTATATGTGTAAAGTTTAATATTATTAACTTATTTTGGTAATTTAAAATAACTTGCCGCGTTACAGACATTTTTTTATCACTTCCTATTTAAATATTAATTATAAATTACAATATTAAATAATAAAAAAAAACTAATATTAAATTAACTTGTAAATGGCGCGGGACGTTATGACAAAAAACTGACAGCGCTCAGAGCGATCTACCTCGATATCGTGAGCAGTCTAAGCGCGAGAAATGATGTCATTTGTGACGTCACATAGCTTTGGCAAAACAGTTTAAGCTCGTCTCGGAACACCTTTAAGCGTTAAGGTTACTATTATCGCGTATCGGAACGAAGGCTTTATTAACGATTCCACAAGTGGTATTAGTAACGCGCTCTCTGAGACACGGGAACAGTGGTGCACATCTATTACCCATGTACGTAAAAAAGTGCTTTTATCAATGGTTTATTCCGCGAAAACCGACAGTTCTAGGAATTCAAGGAAAGCGTTCTTACGAGTACAACCGAGCCACCACCGCTACAAATAGCCACAACCGCTTATTTATTATGTTTTGTAACAATTATTTTGCATATTAAAGGTGGTTGATAGCTGCAAAATTGTTGAAATCATTGAAATGTGGATATACAGGAGAATGTTGAAGATATCATGGAAGGACAGAGTAAGAAACGAAACTGTCTTGCAGAGAATGGGCAAAGGCGTTGAACTACTGAAAATAGTAAAGCGAAGGAAGTTGGAGTATTTGGGACACAATATGCGCAATAAAAAGTATACCTTGCTGCAGCTCGTCATGCAAGGCAAGATACAAGGCTCCAGAAGACCGGGGAGAAGACGCACTTCCTGGCCCAAGAACCTCAGGGAGTGGTTCGGGATGAGCACCAGATCCTTGTTCCGGACAGCGGCCAACAGAATCAAAATCGCCCTAATGATAGCCGACCTCCGATAGGAGATGGCACAGTAAGAAGAAGAAGAAGATAGCTGCAAAAGTATATCCTTTCTAGGTATATAAATAATAAACTATTTAAGAATTTAATATTTATTTATTTATTTTATTTTTATTTTATTTATTTATTTATTAGGGTCGCCAACAGTGACAGCAACAAAAGATACATCGATTTTTACTTACAACTAAGACAGAATACAGATGCTGCACCAATTACAGGCAACCACCACATGCTATTATACTGTATCCATTAATTGGGCCTTTGAGTAGCGAAAACAAAAACACAATACAATTACAGCAACAACTAAGTAAATCTAAGCAAAAACAAAAACAAAAGAACATGATACAATCAAGAAACACAATTCCAAGGATCAAAATTGGTTAAACAGCAGTTCAGTTTACAGTCCCAGCCAGGATCCGCTGCAGTGACAATACATTGTGCTTAAAAACATGCAAAGAATTAGCAAATATGTCTAGACTGTCATTATTTTTTCGTGAAAATATGTTGTATTGACGACATGTACGGTTCAGTGATGAGTGGTAACCCAAATTGGATTTAGATTGTCGTAGAATGAATAGATCATATTTGCCAACCCTTGGCAGCCTTTGGCAGCCTGGTCGGCACAGAGAAATATTAACATTAAATTGAAATAAAAACATTAGTATTTTATTTTCATTATACTTGTATCGTATTAACATTTATAAAAAAAACATAAATGTGTATAAACATTCGCGTACAGGTTACAAGATAAAATGTTATTAATACCTACTCTTCTTACGATAGCCAGTCGGTTTGGAGATTGTAAAACATTAGATGTTTTTTTATATACATGTTATAAATCTATGACAAAGGCACATAAGCAAGTATATTTCCTAATTCCGGTAATTTTGGTTCTCTGCACAGAATCGGAATTTTATGAGATAAATATTTCGCTGACTTACCTTGACCTCGTGGACCAGACTAACTATCGCTAACACTCCAGGTAGACGACTGGCTGTAGTTGATTCGTTGTAACTGATTTTATTAAACGCCTAGTTGAGGAGATGGATATTGACATGTTCTGTACATCGCCTAAATCAGTTGGTCGCGCGATGTCTAGATTTTACGAGTATTTTACAGTATTGTAATGGTGTACTTGATTTACACCTGATTTATAAATAGTTATTATTTTTATTTTTATTGTTATTATTTATATGTTTCTGTTTAGGTTTATTTTCGATTTACTAGAACTGTTTTTATTTTTGCGAGTATATGTTATAATGTTTAAACTTTATATTTTTAATTTGTATAATATGTTTCTAGTTTTTTTATACAAGTAATCATTAGTTGGAAGTTAGAAGTTTTCTTTGAAGATAAATAAATAAATATAATATAATATCCACACTCGTAACACTCTGTACAGCATTGCTTTATCATATCACAACCCCTAGACATAGAGTCCTAGACCTCCACTGGCACTTCCAGAAATTTCTTGAGAATTTGGCCTACACTCGCCATTTTGGCCAGACGGGTTGGCGAGAGTCTGGCGATTTATTAACGATTCCACAAGTTGGGATTAGTGGATCCGGGACTTAACGGCTTAACGTCCAAGGCACGGGAATTGTGGTGATGTAAATCTATGACAAATATTTTTAAGCTATTGCATAGCTTTTATCGCGGGCTTTGAGCGCGGCGACCGAATCAAGAAATTCCGTAACGAAAATAAACCTAACACCGTTAAAGCTGTGCATCGTCTAACGTCGTTTCAGTTCGGCAGACTTCGGCACGGTGTTTGTGTGCGTGTGACTAAACGTATGCGTGTAGACTAGCTGCTAACTGCTCATAACTGATTCTATCTCTTTTAGACACAATGCTAGGTGAGACAGCGTGCTTTTTGACCGCGTCCACGAGTAATATAAAAAACTTGAATTAATATCAAAGAAAATAATAATAATAATTATTATTATTATTGCATAAGTTGATAAAAAAATGCTATTCAATAGCTTTACCGCGGCAGTCCCCGAGTGCCACACGTATTTTTATTAATTAGAACTTATTTCCCATTGGTACATATCGGGGCTCAAACCGCTAACCTTTTTATTTTTGTTCGATTAGAAAGCGTTCCTTCAAACGAGCCACCACCGCTCTTTAACTGACAGTACTTCACTAGATGAAAATATATTTTATTCGTGGGATAGTAGCTTTTAAAATCGAACAGCAGAGGTGGGCGCAGACGTGCCTGTTTGCAGGTTATAGACGGAAACGGGGTTATTGTATCATACATGAGATTATTTTTTCGAATTACTTTTCGTCTAATCCGTCTGATTCAAGGTTAATCAAACATTATTATAAAAATACTTTATTGCACTTTGTGTATAAAACTATGTACAAAGGCCAACTTAAAGCCATTGTAGTTTCTTGTACCAGCTAAGAGATAAATATGCAATTCTAACCAATAAACTACATAAATACTTATCTATATATGATTATTATAGTTGAAATTTCAAAGGAAAATGCAAATGGGACTTAAAACATCATTTTATTGTAGAAACATAATAGTAATAGGCTACCACATATGTAATATGTAATCATCTACCGGACAATCTTAAAGACCATACATTGATAATAATAATAATAATAGTTTATTGACACAAAAGAAAATATACATTATGAACAAAAAAATAAAAATTACAGTGTTGTACATGCTTCATTTAGTAAAAAAAAATTATTCATTGTTGAGTAAATAATTTTTTTTTTTTTGACATATTATGTCATTTAAATAAAACTACAAAATTTTATCAATGGAAGTTAAGTATATTCAAAGAAAATGAAACACAGCAAGAGATTACTATTAAAATTGTAAGCCAAACTTAGCACTATCACTCTTTATGCATCCGTTGACCGTACGTAGGGGTACCTACCCTCGGAGAGAGCTTCCGATCCCAAGCGGATAAGCGTTACGGGGATCCTTGGCAGCGGGATTGTCTTCTCAAGCTGGGGCCCAGCTCTAAAGTCCAGACATAGAAGTCCTACTGGTAAAACCCCAAGCTTAGTGGGTGATAATATACAATAGGTTTATAATATTAGAAGTTAAAAAAGGAATCTATATTTTGAAATTGTTTTAATCTTACAGTCGGTTTTTGAAAATGCAATGAATGTCAAATTCTACATTGACAGGTGGCGTCTTAAATATGTGCAAGGCAAAGGATGTTGTATGCAGCCAACAATATTTATTCCATGGCCGAATCTGATACAATCGTTACACATATTATTAAATATTTATTAATTACCTGCCTCCGTGGTCTAGAGGTTAAGTCCGTGGATTTAGACTCGGAGGTACCGGGTACAATTCCTGGTCGGGACACGAAAATATTTGTTAATGTAAATTAATATTTAATTTATTTGTGATATTTCTCGAGTTTGGTACGCTGGAGACATCGACGAGCTTGCCACTTGTCATGATTGGCCAATAGTAAAGTTGGCTAAATATGAATCCGCTTATTTCTAAGCTTGGTTTCTGACCACCCCTTTCTATTGTTATTATAATGTTAAAGACTTTTTTTGGAGATAAAATTAATTAAATAATAATTCTATAGAATAATAATTAAATATTAGCTTGTCATTTGTTATGATGGGCCTATAGTAAAGCTTGTTTCATTTAAATGAGGTCGATAATAGATGCCTTTAAGTCACCTAAAAAGTCTAGGCTTTTGGTGTTTGACAATAATACAAGCGTTGAAATCTTTTGTATCAAAATTTGTTGGTACATTTACGAGTAGGAATACCTCCATAATAGGTTACCGAGTTTTGGATTGGGTTGATATTATGTACCGATAGTAGGGCGATAATAGGGGCCGTAACTACTCAAAGCTTATACCTAAAATGAAATTATTGACGAGTCTGAACGTTTCTTAATGTGTTTCGTATGCATCAACTTGTGAGTGAGTTTTTATTGCCTGCATGCTTATTTCTTAGTGATAGGATCTTACCAAATGGCGTGTCGGGAGTTGCCGTGAGTCGATCTCCTTATATCGTGACCTTGAAGTAATGCGATACTCGGTAAATTCATTCGAAAACAATTCGATCTCGATTCGAAATTGACCGAGTGATTCATATACAAGTAAGTGATATAAGAACCGAGCGGTTGATTCGAGCCCCGGCATATACCAATGAGGAATACACTTTTCTTACGTACATTTGTCATAGATTTACAACAGCACCCGTGCCTTGGAAATTACGTTAAGCCGTCGGTCCCGGTTCCACAAATTATTAAAAATGGTATTAATGTCAATAAATTTTTACAACAGCAACACTTATAACTCGAACGGCTGGACAGATCTTTACGGTTTTTGATTTGTCAGATGGTTCCGAATAGCAGAATAATTATAAATAAAACTGGAAAATTTAAGAAAAAAAAATAAATTAAAAGAAAATACATTTACCCATACAAAAAGTTCGTGGGTTTCCTACCTTACAAACAAGGTTGTTGTCAAATATATATGGGTGCGTTCAGAAATTTATTTCAAGCTCCTTAAAAATAAAACAAATTATATATTAAAAAAATAAAAAACTGTCAAATCAATTGGTCTCACTTTTACTTCGCGAAATTGTCTGTGATTCGTTTTTAAAATTGCTTTGTGAGAGTATTATTATTATTAATAATACCGCGACCAAGGAGATCTAATCTTTCCCAACGAAGCCGTAATGCAATGTGAATCTATTAACTGATGTCTTTCTCAATGTTTTACTCATGATCAGTTGTACTTGGCGTGTCGGCAAACCATCCGCTCTATTTGTTCTGTTCTTGCGCCTAAAATAAAAAAAAATATGTCGTATATCACAAGGCTTTAATAAAGGAAAATAAACTGATTGATATAGTTGATTTTGTACTTTTATATATTTTATTTTGTGCTCCTATCTCAACATAATATTTATTTTATATTCATTGTATTACTTCCATAAAATCATTAATTTACTTCAGCTAATAAGTAACACAATATTCATTGACTGTTATACGGTACGAAGTTCGCCGAGTCCGCTTGTTTTTTTATTTTTTATTACAGCCTCTAGACGTCCACTGCTGGAGCTGGGCCTTCCAGAACTGGAGAATTTTGGCGAGCATATGATGTCAATTATTTATGACAATTTATTAACGATTCCACAAGACTAATATTTATTATGTATAATGTGAGCGATCAGCTAAAAATCAGCACTGTGACAGAATGTTGCAGCCTATTGCTGAGATGATTCCTTATTTGTCACCACACTATCTTGTTGTATATTAAAATAACTCTAAAATGTTCCTAATTTTATTCTTTAGTAAGTTAATAAAGTATAATACTTGAAAAAAAATTGAAATTATAATTTCATTATTTTTTAAATGTATATTTTTTTTTTTAATAAAAATTTCCAGACAGGTCACACAGCGCCATCTAGTTTCCGTGGTAAGCTGCGAAGCTTGTGTTACGGAAACTAGATGGTTGATAAACTACATATTATACTTTTTTTTTGTAAATATATACATATTATACATATAAACACCCAGACCGAGACAAATTATACAATGTACTTACAACTTGCCCCCGGTGGGAATCGAACCCACGACCTCCCGAGTTCACGACAACGTTTGTTACCACTAGACCACGAAGGCGGTCATTTAATTGTATATTGTAATTTAGTTGTATATAAAAATAAAGATATGTTCTGTTTTTGGATTTAAGTTCGAGTTGAGAACGATTTTAGTTTTATAGTAACCCATATTTATAAACGGTTTAATTTGAAACGTGCATTTCATCAAAATCTAACTACACAAGAGTGCAATAAAAACGAGTCACTTCATTTAGTATTACCATAAGTATATCAATTCGTAGTTTACGTGATAAACTAAGTAGGTATTTACTAACATTTTTTTTTACAAAAATATATTACTTCAAAAACTATTTTCTTTTTAATAAAATTACCATTCATTCTTACGTGCTACAGTAAAGTATTGCGGGGTGATCAGAAACCACGATTTTTAAAGAAGCGGATTGTGACAAATGGCAAGGACGTCGATGTCTCAATCGTACCTCACTAATTATTATTGATAAATATAGTTATTTAATAATGATGAGTCTTAAATACGTCGTCGCACCTAGTCCTCGATCTAATATATTATTGTCCCAAAGGTTGCTGTCGAAGAACGTCTAGAGGGCCCCTTGTACATAGTGCAATAAAGTTTTAAATAAAATAAAAATATAAAAAATACGGTAATTACAAATTAAATATTTTTTTGTGTCCGGACTAACAATCGAACCCCGATACCTTCGCGTCTAAATTTACGGTCTTAACCTCTAGACGACGGAGGCATTCTGCGTGCACATACAGCACTGCTATAATATGACATTATACATTTAGTTTCTTTTATAATAGCGTGTTGATACGCAATAAAAACAGGATGACTCCTATCTAAACCATCCTATATTGGATTGTATCCTTTTTGCGCAACTACGTCCAATTATTATATAACACAATAAAAAATACTATGCTATAATATATATAATACTAATAATGCATACATAAATATCTTTTAGCCATCTTTACGAGTACTATAGGCCCATCATGATAAGGTGGCAAGCTCCTAGTGTGCCTACTTAGTGTACTTGAAAAAAACTCACTATTTATTATTACAGAAATAGTACCTTCAAAATTTACAATCCTAACCACTACACCACGTAGGTTTTTTTTTTATTAACCCGTTTTTATTGCTCTCGGGTGTATTATAACTTTTTGATCCACCCACATCCTTACTCCTAATCATCGGAAATGTCTGCTAAAACCTGATTTTGCTGTAGATGACATCGAGATCTCTCGCCGTCGTAAGTCAGCCTGATTCAGTAACCTGCGGCACGCGACTAGGGCTTGCAAATACGAGTCGATATTCGAGTGCTTTAAATATCCGAATATTCGAATTCTTCGGGTAAAAAGGTATATATTTTTAAGTGTAAATGTTATCAAATAACGCAAGGGCATTTTACTATACTAGCTGTTTGACTCGGCGTTACCTGTATAATATACAGATAAGGACAATGTGTCATATTTACATGTTGACGTCACGTTCTATATTGGTTTCCAAAGAATATTCTTTCCCTCATGCAATTTTGTGAGCGTATATCTTTAGAGAGTAGTTTTATTATGTGATTGGCACTTATTTATTTATTTATTTATTTAGCAAATCTTACAGCTAATTTATACATATATAGGAGAAAATAGTAATACGATAAAGCCAATAATAAGAGTTCGCTGACAGATATAATAGAAGTAAGTAAAGAAAACAATGATAATAAATTTAAAAATAAAAATTAATACAATAGTACAAGAATTACGAAGGAATAGGCATTACATCAATAACAGAATAACTACAACAGAAATAAACATACATATATACACACACACATATATATTTGTGATTTTGTCGTTGTAATTGATTTGATGACCATAAAAATCAGGTAAAACAGACGGTACCTTATTTGACTTACTATCTTTCTTTTAAATAGTTTGTATTCCTTCTGTCTATTAATTAATTACAATTTATTTAAGTATTGCCCTTAATGGTCTTCTTTTATCTAAGTTCCGTTCAGCTTGTACTTCTATATATCTAGGTACATAGAAGTCTTTGCGTCATATAGCCTATGTCCGTCACTAGGTATTTTTTTTTTAAATTTAAAATACTTTATTGCACTTAAAATGTAAGCACATAGGCGGACTTAATGACTAAGCATTTTCTAACAACCAACCTTTCAGTTTCGGTTTTCGTTCTTTTATTTATTATTGTTCTTTTTGTTCATTTCATTCTTTTGATTATTTTCGTTTTTTTCTTTATTTTTATTCTTTTTAGATAATTTCATTATTTTTAGTTATTTTCGTTCTTCTCGTTATTTTAGTTCACTTCTTTATTTTTATTCTTTTTAGTTATTTTCGTACTACTAAAAATAGACATTCAAACTGAGGTATTTGTTCCAATCACTACCCCAAATATTGCTCAGTTTTAAAACAGTTAATATTTAATAAAAGTGCTATTGGATGTTAGAAAAATAATAAAACAATCATTTTGTATTAAAATGACAACCTCTCAATATTATAATTGAATTCATTTATTTGAGGGTTGAAGAAGAATGTCGTAGAGAAGCCTAGTTGTTTGGGATTGTGACCAAAAGATCTAATCAAATACATAAAATATGCGAATAATAGAACTTGCAAGCCCTACGGTACACCGTTAGCATAAGGTGTTGTATTCGATTCTCTGTGATATAGTAGAACTGACGAAACTCTGGTCGAAAGTACCTCATGCTGGGTTTCTTGTGTTTTGAAGAAAAAAAAAATATTTAAATAAATTCTTTCCAACTTAAAATCTTGCGTTTAAAATTATTTAATAAAGTTTACATTATATCATATTCTATTGTGGTGATGGCTAATTTTCTTAAAATCCTAAAATGATAACACGGCACGGACCAATGAGAAATAAAATAAAAATTCGGCTGACGAGAAATCTTGAGACAGGAAGTCAGGAAATCATTTGCCTCGCTATGCAGAAGGGAAATGTTGCCAGTCTTCTCGGGTCGTCTCATGAGGGTAATTTTTATTTATAGTATTTTTTTTATTATGTTTAGTTTATACTAATTGAATTCGATTATTTTATTTTGGTAGTTTGTAATTATTATTTTATCTTTTTTATATTTTGTAAATATAAAAAAAAAAATCATCGCGACCGGATCCCTTAAGGTCAGAAACCACGCTTATAAAGAAGCGGATTCACATTTATCCAACTTTACTATAGGCCAATCATGATAAGTTAAGGATAAGATAAGGCCTCGAACTTGCCACTTGTCATGATTATCACAAATAAATTAAATATTTATTAAATTTATTTATTTAAATTGATAAACATTATTGTGTCCCGACCAGGAATCGAACCCGGTACCTCCGAGTCTAAATCCATGGTCTTAACCGCTAGCCCATTTAAGCAGTTAAAAAAACAAAAGATTTCAAATAAAACAATATCATTAAACATATTTCAATCCTACATGAGATCAGATCATAGACATCAGCCCCTACCACTATGGCTTACCGAGAAGGCGGCATGGCAAACAGATTTAGACAGAGACGAAACATTTGCTATCTCAACTAAACTGAATAAGTACTTAACGCAAAAAACGTATCCCCTCGTAGTTTTCACTTTTCGCGTCACCTCGCACTACCAGAGAACCACAGAGCTAAAATCAGGTTAGAACTGGCAAATAAATACTGTTTAATTTTTTTTATATTATTTTTAATTATCATTCATGATCATGTTTAGTAATTATATATATATATATATATATATTTATAGACATATTTATTTGTTTAGAATTTATAATTGTATAATATTCGAATCGAGAATATGAAGTATGGGATCTGAGACAGTGCGAGCTCCACGAGGTTCGACTTAACGTAAAACATGTATTATTTTTTTACTCAAATCGATAACGTTATAGTCATTTCTTAGGGTAAAATAATTATTTAAAAGCAAAAAAAAGTTAGATTTTAGGCCACAAACTTTTTAAAATTATTTAAAGTAATTTTTTTTAACAAAAATATATCTAAATAGATCATCAAATATACAAGTACATTAAATGCTAAAGCATATTTCTCCAACACAACCCTAAATTTTAAATTAAAAAATATTTACACTCGTATATATTTTTCACATGTCATATTTTTGTTATGTTATCTAACTTTTGTTATTTTTAGTTAATTTTAGTTTTTTTCTTCTATTTTTTGGTTAATGCCGTCACATCTAATTGGTACATATATTAGATAAGTTATAATTATGCTGTATTATATGTCTGTTAATATATATACTGCTGTGTATACTATATAAATAAATAAATATCGCTTTACGGTAAATACTTATTGTATTTGAGATTTAATCTGGTACGTGTAAATATGCGTTTAAAGATATTTTTTTAGTAGCAATTAAGATTGTGTTTCGGGCTCTATTAGCTCACTTAACAATTCTAGACATTACTTAACTCTATTAGCCACACCCGCAACTTTCTCTTGCACTCGCACGACGTTGGTTGATCCCCTACCATAACATTAATATACCAACCACTCGCACAAATGTTACCTCCCAGCGCGACATCATAATTTTATTCTTACAGTTATTTAGCATTAATAACAAATTCAAGTTTTTTTCACTGCGAAAGTGCGCATTGTTGCACGAAAAATAATATTGACTTAATCATAACGTCCAAGGCATAACTAACTTCCCAGACTCTAATTTATTTATTTTTTTAATACTGAAAAATGGCAAAACATTGTCACTTTTTAAATTCAACTAAAAAAATATTTATTGCACTAAATTGTAGATAGGCAGGTTTAATGATTAAGCATTTTCTAACAACTGCCTCCGTAGTCTAGCGGTTAAGTCCATGGATTTAGATGCAGAGGTACCGGGTTCGATTCCTGTACGGGACACAATATGTTTTTCAATTTATTTGTAATATTTCTCGAGTTTGGTACGCTAGAGACATCGACGAGCTTGCCACTTGTCATGATGGGCCGGCAGTAAAGTTGGCTAAATGTAAACCGCTTTAAAAAAGTATGGTTTCTGACTACACCGAAAGGGATATAGTCATGATTATACTTTACTTTACATTTTCTAACAACAAACTTTTGTAAGTGTGGAGACATATATTATGAGAAATTTATTATCATATCAAATCAAAATAATTTATTTGCTAGAAAACATGGTTATATTGCAAGATCTCATAGCTATACATTTAATTAATATTTAATTTATTTGTGATATTTCTCGAGTTTGGTACGCTGGAGACATCGACGAGCTTGCCACTTGTCACGATTGGCCTATAGTAAAGTTGGCTAAATGTGAATACGCTTCTTTATAAGCGTGGTTTCTGAACAACTCCGAAAGGGAAATGGTTGTGATGATACTGTATTTTTTTTTATCTTATAGCTAGAAAATTCGCTTCACATGTTTTACCTCAATGGCATGCAAATATTGGGCAATTACAATATGTGTTCAGACAACATATTCCTAAAGTTTCATCCCGATCGCTCAAGTAGTTTCGAAATGCATAGGGAACATACATACACACAGACATTAATTTATATATATATATATATATATAGATTGTACAGATCCTTTTTGAAACGGTTAATCGGTAATACCTTGATAATTTCTAGTAAGTTATTAAAAAGTTTAATTAACATTGCATGACTGTTTCTAGAACACATTGTTGTTTTGCAAAAAGGTAAAATACCAAACGATTTGGATATCTTGTATTAAAAGTACAAACCTGATGATTTTTTGTAAACAAGTTGAAATTAAGCTTTACAAATTTGCTACGTTCGAATTTGCTACTTACTTGTGGGCACTGCAATGGTTAGACGAGTGATGACGAATGAGCACTTCGAGTTTGTAGACTGACCTATTGTTTTTTTAATTTTTATTAGCTATTTTCGTTTTCTTTTCTGCAGTTGTATTTATTTGCCATGTCTTGTATTTTATCGTATCTATTGTTTTTTTTTTTTTTTTTTTTATTATTTTATTGTTGTTCCTGTATTCGTACTTTGCTTTTTAAAAGTTTTTCTAGCATGCTTTCTATTGTAACTATCTGTGAATTCTTGTTATCGGCTTTCTAGTGTTATTATCTTTCCTATATTTGTATTGTAGCTGTAAGTATTCCTAAATAAATAATGGACTATAAATAGATGAATAATTAAAGTCTTATCAAATACCATGTTATTCACCCAACTTCCCTTATTATAAAAAAGACAATCTAACTATTAAAAAGTGACATTAATTATAAAAAGAGGTGTCCATCACATTACCGATGTCAAAATAATAGATATACATAGAATTACATACTAATATATTACATATACAGATAACACTCCAAATAACGTTCATTCGAAAAAAACATAAAATTAAAACTAAATTATAAATAAACTACATTACAAATAAAACTAAAAAAAGCCTAAAAATATTATCTACTTTAAGGGTCAACAATCGGAGTTTTTCCCCAAGCTTACGTCTCGCGTGACGTGCTTGAGCCTCCTCGGACCACGGACCCATCGTTTCGACTGCAAATGGAATATACAGAATAAATATTTACATAACTAAAATATATAATATAATTAAGTTAAAATAAGTACAGACACATCCAGGCGACATCGTCAAGCACGGGGAGTGCGCCGGTTTCTGCTGAGAATCTCAAGCTGCGGAAATACGCCAACCTCGGTACAGGTTACGAATTTGCGCCGTTTGGGGTCGAGACGATGGGCTCATGGGCAGTTGTCCAAACGGCTCACGGAAAAGTCTGGAGACAGGAAGGCTGGCAATTATTTCTGCCAACGTATTAGCCTCGCTATACAGAGGGCAAATGTTGCCAGGCTCCTTGGGACTATCACTGAAGGGTCGTCTCTGGAGGACATTTTTTACTTATAGTTCATTTTTTATTAGGTTTAGTTTATATTAAATTTTTACTCTTTAATTAGTTTTAATTAATACCATAAGTACAGACATTGTTAAAGTAACAGAAGATTTAAAAAATAAATTATTTTAAAGAAAAAAACATGAACTGACTTCAAAACTTTATGTTACAATCTTAAAGTAAAAAATAATATTTTAATTAATTCAAAACAAAGGGTAATCAACAAAATTATTGATAATAAATCTATTTATTATTCATAAACAGTTATTTTTGCCAGTCGGTGCTAGCCATAGATATATCAATTATTATTTCAACGCGCAATCGAACGAAAGCTGAATTGTTAAAGTAGATTTTTTCATGCAGACACTGCCTTTAACGTCATCTACCATCTTGCGCCTGCCATCAATAATTTATATGGGACCACCTCTGAAGTATGGTCTACCAAACAAAAAAGAATCATCAAAATTGATTCATAATTGGTGGGATTCATATTCGCGTAACCAATATAGAAAAAAAAAAACATTCAGGCAACCTCCTCCTTTTTTGATGTCTGTTAAAAATAAGCATATCCTTAATATACCCTTATCCTTAATCTTTTCGTGAACGAAACCAAATATACTCTTTTAAACATACAACAGCTCTCTTGAGTAAAAGTATTTTTGATATGGCGCCTAAATTGTACAATACTCTGCCAGACGGTTTCAAAGACTTGCCTCTGCCATTATTTAAGTCAAAACTAAAGAAAGCTTTACTGGGAAAATATTTTTATACAATTGACGATTTTCTGACTGACGATTATTTATCTTTATCCTTATATATATTTAGTATTATATATATATTTATAATAAATATTTCCAGACAGGTCACACAGCGCCATCTAGTTTCTGTGGTAAGCTACGCGTTTGATACCACTAGACCACGGAGGCGGTCAAATAGCACACTAATTGTACAATATTTTTGTATTTTCTTTTGTGTTTGTAAACCAAAATTATTTTTCGTTAAAACAATTAACGATTCTTTATATTTTTTTATTTATATGCATTATTTAAACAAAAATATTGACTTTGGCATTTAAATAAATATATCTGTATGCCCTTAAGGATAAAGTATAGCTGAACGAACAAACTACTGAATACCAATTGTAATATGTATGTACCTATACTTAAGGATGAATAAATTATTTGATTTGATTTGGCAGACTGGTGGTGATAATTTGCCCAGTGTGCCGGGGCGGGGAATTTTTGACTTCGCGTGCCACTTACCATCAGGCGGCAGCAAGGTTACATGCCGTACTAGTAAATAAAATTGCCAACATTAATCATCATCCCAGCCCCTAGAACATAGGCACGAAAAAGGTGGTGCTGTAATGTATAACCAATGTACGTAAGATAAGTTTCTCATTGGTACATTCGGGGGGTGAACCGACCTTTGTAGGATTTTAAGGAAAGTGTTCTTATTACCATTACGATATATTTATTAAGTTGTATATATTAGTATTTAGTAAGTATATAATACATATATAAAGCTAATAATTTAACTAATATTATATAATTGTATATTATTGTTACTGTTACTTTCATTGCATCTATATTTGTTCAAATTTGTCCCCCCTAAAGTTTGTTTGTCAGAGAACTTCTACGGACATTAAGTCCGCCTATAGTGCAATAAAGTATTTTTAATCTTATTCAACAACTTACAGTATATTTTTAAATTTGGCTTTATGACTTTACTGTATTTGCCTTCCCGTATAAGTAAAAAACAAAAAAAAATTGAGGGTAGTCGGAGAAAAGTAACAGAATAAAGTAACGAAGTATAACTTCATGTAAACAAAATCAGTAAATCTGGTCAAATATTATTTTTTATTATTCATTATTTATTATCTTAGATTTAAGTGTACTTAAGTGTTAATTAATTTGACGACGGCGACAAAATGCTTTCTAAGAAGGATGTAAGTATTTTAAAACTTAAAAATAACTTCATCATCATGATAGCACCTAAAACACCTAGTCTTCCGCTATTGGAGATGGGCCTTCCAGAACATATATCCAGAGAATTTTGCCTACACTCGCCACGCTGGCCAGACAGGTTGGTGAGGATCCAGTTAGTTGGTATTAGTGAAACCGGGAACATTCTGACATATTTTTTTTTGTATGTAAGTGACAACGCCATTTAACAGTTAATATAAAAGAATTACAATATTAAATAAACTATATTACAACAAAATCTAACCTAAAAAAAAAAAAAAATAGAAAAAAAAAATTAAATACTTACAAAAAAAATAGCTCCTCCAAATCGCTGTCTTGTGGCATGGTGCCCAATACACTAGCAGCATTTCCCCTTTTAATGATGATACTTAATTTTTGGGACAAAAAACTGCCAGCCCTATTGTCACCAAAGACGTCAATGAGCCTTGGAACAGTTTCTTTATAAAAGGCTTTAAGTTCCGATCCCCACGGGCCCATCATTTTTACAGCAAACGTCGAAATAAAGTAACTATTGCAAATATCTAGTTTTATATGTATGACGCTTGCTGATCTGCGCTTGTTCAGCTGCAACACCAGCTCTAACAGAAGTTCCTTGAAGGTGGGAAGGGGCTAGGGAATCCCAACAGGTAAAATTCCATACCAGGGATTGAACCAATCTACAGTTTTTTTTTACAGTTGCTTTATATTAGGATTTTAGAATAGATTAGATTTAAATAGATTTTAGAATTACAAGGATGATTTGGCCTATCTTTCTTCGTTCCACGATAGATCTTTACGCTCCTCTCATAACTCTTATTTCTATCCCTTCGCATAATTCTATCATTTCAAACTCGTTTGTCGTTGTCGCCACTAATTTGTGGAACAATTTACCTCTTAGCATCAGGTAACCACCAGATCGCTATTTAAAAAAATGGTCTATTCGCATTTCCTATCGCAATAAAGCTAGTATATTATGTATGTATGTAAGTTTATACGAGTATATAAGTATGTACGTAGTATATTTTATATTTATACATCTAGTTAGTTATTAAATATATTTTTTTATTATCCTTTATTTTTGCACCTACTTTTCAGTAAAGTGTTTAAAGTTATCCCAATGGTTGGCTATGATAAAATGTCTTGCAGCATTAAAGCACGCCTTTGTCTTTGTGCAATAAAGTATTAAATAAATAAATAAATAAATATTACATAATGTAAAAGAAGTTTAATAATGTATTTTGTGACATTTGATTTTAATTAGTTAATTAACTTAGTTATTATTAGGTGGTAGGCGAACTGATGGTGGGAATTTCCGCAGGCTATCGGGGCGGGGAAGTATCCACCGTTCGTGCCGATAAACCCAGTGAAGTGTATTCACACGTTTCGGGATCAGGCTCGAATTGCCGTCATGTCCAGTGAAGCCGATATAGTGTTAGAGACTGATGTCAGATATGAGTGTCTGATTCCAGTTACTAACATTCGTATACCTCCCGCGTCCTTACCATCAAGTGAATACCAAGGTCACATGTCGTGCTAGTAAAAAAAAAAGTTATATAGTACTGACAATGCCCATTTACATTTCATCTAATTTAAGTATGGTTATCTCGTGTAGATTTAATTAGTAATAATGACGATGGCTGTTCTTTGCTACTAATGGTCATTCTTGTGCTATCCTGCCAGGTTGCCTATTTTTTATATAAATAAATATTTCCAGACAGGTCACACAGCGCCATCTAATTTCCGTATTAAGCTACGAGGCTTGTGTTACGGAAACTAGATGGTTGATAAACTACATATTATACTTTTTTTTTTGTAAATATTTACATATTATACATATAAACACCCAGACCGAGACAAATTATACAATGTACAACTTGCCCCCGGTGGGAATCGAACCCACGACCTCCCGAGTTCACGGCAACGTTTGTTACCACTAGACAACGGAGGCGGTCATATATTATATATTTTTTATATATGTTATATAAAATATATACTTTACAGCTTCATCTAACCAGCATTGGGCTTAACTGACTGTTCCTTGCCAACGGCAGCTCAATCCATCCAATATTATTTATTAACTGTTAACCTATATATATATTTAGAGTTATAACATATATTTAAGTAAAAATTGTAACCGAGACAAGTTCAAGTGTTCCTATAGGTTCCTATGGACGAATAATAAACAATAAACAATTAGTAAACTGATGATTGTACGAGTATAACTGACAATACCGAGTGTACTTAATGTATGTATGTTATGGTGAATAAATGAATTTCATACAAAACCTTAAATTAAATAAACTATATAACTTTGGAAATTTTCAGAAGAACTAGTTTTATTAGACAAACAATTGCAAAATTCACTAACCGAAATTCTAAATTGCCCCATGAATGACCGTACTTGGGCCCAGGCTTCACTACCAATTCGGTTCGGAGGCCTGGGAACCCGCAAAATTTCTAGTGTAGCACTGCCAGCTTTTCTGTCGTCTGTACATAGTACTGTCGAGCTCTACGGGAGAATCACTAACCCATCTCTGGGTTCCGTTGAGCCGTCGTACTTGTCAGATGCCAGAGATGCCTGGTCAGTAGCATGTCCAAATGTTTCGGTTCCAATTTCACCAAAAATCCAACGACTATGGGACGAGCCGCTCTGCAAACTGGTACTGGAAGATATTTTATCTGCTAGTAATATGAAAGAGCAGGCTCGCCTCATGGCCGTTTCCACTAGGGAGTCAGGTCTTTGGTTGCAGGCTTTTCCCTCAGCATCGGTTGGCACACTCCTTGACCGACATACACTGACCATGGCGGTGTGCCTTCGTCTCGGAGCCCGGACTGTCCACCCGCACCAGTGTCGATGCGGAGAACCAGTCGATCATCTCGGACACCACGGGCTTTCTTGTGCTAGAAGTGCTGGCCGCATTCCTCGTCACGCGGCTCTCAACGACATCATCCGAAGGGCTCTTGTCACTGCTGATGTACCCGCAATCTTAGAACCATCTGGGATTGTGCGGAGCGATGGCAAGAGACCCGACGGAATGACTGTCGGGCCGTGGAAACTTGGCAGATCTCTGGTGTGGGATGCGACGTGTGTAGACACATTAGCTCCATCTCACATTTAGGCGACCTCGTCAGGTGCGGGGAGAGCGGCTTTTTCTGCGGAGAACCTCAAATTGCGCAAATATGCCAACCTTGGTTCCGGTTACGAGTTTGCGCCGTTTGGGGTCGAGACGATGGGCCCATGGGGACCGTCAGCGAGGCGCTTGGCCAAGGAGTTGTCAAAGCGGCTGACAGAAAGGTCTGGAGACAGGAAGGCTGGCAATTATTTCTGCCAACGTATTAGCCTCGCTATACAGAGGGGAAATGTTGGCAGTCTCCTTGGGACTATCTCGGATGGGACATCTCTAGAGGACATTTTTTATTTATAGTTTAGTTTATTTTTAATTTTATTATTTAGGTAGCTTTTATATTGTAATTCTTTTATACTGGTTGTATATTACTTCGAATAAATAAATAGTATTAGACTATATAATAAATAAAATTACAACAAAAGCTAATCATTCGATGACCGCAACGACCTGTCGTGAAGAAAAGAGACAAAGGAAAATTTGTTCTTGAAGTATTTTGGTGTCGCAGGTTCATTTATACATAATCTTCATCACGATCTAGGGTGGTCAGAAACCACACTTTTAAATAAGCGGATTCACATTTAGCCAACATTTGGTCTACGGTTAGGGGCACCATTATGTATTCTACATAGATGTCCGTGTGGAAAGGAGGTCGACTGTCTTGGAGTTCATGGGCTCTCCTGTTCCAAAAGTGCGGGCAGATTTTCCCAACACGGCTCCCTTAACGATACTATAAAAAGGGCTCTAGCCACCATCGAGGTTCCAGCTCTTCTAGAGCCTGTTGGAGTTATCCGAGATGATGGCAAGAGACCCGATGGTATGACGTTGGTCCCCTGGGAACGGGGACGTGCTCTAGTGTGGGACGCCACGTGCGTTGACACCCTTGCCGCGTCGCATCTCAGGGGGACAGCGCATAAAGCGGGAGCCGCGGCGGAAAATGCGGAGTCCAGCAAGCGGCGCAAGTATGTAAGTATATTAAAAGATCACATATTTGTGCCGTTTGCTGTAGAAACTCTGGGCCCATGGAGTCCAAGCGCAAAAAAGTTTTTAAAAGACATAACACCGCGTCTTGTTGTCTCCTCCGGTGACAAGAGGGCTGGCTCTTTCTTCGCCCAGAGAATTAGTATTGCAATTCAGCGGGGAAATGCAGCCAGCGTTCTTGCCACCATTCCACGCGGACGGGACTTATATCCCTATCCTTAATATTAATTTTTATTTTATATGTTGTAAATATTTTTTCGAATAAATGTATATATAATTTTAGCCAACTTTACTATAGGCCAATCATGATAATTAGTGGCAAGCTCGTCGGTGTCTCTAGCGTATCAAACTCGGGAAATATCACAAATATATACTATCTAATAATTAAAAATACAACTAAAAACTAAAATAAATAAAAAACAAAATCAAATTATTATAAATAAAATAATTGCTCCAAATTCAATTTAATTATTTAAATTAATAAATATTATTGGGACACAATAGGAGATCAGGAATCGAACCCGGTACCTCCGAGTCTAAATCCACGGACGGAGGCAGTTAGGTTCATTTAATACAGAATTAATCAGGCAATAGATTCGAAGGTTTCTGCTGCAACGAATTGGTAGCCACTTGGTAGCAATCTAGTAAGATGCCCAGTGATGTGATTGTATTTACGAAATTTTAAATAATAATAAATATTATTAGTATTTCTTACTTACCATTTGTCCTTTTAGCCGAATAAACAGGCGCGAGTGGATAGATTCCTAGCGCCGCGCTCCTCGCTGGACGACCAGCGTACGCGTCTTTTTCTCAAAAACAAACACTTCTGCAAAACATCCGACCTCGAACATATTCTTGTGAGTATCATCATTATCACGGCTCTTAGAACACAGGGTCCTTGTCCAGAACCGAGCCTCATGGTGACTTTTTCTCCACAGTCACCAACTTATCTACGCAAGAAGAAGTACGTGAACTATTTGGACAGCAACTTTGGCGTTTTGGATTTGAAACCCAAGAGCTATGCGGTGGCTGAATACGAAAACTTGCAGAACGACTCCTGCTCTCTTCAACCCTGGCCTTGCAAACCGAGGAAGAGGAGAAGTCTTCAACTCACTAGCAGCGTTCTAGATCTACCCACATATAGTTATGCATTAAGTAAGAATGTATTTATTAATAAGTGCTAACATCACACACTTATTTGTACTTATTTATTTATTTAAAACTTTATTGCACTATGTACAAAGGCCGGGCTTAATGCCGCTAGGCATTCTCTAGCAGCCAACCTTTGGGACAATACAGAACATTACAGTCATGAGGCTAGGTGCAAACGATTGTAGGAAACGTTGCCAAATAAATTCATTTAATCTTACATACACTAGATATTAAAATAAATACACAACATACAAATATGTACACAATAATACATATACTACACACTATATTGGCTACTATATACTACATACAATACACACTTATATACGTTGTGAGGAGCGCTTTAGGTAATGAAAGTAAACCAGCTTTTTAAACAGCGGTTTGCTGGGTGCTTGGCGAATTTCAACAGGTAAACTGTTCCAGAGATTTGCGGCCACTACATTAGTAATAATAGTAGCCTTTATGGCCTTTATGGCCTATAAAAATAACAATATTATAAAATAACTACTCGTACCTATACAAAATAAATAAATATACAAAAACCAAATATTATTCAAAAAACTAAAGCTGAAAAAATTGAAAAAATATATAATAAACATACAATTCCTTTTAGAAATAAAATAATAATAATGATTGCTACCCAACTTTTAATTGTTATAGATCCTAAATGGTCACTCTAAATGAAAAAATATAAGAGATATTATACCATGATTTTCAAATAACTATTCGATGATACCATACTTAATATAGTTTGACAATTTTTTTTTCAATTCCACAATATGGCGTCTTGTCGTCGCCTTACTAAAATTAGTATAATGCCATATCTTCAGTAACACTCGCATGATTAAGACGAATTGATTGACGTAAGAATCATCAAATTTGGCCAACGCGTTTGGTTTCCAGTGCCTCAACATAGCTGTTTTCTTTTACAGTGACAGAATTACTGGACTGGGGCAAAAGTGATGTGCTAGTGGCAGCTCTTGGCAAGACCTACTATAACTGGAGCTGGGTAGACCAGACAGAAGTCAGTAGAGGCTATACGGATAATCTGATCAACGCTTGCAAGATAGAACCTTCTAAAGGAGACGTTATTGCAGTAAGTAGAATTAAGGCTGTTTTCCATCTGCCTAAAATTAAGCTATCTTTCCTCATTTCATAACAGATCTCTTCGTTCGTCCCATTCTGTTCTATCTATCCCTTCTCATCAGTCTGGCTTTCAGTCTAACTCTTTTGCAGTAGTGGCCTGCAGTCTGTGGAACAATTTGCCGGTAGAAATTCGTCAAGTGCCCAACAGATTACTTTTTAAAAAGATGGTATACTCACATTATTTCAACAGTTCGTCACAGTGTAAGTAGGTATTATATGTAGTGTATATCCTCACCAAGCAGTCTGGCCAGCGTGGCGAGTGTAGGCCAAATTCTCCAGATATATATTCTCGAAGGCTCATCTCCAGCAATGGAGGTCTAGGACACTTTGTTCTAGGGGCTGTACTGATATAATATATATATAGTATGTAGTATATGTAGTATTGTGTACATATTAGTATGTATTTGTCTATTTAGATTTAATTTGAATTACCAATTAATATATTTAATGGGTGCACCTACCTCACAACACAAATCGTTTCATTGTCTCAAAGGTTGGTTGCTAGTGGTTATCACAGGGAATGTCGAAGGCAAAAGACCGCGTGGCTGAAGCTCCATACGCTGGTCTGACTAGATCCGAGAGGGTCACGGCCTTTAGCAGTGAGGAGAACGACGCAAGGAGGAGGAATGTTCTTGATCTTGATCTTAGTGACCAATCAACAGCAGCAGCTCAACACATTCATCATTCATCACAGCCCCTAGAACACAGGGTCTACTGAAAGACCAGAGGGCACAGGTCAGGATTTACTGTACCTACTATAACAGTAATACACCAGTCAATACAGGCTTTTCCAGTCCCCTCACAAACCCGTACAAAGGAGACATTATTGTACTGAGTGTAGATTATATATTAGATTACATTACTGACACTTTATCATTAATTATTCCTTAAATATTCTTTAATTCAATAAATCTTATTCTTAGAGAAACATCTATGATAAGGTCTGATAAAGTTTTTAACTTTTTTTTCTCAGTTTGGCACGATAAATGGCTTCGAGCTGCATGATATGAACCTCTGCAAGCGCTTCCTCAAACGCTGCAAGTACTGCTGTATCAACTCCATATCACACGACTACAGATACTGCGAGATAACGTGCCTCGACTGGAGCCCAACTGGAAAATCCTTTGCTGTGTTAGTATTTATCATTAGTTTTATAGTGACATGGTATTCACTGAAGAAGACAAATTCCTTGGCATTCCAAGCATTCATCGTGCGGAAGTCGGGTCTATAGTGTTTGGGAAGTGGAAAGAATGGTATCTCAGGATTGCAAACGAAAATGGGCTTGTTTTGTGGTTCTTTCTACCCAACCAAATACTGCATGATTCTGCTATATTTACTGATGGCAGACCTATTTAGGCCCAATTATTTTGCATAAGGCAAGTCGTTAAACATTAGAATTGGAAAAGATTTTCTGAACTCAAGGTCCATCCGTAAGACTAGGAGAGGAAACTCACTAACCAGTGGGTGCGGTGATCGAGGCTTCCTCTTTGTGTCCTTCGGTTGGTTCACGATTTGATTTCACCACTTCCTCAGGGTGTTTTATAATGTGTTTAGAGTGGTAATTGTTTGATCACTGTACTTGATGAATTCGCGGCGTGATTTAGCATGATTCGTGGCGGAGCATGGTAGGTTTGCATACACGTCCAAGCGCGACGGTTGAGCGACTGCGGGGCCAACTGGCGTTGGGCATAGAAGTTAGAGGTAGGAGAAGAAGGTAAATGAATAGTGATAAATACATAGCAATATCTTCTTTGATTATATCGGCGTAGCCAATCAGAATATAAAATATCCACCACGACCATCAAATCAAAATTAAAAAAAAAAACCAAGGGTACAATCTGATCACAAAAGTTATTTCTACCGTATAATTTCAGAGGCTGTACATGTGGGATAGTAACATCCCACACCAAAGACGCTAGTTTGATCAACTCCAGAAAAGTATACAAGTCTGACAGCTTGTGTCGGATCTGCATCTCTCCTGACGCCAGGTTCGTCGCCTGCTCCAGCTTCGTGTCCACAGCCCTGCACATCCTGACCTGGCCCGAACTTAAGATATACTACATACTGATGTTTTGTGGTATGATTAGGGTAAGTCGGTAAAATAGATCAAGACTTCAATCACGGGGTCCTATACCTTAACCGTTACTGGTGATATAACCTTTCATACTCGTTTAACCTAGAGGATCGAATACCTTATAATTGTGAAAGCATTATATTTAATTACTTATTTCTTTACAAATAATAACACAAACTTTTGTTTTTATCCATAATATTATTTAATTTCAGACAATAAACTGGCATCCGTGGCGCAGCTCGTATCTTTGCGTGGGGTCTATAACGTCTATGTCTCTAACCCAGCTTACCTTCTGGAGTGCTACAATGAATCGGATAACCGTGTATGCTCCTTTAGATACCCCCAACCATATCAACAGTGCACTCTTTAGTGACAACACTGGCGAGCTTGTCATGAGCATTGTGCATTCAGGAAAAGGTTAGTAACGTGTAAAACCTAATATTTAATTTATTTACAATAATTTAAATAATTCTCATTCACTTCATATAAGTAACACTTTATCACAGAATAACACTGTACATTTCATGCTTCTGTGTACGAGTAAGTATAAATTAACAAGTCAATGAGCTTCTTCTCTCTCATTTTATCAGTAAATTCAAGTTTTGAATGCGCCTCCAACCATATCAATAGTGCACTTTTTAATGAATCTTTGCTTTCGCTGATTTGGTTATTTTGGTTGATATTTATTATTGACTTTAACTGCGACTGCCTTCGTGGTCTAGCGGTTAAGTCCGTGGATTGGAGGTACCGGGTTCGATTCCTGGTCGGGACACAAAAATATTTAATAATGTAAATAAATATATTTAATTTATTTGTGATATTTCTCGAGTTTGGTACGCTGGAGACATCGACGAGCTTGCCACTTGTTATGATTGGCCTATAGTAAAGTTGTCTAAATGTGAATCCGCTTATTTATAATTGTGATGATACGACTTTAACTGCCTCTTTGGATTTAGACGCGGAAGTACTTTGTTCGATTGCTGCTCGATACACAATAATTTATTTAATTTATTAGTGTTTATTCTTGCGTTTGGTACACTGGAAACATCGACGATCTTGCCACTTGTCATGACAGGTCTATAGTAAAGTTGGCTAAATGTAAATCCGTTTCTTTAAAAAAGCTAGGTTTCTGACTACCCCGGAAGGGATACAGTTGTGATGATACTTTAGCTAGCTTACTACTGACGTTGCTACTAATTCAATTGCGTCAGTTAGCTAGTCTTACGCGTATTATCTTCGAAACGCATCTTTAATTTGCGATTGTAAATACTTTTTTTTTACTGGCACTACATGTGACAATGCGCCCACCTGATGATAAGTGGCGCGCTTACCTAAAACTTACTACTTTGTATTCCTTCCAGAAAGACATAATATGGACAAAAGTGCTTTGCTGGTTCTTAGTGACCCCTACACTGTGGTCGACATGTGGAACAAAACTGAGCAGACCGCGTACAGGGACCAACCAAGCGAGCGTGACCGAATCAGAAAGATGATGTTCAGCCCAGATGGAACTAAATTAGGTAACTGGCACTTTTCTTCACAACAACGAATAATGTTTTTTGATTACGACATTTTTTTATACTAGCACGAAATTGCGCCCATCTAATGGTAAGTGGCGCGCGAGGTCTGTGAATGTTGCAACTGTAATCAGGTATTCATGACTGACATCAATCCCTAACACTATGCTGGCTTGACTGGGCATGACGGCAATTCGAGCCTGATCCAGAAAGTTGTGGATATACTTTCACGGGTTTTATTGTCACGAACGGCAAGACTGGGCAAATTACCACCATCAGTCCGCCTACCACCTATTGTACTCATTATACCTACCATATTTCTTTGATTTTGTTGACTATACGCAGCGCCTAGCAAAATAGTCCAAGATAGACGTTTTTCTCCACAACTTCGAGAGTGGAGTATCCCACAAAGATTGTCCTCAGACTTTTTACTACATTTATTAATGGTCCCTACACACGGGTCCAGCCATCGGTCAGGCGGTCTACTCTGCTACTTTGTCTAGAAAATGAGTCACTAAAGCAAATGGCAAGGATCTGCAAGAACCACAAGTGTACAAGAAAAAAGGAAACAAGTCAGGTTTTCACTGCGGGCACGCTTTCTTCTCACACTTCACTTTCTCGGAACTGTTTTATGCACGATTTAGAGTCCAACCCAGCTTGGGAGCTTTCACACTAAAATCGCGGTGATTTTTGAACCGCACGGGACTAAGCGTAGATTTTGTACTGGCGCCAACTTGGGCGACTCTAGTAGTACATCACGAAACTACTCGCGATCCATAGACGATTCTACCAGGCTTGGTGGTAGGAATTTAGGAATGTATGTGGATGGGATAAATTGGTGTAGGATCCTGTTGGATGTCTTAACAATTATTATTTACAATTATGTTTCTAGCGACAGCAACAGCAGCTGAAGACCTGATGATATGGCACTACCTTCCAGAACCAAAGAAAAAGACGACTCGGAATCTGAAAAAGTTCTGCAAATTACCTATGTTCGTAGACCAAGCTGATTTAGGATTCTCAATACGATAGTAATAAATACCAGTAAAGCCAGAACTATCTATAAATTTTAAACATATTCATAGGCCGGTATAATGGTTAGGGACTCGTGTCAGTAGCTGGTCTCAGTTGCTCCAATTCTTGGACATTTAAATTTAAAATATATTTTAGCATTCGCCATAGTTTGGACAAAAAACAATACCAGTTCTATGGCAACGTTTTTCTGTGTCTCCCTCATACTATCTCCGCCGTTCGACTTGACGCTTTAAGTGCTTTTTTTTTACTAAATTTCGCTTTGACAGGCGTTCTAGAAGCTTTTCCAAACGCTTATGAGTTTTTGATGACGTCGAAAACTCAAAGACAAGAACGCGGGTTTCACAACGAATGATGTCACCTATTTTACTGCAAATTTTTTATTTATTTTTGGGTAGGTAGATAATTTAAAGTAAATTTATTGTCCGACTGTCAAAAATTTTGCAGCCTTCCTTCCTTTTCTATTTCATATTACCATTGTCGTGTTTGCATTATTTTTCCATTGTAAATATTTCTTATATCGTTTACTGTAATTGTTATATTTATTACATTTTCGCGTTTTATTAATTTGTTTTGTTTTTTTTTTAATGTACAGATATCTTATATTGGTTATATTATTACCTGTATTTTTTTTTGGATTTTGTTATTGATATCACAGACAAACTTTACAAAGAGAAGAAAGACGAAATACCGCTCGCCTAGCGTTGAAACTGTAATCGCTATACTTCGCTCTGTGCAAGTCGAACGACTGTTGTGATTGGCTTAAAGCCTTAACGTTTTCAAGTACGAAATTTCCAAGTCGAACACGACCTATAGCAGGATTTTAATACTTATATCAAATATAAATAATATAAAAGAATAATTTATTTATATATTTTTTTACATTTATTTGTGCTACTCAGGTAAGTAAAATAAAATTGATAATATAATTTAAATTTATCGGTATTGTTTCTGATATTGTCATTACACCAAAGGCATTAAATATATAACAAGATGGGACAAGAAGCCAAACGGTATGAGAATTAAAGCTGAAACAATAAACTCAGAATAAATTAGCATATATTTGTGATATTTCTCGAGTATGGTACGCTAGAGACATCGACGAGCTTGCCACTTGTCATGAATGGCCTATAGTAAAGTTGGCGCGGTGGTGGCTCGGTTGTAAGAACGCGTACCTTAAATCAAAGGTCGGTTCAAACCCACCCGGCATGTACCAATAAGAAATACACTTTTCTTACGTACATTTGTCATAGATTTACAACACCACCGTTCCCGTGCCTCGGAGAGCACGTTAAGCCGTCGCTCCCGGTTCCACTAATGCCAACTTGTGAAATCGTTAATAAATTGTCATAAAAAATTGACATCATATTCTCGCCAAGCCGTCTGGCCAGCATGGCGAGTGTAGGCCAAATTCTCCAGTTCTGGAAGGCCCATCTCCACCAGTGGAGGTCTAGGACGCTGTGTTCTAGGGGCTGTAATGAAAAAAAAAGATGAAATGTGAATCCGTTTCCTTATAAGCGTGATTTCTGACCACCCGCAAGGGATACGGTCGTGATGATACTTTACTTTTTCTAATTAGTATATGACGGTGCTTTGCCGGTAATGGTTGTGTTAGACGTGCACTTTCCAATTGATTTTGTTGTTTCACTGACCTGACAATTGAAAAAGAACAAAGAAAGATGCGTTAAAAAAATGTAACAATTTTTTTGTATTAAAATAACAACCAATGTCCGCTCTGTCTTATATTTGATCTCTTTGATCTCAAGCAATGTTTATAATTTGTAATAAAAAATCTATTAAAATGTTTTGCATGTGTCTTTTTATTCAAGTTTTTGTTTTTATTAAAATCGATAATATTTGTGTTCGTTTTTTATTTAATTTAAATTTAAAATAGTTCGATTTTTTTTAATCTGTATTTTTGAATAATGTAGTCTATCAACTTTCTCGGAATACAGCATTTTGTAAACCAGCCTATTGTCGGTCGCAATCCCTCTTCTTCTCCTCTTCTCATCTCTCTTTCCCACATACAATGAGCACGGCACCCAGTCTTCTCTCTGTGTTCGTAGATTTGTTTAAGTAAAATAGAGAAAAGTTATTATAAATGTGCTATCTTTCTCTGTCTAAAAATATGTCCAAAATGACCTTAATTTTATTTTCTAGGAGGTTGATAGACTAAATTTCTCAAAAGTACTGAAAAGCTGAGTTCATTGATTTTTTTTATATTAATAAAAATCTAAATCATTTGTTTCAATCATGGTCGCTTGACATTTAGTGGCGCGTACTTGATGAATAACTACAGCGGCTAGTCACCCATCCAAGTACTGACCACGCCCGACATAGCTTAACTTCGCTGATCGGACTAGAACCTAGACACAGGGATGGTTAGAGGTTTTTAGTCCGTAGGCGCCTTGAGGTCTCCTTAGGAGGCCCCACGGTGATTCAGGCATGCGACCACCTCGCGGACGGTGGCCCTTCAGGCTGTGCATCGTTAGACGATTTCGTATTTAAAAAAGCAGCGGTTAGTGATGTGCTTTCTATTCGATTATTTAAAAGAACAGAAACATCATCTTTTATTTTATTGGGTACTAGCGGAAGAACAGCGTCGCGGATCCAACTATGTGACTTGCGACACATGCTGAGCTTAGGGCCCGTTCATCGCTGCAGGAATTACGGTGTGAATTGTAGTGCAGCGCGCCTCGATGGTTGCCTGGTGGTGCTCGGGATGTGGCAGTGGATGTGGGGGCGGTCAATTCCATATTTTAATATTAATTCATGGTCCGTGCCACCCCATATCCTATGCGCGGCTATATCCTGGAGTACTGTTGGGTGCCTGTCGGGGCGCGTTGTGCTGCATATCTTAATCTTAATTGTGTAAATTGTATCTGTATTGCGATGAATAAACGTATTTCTTTCTTTCTTTCTTTCATTTAGAAATTTTGGTACCGGTTTCTAAGAACCGGAAAATCCCGGTTTTTTGGAACCGGGAATAACCGGTTTAGATGCCCTAATCATGTACCTAAGCGAATTATGTCGATTGACAGTTTTTTGAACAAGCGATTGTACGAGTTCTTCCCTGAGAATAGTTACGGATTTATAACTTAAGAAAACAAAGACATATATAATACAATAGAAAATCAATTTTCCACACCCATACAATAAGAACGATAGCAAAAAGATAAACTGATAAAATGTTTAGTACAAAATTGGACCTTATTTCTTTAACATAAATTAAACTTTAACTGTGGCTTAAGCGATCCATACACGTGGAGGAAAGATTATGACAGTATAGGCAGGGTTGCGTGCCCTTTCTTTAAATATTTATTTATTTTTAAATTTTTTATTGCACAAAAGCTTTAAATTAGTATGCATAGGCGAGTTTAATGCCGGTTAGACATTTTCTAACAACCGACCTTTGGGAAAGTCAGAAATTATTCATTACATCATGACAAGTTGAGCGGGGGGATGGCTGGCACATGCGTTATGTCCGTGATCGGGTGCTGCTGTGGGGGCCTGGGACCGAGGCCGAACACGTTCAATTTATTGTTCTTAAATTAACAGAGGTTTTTGCGTTTTGTCGACTTTCGGGTTGCACATAGGCATGTAGTCTACCTTAATTCTGACTTGCCTGGTGGGTTACTGCTGTACCAGGTATTGTTTTCTCATAGGTACTGATAACTAAATTTAAAAGGTTATTAATTGATCGTTGTGGTGCAGTTCTGTATATGTTTTATTTTGTAAATCTGATATAGCTGAGTTTTCCTTGCAGATTCCTTTCTCAGTCAGATTAAACATTAACAGGTCACTGGAATTTACTAAGCTGCTGGTCTTCTGCTAACAGCTTACTTATTGGACCACCTTGCTGCTTAGTCTTCTACTAGCAGGAGTAGAATCATTCAAAATAATTAAATTAATGACGTTTCATAAATGCCTGTAATAGGTTTACGTGAATAAATATATTTTGACTTTGACTTTGACTTTGACTTTGACACTCTCTATTCACTAGTTTGCTTATTTTTCTACCAATATAATAGACAACTTTTAACTCGAGTTTCAGGTTAATAAAAATTGTACTATATTCGATTTTTTTTTTGTTCTCTTCTCCCGATGGATGATGAATGAGGTGATAGGGAAGGCAAAGGGCGCATACAGCCAAGTCTGACGTAATATATCTTAAATTTTTATGAGTTAATAAGGTCATTATCAAATTCCAGATGCTGCAGAATTTGATGCTTTTCTTGGAGTCACTCGCGGCATTATAATTTGGAAACGGAGGAAGGACTTTGTACAAAAAATCTTTTAGGAATCAATATTTATTTATTTAAAACTTTATTGCACAAAATATACAATAATAATAACTTACGGACAGTTGCAGAAAGGATGATTAAAATAATCTGTGATCAATATTTTGATATACGCCACGTGATTGATAGTAGCTTGACACTTTGGTTATTTCAGCCAATGACGTGCCTCATAGACATACGGTAAATATGTCAAAAGATAATCAGCCTTAATGCAACTGGCCGATAATGTCGCTTGAGATTATCTGCCTGTCAGACCTTCGGGGCAACGAGAACATTGATGTGAGGTTGGTGCAATATATCAATTAAAAATTAAATAGATTGAAAATATAAATATAGGTATAGAATATTCCTTAATAATTATGATATTTTTCCTAATATACGAGTGGAAACAATTTATTGAAAAATAATATTTACAAATTGTAAAATAATAATTACAAAATTAAACTATAAATAAAAATTGTCCTCCTCTGACGTCACATCAGAGATAGTCTCAAAAAATCTGGCAACATTTCCCCTCTGAATAGCGAGGCTAATACGTTAGCAGAAATATTTAATTGCCAGCCTTAGATAACCGATATATTAGGATAATAATAAGCGACAACCATTGATGTAATTTAATCAAAATTATAAACCCAGAAAGTGTGTATAAACCAAGATTTGTTTGGAGCATCTTTAACCTCCTTCATCCTTAAGGTATTTGGGGGTCGCAGGCAAGTATAATATGAAGTATAATATAATGCAGAAATATGTACGAGTATATTCGTAAGAGAGAAAATAAATAATAATAATAATAGTTTATTGACACAAAAGAAAATATATATATTAGACAAAAAAAATATTTATATATTTATTATTTATTTATTTATTATAAACTTTATTGCACAACTTATATAGTGTTGTACATGCTTAATTTAGTAGAAGACTTCTGTCCCCTATACTAAGGTTGCCCTGGTCTTATAGGGGACAGCTAGTAGACATTATGTAATGAAAGCGGTCTTGCAGCAGAGTCGTTCATATATTTTTCAAGAACTTTTTATTTAAGCACACGGTTTTTTTCAACGATTATAGTATAAGTCAAGGCTTACAGATTTGAGGTACTCACTCTGCTACTACATAGCAACAATCTATTTTTTATTTTATTAATAATTATTGTATTAATAAATATTAAAAAAAAAACAATAATAGAATTCTATTAATGTTAGTATTATATGTATATATAATTAAATATTTAGATAAATTATTTTTATTGTATTTATTAATTTAAATAGATATACTAGGATTGTACCCTTGTAGGATTTTAATAATAAAAAACAGTTGAATTGCCCGTGTGTATATCGCCTAAGTAAAATATTGGCAGACTTGGTACAATGGATGCGCCTGCGCCTGATTTACAGCGCCATTTAATACATAGCGCTCTCGCAGGTAGCTTTTCTTCAAGATTTACTATATAACACGGAAAATGTTTCTATATCACACTTCCGTGCCACGCGTGGAATGTTGAGGTTTGTTTAGCCTCCTTTAGATAGTTAAATAAATAACACATTATCTAACATCTAACCTTTCGAAGAATATAAATAAGACAGACAGACAGTGGGGTCGTCCAGGCCCGGATGGCTAATAGGCCTGGGTTGGGGATGGGGACATTCCCCCGTTTTCCCCGGCAGGATCTCAGCGGGTAACCACCCGCTGGTAATTCATGCACGTTTGGTGCCCGTGTGGCTCACGAACCCAGGGGGTCTAGGTTCGACTACTTCAGCTCTCCTCCAAGAGCACTTCTCTAGGAAGCGGTCTCCCGTTGGTGGGCCGAGCGCAAGACGGAGCGATATTCTGAAGATGCTTGAAGTGTCCGTTGTCGGCCCGATAGAACATACGTCTAGTCAGGACGACGACAAATTCCTTAATAGTAGGCATCTCCAGATCTCGAGCTATGACGGAATTACGCACGAACCATGGTGCTCGGGAGACCACTCTGATATAAATGAATATTTCCAGACAGGTCACACAGCGCCATCGAGTTTCCGTGGTAAGCTACGAGGCTTGTGTTACGGAAACTAGATGGTTGATAAACTACATATTATACTTTTTTTTTTGTAAATATATAGATATTATACATATAAACACCCAGACCGAGACAAATTCTACAATGTACAACTTGCCCCCGGTGGGAATCGAACCCACGACCTCCCGAGTTCACGGCAACGTTTGTTACCACGGAGGCGGTCAGAGCAGAAGAGAAGAAGTACGCAGAGATTGTGAGACCGCTAATTATTGACAAAGATTTTTATTAAAAAAAAATACTAAATACTAAAAATAAAGCTATGCTAGCGTGGTGGTGGCATGGTTGTAAGAACGCGTTCCTTAAATCCTACAAAGGTCGGTTCAAACCCCCCGGCATGAGAAATACACTTTTCTTACGTACATTTGTCATAGATTTATCGTCTGCTTAACTTATGCATTCGCTATGTCTTCGGCTTGCGTAAGTATGATCATGTCTCCCAATTTCGCTTTCAGTTAAAATGGCTCGATATCCGCTTTCGCCGGTCTGTCCATCTTCTCTCTTTACTTTATAACGTTCTCAATCACCCTAAAACACCTTCGTACCTTAAATCCCGCTTTGAATTTCTCTCTAATACGCACAACTGTGCTCTTCGCTCCTCTCACAACAATCAGCTAAAGATTCCTTCGCATTCCTCTAGCAGATATTCAGATTCCTTCACTGTTGCTGCCGCTCGTCAGTGGAACAAGCTACCCCTGGCTATAAGACGTGCACCGTCCGTCAACGTATTTAAAAACCTTCTAACCACATTATTTCTTGAGAGTCAGTCAGTGGAGTCGTCCAGGCCCTGATGCCTAATGGGCTTGGGTTGGGGATGGGGAAATTCCCCCGTTTTCCCCGACAGGATCTCAGCCGGTAACCACCCGCTGGTAATTCATGCACTTTCGGTGCTGGGCGCCGTTACTATTGTAACAGCGCCCGTGTGGCTCACGATATCTTGAGAAACTGAATGTATGTCTCTCGAATTAGTTGTTTGACTTTTTATTTATATATATATCTATTTATTTATAGTGTATGTTTATGTATGTATGTATTATATAGTATGTATGTGTGTTGTTTTTTTTTATATTGTGTATGTATATGTATATTTAATAAATGCGTAATTATGTTTATTTACTAATTTAAGCTATTTTAATATTTTTCTTTATCCTGCCCATCACCTTACATGATCCCCAAGGTTAGCTGGTGAAGAATGCCTTATGGCGTTATAGCTCGCCTATGTACTAGGTTTTTAAGTGCAATAAAGTATTTAAATAAATAAAATAAATAGATTTACAACACCACCGTTCCCGTGCCTCGGAGAGCACGTTAAGCCGTCGGTCCCGGTTGCACTAATACTAACTTGTGGAATCGTTAATAAATTGTCATTAACAATTGACATCATATCCTCGTCAAGCCTGGCCAGTGGCGAGTGTAGGCCAAATTCTCCAGATATATGTTCTGGAAGGCCCATCTCCAGCAGTGGAGGTCTGGGACGCTGTGTTCTAGTGGCTGTAATGTATGAAAAAAAAAGCTATAGTTCTTATTTATTTTAACCCTAATATATATTAAACAGAGAACTCTATAATTCAAACCAGTACTAAATCAAATCATTGCCTACTAACATTAGCGGCTTATTGAAGGTATCAATTTGACGCTATAAAATGGAAGGTTAAATATAACTGGTGCAAACAGTATTTTGTAAACAATGTCTAAACAACATGCTGTATTATTAGTGTTCTATAATTGTATTGTCTGCGTGTTTCATCTAGTAGTATGATTTGGTACTAATTAAAAAAAAAAAAAAAATTTTTACAGACCTTTCTGAATCGAGTGATAACGCCGTGGAAGTAGTGCACGTTAAATAAATTACAAATAATAAAAAAAAAAAAACCATAACCTCGCGCCAACCAAGTGATAGTTAACGTGTTAGTTTTTTTTTTTTTATAGTGCTTTGTTAGGCAGTGCGAACAAAGGACTCGCCGTTCAGGTCGATTCTGGATTGTGACAAGTACCGGCCGGTGCCCTGGAGTCAAGACCTGCAGCTATCGCCTCCGTGGTCTAGTGGTAACAAACGTTGCCGTAAACTCGGGAGGTCGTGGGTTCGATTCCCACCGGGGGCAAGTTGTACATTTTATAATTTGTCTCGGTCTGGGTGTTTATATGTATAATATGTATATATTTACAAAAAAAAAGTATAATATGTAGTTTATCAACCATCTAGTTTCCGTAACACAAGCCTCGCAGCTTACCACGGAAATAAGATGGCGCTGTGTGATTGTCTGGAAATATTTATTTATTTATTATTTACAGCTAGGTGACGAGCTCAAAGAAGACCCAAGGTCTTTATTTACATCCTTTGTTCATACTTTGTGCCACATAGAAATTTAGGTTGGCCATCAGCCTCTTATGGAACACGATTACAGTCCACTTCAACATATCCTAGGATTACAGTCCATTCGTTCTTCACCAATTGTCTTTATCTAATTTTAATTTTCGCCTGGCAAAGGAGTTGTCATCCCAACGCCTATAAAAAAACTCATACATATGTCGCAGAACGCTTAGCTACAAAGTCTACAAAGATCGATTCAAAACCTTCCCGACATGAAGAAGACAAATTTCTAAGCATTCCATGGATTCACCGTGCGGGTGCCGGGTCCATCGTGTGTGGGTAAGAGATGAGAAGAATGGTGTCTCGGGCTTGCGACCGACAATTGGCTGGTTTAAGAAAAGGAGGCCTCCTTTTTTTCTATTTCGCGATAATACGCTCACCATCCACCATTCTACTTCTCTCCCTACCCAACCAAATACTGTATGATTCCGTTAGTGCCGTCTTGGAAGCTCGTTCCATAAATGTATTGACGGCAGACCTGCTTAGGCCCAATTCTTTCAGTAAGTGATGCAAAGATTTTGCTGGAACTCCTCTTGCACCAACTTCCACTGCGTAAAGCTGAGTCTTGAACCCGATAACAATAAGAAATCAAATCTTACGTAAATTTGTCATAGATATACAACACCACCGTTCCCGTGCCTCGGAGAGCGCGTTAATATTCAATATTATTTATTTCAGGCATTACCCATATAAAATAACACAATTTACAATAAAATAAAAAATACTCACATTTTAAGCGTAAAACTACAATTAATTTACATACTAAACCTAACTTCTTAACCTATACTGACGCACCCAACATAATCTTTACCCAATGATCTGAAAAATCGATCAAAAATCAAATCAACAATCAAAAATCACTTAGCGTTAAGCCGTGGTCCTGGTTTCACTAATACCAACTTGTGTAATACCACAGACCAGATCTTTGTTTAAATAACTCGTGTATCTACACTACCTGAAAATCTCCTCACAATGTTAGTAAGTGTATATAACAACATCGCCCCTCGTCTTATTGTCTGCTCTGGTGACAAGAGGGCTGGTTCTTTCCTCGCCCAGAGAATCAGCATAGTGATTCAGCGTGGAAATGCGGCCAGCGTTCTTGCCAAAAGCCGCGCGGATATGTTTTATATTAAAATTAGGTTCATCAAAAAGAAAAGAAAAAAAAATACTTGAATTAACTTTGCAGCTTTTTTACCTCGAAAAATATAAGAAGGACTCGGTCACAATAATAATAATAATAATATGTTTAATTACCAATATACCTACAAAATACAATCTACACTTATTCCAAACAAATATTTATCAAATAGTAAGTATACTGCAACAAATTATCAATCTGATTAGTTAGATTAACTTTATAGTCGTAGTTATAATTTTTAGATTATAAGTTGACACGGCCCCTTTACAGCCACGAATTTAAGTTTAATTTTAATATTTTATAATATTTAACATTATTGACATTTATTTAATTTCATATTATTACGATTTTAATTTGACTCGGCCACTGTACAGCCACGAAATTAATTAAATTTCATTATAATTAGACATTATATTATTATTATTTTAGATTATAAGTTGACACAGCCTTTATACAGCCACGAAATAATTTATTAATTTTTTATAAATTGACATTAAATTATAATTATTTAGATTATAATGCCTCGAATTTAGGTTAAGCTACAGTACTTGCTTATGGCAGCAATGTCACTTACTTATTTCGGTCTATCCATAATTTAATTTAATCTTTTTATTTATTATTTTAATAATATTGCAAAAAATTAACAATATCCGAGTGTAACATGTGAACCATATGGAAATAATTATTTTGAATTGAATTGAAAAAAAGTGGACCCACACAAGGCACTTTCATGCCTGACCAACTATGGGACCATGCAGAAGATGTTCCTTATTAAATCCCTAGAAAGCCGAGAAATAAAGATAAATATCATTTAGTTTGCATTTTCTGGACGATTAATCATTGGGAAATGTAATTACTTGCTATAGTTGTTGTTCTATAGTGATTCTTTAGTCTTCTAGGTAACCATTACAAAATAAAGCATTGTTATTTTACGTGTATAAATTTCATCAAGTTATATCTCGCGATTGTTCTTAACAATTTTGTTGTGACCGTTTGATGCCGCCATAAAATGAATAATTAACACAAATTTTGTTTTTTTACACAAAAAACAAGTTAATCAACGGACCATTTAGAAAAAAAATATGTCGCAACAAGAAATGCACTATTTCTGCTCGTAATTAACACTGTGTTAATTAGGTGAACCATTAATTTTGTAACCGACGTGTATAGATAAATAGACATGTATAAGAACCGGGCAATCACTTAGCGTGGTGAATCATAAACCCTGTATTCAGCCCTCGTAAACTAAAATAGTGACAGCCCGGTTGCATTATTATTATTATTAAATTCGTTATTGCACGAAAAAAAATGTACAAGGGCGAATATTTATGCCTACAAGGCATTTTCTAACCTTTGGGAGAGTATGTACGTAACGTATCAATTTTAAAACAATTAGGCATATCGACTAGGCTATCCACCATATGCCTTCGTCGGATACTCCAGTACTTTGGACAAAGAAGGGGATAACCTGGAGAAACTTTTTGTTACTGGCAAGGTGGAAGGAAAGAGACCGAGAGGCCGTAGTCGGGTACGCTGGTCCGACCAAATCCACTCCACCACCAACACTAGCTCATGATGCTGTGCATGCCGCCGAAGACAGGTACGGGTAGCGTGCTATCATCAAGACGCACACCAATTCATCGGGAGGTCACGACCCTCATCAATGAGGAAACACGACGCAAGAAGGAAGGACGTCAGGTCACAAGTGTGGCAGTTTAAAACAAAATATCACTAATAAATTATTGTGTCCTGACCAGGAATCGAACCATGATGTTAGTGGCGCGCGAGGGCCATTAATGTAAGCAAGTGTAATCAGACACTCATGACTAAAATCAGTCTCTAACACTATGCCAGCTTGATTGAGAATGACGGCAATTTGAGCCTGATCCCGAAACGTGTGGACTTACCCACCCCAGCAGACTATAAAAATAAAAAAATAAAAATAACTTTATTCGAAGTCAAAAAGTTAAAATTTACATTTTATAAGTAAGTAGGTATAAAACAAATATTTAACGCAGATCATAGAGTGACGTAAACTATCCACCAGTATTTGTAAAACCCTGCAACCCGAACGAAGAGTACCTGCGTTACTACACCTAAAAAACTATGATGGAATAAATAGATATTGAATAAACTTTAAGCAATGATAATATAGATAATTGAATAGATAAAATATAGTATTTATATAAATGAAATAAGATATATACTAGTATAAGTAAGATAAATATATATTAAAAATAGATTAGATAGAAAACTACATAATTACACGTAGATATATATATATTGAAACATCCTAATGTTTTTATACAAAAATTTAACAGACTGGACTTACCACCACCAGTCCGTCTACCACCTATTTGTTGTTCCCGTTAAAGGTAGATGCAATTTGTAATTATGTTAAATGCCAATTTTTACTTTCAAGGAGAACTAATATTGTAAGCTTGCCATGGTGATGTTTAAATAAATAACACTGCTTAAAACAAGACCGCTAGACCATAGAGGCAGTATTTTGTGCTGGGTCATTTTATATGAGTCAGTGGAAAAGTTAATAAAATCATATGAATAATTGTTGATAATTAAAAAACTGGATCTGGAGCAAAATTCTTTAGTCGGCTAAAACACAGGACACAATAACAAAAACTTCCGCTTCATCTAAGCCGATCATTAGGCTTCGTCTTTGCTAATTAACAATTAATTTTAACTTTTAAGTAAACTTAACTTTAGTAAAGGTTAAACGTTATGTAAAGAAATTTATTATTGAGTTATGTATGGACCGGGCAATGCATGCTGTTTACTTTTGCCAACGCTCGTCTAGCATAAATTCTCATGGTGTGGCGTGTCCGGTGGTCGTCCCTTCCTTAGAAGGTAATTGCAGTGTTGACGTGTCAGCACGTGTGTCAGCCACCGGTCCGCACCTGAAGGTGGATTATCCGGAGAATTTGTTCTACACTTGCCAAGCTGGCCAGCCGTGTTTATTACAGCCCCTAGAACACAGCGTCCTAGAGATCCTGTTAGAGATGGGCCTTCCAAAACATATATCTGGAGAATTTGTCCTACACTCTCCACGCTGGCCAGACTGGCCAGACAGGGTTTACGAGGATATGATCTCAATTTTTAATGACAATTTATTAACGATTCCAGAAGTTGGTATAAGTGAAGCCGTGGCTTAACGTGATCTTTAAAGCACGGGAACGGTGGTATTGTAAATCTATGAAAAATGTACGTGAGATAAACATATTTCTCATTGGTACATGCAGCGTGGGTTTGAACCGACCTTTGTCGAAGGAACGCGTTCTTAGAACCGAACCACACCGTTCATGTTCGCGGGGTCTAATGTCAATTTTAATAATAATTTATTAACGATTTCACATGTTGGTATTATTGGAACCCTGATAATAATAATAAAAAGTTATGGCAAAAAAAAATCCAGTCCAAAAAAGTATTGGATGTAATGGAAAAAAAAGGACAAACGCCGATAATATTAGTCTTAAGAATACTTTGCTGTTAAACTTACTTATGTCAATACTATGACAATTCTATAATGGCATTGAGGAAATATAACTCCTCATTACCCATTCTGCCACACTGTCAGCACCTCGTAGTATTGTGATAGGTTTTTAATTGATTTTAGATTCCATTACATTCACGTCAAATCCCTTGCGGGATAAGCAGAGACAATTGAGTGCCACTTGTCACGATCACGACATACCTCTTTTGCTTCTTAAACATTCATTAACCCCTTCATACATGCCCTTTTGTTTCGATTGCCTTTTAATGTACCTTCAGCTATTGTTTTATTTATTTGATCGTGATATGTGAGTCTTGGTCTGCCAGAGCTGCTTCTACCCACAACTTTTGAATTATATATCTGGTCAATATCTCTTCATCCATCCTTTCAACCTGTCTGAACAATTGGAGCATGCCTTTCTATATATTTGTTCTTTCATAGCTACCCTTATGCGTATTTCGCCATTACGTATGCGGTCCGTCAAAGTTCCTCCGCATATCCGACGCAACGACCTCATTTCTACTGCATTAACTCTACTCTCATATGCATGAGAGTATCTGATATATCCACGTCTCGCTTCCAAACATAAGTGTTGGTACCAGTATTGCAAGTCGAGTCCATTACATAAAAATTTCCATTTTTCTCAGTGCATTCTTGGTGTAGTTTAGTTTAGTTTCCATATTTGAGACGGAAAAAAAAAGGCCCAGTTCATACTAAGTCACTAATATCGATCAAAGTTAAAACTAGATCAAACAATTATCCACAATTTATTCCACAATACTTAATTACTCTTTAAGGAATTTACTCCGTTTTTGGTTGACAGACCACCTACATACTCGTAGGTTAAATTGTAGGCTGTACAATTTAAAAACTCAACAACTCGCATTGCAAATAAATGTTATTTACATTCTTAGTGTTTTCTCGGAATTTGATAGAAGTATTCTTATTGAACGGTTCCGTGGGAATCAAATGATCCAAATGACCACAACATGAAGGTAAATAAAAAAAGAAATGATCAGGAACGGGTTTAAGTCTCAATTTTACGGAGTGGAAGTTGATGCGAAAGGAGTTTCTGCAAAACCTTTGCACCATTTACTGAAAGAATTGGGCCTAAGCAGGTCTGCCGTCAATACATTTATGGAAAGAGCTTCCAAGACGGCCTTAACGAAATCATACAGTATTTGGTTGGGTAGGGAGCAGAATGGTGGATGGTAAGCGCCTTGTTTATCAATAAAAAAAATGGAGGCCTCCTTCGTAAACCAACCTATAGTCATTAATAAAATTATTTTATTAGTGTAGTTAAACAGTCATCAAACTTTTTGACGATGGAACCCTTGAGCTTGTTTTTTTTCTTTTTAGATTATATCTTGACCCTTTGAGTAGAGAATATCTTCTTCAAAGGGTCAGCCTCGCTGTTCAGCGGGGGAATGCAGCGAGTGTCCTCGGCACACTGCGCCCATCGAATAGTCGTAATTTTATTTATTAATTTTTAGTTTTTATAATTTAGTTCTTAATTTATTTTATTTTTTAATCTTTGTACTTTACTCCGAATACTAACATATACACAGAAGTAACAATAAAGTCTATTATTTTAGATTCTATTTAATTATTTTAGTTATTAATTAAAGTTCCCTTATGTGTAGTTCTGTTGCGGAATAGAGAAGAAGGGATGGCATTATGCAGCTGGTGAGTGGGGAGGGGGGGTCCTTCACTAAAACTCAGTTGGTTAGTTAGATAGATAAATTCTTTATTGCACAGAAAATATAACATTTACTGTATACATAGACCTTTGGGAGATGTGAGCAGGGATTGTAAAGTGCATGACCGCTAATATTTGAGATAAAGAGATTTATTGAGTAAAAACTTATAACTATAAAAGAACGATATTAAATCTATAATATAAATACATACAATATATAGACAACACATATATTAGTTACATACTATACTTATATATATATATAAATATACAATAATATACTGAGTTAGTCAAGTTATGTAGACTCGTCTTGCTATTTGTGAAAGGGTTTAGTGTGCAATTTTTTGTTTTTGGTTGACGTGGACAGTATATTATTTGTGGGATGGGTCGCTGTGTAAAATAATGCGTTACTCTACCGTCCGTCATTGAATAGAGTGGTGGTCAGCGGCGGTCCAAAGTCGTACGACACAACGGTATCACTAAAGGGATTATCCTTTCGTTGACCTAGCTCAACGTCAAGAAGAATGGATAGGAAGGGGGCAGATGCTTGAATATGCGCGTCGAATTCCTGGCGAAGTCGGCGACCCGCGCAATCAAACCGAGGGCTTTGCCCGAGTGCAGTGTTCTGATGCAGCCAAAGCACAGGGGGCTGCTCTTCGTATCACTCGCCGTTGCCGTCTCAGCGAATCTGCAATGTTATTGCAGTTGTTGGGTTTTTAAATTGGACAGCTGTGATGTCGGTATTCTTTTGCTGTTTTGGACTAATTAAAAGATGGTTGTGACAATTCTTAGGAATGCGGGATGGTTTAGTTGGCAGTGTGCACATACATATTATTTTGTGTCAATGTGAGCGACTTGCCTATGCCAAAAATCCAAAAATAATAATAATAATAAGTAGTGTAGTAAATCGTATATTGCCGCCAAGAGTTGCGCGTGATCGACATCCGGCGCGGTTCATTGTTGCTCTCGCTCTCACCGCCGTAAGCAATGCGAGACGCCAAGAGTAGACTTTTGGGACGTACCACGGCTACATGGGCCGACACGACAGAACGCGCGCGCGTCAATCTTAACATTTGATTTTATTTTGAATTTTGTTGTTATTGTGAAGTTGTGAAACTCAATAAATAGTTTGGTATTGAACTTTATCGTCTATCATTCATCCCTGAGCAAGCTCTACCATAGTAGTTCATTAATTTAAACCTGAATGCTGGGCATATCATGGACGGAGTTCCGAACAAACAAATCCATACTGGAGGAACTGGGGATCAGACAGCGCCTTTCTCACTTTCTTCGGACACGTGTCACGGCGTGGAGAAACATCAATCGAGCGCTTGGTAGTCCAGGGGAAAGTCGATGGCAAGAGGATGCGTGGTAGGTCTCCGATGAGATGGACCGATCAGGTGAAGGTTGCAATGGATCATCCCCTACATGAGTGCAGTAGGAAAGCCGGGGTCCGAGAGGAGTGGCGACGGCTTGTTAAGCGTGCCACTAGCACTCCAATGGCGACCACGACCACTCTGCCAAGAGTGTAGCGACTTAGAAAAAGAAGAAGAATTCAAACCTAATCTAGCATAGAAGTAACAACCTTTCGATATTTATTTATTTTGAAAGAATAATATAAAAATGAAATACTTATTAAGACATTAATTAGTCTATATACTGCGTGTAATTTATTAAAGAGCAAATAATTTTATATTATAATCTAAAATAAAAATAAAAAATTACGTATTTTTTATTTTCGTTATTCAGTAATAAAATCTTAAGTTACGGTGCAGAGAAGTTTTCCTAAAAATATCGCCACTCATACTGAGCCTAATTTCTATGTATCTAATATAACGTTTGTGCTTAAGAACCGCCCGGAGCAAGCGGCGAACTCCGTCGTGAGATTTTGCGATTTTGTCAGAATCTGCACTGCTTAAGAGGGTTGAAAGATTTTTAGGGATTATTTAAACCTCGCTGTCCTTAAAAAAATGTAGTCTATCAACTTACTAAGGAATAAAATTACGGGGATAGATTTGTTTTGGTAAAATAGATTATTTTTGCAAATTTTCTATGTCTAAAATTAGGTAAATGAAAGTGAAAAAATGGCCAAAATGTCCGTAATTGTCCTAGAAAGTAATAATCAATAAATAGTAAGGCTAAGATCTATAAAGCATGCTTAGACTTCATAAGGTTATATACATATATGTTCAATTAATTATTTTAAACCAGTAACTATTTTTTGCCATATTCCCCTTCCTGCAGGATTTTGTTACGTAATTTTATTAATAACTACTCTGTACACTCTTTATAGTTATGTATTGTATTGTCTTTCAAGAATCTTATAAAGAAATCCACCTAATACTATTTTTTCAGGACAATTTAGAAAAAGTTTTAAATCTTTATGTTGTTTTATCCTTCATAAGGTTTAGAGAAATGATTTTATAGTTTTAGTACATTATTATAGTACATATATTTATTTATTTTAATTCTGGTAAATGCGCGAGGCCCGGCTCCTACAAGCCGGCCAGTTGCGACGTTCGCCACTCCCAAAGGCCGCTCCTGGGTTTGACCCGGGCTTTGCCCGTCTGATATATTGGTCACCGAAAATAACTTTAGTTGGATGATATTAAATAGGTAAAAAATATGACTTATAGCCGGACAACAAAGGTGTGTTGACACCTTGTCAAACTGACACTTTAAACTTATTAAGTTCTATCTTATTAGGCGTGACAAAAATGGTAACTATGACAGTTACTTTCTTACTGACTAACTGTTACTTTTTTATACTAAATTACAAGTAGGTATATCTCATGTTTGACAGGAATCTACATTATCAACCTGTGTCTCTCCACTGCTGGCTATAGGCCTTCTCTAAGTGTCGTTTTGAGTTCCTGAAATGACAAAACGTAAACGTTTACAAACAACACGTTGTGAAAACTATCTACTTTTTATAACTATCTACGTTATTTAATCAAGTCACTATCGTCAAGGTCACTTCCATGCAACTTTCTCATCGCACTTGGGCGAATGTACAATGCTCTTATCTATTCATTTTATGCGTATGCAACGTAATATTTGCGAGATCGCTATCAAATGCTACGAAGCTATTAGAAGTAAAGGTATGAAAGTAGATAAGTAGTTTTATTTAATTTCAATATATTAAATACTAATATATACATAAACATACATATTAAAACGTTTTACTATTGAGTTAAAAAAAAATCTTATTGTCAACTATTTTTACTCAATAAAAGAATTTATAGCATGCAAATTTTGACATTAACATTGTTTTATAATAATTCCAATAAATTGACAAGAACAATATTATGTTAACTATATATAAATAAATATCTATTGACATAAGCACGTACCTTAAATCCTACAAAGGTCCGGTCGGTTCAAGGTTCTCCCCCCCCCAGCATATACCAATGTACACTTTTCTTACATACATTTGTCATAGATTTACAAAACCACCGTGCCCGTGCCTCGGAGAGCACGTTAAGCTGTCATTCCAGTTCCACTAAAACTAACTTGTGGAATCGTTAATAAATTGACAAAAATCTTAAGTTACGGTGCAGAGAAGTTTTCCTAAAAATATATGCAATCATGCAGACCCTAATCAAGTAGGTAGCGAGAGGTCGACGATCGCAAGAACGATGACTTACGTAATTCTTTCTCTCTCTATTTTCGTCTCTCGACTGCGGCCGATATTAACTAATAATAATACTCCCCAGCCTTTAGATTTATTCGAAGGAATTAAGGTACAATTGATTTTAAAAATAATAATAAACTATTAATAAACTAAAAACTTACTTTTTAAAACATAAATGACTATTAATAAAAATAAACCTAATTAATTAATAAAATACAACTAAAAACTAAAATGAAGAAGAAGAAGAAAATGAATGAATTGCCACGTTGAATGGCAATGCTGATCCTTTGGTCCAAATATTGCCCAGCCCTTTTGTCTCCCGAGGTGTTGACGAGCTGTTTTGACAACGCCTTGAAAATTTCATGTGCACTTGGTCCCCACGGCCCGAGAGTTTCAACTCCAAACGGCGCAAAAACACATCTCCCAATAATCTGAGTGTATTTTCGCCGCTTGAGGTTCTCTGCTTGTAAAGCAGCAGCGCCTGGGTACTTAGAGGTTAAGGACAAGTGGGAAGGCGCCAGGGTGTCCACACAGGTGGCATCCCACACTAAAGGCCAACCTATCGTCCATGGAACCAACGTCATTCCATCGGGCCGCTTGCCATCGTCGCGGGCCATGCCACTGGATTCTAATATGGCTGGCGAACCCACAGACACAAGGGCCCGACGAATGACGTCATTGAGGCAGGCGTGCCTTGGGATGCGACCTGTGCTCTTGCTGCAGGAAAGGCCGTGGTGGCCGAGTGCCCCGACGTATCCAGCCTTTAGATATTTATCACGATGGATATCGCGATTTTCAGACGCTGCCTTCTTAGTAGTGTTTGGTTTTTTGGATAATAAGTGGACACCTGAAGCCTAAAAAAAATATTTACTCTTTTGACAATTACACTCGGTATCCAGCTGCAGAGAGACACAGAATGATGGATAGAATTTATTGAATTATAAATATAATTTAATATAAGCACGAAGGCGTCGTATCGGCCCAATCTACAAAGTCAATGCATCAGCTGCAATATTGTAAGACAGTATCTATAAATAGAGGCAAGCACGCACAACAATTAAATTATCATTGGGAAGCGCACGCGACTCGACGAGATATAAAGATGGGACTCGAGGTTCCGAGGTTCAATCCCTAGGGTTGGCACTTAACGTATTAAAATCAAATAAATAAAAAATGTAAAAAAAAATCCCTGTTGATTGACAAATAGTTGGGAAGATTTAAGCCGGTCTTGGTTTTTAATTGGTCCCGACGTAAAGTCACTATACCTAAATATTTTTTTTATGTATATATCAAACGTGAAATTATTTCAATTGTGTGGTTTTTCGGTTTTCAAACTATACATATAGGCTGATAATAAACGAATAACCCTTTGCGTCGCACAGTTGGGTTAAAAGGTAACACATTAATTCATTAAAAAGTAATTATATAGTAATTGTTGATTTGCTATTATTGTACTAATTTATGTTTAATAATGTGAATAATTATGGAAAACGATAAATTGGACTAGTATGGGGCACAAGTTGCAGTTTCTTTTTTGCGGTTTTTCCGCGCTGTGAACTCCAGCAAAAGCATCAAATTTGGAATCTGCAACATCTGGAATTTGATGATAACCTGAATAAAGAAAAAAAATGTTTTATTCAGACTTGGCTGTAAGGGCTAGACCTCCCTATCGCATCATTCATCATCCATTGGGAGATGAGATCAAAAAAAAGTGGCGGATGCAAACCTCGGTATTAACAATGACAAATACACTTTCCTTACGTTCATTTGTCATTTATTTGCAACAGTTGCAACAGAGCACGTTAAGCCAGCGGTCTCAGTTCCACTAATACTAATTTGTGAAATTCTTAATAAATAGTCATTGAAGTTGACATCATTACCCGCATCATTTTTTTTAAATAACTCTATCAATATAATATTATAAACTGCAGTTTCCTTTGCCAACCCTGGGTTTGCAGTGTTCTGGAGAAGAAGGGGGTCTATCTGGGTGGTGCATGTCAATTATGAGAGTTATAGTTGCGACAGATCGTGCGGTATACCTCGGAATGTTAGAGCCATCTAAATTTCGCCAAGACCTGACATTTGCAAAGGCATTGTGCGACATTGTTTTACGGATATAGTCTTCGATTTACCTAAATTAAAGGTTCCTCTCGCCATTTTTTCTGCCACCCTTATCCACCCCCCACCAGCTACCCTCCTCCGGTCATCTGTCCATCACACATACGTGGTCTACCCTCCAAAACCCGTCTACTCCATCGTTCATCGGTTCTGCGCGACGTGTTCAGCCCATTGCCACTTCAGCTTGCTAATTTTGAAAGCTATGTCGGTAACTTTGGTTCTCTGACGGATGTCAACATTTCTGACTTTATCATTTAGAGAAATCCCGAGCATAGCTTTATCCATAGCTCGCTAAGCGACCTTGAACTTGTGGACCAGACCCACCGTCAGGGTCCACTTTTCTGCACATACGACATTACTAGAAAAACGCACTGGTTGAAAACTTTTGTCTTCAAACACTGTGGTATGTTCGATAGGAAGATATGACGTAGCTTCCCAAATGCCGCCCATCCCAGCTAAATGCGTCTGTCGGCTTCTCTAACTGGATGTTGGGTACTCCTAATTGGATGGTTTGTCCAAGGCAGACGTATTTTTGCACAACCATGAGAAGCGTTTTCCAGGCAGATTGGTCTTTTGTCATATCCAAGTTCATATCGAGACCAACCCGCTGGGATGCCACATTTAATTTATTCAACATTCTGCTTATATCCTCCAGCGTGCTAGCTATCTTCAAATCATGCTAGATGTATTCTCCGTTGTCTTTTATGCCACAGGTTCTCCAGTCCACATTTTATAGACATCTTCCAACGCGTTAGTAAACATTTTCGGCGATATTACGTCACCCTGTGGTATACCTCAGTTGGATCGGTCTTTCTCTATGGTTTAGTGGTTGTTTAAAGAAAATAGCCTGACTTGTGTTGGGACTAATTTGTCAAATTAGACCAGTCTTCAATGTTGTATGATTTATTTCCATTACCAATAATTATTTACAACCTTAAAAGGCGCGCAACGACCGACTCGTCTGCTGTTTTCTTGTAATCTGCCGCGATATGATTCGCGCCATTCATTAAAGCGACTCGTAAAATCGTTATTGAACCAATCAGAAATCAGCACGCGACTACGTTCGTACACAACGCTACCTACTTTACAAAACCATATTGCTAATCATTCTTAACTTATGTTTAAACACTAGGATAATAATGTAATAATAACTATGTTACATTAAAAGATAACACTTGATTATACCTATTTTTTTATTATAAAACGCTACTTGACAATTTTACAAAATGTGTTTTAAATTATTATATATACTTGCAGATTCCTGGAAAAATACTTTATATTTTTCATGGAGTCTAAATCACCTTAAAATATAGTGTTTAAATTTTCCTTTGGAATCGCTACAGTTGCAAATAGCTTCCAGATGACGTCATCATTACAGCCCCTAGAACACTGCGTCCTAGACTTCCACTGTTGAAGATGGGCCTTCCAGAACATATATCTGGAGAATTTGCCCTACACTCGCCACGCTGGCCAGACGGCTTGGCGAGGATCTGATTTTAATGACAATTTATTAAAGTTTCCACAAGTTTGAATTAGTGGTTATTTTTACAAATTTATACAAATTTACAAAAAATGCATGTAAACATATAATTTTTAAATGGTAAAAGTTACAATCCTACCTCACTACGGAAGATTTGCTAAAGGTAGTACAATAGTTTCGTTTAGAACCGAGTATCCTTGGAGCGCACTATATAAGGTGTATCTGTTATATGTATATTCTGTGTGTATTATGTGTATTGTATGTATGTATATGTGTATGTATGTATGTATAATATATGTATATGTGGATGTATGTATTATATTAACCCTTCTCCTTCTTCCCATACCTTCTCCTCTCCCTCGTGCACAAGCTTTTATGCATATAAAATTAAAATAGATGAAAAAATAAAGAAAATAAAGATCACCATTAAAGATGGGAAAGCACTGGGTCTCCATAGCACAGATCCCATGTTTTGGAGCCCAGGGCACATTATTAGTTAAAGCACCAGCCTGCCCCCTACATTACTACATTTTATTTTAAAGTAGTGTTGTATTTTGTTTCTTATTTGTTATTTTATGTAACTTTTATGTAAGCTATTTTGTATTAGGCTTTTTTTGATCAATAAAATATTTGAATTTGAATTTGAGTGGGACTGCGACCGACGGCTTAACGCGCTCGCCGAGGCACGGGAATGGTGGTGTTATAAATCTATGACAAATGTACGTAAGCGTAAGTATTTCTCATTGGTACATGCCGGGTGAGTTTGAACCGAGACCGTTTAGGATTTAAGGAAAGCGTTCTTACAACCGAGCCACCACCGCGCCTAAATGGATGACGTCACTTCACTTTATTTCACATTGAAATCGTTCGAGAGCATGTTTATTCCTTTAAGCAAAATTCGGCAAAAGAAGAAGAAGACAAATTTCTAAGCATTCCATGGATTCACCATGCGGGTGCCGGGTCCATCGTGTGTGGGTAAGAGATGAGAAGAATGGTGTCTCGGGCTTGCGACCGACAATAATCTGGTTTAAGAAAAGGATTTTTATTTTATTGCGCGATAATACGCTCACCATCTCCCTACCTTACTCTTTTATTTCCTCCTTACCTCCTAAATATTTTATTGATATGATTGAATTTCGTTAATTAAAACAAAAATGTGATTTTAGTTATTCTGTTGAAATAAAGATTATAATAAAACAAAAGACACATATTTTTAGGATAGCTTTATAGGATAAATAATATTTAAATGGATCATCACTCCTCGGGCTTCGTTTTATGTTAGTAACTGATTCTAAAACTTTATTGGTGGTCGTAACAATATATTAAATGCTATCATGAGGCTTTAAATGTTGGGATGCACGATTTGATGTTGCGGTTTGAGAAACTTAAGTGTATTTAATAATAATACGTGGATGAAATGTGGCTATTTCGGATGAAAGTGTTTTGATTTACGTAGTTTCGTATTGTATTGTTACAGGTACTCATAGGTGAATTTGAAGATGATATAGTCTACACTAATATTATCTACACTAAGATTTGTATTTGTGTATGTTTGTAATAAATAAACTCAAAAACTACTGTGCCGATTTTAAAAATTCTCTCTCCATTAGAAAGCTACATTCACCCTGAGTAACATCGGCTATATTTATTGCTAGAAAAGATTAGGGATCCTTACTAAAACTTAAGTGAACCCAAGATGTAAAAAAGAAGCCACAAAATGTCTTTCGTAAAACATATCAATATCTACAAAAAACTTGGCGATACCGTAACTTACTATTATCGTTATGTCACTATAACCACTTTTAAAGTTGAAAACTGCCTCCGTGGTCTAGCAGTTAAGTCCGTGGATTTAGACTCAAAGGTACCGGGTTCGATTCCTGGTCGGGACACAAAAATATTTATTAATGTAAATAAATACATTTAATGATTATTTAATTCTTTTGTGATATTTCTCGAGTTTGGTACCACTTGTCATGATTGGCCTATATTAAAGTTGGCTAATTGTGAATCCGCTTCTTTAAAGCGTGGTTTCTGACCACCCCGGAAGGAAAACGGGCGTAATGATACTTGACTTTTTTAATGTAAATATCACCATGACAAGCTTACAATATTAGTTCTCCTTGAAAGTAAAAATTGGCATTTGACATCATTGCAAATGGCACATACTTTCAACGAGAACAACAAATAGGTGGTAATTTGCCCAGCCAAGCCGAGGAAGTATCCACCATTCATGCCGATAAAGTGTAATCACACGTTTTAGGATCAGGCTCGAATTGCCGTGCGTGCATGCCCAGTCAAGCCGGCATGGAGTTAGGTCATGCCATGCCATGCCAGTCATGAGTGTCTGATTCCAGTTGCACACATTAATGGATCTCGCACGCCATTTACCATCAGGCAAGGTTGTAGATGATAAATTATTGTGTCCCACGTAGAATCGAACACGCTACCTCCGCATGTAATAAATTCAATAACTTAACCACTAGAGAGGTAATAGTTATTATTTTAATAAAATGTAATGTATATTAAATGGTGGAGAGGAAAAGGTATGTACCTGGATTACTAAAACCGTTCAGTCGGGCGGGCACACCCGTCCCTCCTCCGAGGGCGTTGCTGGGAACCGGAGCGGGAGCGGAGAGCGTTTAAAAAAATGTTTACGAATACATGGATGGAGTAGAAGAACATCACGGGCATAACTAAAAAATCTTTGAAAATGTTGGAGTGTACGAGCGACATGGATGCATGAAATAGCATCGAATGATTGTGTTCCGAACTAGACCTAGGAATAACCTTTAAAAGGATGATAGAAGCTGCAAAAGGCATTGCTGGTGTATTATTTGGGCAATAAATCTTGCGTTAATGTGTACGCAATGTTTAGGCAGCTGATGGCCGACGGCGTGCTCTGAACTTAAGGCCGACCTCAATGGTATACCACTACGAGCATGGACATATATATTGCTTCTTTAAGACGCAACAATAGCACAAAACAAATAATTAATTAAGAAAGAATAATTGAAAATTAAGAACATTTACTTGCGTGGCAATTTACAATATTTACTATTAAGTGACGTCACTCACGCTGACTTATGTTTAGAAGGAACGTTTTTTTTTAAATATATATCTATGGGCCTTTTGTAAAAAAAAACTTGTCTAGTTACATACCTACCTACCGGTATTTAATTTATTTCTTATTTAGAGATATTTGTATTGTTTGGTTATTACAAAATTGACATTAAATATTTTTGGATTAATCTACACTACCTATTATAGGATTATATAAATTTGATTATATCTTTATTATACGTGTAGGTAGGAGTACATTGAACATTTAAATGATAATGGTTCCTAACCATCTTTAAATATAAATATAAATAAATATATATGTAGATCCTAAATAGTCACTCGAAATGAAAACAGATAAGAGAAAACTCAATATGATTTTGAAATACCTATTCGACGATATAGTTCGACGACTTTCATTTTTTTATTTTCAAATAACGTCTGGTTGTCGCCTTACTGAAATTAAATTAATGTTTGTGACACTCGTGTCATTAAAACAAATCGATTGACTTGATAATCATTAAAATCGGACCACGCGTTTGGTCTCGTATTATTCTGTTACTTAGTCGCAAAAGTTAGATTGGCAAAATAGTAAATTATGTTATTTACTACTACTTTAAGCCCGAATTTCTCCGATCATAGCCGACCTTACGTCAATATAGCACTATTTCAAAGGTCACCAAAACATGAATAAATACTTAAATTTTGTGCCGCGAATTTATAATGAAGTTAACAACATTTATATTAATTAAACTAAGATTATATATTTACAATAAACATAATTTTATAACAAACATTAGGTAATCAATAAAAAAATATGGCAAATACTAAAAGAAATATGTATATATAATAATAAATTATTTATTGTACAAAACCAAAACAAGTGCAGGTACATATAGGCGAGCTTAATGCCGTAAATGCATTTTCTACCAACTAACCTTTGTGACTGAGATATGTAATAAGCGGGTGCAGAATGTTACGAAGAAAATAGATAGTTGAAATTATTTATTACTATATAAAACACAAATTAAATACATACATATAAGAACTACATTTATACATAAATAAATGTCATACGTAAACAAATAAATATATACCTAAATATAAAATACATATATTCATATATATAATAAGTGAGTTATGGCGAATTATTCCAACTTATCTTTAAATATTTTAAGAGATAGTGCTTGTCTGATAATTAAAGGAAGTCTGTTCCACTGGCGAGCTGCAGATACTATACAGGAATCTGAATATCTGCTGGAAGAGTGGGGAGGGATTTAAAGTAGGTTATTATGGGAAGAACGAAGTGAAAGGCTGTGAGAGTCACATAGGAATTGGAAACGATCTTTCAGACAGGTCACACAGCGCCATCTAGTTTCCGTGGTAAGCTACGAGGCTTGTGTTATGGAAACTAGATGGTTGATAAACTACATATTATACTTTTTTTTTTTGTAAATATATACATATTATACATATAAACACCCAGACCGAGACAAATTATACAATGTACAACTTGCCTCCGGTGGGAATCGAACCCACGACCTCCCGAGTTCACGGCAACACGTTTGTTACCACTAGACCACGGAGGCGGTCTATATATTAAATGAACGCATCGTAACTTTATTTTGCTGTCATCTGTAATGGAAACGTTTATACGAGAATACCAATTTTAATAGCGTTTTATACTGACAGATGGATTCCACTATATAACGTTGGTGCTTAAGTAACAGAATAGGTATACAGTGTGCCTTATAAGGCACATATATATATATACAATTCTTCTTTTCGTCGCGCATTCGGGTAAAAGCACCACTAATAGGTAGAGAATAGACAACTGAATTTAAATTAAATTGTACTTTATATATGTCTAGGAATAAAATAAGGCAAGCATACAGTGCGAATAAATCCTCACTCTTTTTTACATTAAGTACTAACTAAAATCGTAATACACACATCAAAAGTGTCTAGGGATCAACATATATTTTTGCAATAACTTTTCTCCTGATTGATATTCATTAAAATTTTCTTTAAGGATTGATCAAATAAAATGTTTTCGTTTGTCTACAGTAACGATAAACCAAGTCACCTTTGCATTAGTAAAAAAAATTGCCATTTTCCTAATAAAGGGATTTTTGACATTTGAACCACTAACATTAAAGTTCGAAAAAAAGACTGAAATAACAGTTTTTTTTTTAATTTTATTGGGTAACTTAAACAATTAATAATCCGTGTTTCTACCGCGAACACTAACAACACAAGAACATCGGTTTGGCATACTCAAAATGAGTTCATCCAAATCACGCTGTGGAATGGCCGCCCATGTTCGTTGCAACAACAAAAAAAGGTCTTCTTGCGACTGGATACCCTCCATATTCGGCAGAGCTCTTCTCTGAAGAATATCCCATGCATGCTCAATCGGGTTCAAGTCTGGCGACTGAGCAGGCCAGGGCAGGACATTGATGTTAGCTGCGGCGAGAGTCTGTCTTACAACTCTTGCGGTGTGCGGTCGTGCATTATCATGCATTAACTAAATTAGGGACCGATATGCACTTGTAGAGGAACGATGACGTCTGATACAACCGTCTCAGCATAAATTTGAGCGTTGAGGTTGCCTCTGATCCAAATCAACTCAGTTCTTCCGCCGATCGAAATACCCGCCCATACCATGATGGTTCCACCACTATAAGGATGGACTTCCTGGCAGGATTTTAATCGCTGTTGGCGTCCAGGGGTTCTCCAGTGTCGTATACGTCTTGTATCCGGCCTCATACCAAAACGAGACTCATCAGAAAAGCACACGAAACGCCATTGTTCTTCTGTCCAATTTCTGTGTTCAAGAGCCCATTGATATCGAGTCCTACGAGTACGATTGTGCATTGCTATAGGTGGTACCCGTAGCGGTCTTCGGGAATGAAGGTTCACTTCATGCAAGCGGTTTCTGACTGTTTGGTCGCTAATTAAGTTCCCTGAAGAGCGATGAAGGCTCACGGCTAACATCATGGCGGTTATTGTTGGAGTTCTTCGAGCTGTGATTTGAATGTATCGGTCTTGTCTCCGTGTGGTGCAGCGATACATAGGTGATGGCGCTCAGCCACGGTACCAGTGGTTCGGTAACGTGTCCAAAGTCGACTGATAACACTCTGACTTGTATTCAGAGCTAAAGCCACAGTACGTTGCCGGGAACCAGCTTCTATCATTCCCACGGCTCTGATCATTTCTTCCCTGCTTAAATGACGTCGCCGCTCCATAATAACGTTGGTCTTAATCAGTAGTAGGGAAACAGTAGCACTAATAATGTCTTCAATGCGTCTTATGTTTTTATAGGGAAAATATTGACAGCTGATTTTCATCTTTTACTCGAATTTGATTGACAGTTCCTGTTTTAAATTATGAAATGCACCAAAAAGGATCCATATAAATTTATAAAATCATAAATTTATTACAAAGCCACATCTCAATCACAAGAAATCCGCATAAACATGCTTGATCCCTAGACTTTTTTGATGTGTGTATAAATGGATAGATTGTTGAAAGGAAATACGGATAGATAGATAGCATATAAATACATTAGAATAATGCAGAGACGATGGGCCCACAAGGACCGTCACCCATGCGCCGAGTCAAGTATTTGTCAAAACAGCTGACGGAAAGGTGTGGAGACAAAAAGACTGGCAATTATTTCTGCCAACGTATTAGCCTGGCAATGTTGCCAGGGACTATGATGGGACGTCTATAGAGGATATTTTTTATTTATTATTTTTATATTGTTTTATTAAAGTATCTTTTAAATTTAATATAAACAAGCAATATAGTTTCGTATCGTTTAAATCATTTTTTTTTTTTTGTGTTTTTTTATACTTACTGTTTATTTGTTTGTATGCTTATTTTAGTATTTTATAGTTATATGTATGTATATGTATATATATTTATGTATTATTAGTATGGAGTTTATCATAATAAATTTGCATACATAATTTTCCACACTCAAATCATGTCATCATATGACCACTACATGTGACCCGACAACAATATATTATGTCTGTTTAATTCTTCTTCAATTCTGTTGTTTCGTATTAAGCTGTCTGACCATGATTGTGTTATCTCGTTTACTGTAGGTAACTAATATTAGTTACAGAGTATTATAAATTGACTTAACCAAGTGTTCCAGACGGTCCCTACGGTGATAAATAAATGAAATGAAAAAAAAAAATACTGAACCGATTTTATAAAGCTTGCGGCAGAGATGTTTTTATCTAAGACAATGCCTACCATGTCTGTTTATGCTTTATCATTACAGCCCCTAGAACACAGCATCCTAGACCTCTACTGTTGGAGATGAGCCTTCCAGAACATATATCTCATATAGTCAATTTTTAATGACAATTTATTAACGATTCTACAAGTTAGTATTAGTGGAACCGGGATTGACGGCTTAACCTGCTCTCCGAGGCCCACCGGTTGGTGTTGTAAATATATGTCAAATGTACGTAAGAAAAGTGTATTTCTCATTGGTACTTGCCGGAGAGGTTTGAACCGACCTTTGTAAGATTTTGAGGAAAGAGTTCCTACAACCAAGCTACCACCGCAAAAGAATCCTAACAGAATGGGTGGTAGAAACGATACCGTGTTAACTTGCTATTACCTATTTGACAAATTTAATATTTTTGAAAGTCTCTGGCGTATAGCTATCTTTCTGTATAAGACAGCCCTAACAGAATGGGGGGCAAATATAAACAATGCCGTGTTAACGATAGCCAGAAGCGTCGCAGCAACTTCTCGCTTTGCTTCGGATTTCGCTCGCTGATTCAATGATTGCTTTCGTTTCCACTTACTTATAAGTGTTATAATACTATATATGTAAAAAACGGCAACTACGCTGGCTAGTGGTACGCTGGAGACATCAACGAGCTTGCCACTTGTCATGATTGGCCCATAGTAAAGTTGGCTAAATGTGAATCCGCTTATAAGCGTGGTATCTGACCACCCCAAAAGGGAAACGGTCGTGATGATACTTTTACGGCAACTATGGGGTCATCCAGGCCCGGTTGATGAATTGGCATGGGTTGGGTTCCAGCAGGATCCCACCACCCGCCTGTAACTTAAAAAGAACTGTAAAAGTGTGCTAGACTACCACTATTGGAAATACCTTACAGAAATTTCTGGACAATTAGGCCTACACTCGCCACGCTGTTCAGACGGGTTGCGAGCGTCTGATGTCAATTTTTAATTAATTAACAATTCCACAAGTTGGTATACACATATTACAGATAGCCCACTGTGTAGAGGATGCATGGCAGAGTAGGAGACAGTCGCATGTACTTATGGAGTGGTTCCTTCAGATTGCGAGTACTCTTCCGGAAGTTTGCAGGAACGTTACGGGTCTCCTGGCCTTTTTGAGGAAGATAGGTTGGGTCCAATAACGGGATAAATTAATAGTAATAATATTCATTGCATGACCTGGGCTCCGTTATTGGCCCCAACCTATCTCCCCCAGGAGGCCAGGAGACCAGAAACGTTCTGCAAAACTCCGGAGAGTCCTGTCAGTCTGGAGGAACCTCAGAGCACTCCATCGAGCTTTGCCCGAATTCTGTAATATTTAGGCCACATTGCAAGAAGAGAAGACGATAATCTAGAAAAACTTCTAATCACAGGCAAGGTAGACGGTAAAAGAACAAGAGGAAAAAGCCCCAAGCGATGGTCCAGTCAGGTGACTGACCACCTGAACATCCCTGTACACCAGGCCATCCACTACGCCGAGGACCGAAACCGTTGGAGACGGCTGGTGGATGAGCTGCGACTGCGACGGAGTCACGATCCTCATCAGTGGGGTACCGCCTAAGCAGCGAGAGGAGGAGTATAAGTGTTGTTTAAGGTACAGTGCCGCGTCAAAATTGAAGAAATAAGAATTTGGCAGAAATATTCCTTGGAAATCAGGGATGGATATAAGACATATAACATCGTCATCTGATCACGACATGTGACTCGACAACCATATATCTGTGTGTCTGTTTAATTTACCTTTACGCCTAAATTACTACACGGATTTAAATGGCATTTGATAGAGATGTACTTTGGATACTGAGTGTATTTATTGGACGTGACGTCGACGTCTAACTATGATATGTAATACAGCCACCTGAAGGTTATTTTCGCTGACCACAATATTAAACGGGCAACGCCGAGTCAACAGCTTGTTACATAATAATGAATGTAATATATTTTTTAAAAAATGTCGGCAAATAGAGGACCTTTTATCTAAATAATGGTTCACAGAGCAGACAAAGGAAGCGAACGACAAGTTATTTCATAAGGTACGATTCGCCGCGGGCTGGTCCATATCAATCACACTGAAATATATTCCAAGTACAGTCAGCAAAACGCTCGCTGCTCCCCTTAAGGCAATAAATCCATAAAGGTCCATGAATGTTAGCAACTTGAATCAGACACTCATGACTGCCATCAGTCCCTAACACTTTGCCGGCTTGACTGGGCATACCGGCAATTCAAGCCCGATCCCGAAATGTGTGGATATACTTTACTGGGTTTATCGGCACGAACGGTGGCCACTTTCCCGCTCCGACGCAGACTGGGCAATTTAGCACCATCAGTCCGCCTACCAGCTATTTGTTGTTCTCGTTGAAAGTACGTGCCATTTGCAATGCTGTCACATGACAATTTTTACTTTCAAGAAGAACTAATATTGTAAGCTTGCCATGGTGATATTTATATAAAAATGACACTGCTTGAAACAAGACTTACTTAAACGTCTATCAGCGTCTTTAAACGTTTGATAACAACATCGTTCCTGGAGAATAAGAACACTATTTAAATAACTATGTATGTACGTGAGTTGGGGTGTTGGCATAACAACAGCGTTAGTAGTGCATCACATGACATGTAATGCGCAGCTGACTGAAGCTGAGCCAAGACCCTTGCCACATCATGCTGATTTGAATTCTAAATTGTTGTTATTTTCACTAATTGTAATGCTTATTGATGTGGAAATAAACGTTTGTTTGTTTGTTTGTTTGTTGTTTGTTTATTTAAGTTATATTATATATGATGTACTCGTATGTATAGTTTATATATGTTTATGTGTTTAGGTATAATATGTAGTTCATGTGGAGCTGTGGTCTCAATACACAAAAGCAACCTTATAAACAATGCGTGTCCAATACAATGATATTTGGCGAGCTATGTTTCATCTACCTCGCTGGTGCAGTGCTAGCGAGATGTTCTGCACAGGACGCACTCATGCGACAGAGAACAGCGGGTATCAGATCACACGTATTTAACTCGAGCAACAAAATAATATCATCTGTGCGTGACTGGCCGGGTAGTCCACTGCACCAACTATGGAGAGACTATCATAGTCCCAGTATGGATGTTTGATTTTGGCTTTATTTATTTTTTAATTTTATTTTAAGAGTATATACTTAGTTCTTAGTTTTTACTGTTAATATTAGTTTTAATAATTGGATTGTATTTAACTGTGTAAAATCGATCTGGGAAATAAACGTTATTATTATTATTATTGTAATTACACCTTACACGATCACCAAGGTTAGCTGGTAAAGAATGCCTACTGGCATTATAGCTCGTTTTTGTATAAATGTGTTTTTTATTATTTTTTGTTATTACCTACAATTTCTATGTCGACTGTACCTCACTAAGGCCACTTAACTTTATAGCGGAATAGTTAAGCAAAACTCACAATCCAACCCTGGCAATTATGTAAAGGTAGCAGTAACAATTTAGAATCCTTAATGTAACTTGAGATTTGAATACATTCTTTAAAAAAATACGATATAAATCGGATTTAAATACACCGGCCCGCCTAGCATGGGCTTAGTTAAATGTTTTTGCTTTTTTAATATTAGCACGTCATGTTATGGTAAGTGGTAGACTCGTAACTCGAGTTTATTTATTTTTTATTTATTTATTTAAGGAAAACTATTGACAATATCCAACAACAAATAGAACTAAACGTTAGCAACAGAGTGTCATTTATAAGTTTTTACAAATAGAAACATATTAACAATGTAAAAATCACAAAAAACAAAAAAGCCTATGAGATGACAAAGATTAAAAAAATCATACTGAAACATACAAAGTAACACATAAACACTACACAACGTACTACTAATGAATACTTGCATCCACAAACAAATACAATTAAACAATAATAAGTAGTTAAGAATTAATCAAAATCATTTTCAGTAAAAAAACGATTGCTTAGCACATGCCTCACCATCTTAATACTTGAAAAGAAAATATCAGTGTTATAAAAAAAATGGTCTTTGTCACTTTGGTAAAACGTTTGCTTCCAAACTATGTCGCCTACATTTGAATTTACGCTTCAAATTGTAGTGTGAAGTATTTTTTAAGTGAGCCTGATAAATAGAGATGCTTGTATTTCATTAAAAATAATATAATATTATATGTTGTTTGTGTAAATCTTGTAATCCATCTAATTTGCTTTTTTTTTTATTCTCTTCTCCCGATGAATGATGAATGAGGCGATAGGGAAGGCAAAGAGTCTAGCCCATACAGCCAAGTCTGACGTAATATATCTTTAATTTTTATGAGTTAATGAGGTCATCATCAAATTCCAGATGAGCAAAATTTGATGCTTTTCTTGGAGTCACTCGCGGCATTATAGCTCAAACACGTCGGGTAAAATATGGGAGTTGACAGCGCGGGAAAACCGCATAAAATAAACTGCAACTTGTGCCCCATATTCAAAGTACAATTTATCGTTTTCCATAATTATTCACATTGTAGCACATTATTAAACAAAACAACACCACTTTTGACTAACAATATCCACAGTAAATTAATTTACAAAACAAAAACTTGCACTTGACATGTCCGCGGAAAATGGCGCGAAGGACTCCTCCATTCAATTTGCTTAGTAGTTCTAAATTTGAAAGTGTTTGACAGTATTATTTTTCAAGTGGCCAAGGAGCCAAAGAGGTTGCCCCACATCCAATAAAAAGATTGCACCTTCCTTTGTGTGGACTTCCGAATCTGATGTCGCTTTTCAGAAGCTCAAGGAACATCTTATTTCAGCTCCGGTTCTGTCTTGTTCCAGTTCCAATTGCTAATATTCATGGACCTGGTCACATGTCTTGCTAGATTTAAAAAAAAAAGTGGATTTCATTCCAATAACCTATATTGTCTCTGTAAAGAGTTGGAATCCATCATACAAAAAAAGAAAATGCGTTAAGTTTAGATCGGTTTAAAGGGTATACCTTCAAGCTTGGATCCTAATTCATTCTATTCTGTTCAATACCATGTTCATAACTCGTCTTTACAAAGCTTGATGGTACGATAAATCGGCCAATGTAAGGAGGCCTATTCAGAGAGGAAATTCTTAATGCCAACATGCCTTTTGAAATTAGTCTTCTTATAACTCTCGGATATTAGATGCTATTTATGATAGCGATTGTCAAATTCATATTCCGTGTTTGTTGGTTCTGAATCTGATTATACAGTTTAGGAGGGATCGCGAAGTAAAGGATGATTTACGCTTATTTTAAATTCTTTCAAAAATTACGTACTCAATAGTATAATACTATAATACTATGCATAATACTATAATACTATGCATAATACTATAATCTATGTATAATACTATAATACTATGTATAAAACTATGATTTTTATTTCAAAATGAGTTTTGACAAGTACAGATTAATCCGCTTGGACCAAAGACTTCTAAGTCTTTGGCTTGGACACGTTTATAAGATACTCGTATATCTATGAGCGCCCTTCACCGATCGGTTAATCCGAATTAAATATATAAAAAAAATAAGTATCCCTTTCAGAGGGATCAGAAACCACATTTTTGTAAATAAAGAAGCGGATTCACACTTAGCCAACTTTACTATAGGCACATCATGACAGAGTCAGGTCATGGAGTGTGACCTACTCGCGAGGGCGAGAGATGGCGCACGTGGTGTTCCCGTGTTCCATCTCCTCCTGCTCACTGGAGGGTCTGCCTAGGCGGACAGCGCCGGCGGTTAGCGGATGTTTCCTAACGGACTCCCGCGAAGCCGCCACTCAGGCGCCATGGAGGAACGCCGTCAGGTTTTAGTCGGTGCGAGTCCGACATAACCTTTCCCTGCTGCCTCCACAGCGGGAATTAGTATCCGTAGGGATTTCCTGACGAAAAAAAAAGAAAAAAAAAAGGCACATCATGACAAGTGGCAAGGTCGTCAATGTCTGGTATGCTAGCCAAACTCGAGAAATATAAAGAACCAGCCTAAATCCACGGACTTAACTGCTAGACCACGGAGGCAGTCTTTAATTAAATCCACTTTATACTCGTATATATTTAAAAAAACCCGACTGTGTAAAAAAAAATCATTTAACCAAATTGAGTCAAAAAGAACTTTTACGCCATTGAAATAATTTTATGATTGATACACATAAAACAAATAATAAATTGTTATACGAAACATAGTGGCTTTAACGGTCGAGACTTATTAAAAACCGAGACCAGCTCAAATCTTCTTAACAATGAATCCCGACTTTTAAAGTCATTATGTTTCGCATTAGAATTTATTATTTGTTTTATGTGTGTAACAATCATAAAATTATTTCAATGGCGTAGTGCAGTTCTCACCTTATTCGCGACGGAACCCTTGGATACTGTATGATTCCATTAATGTCGTCTTGGAAGCTCGTTCCATAAATGTATTGACGGCAAACGTGCAAAAATAATTAATAATATAAATTACAAAAAGTATGATAATATCAGTTATTGTTTATGTCGAGCCCTGGGAAACCCATTTCGAGTTTCTTTTAATACTGAACACGACATGTGACAAATTTGCCCACCTGGTAGTAAGCTGAACACGAGGTCCAAGAATGGAGCAACTGATGCCAGCCATAACGACCAACATCAGTCTCGACCATTATGCCAGCCTAACAAAATGCTTTTTTCACACTTCGCTTGAAGGACTTCAGGTTATAGGAGTGGATAAACACACTGGCTGGGAGAGCATTCCACATCATCATGTGGTTCGGTTGAGGAGAAGAAGGGATAAGGTTATAGAGTTCCTTAGAACACTCACCACTCGCTTGTAGAATACGCTCAGGGAGTCAACGTCTTGGCGAAGCTGCAGTGATTCGAGACTTTTAGACACTGGTGTCGTCCACTAACCGAATCGCCGGACTGTACGATATTTACTCAGAGGAGAGAACAATATTCCACGCATGACCTTATCCGTGCTTTACACAGTACAAGTTTTAGTGCAGGCGGGAAAAACAGCATCACCTTGTTCAGTATACATAGTTTTTTCCGCTGTTTTGGTGATGCTCTCAATGGAGTTTCAATGGTTTAGGTCTAAACTAATATCGACCACTTTGGAAATCCCCGATTGAGACTCTTTGATAGTAACCCTAGTCAAAAATGTTAAAGTTCGTTTCCTCCTCCACCTTAGTCGGTACCCCACCGTTGAGGTTTGTGACTCCGTCGCAGTCTATCCACCAGTCATTTCCAGTGATTGTACTCCTCGGCGCAGTGGATTGCTTGATGTACTGGGATGTTTAGGTGGTCAGTCACCTAAATATACTATCGTTTGGGGCTTCTTCCTCTTGTTCTTTTACCGTCTTCTTTTCCACTCACTAAAAGTTTTTCCAGATTGTTGGCACCTCTTCTAGCAAGCACCTCTTCTAGTTAAGCACGGCAGAAAGTCTTTGTCCCTTGGCAAGTTTGAGCTCTTCGACCAACGAAACGTTAGTGCGTCGTGCAGTCCAATGGATTTTGAGTAAACGTTGCCAGCACCACATCTGAAACGCATCAATTCTTGCTCTATTTGCGACTGTTATAGTCCATGTCTCCAATCTCCAAAGAGTTCGTATAAAACATGGTAAACCAAAGTACTACACAATAGGAATTAAAAATAAACTTGGACAGTACATGCAAATCAGCACCCATTGGGTCGTGGTGATATTTGTTCGGGTTTTGTCGTCGGTCGGCTGATACCGGCCGATTCGATGATACGCATCTTACTGCGCGAGTGCATGACTTAGATAATCTTTTAGTTAGGGAGGCAGCTGCTTAATAAATAATCTTACAACAGTATTATATTTATGACGATCCTGGTATAATTTGTTTATTCAAAGAGAAATGACAAAGACAGGCATGCGTGGTTTCTGACCCCAGAAAGGCCACGGTCTTTTTTTACTCTTCTTTTTTATACTAGCACTACATGTCACCTTGCGGCCACCTGATGGTAAGTGGCGCGCGAGGATGTTAGCAACCGATATCAGACACTCATGACTGACATCAGTCCCTAACACTATGCCGGCTTGACTGGTCATGACGGCAATTCGAGCCTGATCCCGAAACGTGTCAATACACTTTACTGGGTTTATTGGCACAAACGGTGGTTACTTCCCCACCCCGGGAGACTGGGCAAATTACCACCATCAGCCCGGCTACCACCTATTAAAATCAAGATAATGATGTTACTGTGAACAATAGTGCAGACTTTGTGCGATACAAATTTTCGTAAAATATGACCTTGGCCAGGTATAAGGAAAACAAATGCATTGTCTGCAAACTGCCTCCGTGGTCTAGCGGTTAAGTCCGTGGATGAAGTACCGGGTTCGATTACTGATCGGGACACAAAAATATGTATTAATGTAAATAAATACATTTAATTTATTTCTCGAGTTTGGTACGCTGGAGACATCGACGAGCTTGCCATTTGTCAAGATTGGCCTATAGTAAAGTTGGCTAAATGTGAATCCGCTTATTTATAAGCGTGGTTTCTGTCCACCCCGAAAGGGAAAGGTTGTTTATTTATTTTAAGTTTTTAAATCTGGAATTATTATGATGGTGTAGTTGTAATTAAGTATAACTTAGATAAAACATGTCTTTTGTTCTAGGTGACTTACTGTGGGTCGTCAACCGCTTCGCATCTATAGACACGACCTCCTAGACTACAACGAAATCCCCCGCCGAGCTTCGTGCCGATATTATATAGGCAACTTAATAATAGCTATTAAAATAAATTGTTTGGTATTGTTAGCTTCTGAAGACGAAGGACCAGCTCTTTGATTGCGGATCCAATAAACAATAAAATCCATTAAACTCTTTTGTAGAAAATAAAAAGATCGCTGGCAATCTGAAAAAGCTGGTCATCCTTCATTCATCACAGCCCCTACATTACAAAATTCTAACCTCCACTAATGGGCCTTCCAGAAATTTCTAGAGTATTTGATGGGTTGGCGAGGGATTCATGTCAATTTAAATGACAATTTATTAACGATTCTTACAAATGTACGTAAAAAAAGTACATTTCTCACTGGTACATGCCAGACTGTATTGCTTCCGTGGTCTAGCGGTTAAGTCCATGGATTTAGACTCGGAGGTACCGGGTTCGATTCCTGGTCGACACAAAGATATTTATCAATATAAATAAATACATTTAATTGATATTTGATTCATTTGTGATATTTCTCGAGTTTGGTACGCTGGAGACATCGACGAGCTTGCCACTTGTCATGATTGGCCTATAGTAAAGTTGGCTTAATGTGAATCCGCTTATTTATAAGCGTGGTTTCTGACCACGCCGACAGGGAAACGGTCGTGATGATACTTTACATGCCAGAGTTTGCACCCACTTTTTTTAGGATTAAGGAAAGCGCTCTTAGCTCTTACCACCTACCCACGACCGCTCATCGCACAAAAGGCTGGTCGTAGTCAAAATTGAAGGCAAGAGACCTCATGGTCAGTCTTGATACGCTCGTGCTGGTTTGCCAGATCCCAGCATTAAGCAGGGGATGGAAACTGAGAACAAGCAATGGTCAAATTCTAATTCTCTGGGCGAAGAAAGAGCCAGCCCTCTTGTCATCGGAGGAGACTACAAGACGTGGTGTTATTTTATTATATATATTTTTTAATAGGAATAAAAAAAATAATGTTTAAATGACAGTAACCAGCTGAAAATACAAACAATGGCGAACGATTTACCGTTCGACATTTCAAAATCGAATGCTACAGATCATTCGTAAGATGTCGAGCGATGGCCGCTCGAATAAATCGAAAGGGAGATTGCTAGAATACTCAATGTCATTTTTCATGCGAATGTTTCGAATCGACATGCAAGTCGAAGCGCCAGAATTACCCCCCAAGGCCCCTATTCTCGTGCCTTCGAAATGCATGTTAGCGTTCGCTCAAATGAAACTGTTAGTTTTCTATGGAGATTTGACGATTTTCATTCGAATATTTCGAACCGACATGGAAGTCGAAAGCGCCAGAATTAGGCCCCCAGTCGGACGATCACGATGATAACCTGCGCTTATCAATACCTGGTTTGGTGAGTGTGAAATTGGCTACCGACTCCCCGAGGGTAGGTCATCAGGCCCATGAAAGAGTAAATGCTACTGAAGTCACTTAAACCAAAGTTGCAATGAGACCACACAAGAAACGCATTAGCGAGATAATTCCTGCCTTTTGCACGGACATTTCAAAGCAAAGTTATTTGTTCCGTAAATTACTTTACTATGGATAATTCATCATCAGTATCATCACGACCGTTTTCTTTCCGGGGTGGTCAGAAACCGATTCACATTTAACAAACTTTACCATAGCCATTAAATTTTATTTATTTAATATAATAAATACGATTGTGTCCCGACCAGTAATCCGAGTTTACCACGACCTTAACCTTCGGCTTTGTATTTTGTATTTTCGTAGTTCCGTGGGAATCAAATATTCCAAAAGACCACAACATACTCGTAAATTCGAATGAAGAAATATAATACAGAAGAAATGATCAGAGACGGGTTCAAGACTCAGCTTTACGCAGTGGAAGTTGGTGCGAGAGAAGTTCCAGCTAAATCTTTGCATCACTTACTAAAAGATTCCTTGCCTTCGGGAAACCAGGAATTTCTTTTCCAGAAGTGCACATTAACTGAAATTATTGGATATTTTAGAGCGGCATCATAGTGATCAACACAATATATTTGAAAATGTTGTAAATCTACTTTCAAAGTCAATGACCCAAACGGAACTTTGCATACTTATGTTTTTTTTCAATGGCACGAGGCCGAGATCACAATCATGCAGAAGTCATGGCAAGTGACAGCTGACACGCGTCGCACTGTTGTCTGATTCTTTATTGTTTTGACAATTAAAATACCTAGTTAAGTTCGATGAGAATTTGAAAATGGAACTGCACTTGGAAGCAATGTAAACGGGCCACACTAACCTAAACTTCATAGCTATTAAATAGTACCGAAGAACAAAATTATAATTTCAAAAAATCCACTTAACAAGAATAAAATACCACTTTTTGACAATTTAATTCTGTGCAACGACCGTTGGGCCGTGAAAACTTGGCAGGTCTCTGTTTTCCCTATCTCACATCCAGGCAACCTTGTCCAGAGCGGGGAGTGCTGCGGTTTCTGTTGAGATCCTTAAGCTGCGCAAATACGCCAGCCTCGGTACAGGTTACGAGTGTGCGCTGTTTGGGATCGAGACGATAAGACCATGGGGCCAAGGAGTTGTCCAAACGTCTGACGGAAAAATCTGGAGATAGGAAGGCTAGTAATTATTTCTGCCAGCGTTTTGGCCTAGCATTGGAAATGTCATTCTTCTTGGGACTAACTCTGATGGGAGGTCTCTTGTGGACATTTTATATTTATAGTTTATTTTTATTTTTATTAGGCTTAGTTTACAGTTATTTTAACGCGTCTTGTCGTCTCCTCCGGTGACAAGAGGGCTGGCTCTTTCTTCGCCCAGAGAATCAGTATTGCAATTCAGCGGGGAAATGCAGCCAGCGTTCTTGCCACCATTCCACGCGGACGGGACTTATATCCCTATCCCTAATATTATTATTAATTTTATTTTATATGTTGTAATTTTTTTTTTTATAAATGTATATTATAATGATTTTAACTTTATTTAAGTAGTATGTAATTATTATTTTGTAAATATTAACTATTTGATTAAATGATTTAAAGACATATACCTATATGGAAAGGATAAGTAAAATTATGTGATATATTTAAAAAAAAAAACATTTAAAATCTAGAAACGACTTATAGTAATGACTTAAGAAAAGTTACTTCCTTCTTTAAGTGAAAGATGGTGTTAATAAGTTGGAAATTTATTAGCATAATACTGAATTTCATTCATTCATTCATTACAGCCCTAGAACAAAGCGTCCTAGACCTCCACTGCTGGAGATGGGCCTTCCAGAACTGGAGAATTTGGCCTACACTCGCCACGCTGGCCAGACGGCTTGGCGAGGATTAATAATACTGAATTGTATATGCATAATTTGGATTTTAGGCTTTTTGTCAGGGTGCGATATGTCACTCTTCCTTAAAAATTAATGCGTTAAGAAACATTTTACAGCAAGAAAAATCTGTGACATGTTGTTTTGAAATAATAGATTCAACTATGAAGTAGATATTTGTATAGGACCGGTAAATGGATCATTCCTTATTGGAATTTCTTCACTTAAAAATATGGTTTTGAGGGTATTTAATCGAAGAAATGACACTAAGAGGATTTAGTTACCGGCCCATTAATCTAACACATACTTATCATGTTTTTGTACGTAAGTGTAATGGTAATTTTTAAGTTTAAAATTAAAAAGAATAATCGATAGCACGGTAAAAAAATTTTTGTTAGTGACCCGCATTCATTGTACTCAAGTGTAATTGATTGAGTGTTCAATCTAGATTGACTTTAAAAATTGATGTGCACTTGTTTTAGATAAATAAAATGAACAAAAAAAATTCAAACTGGCCACTCATTGTCTATTGATTTTAGGAGTACAATACAATACAAAATGTGAAGGTATTTTATACTATTGTTAGTTTGAACAAATTTTAATTAACTTTTGTATCATTACATATTCTTTCTTTGACATTTATATTATTATTATTATTAAAATACTTTATTTCACTTTACTTAAAAGTATGTACAAAGGCGAACAAATGTTATTTTGGCTTTTTCTACCATCTAACCTGTCGAAGACTAAAACAGTATAAATATCTGGGGTGCAATTCTAACCAATAAACTACGAGTATATGTTATAAATAGTAAAGTAAAAAAAAGTATAAAGTATCATCACGACCGTTTCTCTTTCGGGGTGGTCAGAAACCACGCTTATAAATAAGCGGATTCACATTTAGCCAACTTTACTATAGGCCAATCATGACAAGTGGCAAGCTCGTCGATGTCTCCAGCGTACCAAACTCGAGAAATATCACAAGTAAATTAAATATTAATTAAATGTATTTATTTACATCAATCAATAATTTTGTGTCCCGACCAGGACTCGAACCCGGTACCTCCGAGTCTAAATCCACGGAGGCAGTTATTAGGAACTTTTAACGTTAACTGCCTCCGTAGTCTAGCGGTTAAGTCCGCTATTCAAATAAATACATTGATTATCCTATATTTGACATCGTTGGAAATACAGCGCCTGGGACCCAATTCCTGCCCTTTCGACATACATGTCGATTCGATTAGTTCGTATGATAAATAGTATGCATACATAAACTATATAAATATACTGGTATACTGTCTCTGTGGTCTAGCTGTTAAGTCCGTGCATTTAGACTCAAAGGTACCGGGTTGTATTCCTGGTCGGGACACAAAAATATTTATGAATGCAAGTCAATACATTTAATTAATATTAAATTTATTTGTGATATTTCTTAAACTTCGACGAGCTTGCCACTTGTCATGATTGGCCTATAGTACAGTTGGTTAAATGTGAATCCGCTCGTTTAAAGGCGTGGTTTCTGACCACCCCGATAAGAAAACGGTCGTGATGATACCTTTACTCTATGCTTTCGGATATTTTGCACATATTTTCACGTTCATATATCTAATTTTATTTCCAGCAGATATTCAGATTCATTTACTGTATCGGCTGCTCGTCAGTGGAACAAGCTTCCACTGACCATCAGACAAGCTCCTTCAATTCACATCTTTAAAAAACAACTTAATACTTTCTTTTTAAACAAGCAGAACAGTATATTTTAAATTTAAATATTTCTTCTTAATAATATTATATTATCTTCATATATATCTACTATATACTAATAAGTATTTAAGTAGTCTATGTATACATTCTATTTATGTAGTTTATTCAAATTTTTAAATAAGGTTAAAATTGCACCCCACATATTATACTGTCTCACTCTCCCAAAGGTTAGCTGGTAGAAAAAGCCGAAATGGCTTTAAGTTCGCCTTTGTACATACTTTTAAGTTAAAGTGCAATAAAGTATTTTAATAATAATAATTTTCATAAATATTAATCATCAATATTGTGCAGGACCGGGCGCTACCCAATTGTGGCACCTTGGGCCCCTAGCACCAGTTGTTTTTCTGGATCGTGTTGTACCAAGAAGGTCTCGTAGGTCTCGCAGTAAATGAAAGTCGTACTGGGTTTGTAAGGTCCAGCAAGGCTTCCAGTTGATCGCAGCAGAGCAACGTCGATGTAATAACTTGAGAGTAACGGCTTGTTACTAGCGAAGTGTTAAGAAGTAAGTGCCTAGTCCGGGGGGCTACAAGTCATTTATACTCGTAAATACCCCGCCTGCCCGCGCCCGATTTAGACAATAGGAAGGGACGCGGACCGTTTGTTTGCTCCGATCAACTTTTACCTTGCGGGATATATTTATTAAAGGCACACAAATAATATTTACAAGATTAAAACAATACATAGTTACTCTTAGTTAGATAGATTTAGGAGGCTATGAACATTAGGACAACGTGCTGTCAGAAACCTAAATGGTGCTATAACCTAGTAGGCAAAACTTATGACCTAGAATATCTCTACATACTCGTAAACTTAAGGTTAGCTGGCCAGGCCAGGAAGCTATGATCAATACGACAATGTAGTTCGTAGAACTGGGCGACGATATTATAGTTGTAGACAATCAATTAAGATCTAAGGTTACCTAAATCGAACTATCCAATCCTTATTCTAATGTATCAATATTTCAACTGTGTTAGCTTTGTCATACCTACACAGGACACTACATAAAGATTATCGTAATATTATTATACTACATTCAACTAGGAACTAACAACTTAGGTGTCCTACAATTCTATAACATATGTGTCACAACGTCTAACTTCCGTCCATCAGTCCTGGCTGCTATAAAGTCCCCTAAAACTATTTCCCTTTCCGTAATCCTAATATGTTTAAACTATGACCTAAGTTTTAAGAGCTAGCCTAGATACTATATACTATCTACCAAATAATTACAATCTAACTTTCTACAAATCAAATCGTGGTTACATCATCGCTGATACCTATTTTATTTGACAGATCTACATATGTAATTCTGGTATGTTCTGCCTGCTAAAAACCAGTATATGCCACGTGAGTTGAAACGTGGATATTTAGGCTCCCACGTTCTGGGCAGTTGGCAACAGAAACTTCGAGAAAAATATCAATAGGCTGCATAACGATTATTGCAGGGACGAATATAAACTGTTTTAGTATAATTGGTTAACAGATCGTCCTGCATTTTGTACAATAGACATAGTGCAATAAACAATAAAATAAAATAAGATCCGGGTTGTACAATTGCTTAAGAGACAAAGCTTCATTTGCTAGAAAGTTCCGTAACCGAACCTAACGGAGTCCTGTGGAACAATACCGAATAGCGGCCTTACAATTATTAGAGGAACTTAATATTGGGCAATTAGTTAAAGAAGTTAACTCATAAAGCTTTAAAAATTGCGTTACCAATGAAGCTATTGTCGAAGGGAAACAATTTTAGAGAATGCCTACCTACCTATCAATGTTACTAACTATGTATCATATAAGAAACTATTACATACTCTCTGTCGCGAACAAATATCATAAATCCTCTGCCACACTCCCAAAGGTTAGCTGTTATAAAATGCCTGAAGGCATTAAGTTCGCCCTTGTACACTACTTTTTAAGTTATTTTGTGCAATAAAGAGTTTATAAATAAATAAATAAATAATTTTAGACAAAAAGAGCAATAGCCATAACATCGCCAGTAGGAATGTCAGTGACAAAGCTTGACTCGCCATACACAATGCAATGCTAGTACCAACACTAATGTATGGAAGCGAAACGTGGATATGTCAGAATACGCGTGAGAGTAGAGTTAATGCAGTAGAGATGAGGTCGTTGCGTCGGATATGCGGCGTCACCTTGACGGACCGCATACATAATGACGAAATACGCAAAAGGGTAAGTATTAAAGAAAGCATAGGGACAAAAATAAGGAAGGCATGCTCCGATGGTTCGGACATGTTGAAAGGATGAGTAAAGAGAGATTGACGAACCAGATATATAATGCGAAAGTCGTGGGTAAAAGAGGCCCTGGCAGACCAAGACTTACCTATCACAAAACAATAGCTGAAGGTGCATTAAAAAGCCATCGAAACAAACGGGCATGTATGAGAAGGTTGATGAATGTCGAAGAAGCGAAAGAGGTATGTCGTGATCGTGACAAGTGGCGCTCAATTGTCTCTGCCTACCCCGCAAGGGATTTGGCGTGAAGATATGTATGTATGTATTTTATTTATTTAAAAACTTTATTGCACATAAGTACAAACGGCTAACATAATGTCGTTAGACATTCTCTGCCTGTTAACCTTAAGGACAATAAGAGAGTTTTTAGTGACAGGAGTAGGTGCACAAAATATAAAAAATAAAAATGATTGAATAATGTACATTATTTACAATCTTAATTCTAAGAAATAATATAGACCTACGTAATATACCTATATAAGTATAATAAACATACATATACCTACATACAAATACTATATAATAAATACATACTAATACAATTACACAATGTAATAAATTCGATACAATAAATATAAACAACTACACAATACTGACAAAAAGCAATTTATAACATTTTATAAAATAAATAAAAGTAAAACAACGTGTTTAATTTTATGTGGAGGTCTTATTTTGGCTCCATAAAATACTTATAAACTTGACTCTTAAAAGTTAGTCTAGTTGTGGCATGTCGGATGGAGACCGGAAGATCGTTCCAAAGAGATGACGCTACGACGACAAAAGACTTTGATACAAAGTTTGTGTGATGAGAGGGGATTGCAAGGACCGAGTTATGCGATGACCGAAGAGTACGTTCATGGAAAGAGTTTAGGAACGCAAATTGTTCCTTTAGATATACAGGTGTATTAGGCTCGATTAATACCGTGTAAAGTAAACATACTATTCTGAGATTCCTTCGGGACTGTATGTATCTAGCAAAAACATAACGAATTTCCTCTATTTTACTATAACAAATATATAAAGAAAAAGACAAATTTCTAAGCATTCTATGAAGTTTTTGCGGGTGCCGGGTCCGTTCAGTTTTACGGACCACCTATGACGGATGGGTGAAGCCACGTTTTGTTGCAATATTCTCACCTTTTGGCATGGCATTATCAAATGAAGAGCCATGGTTACCATTCCTTGTTCCTCTATAGTCTAGGTGAAGCAAGATGCGCTCCTAGATTATTGCAAACCTCTGGACCTACTTATAGCTATTATAGTATAGGAGTTAGCAGTATTTATTCAATCTTTAACAAAAAAAAAAATACAAAAAAACTAAAATAAAACATTAGGTCATACAAAACCTAATTTAAATATAAATCGTGTCCGCGTGGTATGGTGGCATGATCGCTGAATCGCTATTTCTAATTCTCTGAGCGAACCTGCCAGGGTGATATTTAAAAAAAATGTTTTAGTACTGAACTCCCCGTGCCTATAGTCTCTACAGCAAACGGCACTAATAATAAATAATAATAATAAATAAATATTTCCAGACAGGTCACACAGCGCCATCTAATATCCGTGGTAAGCTACGAGGCTTGTGTTACGGAAACTAGATGGTTGATAAAGTACATAATATACGATATTTTTTTTAAATATATACATATTATACATATAAACACCCAGACCGAGACAAATTATATATATTGTGATATTGTAATAATGTCGACACAAGTGGCATCCCACACTAAGGCCCGTCCGATCAGTAACATACCGTCAGGTCTCTTCCATCATCACGAGTGCCTTCACTCCGTAGCCACGACTCAGACTTAGGGGCCAACTAGACTTAAGAGGGCCAACAGTGAAAGAGAGATGTCATATAGGGTTTTAGTCCGTAGGCGCCTTGGGGTCTGCTTAGGAGGCCTCACGGTGATTCGGGCATGCGACCTCCCGCGGTGGCCCTTCAGGCTGAGGTCGTATCGTTAGGCGATTTTGCGATTCACGTGGGTTCCAGAATAGCTGAAACCTCAATGAAATCAACAGAATTTTCAAATATCGATTCGAATCAATATACTCGTAGTTCTTCGATTTTTTTGTCATTTCCACAATATGGTGTCTGATTGTCGCCTTACTAAAATTTTATTAATGTCATATCATCAGTGACACTCGCATGATTAAGACGAATCAATTGACCTGAGAATCATCAAAATCGACCAACGCGTTTGGTCTCGAGTGTGCCACAAAGCAACAAACATACACATACATAGGCGAATGAAAACATAACTCTTATTTGCGTCGCGCATTCGGATAAAAAGGTTACAGTCCCCCTGACTATGGTTAATATCGATCTGAACAGCAATAAATATTCATGCCAGTTATTACATGCGTCCCGCGGCTATGAGCTGGCTGCTTTCCCTGGTTACCATAATACCATGTGTCATGCTTATATCGTTTTGGTATAATCTCAGCAGCGGGATTCTATTTCTTTTAACGAATATGTTAGATTGTCAAACAGCCCACCTCGATCCTTGGGGCCGCATCAGACTGGATAAATTTGAATATTAACATTATAGGATCCCAGATGAACTAGCTGTATCAGCCTATAAGTCATAAATGTTATTTCTCGGAACTTGAAAAAAGTTATTCTTATTGAACTTACCGTTCCATTGGAGTCAAATATTCCAAGCGACCACAAAATGAAGTCGAATAAATCGCAGAATAAATAATCAGGAACGTGTTCAAGACTCAGCTTTACGCAGCTTGGTGCGAGAGGAGTTCCAGCAAAATCTTTGCACCACTTACTGAAAGAATTGGGCCTAAGCAGGTCTGCCGTCAATATATTTATGGAAAGAGCTTCCAAGACGGCATTAACGGAATGGTGGATGATGAGCGCCTTGTTGCTCAATGAAATAAAAAAGGAGACCTCCTTCACAAACCAGCCTATTGTCGATCGCAATCCCGAGACACCATTCTTCTCATGTCTTCCCACACACCTGCATCCTGGATCCGGCATCTGCACGGTGAATCCATAGAAAGCTTAGAAATTTGTCTTCTCTCTTCATGTATCCAGTTACCAATTGGTTGTTGCAGAAATCTAAGAATAATTTCTTCTTTCCTTTCTTCTCTTCATGATCGGTCTCTTCGTTCGTCACACAACTCTGTCCTCTCTATTCCTTTACATCATTCTGGTTTCATGTCTGACTCATTCGCAGTTATTACAGTAACTCTTTGAAATAATTTGCTAGTCAATATTCGGCAAGCATTCGAAATAATATTCAAAATATTTGTGTATATTGTATGTAGTATAGTTACGTATGTATGTAAGTACTATTAGTATGTAGTATATATTTTATTGATAAATATAGTTATTATTTAATAATGATCAGTCTTAAATACACCTACTCCTTGATGTCCGGCGATGTGATGTCAAGCGCCATTAATCCCGCCTCTTGTACTCGTAAATATAGGAATTAAATTTAAATAAATAAATAATGCAATTTTTTATGACAATTTATTAACGATTCCACAAGTTGGTATTAGTGGAACAAAGGCTGACGGCTTAACGTGCTCTCCTCACACGGGAACGGTGGTATTGTAAATCTATGACAAATGTACGTAAGACAAGTGTATTTCTCAATGGTACATGCCGGGAGGGTTTGAACCGACCTTTGTAAGATTTAAGAACGCGTTCTTACACCGAGCCACCACCGCTTTTTTCATCATATCCTCGCCAAGCCGTCTGGCCAGCGTGGCGAGTGTAGGCCAAATTCTCCAGATATATGTTCTGGAAGGCCCATCTCCAGCAGAAGAAGTCTAGGACGCTGTATTCTAGGGGCTGTAATGATGAAATAAATAATTTTAAAAAATCCTTTATGACTTTTTGGACGATGCCAATTAGTTATAATATTCTATAGAATCGTCGCGAACAAAGATAGAAAGAACAACCAAATAATGATGTCGTTTTTAGACAAAAAATATTTAATAATTAAAAACATTCATCAATCATCAAAAAATCTATGCAGATGCAGGCCTGGCTTATATTATTTTGACCTAAATCACCTGAGCTATATTGGTTTATCCCTTATTCATTGTTTATTTGTTTTATCGGTTTTCATTTGACTTTGCCCTCATTTAAACATATATTTATTATTTACTCATTAGGTAATATCGTAAAAAATATATTAATTTGTTGTCATGTAAAGCGGGCTTCATGTATAGTTTTAACTGTACAGTTGAACTGTGCAGTTCAATCGTTGTGTGTAGCGAAAACTGACAACTGTGCAGTTAAACTGACCATCTAATCGAATTCGTCACGCCTGACTGTACATTAAATTTAAAAACAGTATTTGGGATCGAGACGATGGGCCCATCACTCACATTACAACACTCAGCCAAGCGTTTGTCCAAACGGCTAACGGAAAAGTCTGGAGACAGGAAAGCTGGCAATTATTTCTGCCAACGTATTAGCTTAGCTACACAGAGGAGAAATGTTGCCAGTCTTCTTGGGACTATCAGGGTCGTCTCTAGAGGACATTTATTTACTTATAATTATTTTTATTAGATTTAGTTTATATTATATTATTAGTAAATAAATTGATACACTTAAAACAGTGTTACAATTTAAGTGTAATCAATAAGCGTTGTGAAACACTTAACAAGGTTTGTACAATATTTTAAATCCATTGACTTCATTAAATTGTGGTCCATTTTCTTATTATAAGTTAAAAACTATCGCTGCTCAAAACTGGATATGTTTAAAATTTATTATTTTCTGATTTATTATCGTCATCATCAGCCTGTGTGTTTCTACTGCTGGATTCCACTACACGCGGTCTTTAGCAACCTCCGTTAATCTGGCTGGGGGTCGTCCCAGCGTGATCCCATACGTGGTATCCCCATCGGTCGTCGGTTTTGCGGCAGATGTGTTCGACCCATTGACACGGCTTGCTAATTTTGATTCAGTAACTTTGGTTTTCTGACGAATATTAACGTTTCGAATTATAACTATGCCAAGCAGCTCTCTCTCTAAAGCTCACGACCTTGAATTTGTAAACCACATCCATTGTCAGTGTCCACGTCTCTACTCTGTGTACGACATTACGGGTAGGATGCATTGGTTAACAGTGTGGTAAGGATGATGAGAAAAAAAAATCGAAGTAATTATTGTTAATTAAGATATCGATTAATAATAATGTTATTATTTTTTGTATATTTACTTATTGTTATTTTAATTATAATGTTGGCTAAATGTAAAATTAAAGGGTAGTTTCTGATCAACTTGCAAGGGTCGTGATAATACTTTACAGTTCATTTATGGTAAGTCTTGCTTTAAGCAATGTTATTTTTATATACATATCGACATGGCTTTAAGCTTACAATATTAGTTCTCCTTAAATGTAAAAATTGGCATTTGACATCGTGCCGATAAACCCAGTAAAATGTATCCACACGTTTCGGGATCAGTCTCGAATTGCCGTCATGCTCAGTTAAGCCGGTATAGTGTTAGGGACTGATGTCAGTCGTGAGTGTCTGATTCTAGTTGATAACATTCATGGACCTTGAAGTGTGCCTTATCATTAGGTAAGCGCAAGGTCACATTTTGTGCAGTGGTATAAAAAATCAAAATAAAACTAACTGACATATATAACAAATGTTATATACATATTTCAGAATCGGAGCGGTAAGTTTTTATGTTGCATTTATTATCAATTATATGTACTTACACGGTTTTGTTAGGCAGCTACCGTTTTCGTAAAGTCGGTCGCCTAATCGCTACCATTAAGTATAACAAATAGAAGAGAGGTAGGTAGCAAACAAAAAACCAATACAAATTGAAATAGGCTATTGACTTATATGTATGGTCTGGGATTTATTAACAAAAATAATTTAGAAATAATTTTAAAAAGTTTTTTTTTTATATGTTTGTTACGCGATTTCTCCGTCAATTAGAATTTGATTTTGATGATTCTTATTTTGTGTGATAGGTCATATTTTAGAGGTGATCGCTTAAAAAATAAATCGAAATCGGTTCAGCACTTTTTGAGAAAATCAACTAAACAACAAAATATACACAGATTGTTCAGGCACCTGAACTTACGAATGTGTTATCATAAAGTCGCTTGCTTTTTAATAATATTCTTTTTAAAAAAAAGTGACGTCATATACTCCATGTCCATCATCACAATACCATTTTGGACATGGGCTTTCCAGAAATTTCTGGAGATTTAGGCCTACACTCTCCACACTAAATAAATAAATATATTTGCCACTATATACTACATACAATATATCCTTATATACTTTGTAAGGAGCTCTTTAGGTAATGAGAGTACACCAGCTTTTTAAACAACCAGTTTGCTTGGCGATTTTTAACAGGTAAACTGTTCCAGAGATTTGCGGCCACTTTTCATTCAATTCGTTTATTTTGCAAGTAGGCATAGGACAAAAAGAGATGTATTCTGCACTTTTACACGTAAATTTTTACAATATTGATATAAAACAATATCATTTTATAGTACATATTGGTGTATCTGGAGCAGTACATGATAACCATCATTTGGAAAGAGAAACAATAAAATAACAAAATTATAAATACAGAATAACGCTTAACATTATAGCTGCTGTAAATAGGCATTGTCACACTATAAGTTAAGACAGACACAATTATAAAAATATAAATGTCAATGTCAGTTAAGATAATAGCTGCTGTTTATAGGCATTGTCATACTATTAAGCTAAGACAGACACAATTATAAAAATAAAAATGTAAATATCAGTTAAGAAGCTGCTGTAATAAGGCTGAAAGCTAGAGGGATGAGAAGGGATAGATAGAACAGAATTTTCTGTGTGGATAGAATGAAGAGATCTGTCATTAAGTGACGAGAGATAGGTAAATTTGTCCTTGAGGTATTTCGGTGTGGCGGGCTTATTTAGTATGGAATAGACATTTGTCTATTTGACTAAAAAGTATAGCTCGCTACAGCTCGTCATGCAAGGCAAGATACAAGGCTCCAGAAGACCGGGGAGAAGACGCACTTCCTAGCTCAAGAACCTCAGGAAGTGGTTCGGGATGAGCACCAGATCCTTGTTCCGGACAGCGGCCAACAAAATCAAAATCACCTTAATGATAGCCGACCTCTGATAGGAGATGGCACCTTAAGAAGAAGACATTTGTCATAGATTTACAACACCACAGTTCCCGTGCCTCGGAAAGCACGTTAAGACTTTCGATACAATTCCTCTAATAAGAACTTGTTAAATCGAATGGAAGGAATAATAAATTGTCATTAAAATTAGACATCAGATCCTCACCAACTCGTTCGACCAGCGTGGCGAGTGTAGGCCAAATTCTCCAGATATATGTTCTGGAACGCCCATCTCTAGCAATGGAGGTCTAGAGTCTGTAATAAATGAATAATTATACAAAATAGCTTCATCAGGAACTTAAATACCAAGAATATCCGGTTGCTTATGCTAGCTTTAAGCTGCTGGTCTTCTGCTAACAGCTAACTTATTGGACCACTTTGCTGCTTAGTCTTCTACTAGCAAAATCATTCAAAAGAATTAAATTATTGACGGTTCATAAATGTCTGTAATAGGTGGTAGACCTCCGTGGTCTAGTGGTAACAAACGTTGCCGTGAACTCGGGAGGTCGTTGGTTCGATTTCCACCGGGGGCAAGTTGTACATTGTATAATTTGTCTCGGTCTGGGTATAATATGTATAACACGTATATATTTACAAAAAAAAAAAACAAGTATAATATGTAGTTTATCAACCATCTAGTTTCCGTAACACAAGCCTCGTTGCTTACCACGGAAACTAGATGGCGCTGTGTGACCTGTCTGGAAATATATAAAAAATAAAAATAAAGATATTTTGACTTTGACTTTGACCACAGGTTAGTTTTTAACTAATAACCGGCGTGGTTTAAGCATCTTAGTCAATGAAGTATGCACATTAAATAGTTAATACGTAGCCGCGAGGTTAACTAATGTAGCTAGATTTAATATTATCTTGGCTTTGTGTTTTGAAGCAAGTTCAGATGGCAACTACTATATAAAACACAAATTAATTACATACATATAGTATATATGCCTCCGTGGTCTAGCGGTTAAGCCTCCGTGGTCCAGCGGTTAAGTCCGTGGATTTAGACTCGGAGGTACCGGGTTCGATTCCTGGTCGGAACACAAAAATATTTATTAATGTAAATAAATACATTTAATTAATATATAATTTATTTGTGATATTTCTAGAGTTTGGTACGCTGGAGACATCGACGAGCTTGCCACTTGTCATGATTGGCCTAAAGTAAAGTTGGCTAAATGTGAATCCGCTTATTTATAAGCGTGGTTTCTGACCACCCCGAAAGGGAAACGGTCGTGATGATACTTTACATATAGTATTTATTATATGCAACACAATAAACATAGATAACCATCCTAAATAAACTATATACTAAATAAATATATAGTAACCCCAGTATTATTATTATATTTAACTTAAAGCCTTACAAATTTTCACTGATAGTATTGAGTTAGTAGTAAATAAACACAGCAGAAATACCTATTTTAAAGGGCAGTATAGGAATGACAGAAAGAGGCATAAATGTAGGTAAAAGATAAAACATAGCTCTTTAAACGACTCATCCACAATATACGACGTGAAATAATTAAATGTTGCTAGAATGGCAAGACTTTTGTGATAAAAAATAAAGCGTATATTCGTGGCAGTATTATGCAATGGAAAGCCATCTGAACTAGTATTTTTTTGTTATCAATAAATAATATCAATATTATTTAAATATTCTTTATTTTATTTATTTATTTAAAACTTTTTGCACTATGTACAAAGGCGGACCTAATGCCGCTAGACATTCTTACTCGGTCAACCTTTTTATGTTTGTTTTTATGTTCCAGCAGATATTCAGACTCCTTTTCGGTATCTGCAGCTCGCCAGTGGAACAGACTACCTTTGGTAATCAGACAAGCTCCATCTCTCAAAATATTTAAAGACAAGTTATACAATTTTTTACACCATAAACAGAAAAACTTACCATAACTTTCTACAATGTACTTAGATATGTATTTATTATTTATGTATATATTTATTTAATATGTAGGATATGTATATTTAATTAGTATGTATTTATATTTCATAATTGTTGATCACAATATTATTTCTGCACCCGCTTATAATGGCTCCCCCATTCACAAAGGTTGGTTGGTAGAAAATGCATTTATAGCATTAAGCTCGCCTTTGTACCCACACTATTTTTGGTTCTGTACAATAAAGAATTTATTATTATTATTATTATTATTTTATAAACCTACCATAATTGATACAATGTTCCGAAGGTTGATGGTAGGAGAATGCCAATCGGCATTACATAATAATAATAATAATATAATAAATATTTCCAGACAGGTCACACAGCGCCATCTAGTTTCCGTTGTAAGCTACGAGACTTGTGTTACGGAAACTAGATGGTTGATAAACTACATATTATACTTTTTTTTTGTAAATATATACATATTATACATATAAACACCCAGACCGAGACAAATTATACAATGTACAACTTGCCCCCGGTGGGAATCGAACCCACGACCTCCCGAGTTCACGGCAACGTTTGTTACCACTAGACCACGGAGGCGGTCATACGCCTTTTGTTATGAAAACAATAAAGTTTTTAAATAAATAAATAAAATAAAATAATTATTATCGTAATTTCGGCCCTTACTGCCTACATACCCTGCCTCCGTGGTCTAGCGGTTAAGTCCGTGGATTTAGACTCGGAGGTACCGGGTTCGATTCCTGGTCGGGACACAAAAATATTTATTAATGTAAATAAATACATTTAATTAATAGTGAATTTATTTGTGAGATTTCTCGAGTTTGGTACGCTGGAAACATCGACGAGCTTGCCACTTGTCATGATTGGCCTGTAGTAAAGTTGGCTAAATGTGAATCTGCTTATTTATAAGCGTGGTTACTGACCACCCCGAAAGGGAAACAGTCGTGATGATACTTTACTTTTTACTATACTTTGTGTCTGACTTGGCACTTTAGGCGTTTTTTTTTTTACTTTGAAAGTCGTTTGACTTGATATTGCTCTATGGTTTTTATACAATTTAACCAAAATTCGGTTAAAATGTTCAAGTCGAATATAACAGCTGTAATGCGAATCAGCGGGGTAAGGAAGAGTGCACAATTGTTCGAAAACGTATCGTCTAAGATCGATTACATCTGTCAGAAATGTCAAAATCTAGGCGGAATGCCCAAGACTGAATAATAAAGTAGCGGCTAATATAAAATAAAATATTAATTACTAAAAAATGTATGATGTATCTTATATATATATATTGTAAGATAATATTTAGAATTGTACAAAAGACAACTTGCGTCGTGTGTTAAATTAGAACTAAGATGTGAGGTTGTTGGCCTTTTGGCCTGGTAGTGTAACCGAGTTTGGTAAGATGGCGCTGGGGAACACATAAAGGGGTTCACACAGGTGGGCGTCAGAAAAAGAGGCGGTATTATTATGGTGGTGATCGCATGATCGTATCGTAACGGAAAGTTAATTTAAAAATATATATTTATTTTATTTATTTATTTATTTAAAAACTTTATTGTTTTCTTAACAAAAGGCGTATGTAATGCCGATTGGCATTCTCTTACCATCAACCTTCGGGACATTGTATCAATTATGGTAGGTTTATAAAACAAACATAAAATAAGGAATATTTAAATAATTTTAATAACGTACTTATAACTAAATAAATAAATACATGTTTTTAATACATATTGTGTAATTGTGTAATTAATATATATTGTGTAAGTATATTATTTATATTATATAAGTATAAAATATATTATTATTTCTATATGTATTTTATTGTTGTATGATATATATTTATTGTTTATTTAGTTGATAAGTATTTTAGTTAGTAATTTTAAATCATAGTTTCTAAATATTCTTATACACATGCACCCACACTCTCTTCTCACTCTCCCAAAGGTTAGCTGTTAGAAAATGCCTAGACATTAAGCTCTCATTGGAATGTTTTTTTATTTTTTTGTGCAATAAAGAATTTATCTATCTAAAAAAAACAAATACAGAGGCAGCTACAAAATATTCTAAATTATTACAGTTGTTTTTTCCTATAACTCTATATTGCATAATGTTGTTCAAATAAAAAATGCTTCCCCATCGAAAAGGTGTAATTTATAGCACACCTTATTATTGATTATTAAGATGTTAACCTCAAGCATACAATTATAGGAGAGACATATATTTTTGAATGGCAAAACCTAATTGGTATAGGCGTCTGCTCGTCATTTTTGCACCCTTTAGCATTGTCATACGCACAAAACAGTCATCTAGAAGTAAAAACATCGTATGTCCCATTTTCAAACGGAAACATTTTATGAAAGTATCTTTACGTCATTACGGCCACTAGAACAAATCCTAGTCCATCAATGCTAAATATAGGTATACCTACTTTCCATTCCGTGTTTTTTTTTTGTTTTTTTTTTCTTATTTATTTATTTAAGGTCGCTATTAATAACATGGTCATAAGCGACCGCTGGATGCTACAGTGGATTTTTTTACATATTTACCGCAATAAAACAATTAACACATAAAAATGTTCATCACTTAGGCACATTTTCAGTGTTGGGGAAAAATTGAAGCAAAATCTGTCATCATCATAGACGTTGCAATCTATTAGTAGGTGACTAACAAATACCTCAAAAGTACATCTGTCGCATTTTTTTTTTTTTGTTATAAGATTTGTATAAGATTGCTATGCCCGATTCGCAGTCTATTTTATACATTATATAAACAAATAATTTACCTACCTAACAGTTAAATCTATTAAATTAAATTTTATAACTAATAAAACTAATACCTACCTAATTGCCTAAATAAATGTCAGAATCGAACCCTGTACCTCCGAGTCTAAATCCACGGACTTAACCGCTAGACCACAGAGGCAGTTGAATTGATTTAAATTAAATAAATATTAATAGAATAGGAAATAGTGTTAACGGCGCCCTGGGGTCACTGATCGCCAGTCGAAATGTAAGTGACAAAGCTCGGCTCGCCATACACAATGCCATGCTAATACCAACACTTATGTATGGAAGCGAGACGTGGATATGTCAGAATGTGCATGAGAGTAGGGTTAACGCAGTAGAAATGAGGTCACTGCGTCGGTTATGCGGCGTCACTTTGGCGGACCATATACGTAACGTCGAAATACGAAAAATGGTAGGTATAAAAGAAGTGCCTATCCTAGGCACAAACATAAGGAAAAGCATGCTACGATGGTTCGGGCATGCAAAGAAAGATTAACGAACCAGGTATATAATGCGAAAGTTGTGGGTAAAAGAGGCCCTGGCAGACCAAGACGTATTACGATCAAAGAAATAAAACACTAGCTGAAGGAGAATTAAAAAGCCTTCGTAACAAAAGGGCATGTATGAAGAGGTTGATGAATGTCGATGAAGCGAAAGAGGTATGTCGTGATCGTGTCAAGTGGCGCTCAATTATCTCTGCCTACCCCGTAAGGGATCTGGCGTGAAGATATGTATGTATGTAAAATAAATATCATTAAAAATTGACTTCAGGCCCTCACCTACCCTGGCCGGCCAGCGCGGCGAGTGTTGGACAAATTCTCCAAAAAAATCTGGAATGTCCATCAGTGGAGGTCTAGCACCCGTATTCTTAGACGTTTCCTCATTTGCCTCTCCACTCAATTATTCCTTCCAACTATAGGGAAGCCTCGGCACGTCACCACGCTCGAAAAATAGAACTGTTAAACTCAAAGTACATCGGAGAGTTCTTCGCGCCATTTTGCGTCAACATGTCCAGTGCAAGTTTTTGTTTTGTAAATTAACTTACTGTGGATATTATTGGTCAAAAGTGGTGTTGTTTTGTTTAATAACGTGCTACAATGTGAATAATTATGGAAAACGATAAATTGGACTTTAAATATGGGGCACAAGTTGCAGTTTATTTTTTGCGGTTTCCCGCGCTGTGAACTCCCATATTTTACCCGACGTGTTTGAGCTATAATGCCGCGAGTGACTCCAAGAAAAATTCTGCAGCATCTGGAATTTGATCATAAATAAGATCATTAACTTAAAAAAAAGAAAGATATATTACGTCTGACTTGGCTGTATGGGCCCTTTGCCTTCACTATCACCTCATTCATCATCCATCGGGACCTACTTTGAAACCTCCTTAAAGCGTGTTTACGTTATTTTCGGCTAATATTGACGAAATTCGTCATTCATCAATATTCATAACATAAACTTATGGAGGTTAAAAGTGCTATAGAGCGTGCAGTTATTCTGACAATACGAGAATGCAATGTTGCCAGAAAAATAAAAGCTTACCGGAAATATTTAAAATGGTAACATAGTTTACAACTAATGCCTCCTTCACTCAACATTTCCTTACAGCTATCAAACGAAAATTAAGTTTCTGTTATAGTTACGATTAAAGTTAAAAATGAAGCCGAGCCGACAGTTGTAATTTGAAGGTCAGCCGTAAGCTGTTACATTACAGAGACTTAATTTTCGTTTGACAGTTGGAAGGAAATGTTGAGTGGAGGATCCGTTGATTACAGATGTAAGACTGATGATGATGAATTTGTAAAAAGTGTTACAGAATGTCGGCACTGTTGTTGTTTTGTCGACTGTACAAAAATAAACGCAACAAAGCGATAGTTGCAGATTGGACGAAGCCGCGGGCACTACTTGTAAATAAATAGTAGTTATTAAGCTACCCCCTATCTAGTATCACATAATTACATCATTAAAGCGGTGTAAATGAGACCGATCCTATCGCTTCATTAATCTCTTAATTAAATCGGTGCAACTCGGACGCTGCGAGTTTGCATTAAGTAGTTAATGACTTCGTGATGTGGATATATTTGAGTATATTCATAATGTATCGTAAACCTAAGCTCTAGTTTTCTATACTATATACAAATATATCAAATATAAGACAGAGCGGTCATTTGTTGCCATTTTAATGTAAAATGTTCGTTACACTAATTGTGTAAATAATAAGTGAATATTATTTATAATAACTGCCACATAATGTGCATTTGAGTATATAATAAAATTTCTAGAGAGATACAAGAGTTACCTATAAAACGTTTTACTATTGAGTTAAAGAAAATTCTTATTGACAACTGTTTTTACCCAATAAAAGAATTTTTAGCATGCAAATTTTGACATTAACATTGTAATCCAATAAATTGTCAAGAACAATATTAAATATAAACTATATACAAATAAATATTGTAAATAAATATGTATTGACATAAGCATATTGTATGCCCATAATATGGGCAGATTGCATCATCATGACATGTACATTATTGTACATACAACTGTAATTAGAATAAGCAATCTATACAATAAAGAATTTTAAATTTGAATAAATAAAACATTTAAATTTTCATAAAAAATAGCGTTGTTACTTAAAATTATAAAAACAATTCAATAAAGTAGGTTTAGGCTCGCTATACAGAGGGAAAATATTGCTAAATGGAGACTATCTCGGATGGGAGTTCTCTACGGCACTTTTTTATTTTTGTTTTGTTTATTTTTAATTTTATTATTTAGGTAGATTTTAATTTATATTTAATGTATATTAATTTACTTCGAATAAAATATTATTTTTTTAAAAAAGAAAACTAGTTTTATTTCTCGTCGGACCACAATAATTTATTTATTTAGGATTTTTCTTGAATTTGATACATCGACGAACTTGCCACTTGTCATGATTCAACTTGTTAAGTAGGCTAAATGTGAATCCACTGTTGTTTGGGTTCCTTCTCCCAAAGGATGATAAACATTTACACATTTAGCCAACTTTACTATAGGCCAATCATGACAAGTGGCAAGCTCGTCGATGTCTCCAGCGTACCAAACTCGAGAAATATCACAAATAAATTAAATATTAATTAAATGTATTTATTTAAATTATTGAATATTTTTGTATACCCGGTACCTCTGAGTCTATATCCACGCCACGGACTTAACCGGTAGACCACGGAAGCAGTTATATACATATATTTAAACCGCTTTTTATCGTTTTCCATAATTATTCAAATTGTAGCACATTATTAAACAAAACAACACCACTTTTGACTAACAATATCCACAATAAAGTAATTTACAAAACAAAAACTTTCACTTAACAATTCCGAGCAAAATGGCGCGAAGAACTCTTTTACTTTTTAAAATAAAATTAGTAAAACATGAATAAACAAAGATATAAATTTTGTTTATACTATCCTAAGACGATTGCCTTCAGTATGGAAAAAACAATATCAAAATCTACATTTGCCTTGCGATTCAGACGTTATTCAAAATGAAGTCGTCCATCGACTATAATAGGCTGGCTGTCTTCACACCTCAGGATATCTTCGTCACACTTCCCCTTGTCAATTAACCATCTTTGCCTCTATGAATACTCAATTATTTTCCGCCATAAACGGCCATTGCTGGCTACTAAACCCAATTACGTCCCACAATAGAATTTCACAATAGCATTACTTGAATTAATATAAACTGTTTAAGGTGATTTTAGATTCAATCTGGCAATATAAAATATACAATCTGTCAGTTGACAAGATTTGTTAACGTTAAAAGACAAAATCATGCATTTGTGACACGTCATTATTTAAATTATTGTAGCGTTACGACTTAGTAATCGTGTTGCTAATGGAAAAATAAATAAATAAATCCTACGATAAAATACCTACTTACTAATTACTAATTACCTACCTACTTAGATTCAAAAATATTAAAATAAAATTGATTAAAAAACTAATTATAAAAAAACTAAAACTAAAAATACCTATGAAATTAAGGCTATTCTACAAAATAAACTAAGGGTTGACCACCAGGGAGGGTACCTAAAACGCTCGCCGCATTTTAATCTCGCTGAATTATAATCGACATATCCTGTTTTAGGTAGTTATGGCATTTGGGATCGCCACACTCTTGAAAAATTCGTTTACCCAGCTCTTTTATGAATTTCTGAGTATCAAGAGAATATACGCCCATTGTTTCCACCCCAAATGCCACAAAGTTATAATATTGTTTAATGTTATTATATTTGATGTGCTTCCTAAATTCGGCTGTATGAGCAGCCGAACCGGCCTTTTTTAATGTAGAGGAAATGTGGCAAGCGGCAAATGTATTCACACAGGTGGCATCCCAAACAAGACATCTTCCCTCACTAGAGACATTAATTTATTTAATACAAATCGAAATATAATATTTCGACGCCTGTCAAAGAATTTGTCTATGAATGACATGCGTCTGCGCAGGCGTTTTAAAAAGTAACGTAAAGGCGGACAAGCTGCAAAATCAGCTTGATCTGCCATTGGAGAAAGAACATCGCTAGTCGTATTAAATACTTCTAAATCTTCATAGAAGGTCCCGTTGAAGACCCTACTTCTACACTACAAATCGTACGATTTGCTGAGGTGGAAACGCTCCAGAGACCGCTCACAGCCACCCACGACAAAGAAATTCTGTGGAGGGGTGCAAGGCGAGGCTGGAGAAGCCGAAGACTACCAGGCTAGTTGATTCCCTAAACCCATCATGTCAATAAACATCTTCTGGGCTATGCAATAATTATATTTTACAGAAGAGGAGACAAATTTCTAAGCATTCCATGGATTCACTGTGCGGATGCCGGGTCCATCGTGTGTGGGTAGGAGATGAGAAGAATGGTGTCTCGGGCTTGCGACCGTCAATAGGCTGGTTTGAGAAAAGGAGGCCTCCCTTTTTTATTTTATTGCGCGATAAAACGCTCACCATCCACCATTCTACTCCTCTCCCTACCCAACCAAATACTGTATGATTCCGTTAATGCCATGTTGGAAGCTCGTTCCATAAATGTATTGACGGCAGATCTGCCAGTGTAAAACTTACCTAAGTCCGTATTTGGTGAAGATTGAATGGCAGTGTAGTGAGGTGTGTATCTATTGTTTAATTGTATTTGTTGTGTCGTGAAATATTATATCTGATGGCAGAACAGGTGGCGGTTGTAAAGAAACGGTACAGCGTAGGCCACTCGATTCGACATTTCCAACGGATAGATAGCCTATTTTTTTTGCCGGAATAATAGTAATCGTTTACGCTATAAAAATGGACAAATTATTAAATGTTTTATTAGAAGTAAATTAAAATACATCAAATATAAATTAAAAGCTACCTAAATATAGTGTATAGATTCCAGATGTTCACTCATATTTCTTGTTTATATTTTTGTTTTGGCTTTATATATTTTTAGATAGTAGTATAAAATTTAATAATTTTTGTTTTCATTTATTTTATTTAATGTTTAATTTAATCATTAATTTTATTATCTATATGTATTTAAATTAAATATCAGTGTTAGGTTTATTATTAATAGGTTGCATTCATTTCATGCTTATGTATAATGTTATTTGTAAATTTTAAGAATGTAACCAGTATGTAAACTAATAAAAAAAAAAAAAAACTATAAATAAAAAATGTCCTCTAGAGACGTCCCATCCGAGATAGTCCCAGGGAGACTGGCAACTTTTCCCCTCTGTATAGCGAGGCTAATACGTTGGCAGAAATAATTGCCAGCCTTCCTGTCTCCAGACCTTTCTGTAAGCCGCTTTGACAACTTCTTGGCGAAGCGCCTCGCTGACGGCATATTAAATTTTAGTTTTTTTTTTTTTTTGCATTTATATTATTATTTTTTTCTGTGTCAATTATCATTACAGCCCCTAGAACAGAGCGTCCTAGACCTGTTGGAGATGGGAATTCCAGAACATATATCTGGATAATAATAATAATATAATTGAAATGCTTGGAGAACTTTTTTTTTTATTACTATTTTTTTTTCCATTATTTTACTATATATATATGTATATTATTTAGTTGTATTTGTTATATAGGTATTATTTTAAGCTTATCCCTATATTTTTTTTTTTTTACAAAATCTATGTTTAATATTAAGTGAAAACTTTGCTGGATTGTGTAACTTTTAGAATTGTTATAATTATGTTTTAAGATTATGTTTCCTGAACAAATAATAAATAAATAAAATAAATAAATAATTTGGCCTACGCCCGCCACGCTGACCAGACAGGTCTAGCCTAATGTCATTTTTAATGACAATTTATTAACGATGTACATGTCGGGGGGGGTTTGTACCGATCTTTGTTCTCGACCGAGCCTCAACCGATCCTTTTTTTACTGTTTATTAAATTAATAATAATAATACAACTAGTTTACAATTACAATTAGTTTTAGTATTGCTATGTTCAACAGTGCAAAAAATATGGCATTGATGTTAGTAAGTATTTTTCTCTCGTCTCTTCCTTCTGTACTCCTGGTCCTGTCGAACTTTATGTTTTAACAGTTCTATTTCACGCTACTGTTAGGCGTTAAGTGGAGGTAACGACTAAGAATATGGTTGAAAGCCTTAACCTGGAAGTAGCGGGTTGTTAATCCCTCACGATCGCCATGGGTGGCATGGCCCTCGAGAGTAGAGCAAATGACCGTCATTGCTGGATAGATAGCAATATTCCTTTGTGCCTAACGAAGCAGGCCACGTAATGGGGGCCCGTCACGTCATAAGATCACATCGCGAATATCAATGCAAATGGGGATAGAAATGTAGCAATTTCAAGACACAGTACTGTGGGTCGTGTTTACATTTGACAATTTTGTAATAACTTGGGGAATATTTAAAACTATATTCGCGAAAAAACTGCCTCCGTGGTCTAGCGGTTAAGTCCGTGAATTTAGACTCAGAGGTAACGGGTTCGATTCCTGGTCAGGACACAAAAATACTGATTGATGTAAATAAATACATTTAATTAATATTTAATTTATTTGTGATATTTCTCGAGTTTGATACGCATGGAGACATTGACGAGCTTGCTAATTGTCATGATTGACCTATAGTAAAGTTGGTTAAATGTGAATGCGCTTATTTATAAGCGTGGTTTCTGACCACCCCGAAAGGGTCGTGATGATACTTTACTTTTTACTATATTCGCGAAAAAACTGCGTGATCTCACAGAAGAAATGATCAGGAACGGGTTCAAGACTCAGCTTTACGCAGTGGAAGTTGGTGCAAGAGGAGTTCCAGCAAAATCTTTGCATCGCTTACTGAAAGAATTGGGCCTAAGCAGGTCTGCCGTCAATACATTTATGGAACGAGCTTCCAAGACGTCACTAACGGAATCATACAGTATTTGGTTGGGTAGGGAGAGAAGTAGAATGGTGGATGGTGAGCGTATTATCGCGAAATAGAAAAAAAAGGAGGCCTCCTTTTCTTAAACCAGCCAATTGTCGGTCGCAAGCCCGAGACACCATTCTTCTCATCTCTTACCCACACACGATGGACCCGGCACCCGCACGGTGAATCCATGGAATGCTTAGAAATTTGTCTTCTTCTTCAACTGCAAGGTTTTGTTTTGTAAATTACTTTATTGTGGAAATTGTTAGTCAAAAGTGGTGTTGTTTTGTTTAATAATGTGCTACAATGTGAATAATTATGGAAAACGATAAATTGAATTTTATATATGAATGAGGCACAAGTTGCAGTTTATTTTTTGCGGTTTTCCCGCGCAATTAATTCCCATATATTCATTGCAACGACTGGCAATTGATGATAATCTCATTAAATTATTAAAATAAAGATTTATTATTATGTCAGACTTGGCTGTAATGGGATAGACCCTTTGCCTTTCCTATGATCTTATTCTATATATCATCGGGAGAATGGAACAACAAGAAAAATGTAAAGAGTACGTCAGACTTTGCCTTCCCTATCACCTCATTCGTTATCGATCGGGAGAAGAAAACACAAACAAAAAGGTAAATAAACAGCTGTCAAAAATAAAATAGGTTTTTTACCGTGCGTAGGCCAAATTGTCCAGAAATTTCTGAAAGGTCATCTTCAACAGCGAAGACTGCTCTACATAGTTGATGTGATGTGATGTTTTTATTATGAATTTATTTATATTTAAAAACGACTCGTCGTCTCTAGAGGACATTTTTAGTTTAGTTTATATTTATTTATTTATTTTACTTTTAAGTAGTTTTAATCATTTCAATAAATAAATACATGTTTTCACATCTAAAAAACGACTAGGCGTCCGAACATTCATCCTTATTTTTAACTTGGTAAAAGTTGTGATATTATACGCGTGTTATCGGCATAAAACTGAAAATATATTAACCGACGCCGACGCATTTAAATTACACTAAATATCCATTTTCTCACTGTACTAAAAAATATATCAACCGTAAGCAAACAGGCGTTAATAGGGCCAATTTACAGCAATATCCTATCAGACAGTTGGTGTCAACGCCTGCACTGGGCACCGGTGTAAATGCATACAAATTTGCAAGTATTGTCGATGCCATCTCGTTCACAGCTGAATCGACTTGTTAATTGGCGAACTATTCAAATTACTAACGTTATTGTTGGCTGTGGAGAGGCAAAACGGTGTATCTTTTTTTTTTAATAATAATGATGAATGAGATGATAGGGAAGGCAAAGGGTCTAGCCCATACAGCCAAGTCTGACGTAATATATCTTTCTTATTCATGAGTTAATAAGGTCATCATCAAATTCCAGATGCTGCAGAATTTGATGTTTTTCTTGTAGTAACTCGCGGCACCATAACTCAAACACGTCGGGTAAAATATGGGAGTTGACAGCCCGGGAAAACCGCAAAAAATAAACTGCAACTTGTGCCCTATATTCAAAGTCTAATTTATCGTTTTTCATAACTATTTACATTGTAGAACATTATTAAACAAAACAACACCACTTTTGACCAACAATATTCACAGTAAATTAATTTACAAAACAAAAACTTGCACTTGACATGTCCACGTAAAATGGCGCAAAGGACTGCCCCTGTTTGACAGCTTATATATATAACGTTGATTTGTTTCAGATAACCGATCGGCGAAGTTCGACCTTAACCTACGTAACTGTTAAGTTTTTAAGTGCAATAAGAACTTATAAATACATAAATTTAAAAGATACACTGTGGATTAGTGTTTTAAACTGTTAGAGAATGCATCGAGATTATTCAATTAGTCGAAGACTACAAAACTTCAGCTGTGACGTCACTTCAGCTGTCAAGTTACCGGGGAGTTCTTCGCGCCATTTTGCACGGACATGTCCAGTCCAAGTTTTTCGTTTTGTAAATTAGTTTAATGTGGATATTGTTAGTCAAAAGTGATGTTATTTTCTTTAATAATGTGCTACATTGTGAATAATTATGGAAAACGATAAATTTGACTCTATACGAAGTATATGGGGCAGAAGTTACATTTTATTTTTTGCGGTTTTCCCGCGCTGTGTACTCCCGTATACCCTTCGTGTTTGGGCGATATTGACGTGAATTACTCCTTGAAAAGCATCAAATTCTGCAACACTTGGAATTTGACGATCCCCAACTCTGTTATAAACATATATTATGTAAATAAATTACTGCACAATGTCCTTTAAAGATACTTAAAAAAAAACAAGTTGCCGGCTTGTCCTTGGTCTTGGTGTTCACGACGACGTTTTTATTTATTTCATTTCTTTCTGAATCTAAGCAGTCATCATTACAGCCCCTAGAACACAGCGTCCTAGACCTCCACTGTTGAAGATGGGCCTTCCAGAACATATACGAGTATCTAGAGAATTTTGCCTACACTCGCCACGCTGGCCAGACGGATTGGTAATTTTTAATATTAATTTATTAATGAGTCCACAAGTTTGTATTAGTGGAACCGCGTCCGACGGCTTAACGTGCTCTCCGAGGCACGGGAAAGGTGGTGTTGTAAATCAATGACAAATGTACCTACTTAAAAAGAAGTGTATTACTCATTGGTATGGGCAAAACCACGCGCAAAATTGAATAAGAGACCCTGTGTCCGAAGCCCGATACGGTGGTCTGACCAGATCCGCACCACATTTAACACCCTGTCCTACAGAGGCAAGCTGTTCGAATTGTGGACGATGCCACTATATCTGGAACTCTCGAATCCCTGCAGCTTCGCCGAGATGTGGCTTCTCTGAGCGTGTTCTACCGGCTATACTATGGTGAGTGCTCCGAAGAATTCTATAACCTAATCCCTCCCTCTCCATTCCGCAACCGAACCACACGCACAGGTCAGAATATGCACCCACATACAGTAGTCACCATCCCTTCGCGTACGTATAAATTTGGCGACTCATACATCTGTCACACGATAAAGATGTGGAATGCTCTTCCAGCCTCTGTGTTTCCACTTTCCTATAACTTGGAGTCCTTCAAGCGAAGTGTGAAAAAGCATCTAGTCAAGCCGGCATAGTGTTAGGGACTGATGGCAGTTATGAGTGTCTGACTTCAGTTGCTAACATAAACCTTGCACGCCACTTACCATCAGGTGGGCCCAAGGTCACATGTCGTGCTAGTATAAAAAAAAAGTTCTCAATCCGGGACAAAGTGATCCGGGGTGGGGGTCACGATGCAAGGAGGAGGAGGAGGAAGTTGTCAGTACCATATCATATGGTAAAATAGTTACAATACACAATATTTTAAAAAAATGGTACCTACACAGTTGGTTGCGGGCTCAAACATCGAGTTTCCAATAAAATACTATTCCTATATAGAAGCCATACCTATATAAGTAGGTTCGAGTATTTATGGTACCTTTAGTAAGCTACCACCCACCTGGCGGTGGTAGTGTTTGGATAGCATAAGGGTGACGACAATTTTTCTGGAGAGTTGCTGCTCTTTTCCCAATTAGTTATAGCAGTCATTGCCTCTGTGTTTGCTTTAATATATTGGTAAATGTGTACCATAGACTATGCGCGTACACATGCCCCGCCCCTTTTGATTGGACCGCTAATGGTCGGTAGTGATGGAAACTCATTGCTTGCGCCACCGCTCACTGACTATTATACAGTAGTCTACGGAGGGGATTAGGCGTAATTTTACCGGTAAATTCTTCTTATTGAACTTACTGTTCCGTTCACGTCAAACAGATATTATGATCTTACAGAAGAAATTATTAGTAACGTAAACGCAGTAGAAGTTGGTGTGAAAGGAATTCCAGCAAAATCTGTACAAATGAAACTCGAAGTATAAATTGATACTTTTGTACAATTAACTAGTCATCTCAAACCCCCCCTCCCACCCTTCCGGGGGAAGACGGGAATTTGTAACGAGGTGTTGGCCTCCGAACAAAAATAACAATCGCTGCACGTGACTACGGGCAGGGCGCGTGAAACCTTTATTATAGTTTTTAATAATAATAAATGCGTTTATTGAGGAATAAGGTACACTGGTATGAAAGTATAAAATTGGGATACAATATGTCTAAGGGTCGACTCGCCAACCGTCAAGCAGAGGCGCTCTACACAAACCCGCATTAATAACTGAGAGAATAATGATTATGTTCTCCATTCGGGCTAACTGTGCTACTCCACCCCACGATTGGAAAGTCAACCCCAAGAAGAATTTGGGTAGGTTGCATTTTTCCGCATAAACGCCTGCTAGATGGAATGGAATGGATGCACTGCTTGTCAATTTATTATATAATTTAGTATACCTAATTTTAAAATTTTAACTCATTTATTATTAAGGTAATGAACTATTTAAACAGTTATTATAATCAAAGTTAAGTTTATATCATAAATAGAAAACAGAAAAATAAATGGGGTGAGTGTGTGTCGTGTGTGTGATAGTGTTAGTGTAGTGGATAAAATGTGTGGGTATAGTGTAGTGAGTTAGTAAAATATGAGTCGGGTAGTCTACGAATAATTTTATTTAAGTTAATTGTAATTGTAGTTTAAAATTAATACGAGCGGGCGCGGCGGAGGCCGCGGAATGTCAACGTGATCAGGCTATCTAATCGCGCGCCATGCGCCGTGGAACAAGTGGAAAATTTGACCTCTCCGCCCGGGCGAACATTCCATCCGCAAGTCGCGGAGGATGACATAATTTCTCACATAGCGCGTAGCGCCGACTATGGTACGAAGCCTGAGGTTCTGTTGCGCTTGTAGTCCACCCTTTTTGGGTCTTGGACGTTAGAGCGTATCATGCCGGAGCAGCGAATGTGAGACGAGAGCGGATGTAGGCTTTGTATATTAGCAGCTTTGTGTGCAGAGCCAAACACCGCACGAAGTTTGGCTCGGGCCAAAAGTGCCGCGTTCACGGTGACATTGACGTGGTCGCTCATGCTGAGGCGTCTGTCTATCGTGACCCCTAGGTACTTGACCTTCGGGGAACACGGTAGCCTTTCGCCGTACAGTTGAAGAGGGGAATCTGAAATACTTTTATTGTTCAGTGGGGTGGTTTGCAACCCGCATTTCGCGGAGGGGGTATGACTCTAAAAAAACACTCTAAAATAAAACATTTATAAAAAAAATAGAACGGTAAATTTTACTCTAAAGTAAATCCCATCACTATTACGCTTGAGTTTTGGTCAGTAAAATCAACACAATTTGCCGGTAACTTATTAAGAAGTTGGAAACCTCTAGTAGATCTTATGCCTTAAGATAGAAATTGCTAATTATACCTTTGAATTAGACCATTTGTATTTTCAACTTATTTGTTGCAAGTCATTAAAAATTGATTCGTGATACGATTGAGAACATTTGATTAATACATTATAACTTTGTGGCATTTGGGGTTGAAACAATGGGGGTATATTCTCTTGATACCCGCAAATTCATAAAAGAGCTGGGTAAACGAATTTTTCAAGAGTGTGGCGATCCCAAATGCCATAACTACCTAATACAGAATATTTCGATTATAATTCAACGAGGAAATGCGGCGAGCGTTTTAGGTACCCTCCCTGGTGGTAAGCCCTTAGTTTATTTTGTAGAATAGTTTTAATACGATTATTTTTCATAGTACTTTTTTACATTTTACGAAGGCCCCTAAACTTAGCGTGATGCCTGTGTCTCAGGGTGCCTCGCTGTTTTTATACAAATAACGTTACGATGAGTTTATATATATATTTCTTTTAGTATTTGCTATATTTTCAATTTCGACCTAATATGTGTTATAAAACTATGTTTAACGTAAATATATATGTTCTTAACTTTATTATAAATTCGCGGCGGACAATTAAAATGTATAATTCACGTTTTCCCTGTGATTTTAAAGTTGCAACCCCATGCGTGACATTTGAAATAGTGGAGAACGCTATTTTGACGTAAGGTCGGCTATGTGTCACGTTATGCGGGACATTAAAATAAAACAAAGGAATTTAAGCAAGGAAGTTAATATATTACGAAAAATGAAGTTAACAGAGAGCAATGAGAATCTACAATTATATAAGGGAGGGTCTTAAGTTAAAACTTAGCCCTATCACTATTTATGCATCCGTTGACCGTACGTAGGGGTACCTTCCCTCGAAGAGCCTGAAGATGGGGACCCGGAGAGCGCTGCCGATCCCAAGCGGACAACGTGGCGTCACGGGGATCCTGGGCAGCGGGGTTATCTTCTCAAGCTGGGCCCCAACTCTATAGTCCTACTGGAAAAACCCCAAGCTACGGGGGCGACAATATCCAGTAGGATGAATTTATATATAAATAATTAAGTTTAATATTGAGTTTGGTTGTTAAACAAATAAATTAATTTATTAAGAAGCACATTGTTCGCAGTTAGTTTTTTAAAAGTGAAGTATGTCAAAATCTACACTGACAGGTGACGTCTTAAAAATGTACAAGGCGAAGGATGTCGATTGCAGCCAACAATATTTATTCCTTGGCCGCATATAATACGATCGTTACATATGATCGGAGAAACTCGGGCTAAAAGTGGTAGTAAATAACAGAACTCACTATTTTGACAATTAACGTTTGCGCTTAAGTAATGGAATAAGGCTGCAGGCCTACAAACCTAATTATCAGCGAAGTCTGGGCCAAGTGCGGTTGTTTAAGGGACAATCTAGAATTTATTAAACAATCTTTATATGATAACCGTTATTTTGAAAGCATGGGAACACAATCAAATCGCAACTAAATTATTTGTAAGTCAGTATTTACATCTTTGACTTACATCAAATGACCCTGTTTTTAATACAATCATGGTAAAAAGTATCTTCACGGCCGTACCCTTGCGGGGTTTTCAGAAACCACGCTTTTAAAGTAATTCACATTTAACTAGCTTTACCATAAGCCCATTACGATAAGCGGCAAAATTGATATCTTTAGCGTACAAGACTCGAGAATTATAGCAAATAAATTATTGTGTCTGACAGACTTTAACCTCTAGACCACGGAGGCAGTTTATAGTGAAAAGCCAATTCATACTAATATATAACTGTGAAAAAAGCTTTGCCTCTATTAATGTGTGTTTGTTCGTCTTTCTCGCTTCTATTATTGAAGAGTTTTTTTTTAATGCAGAAATGTTCCATGGAACTAGGCTATATGAACTAGAAGCACGTATGTTTTATGTGCTTTACCAACTACAGACAAAGTTCATTATTTATTGATGACGTGAAGCTGGCGAAGTCAATCGAAACCCAGCAAGATTGTTACACGTTTCAGCATAGCATTGATGAGATATATAAATGGAGTGTCGAAAACTGTCTGGACCTGAACAATGACAAGTGTTCTGTAATGACATTCTCCAGATAACATAGTCCTATTTGTCACCAGTACACACTAACTGATGCTTTACTTACACGTGTCCGTGATGAGGTGAGAGATATAGGAGTACTATTTAGCAGTGACCTGACCTTCCATGCGCATATGATTAAAATGTGTGGAAGAACTAGAAGAAACTTACTCTTGTCACCAGAGCAGATAATTAGACGAAAGGTGATATATTTTTTTAATGTTTAAGCGCTTGGAACCCACGGGCGTAAAGTCTCAACAGCAAACGGCACAAACACGTAGTCTTTGAAAAGAGGAAGAGGGAGAATGTTTCAGATAGTCTCTGCGATAACTGTAAAGTAATTATACTTAAACAGCTCTCAACATCGTGCATAAGTGGATATTGTATGTAGTATAATTATGTATGTAAGTATTTATAGGTATATATGATATAATATTATGTAGTTTAAGTATTATTATATTATATATGTAGTATTATTGATAAATATAGTTACTATTTAATAATGATCAGTCTTAATGATACGTCTTCGCACCTAGTCCTCGATTTAAGTTATGCTTTTTATTGTCCCAAAGGTTGACTGTCAAAGAATGTTTAGCGGCATTAAGCCCGCCCCTTGTCGTTAGTAATCCTGTAATAAATAAATAAATAAATGAAATAGATAATTGCCCAGTCTGTTTTAAGTCTATGAGTAGTACACGGCTATAAAGTTGGTAGTGAATATGAGCTCTAGTCTGTACACTCTTTAGTTTATGGCCAAACCGCCAACCTTACGAGATCACCCCTGGAGGTATTTATGCGAACATATCCAATCTATACAACGCCTATTCGACCGGACGAATTTTAATGCGTCATTCAAATGCGGCGGCAATTTTTATGTCATCGCCATACGATCTATTATCACTTCTCTCTATGGAAAGACATTAAATATATGCAAGAAGGATTAGAAAAAGGACTCTGTTTGAATGCGAGAAAAATCAATAGTGTTTAAAAGGAGAAGGATGACAACCGTTACGATAAAGATTGATGATATACCAGTGAACCTCACGTGGTCAATCAGTGAACTTCGCATGGTCAACCACTGAACCTCGGGCTGTCAATTAAGGTTGGGCCGGGTACATTTCCTGACATGAATCACTAGCGAGCAAGCATACGAGCAACAAGTTATTACTAAGTAGTCCACTTGACGTCAATTTTATCGAGTTGATGTACTGAACGCTATAAAGAACACTAACCGAAAGAGACGGGGCCGGGCGGTTCGAGTGCCGAGTGGCTCTAATGTGACCTTTAGGTAGATAGATAAATTCTTTATTGCACAGAAAATAATACATTTTACAGTACATAGGCGAGCTTAATGTCTAAAAACATTTTCTAACAGCTAACCTTTGGGAGTTGTGAGCAGGGATTGTAAGGTGCATGACCGCTAATATTTGAGAGAAAGAAATTTATTGAGTTAAAAACTTATAACTAAAAAAAAAAGAACGATATTAAATCTATAATATAAATACATACAATACATAGATAACACATATATATACTGGTTACATACTATATTTATATATATATATATATACAATAATATACCGATTTAGTCAAGTTACCTTTAACGGACGAATTGAGAATCGTTTTCGGACAAGTTGGTCGGAACAAAATAGTACCACATCCTTTAATCATCAGATGGTGCAGTCATGATTTAGAATTAATTTAATCGGTGACAGCGGCGCAGTTCCATTCCAGAGTGAAAACCACGTGCGGGAAGAGAGTGGGCGTTGGACAAACCTGAGCGAGATAGATATATGACATTTAAAAATATTTACATTTAAACAATAAATTGAACGTGTTCGGGAACCCAGTTCTACTAATTATGATAAATATATAATTGAGACATTTAAAATTCTAACAGGAAGGTATAACTGCCCCCACCTAGCCAAAATGTTTAGGTTTAACACAATGATATTTCCCCGTCGTGACCACGGAATGAAGGTAATGAGAAAATCCAGCAATACAAATATAGGATATCACTTCATGAATAACAGAGTTGTAAATATGTGGAACAAAATACCAGAAGACATTAAAATCCTCAACTGTAAACACTTTTAAAAACAAACTGGACAAGTGGCTAATGACAATCGAAATAGACTATGGTGATAACTGACAATTTAATGAACTCTACACCAGTGCTTGATATAGGCATATCAGCAATGCGCTGCTCGCCTATTAATTAATAATAATAATAATAATTTTCTGTCGATTAAACTTAAGTTACGTTCTTTTCCGATCCCACATTAGTTAATGTCTCAGTTCTATATTTATATATATATATATATAGATTTTAGTACTACAGAATGAATAAAGTCGTTAATTAAAATAAACATAAATTGATAATAATATCAACAGGGCTGGTTTTTTACTTGCCATCTAGCCAAGATTAAATTATTCTTCGCTTAAAAAAAAAACAATTGTAACGCGTAAAGTTATTTTTAATTAAGGGACGTCTTTATACAAACATTTTTACTAACTGCCTCCGTGGTCTAAGTTAGTGGTTAGGCAGTGGATTTAGACGTGGAGGTATCGGGTTCGATTCCTGGTCGGAACACAATAATTTATTTTAATTTATTAGTTAAATATGAATCCGTTTCTTTTAAAAGAGTGGTTTCTGACCACCGCGAATGGTATACGGTCGTGATGATATAATATTTTTATTAACATACCAGCAGATACGAATTAAAGTAGATACGAAGTAAATTCATCCTACTTTAAAAGTTGTCTTTAATGAATCTATTCGAATCGTACATTTTTTCGTCATCATTATAGTCCTTGGGACACATTCCTAGACCTCCAATACTGGAGATGAGCCTTCCAAAACATCTTTCTAGATAATTCATCACACTTCACACGGTACACTATGTACGGTGTTGACAATCATTAACAAAATGTAGGTACGTAAGAAAAGTGGATTCCTCATTGGTACAAGCCGAAGTTTGAAACGCGACCTTTTTTGGATTATAATAAAAGTGTTATTACCTATTTAACATTAGATAAAGGTAATGCAAAAAACCTTTCCCCCTAGAATTCTCCAATTTAAAGCCAGAAAACGGTCTTCCAATAACATACATCATAAATACGATTAACAGGCAATTTTTATTACGCACAATTTACTAAAAAAATGACTTATCTATATTAACGTTTTAGCCATGTTCTACTCTGATACATCTAACTAATCACCGGAGGCAGTATCAAGACAACTCTTATCCCGGACTAACTTTACAAATACACTTCGCTTGCTAATATACGAATACTACTATACACGTATATATAGTATAATTTTGCTTCTGCCTCTCATTCATTCATTTTGTTTTAGGTATATAAACATTAACCTATGGTTTTCACTTATTTACTATTATTATTATTCTTTTACTTCTGCTAGTCACGATTCAATTGCACTATTAATTTAAATCTAATAACTATATTTTACTCTTATTTCTGTTTTAATTGTATTGTCTAAATAATATAAAATCTCTTTGGCTTGTGTTCCACTATTGCTACTCTGTCTATATGTTTAATATAACAAGCTGTGATTTTTTCTAAAATAAATAAATAAATAAATAAACAATTCGCAGTATTCGTTTAATTGTACCTTAGTTATAAATGTAATAAAATCAGGCCAAGTTTGCATCGATTCATGCCAAAGATGGGTTCCGTATAATAATTGTAGAATTTATTCTGTGTTTTAACTAGATGGAGTCTGTCAGGTTCAACGGCGAAGGTTTTTTCAGGTACTACAATAAAGTAACGTTAACGCAATGCGTTAATTTTATGTGCTTTTTAGATTCGACTTTATAAACAGCCGAACCGGCCTTTTTTGAGGTGGAGAAAGTTTTGTGGCAAGCGGCGAAGATATCTCCATGGTATAAGAGACATACCATCCGGGATTTTAGTTAATGCAGTAGAAATGAGATCGTTGCGTCGGATATGCGGCGTCACTTTGACGGACCGCATACGTAATGACGAAATACGAAAAAGGGTAGGTATGAAAGAAAGCATAGGGACAAAAATAAGGAAAGGCATGCTACGATGGTTCGGGCATGTTGAAAGGATGAATGCAGAGAGATTGACGAACCAGATATATAATGCGAAAGTCGTGGGTAAAAGAGGCCCTGGCAGACCTAGACTCACATATTACGACCAAATTAATAAAACAATAGCTGAAGGTGCGTTGAAAAGCCATCGAAACAAAAGGGCATGTATGAAGAGGTTGATGAATGTCGAAGAAGCGAAAGAGGTATGTCGTGACCGTGACAAGTGGCGCTCAATTGTCTCTGCCTACCCCGCAAGGGATTTGGCGTGAAGATATGTATGTATGTATGTATTTTACCATCACTACCTGTGATATGTAGTAATAGACCTGATGGGTCAAGGACGGACAGTTTTTGACTGTCCTTATCCAGGAGTATACCAAGAGGAGCTGACGGGATGACGTGAAGCCATGCCAAAATAATAGTTATATTTAAGCACCTTCTGCATATGTATATCTGTAGGTATTAATATTAACCATATAGTTTAAAATAATTAACATTAACATATATATTTTTTTGCTTATAGTTCAAACTCTCGTTTATTATGCCGAATTTTAATAATGCGCGGGCCTTGGCCAAGTCACGACTCAGACTTAGCTGTAAAACCACACAGGGCCAACAGTGAAAGAAAGACGGTTATAGGACTTTAGTCACCTTATGAGGCCCCACGGTGATTCGGGCATGCGTCGACCTCGTCGGCGGTGGCCCTTCAGGCTGTGGTCGTATTGTTGGATGATTTTGTGACTTCCGTCTTTATTATTATCCGTGAGGTTGTATTTGTGTACTTATTTCTGATAGGTAAATAATGTAAGCTACCTGAAAGTATCTGGCCTATAATTACTGTTATTATCTTCAGAATATGAACCCTTTTTACACAGCTTAGATATATATTAGCTTCAGAGGACACCAAAATATAAAAAAATGTAGAAATTAAAAATAATCGCAATTGTGTTTTGCAAGTCATGATTCAACTATTTGCGAATTTATTTATCTATTTAACACTTCAATGTACAAAGACAAAAGCGGACTTTAACGCCGCGAGACATTCTATCATAGCCAACCTTTAAACACTTAACTGAAAACTAGGTGAACAGATATTACAATAAAAATGAGTAATATTTTATAACTACATATAAATATATTATATTATACTAAATAATAATTATACATACATACATAAGAATTAATAATATACTTACAACCGTTGAGATAAGAAATAAGAATAAACCATTCTTTTGAATGCTAATCTAGTAGATGCTTGTTTTATATTTTAATAATAATAAATTCATTATTTTACAGAACCAAAAATTGTGTGGATACAAAGGCGAGCTTAATGCTGGTAGATTATTCCACAAATTTATGGCAACAACTACGAACTACGAAACATTCCTAGAATTATGGAAAGGGACAGCAAGAAGAGAGTTGTGGGAGGAACGAAGAGATTTGTCGTGAAAAGATGAGAGAAAGGCAAACTTGTCCTTGAGGTATTTCGGTGTCGCAGGCTCGTTTAAAACTGGCGACAACGAATTGGCAGCCATTTTTTTTTTTTTGTAAAGACGGTTAATCGATAAATCATCAATGATACACCCCTTGCCTGAACGGGTCGCATGCCCGACTAACCGTGAGTCCTCCTTAGGAGACACCAGGCGCCTACGGACTAAAACCCTATAAACCGTCTCTCTCTCACTGTTGGCTCTGCGTGCCTTAACAGCTAAGTCTGAGTCGTGGCTAAAGTGAAGGCACTCTTTCGCCGCGATTTTCCGAATTGGCAGCCACTTTAACTTAGTGCGATACTCAGAGATGTGATCATATTTGCGTAAACAATATATGAACCGGATACAAGCATTAATTTTGAGCTTACGTTACCCTAAAGAAGCGATTGGTTACTGTATTCTTGTGCGAGTAGACTCAGACTATCGTGGCCCAATAAATAAGCTCTCCAGCGGCCGAGATAGCTTCACTTAGGAAAGACTGCTCGTAAATATAGCACTTCGATACAGACCACCTCCTCACTATATCTGCTGCCCTGGTACTATTATTTATTACGCAGTTACGGTAGCGCATATTTTTGGTTAGGAATTTGTGATTTACCGTCATGATTTATGCTTCCTTAGTATAGAACAATGCCCATTCTCCATTATATTGTACCCATCGATATATAGATAAACGTTCCTGCGAAACTAATCTAAATGGCAAAAAGTTTAGTTCATAGTCGCACCTGATTGGTCGATTCGTACTGCACCTCCACCTGATTGATTGATTCGTATTGGGCCTGCGTTTTGAATTTAATAGGCTAATCTACGTCCTGAAGAGAAGAATTTTACAAAATGTGAATGCCCATTTTTCTTAGAGAAATGTTCTCGTACCATATTGTGTTTTCATAATCTGTAATTAATTTTATTTATTTTACTCTAGCGAAACGACAATTGACAAAAACTTTTTTTTACGTTAATAATTACATAGTTTCGATCCCGCCGATTTGAAATCCATTGTTTAATCTATAATAAAGTACCTGGTCATAATAAATAACCTAATCGTATAAATAGTGTTTTGTTACTATTTCATACATAAATTTTAACCAATTGACTATTTAAATAAATTATATTTTAATTCTGGGATGAAGAAATTAAATTAAAAAAAAACACAAATAATAATACAATTTCTTTTTAATTTTAATGCGAGAAAAACCAAGGTACTAGTGTTTGAAAGAAGAAGGATGACAACCGTGACGATAAAGATTGATGATGAAACTCTAGAACAAGTAAATGAAATTATACATCTGGGCAGTGTTTTCACTGCGGATAGGAAGTATGATAGGGATGTTGAAAGAAGAGTGAACGCGGGAAATAGTGTCAACGGTGTCCTGGGGTTACTGATCGCCAGTCGGAATGTCAGTGACAAAGCTCGACTCGCCATACATAATGCCATGCTGGTACCAACACTTATGTATGGAAGCGAGACGTGGATATGTCAGAATACGCATGAGAGTAGAGTTAATGCAGTAGAAATGAGATCGTTGCGTCGGATATGCGGCGTCACTTTGCATACGTAATGACGAAATACGAAAAAGGGTAGGTATGAAAGAAAGCATAGGGACAAAAATAAGGAAAGGCATGCTACGATGGTTCGGGCACGTTGAAAGGATGAATGAAGAGAGATTGACGAACCAGATATATAATGCGAAAGTTGTGGGTAAAAGAGGCCCTGGCAGACCTAGACTCACATATTACGACCAAATTAATAAAACAATAGCTGAAGGTGCGTTGAAAAGCCATCGAAACAAAAGGGCATGTATGAAGAGGTTGATGAATGTCGAAGAAGCGTGTCGTGACCGTGACAAGTGGCGCTCAATTGTCTCTGCCTACCCCGCAAGGGATTCGCCGACCTCCAGCCTTGAAGGTGGGAAGGGGCTAGGTTATTTTATATAGTGCAGAACTAGTAAAATCACGTATGTGAATATCTTTACGAAAGCTATCGTTTTATTGACAGGGCTATGCATAACAAACCGTCGCAGTAGGTAAGTTATCACATGTCACAATCCAGGAATATTAAACCAAAGGGTTACATGTCCTAATTTTTTTTTTTATACATCATCTCTTAACTAATTGTCTGGTGACAAGAGGGGTTATTTCCTCACGTAAAGAATCATCATAGCGATTTAGCGAGCAAATGCGATCAGCGTTATTGACTCAATACCGCCCAGACACGATTTATATTTAAACTATAACCTAATTCCTTTCTCTCTATTCCGCAACCGATTTCTCCATACTCACATATTGATCCACTAATAACGTTTGCGACTAAAGTAATGACTAAACAAATCAAATCAATATTAATAGGTAAAGTATATTATACCATAAATGAAGCACTGGACGATGACAAATATATTCGACATATGAGAATACATGTTTATTTTAGTTATAGATTGACAACGCCTCTATACAGCCAAATTAATAAAATTATAATTACTTATTACTATTAGTTTTTAATATGACATGCTTATTATTAAATTTATTTATATATATATTTTTTTATTTAGTTTTAATGACGATGCCCTTGTGGCAGATTTCTATGTTTAATAATATTAGTTATTTGACATATTTTAGTGTTGTATACAATATATATATATACTCGTATATATTAGATTATAGTAGTACCCTGTAGTACTTGACAATTTTATTTTAACATAGATTGACATTAATAGTATTTAAATTTTATTTTCTGTATTTGACTATATGGCATTCAATATGGCTCTTCCATAATTGTATTGATAGTTTGGGCTGTTTTTGGTCTTTGTCGTGTGGTTTCGTATTAAGCTGTCTGACCATGATTGTGTTATCTCATTTACTGTAGGTTTTAGTATATAGGTACTTCTTATCAACCTAACTGTTTCAACTTCTCTATTTTTTTTATAAAGTTTTTTTCCTTTTTCATTTGCAGCAACTACATCATTATTTCTATATTACTTCCCTCATTGTTTAAGTGGTTTATTTGTATATTTATTATGTGTATATAGGATATTTATAAATATATAATTTATTTATATACGTGTTATGTAATAGTAAGTAAATATTGGTATGTATATATTGATATATATGGACTTACTTAATATTGCACCTACCATCTATACTACCTAAATGTCCTAAAGGTTTGGCTGTCAGAGAATGCCTAGCGGCATTAAGTCCGCCTTTGTACATAGTGCAATAAAGTTTTTAAATAAAAATAAAATAATAAATAACTTGTCTTAGTTACAGAGTATTATAAATTGACTTAACCAAGTGTTCCAGACGGTCCCTACGGTGATAAATTAAATGAAATGAAAAAAAACTAAAGTAATGGAAAATGGGTGCAGCAGGACATGTTACGTTTCGAGTAGGACACTACGTGACTGGCACCTCGTAGTATTAAATAACAGTCACATTCCTGTCACAGAGCTCTAAAACAGCCCTAATTGGTGTCACCAGAGATATTTGTTACCAGTTCGTGTGAATGCTGTTAACTAATTGATTAGTTGAAAACAGACATTATAGTACATAGACAAACGTTATAGTACATAAACGATTCTTTTGCTGTTGTTGACTCAAATTTATTTTATAGTTTGTATTTTTTTTTATAAATGATTATGTTAATCGGTTTAATATTAATTATCACACAAAACAATTTTCAAAACAAACCACAGACAATTTCGCAACGTAAAAGTGAGACTAATAGTGTAATAAACGGTTTGGGGTGATCTCAATGTGATACAAATAACAAGACTTCTGTTATTACTTATAATGTTTATTGCCGAATATCCCTGGACGGGAATATTGTACTGACTTAGGTGTTGCGACTGTTCGCGAGGTGTGCGCGGAACCGACTGTCGTGCGCGTTGACTAATGCATTTCAGAACGTCAGTCACCACAATAGATTTGACAGTTTTTTTTTTAAATTAAGGTTAGTTAATAATATGGTTATCTGTCATTAGTTCTATATTTAAAGAGTTTGTTTTTTTTTTTAATTGTCTTTAAAAGGCATTGTACAGAATACATCAGCCCTAAAAACGTAATTTATTTGCATAATATATGTTCATAACAGAGTTCATAACCCAGTTGGGGATCTATGACGCTGCTGTAATGAAAATAATATGTAAACTTGGGTATGTCTTTATACATTAGGTCTGTGGTTTTCCCTAATTGATTTAGTAAAATGCAGAGATTGAGTTATTGGTGTTATACTGGACCCAGCGCGTGCCGTTACTTATTGATAGCCTAATTGCGTCAATAAATGTCTAAATCTAACCTAAAATATAATAGAACCATCGGTAAATACATCATAATTAGGCTTAGTAAATATCATCCTTTGAACTATAATAAATGTAAAATTATTTTAAGATTAACACAAGATCGAACATTTCAAACCATCAATATTTGAGTAGCTTATAATTTATTTAACAAGTGTTTTGTTTTCGTTTTCGTTTTTTTTTTTTTTAAGGTACCAAATTTGTGCAATTTTTATGTTTCCTAATTAATTCTATTAAAAAAGAGAAAAATGTATAATTTTATTTTAGAAGTCATATTCTTATTTTGTAAATTTGATAGTTTTTGTAATTTTTTTTTTTTTGTTTTAACAGTAGTAAGTTTTTAATTTCTTCTTCTTTTTATATTGGTAAATGCTGTGACACCTAATTGGTACATATATTAGATAAGCTATAATTATACTATGTTATGTGTGTGATAATATATGTACTGCTGTGTGTACTAAATATATAAATAAATAAAGGCGCTCATACTTCATACAAGCATCAACAAAGATTGTATCTAGAAAAAACATGCCCATTCCATTTGCGCGCCCAGTTTAAATGTACCAGTGCGGATTGAATTTTATCAGACCTTGTATATCTTCAAAAATGTCCGTAATTTTATTCCTTGACTACATAGAACTACATTTATCAAAAGTACAATCAAACTTGAAAAATCTTTGAAAATATTGGATTGTGCGAGCGAGGCGTTAAACCTAATTATTATTCTTTAATTTTTTGCTTTAAAATGGTAGTTTCAAACCGTGATATTTGTAACTAGGTGCCTATAGGTAAACTTTAAAACTAAAATAACACATATCTAACAGCATATAAAGCAGTGTTTACATTAGATGCGCGCGAACGGTTAGCGATCATCGTAAACCATCTGAACTTTTTAATATTTTTTATTTATTCGAAGTAAATTAATATACAATAAATATAGATTAAAAGCCACCTAAATAATAAAATAAACTAAACTATAAATAAAAAATGTCCTCTAGAGACGTCCCATCCGAGATAGTCCCAAGGAGACTGGCAACATTTCTTCTCTGTATAGCGAGGCTAATACGTTGCCAGCCTTCTTGTCTCCAGACCTTTCTGTCAGCCGCTTTGACAACTCCTGGGCCAAGCGCTTCGCTGACAGTCCCCATGGGCCCATCGTCTCGACCCCAAACGGCGCAAATTCGTAACCGGTACCAAGGTTGGCGTATTTGCGCAATTTGAGGTTCTCCGCAGAAAACGCCGCTCTCCGCGCCTGACGAGTTCGCCTGGATGTGAGATGGAACTAATGGGTCTACACACGTCGCATCCCACACCAGAGACCTGCCAAGTTTCCACGGCCCAACAGTCATTCTGTCGGGTCTCTTGCCATCGCTCCGCACAATCCTAGATGGTTCTAAGATTGCGGGTACACCAGCACTGACAAGAGCCCTTCGGATGATGTCGTTGAGAGCCACGTGACGAAGGAATGCGGCCAGCACTCCTAGCACAAGAAAGCTCGTAGTGTCCGTTATAACGACTGATTCTCCGCATCGACACTGGTGCGGGTGGACAGTCCGGGCTCCGAGACGAAGGCACACCGATGGTCAGTGTATTTCGATCAAGGAGTATGCCAACCGATGCTGAGGGAAAAGCCTGCAGCCAAGACCCGACTCTCTAGTGAAAACGGCCATAAGGCGAGCCTGCTCTTTCATATTACTGGCAGATAAAATATCTTCCTGTACCAGTTTGCCGAGCGGCTTGTCCCATAGTCGTTGGATTTTTGGTAAATTTGGAACTGAACCATTTACGAGTATACGCAATTGAATATAAAACTATTATTAAGTAATTGGTAGTTCGTGTTTACAGTGAAAAAATATTCTGGTGGCGAGTATAATTTTAATTGCTTTATATATAAGACAGGAAGGCTGGCAATTAGTTCTACCAACGTTGTACTACCAAAATTTAATTCATTATTTAGAAATATTTATATACCTGATAAAGGTTGACTTTTGTATCACACCAATATTTTACCACCCTTTATAAATGTACCAAATGTTTATAAATAAATGATTGATTTTGATTTTGATTTTGAATGTATTAGCCTTAATAATAATTAGTAGAATTGCCAGCCTTTCCGTCAGCCGCTTTGACAACTCCTAGCTAGGCGCTTTGCTGACCAAGTGACCAAAAAAAAACCAGACAAATACGTAACCTGTACCCAGATTGGCGAATTTGCGCAACTTGTGGCAGCAGCAGAAACCGCCGCACTTCCCGTACCGATAATGATATATGATGTATCGTGAAGGCCAAAAAACGAAGAATTCAATGTTTTTATTAATTAGGGATAGTAAAAAGCTATAGCTTCAAGGCCAAACACATAATTAAACTTCAAGAGTTACCTAGCAATTTGCTCATAATACCTTGGCTCAATGTTCAAGATCACTTGTGTATCATCAACTTAACAGGTACAATTCTCAGTAACTAATCTGTGGTTCCTGGCATTCCACTGATACGGATTAAGCTATAAAGGAAAGGGCGGTGTTTTGCAATTCGTCTTGCTGGTGGCCCGAGGCAAAGATTTGACGGTCCTTAAAGCCAGAGCATATCTAAGGTCAGGAGCTATGTTGCTCTTATAACAGTTATCGACTTTATTGGAAACTAGTTGGTTGACCCGAGATTGCCTGCTTAGTAAGATGCGAGATGAAAAGAAACAGCGGCGGCAGTCCTAATACTTACAGTTTTGTTTTTAAAAAAATATATATACCAAGCTTTATTTTAAAATATTTTGAATGATTCTACCTACACCTTCTAGCAGCAAAGGGGTCCAAAGAGTAAGCTGCTAGCAGAAGATCCAAGCGGTGGTAGCTCGGTTGTAAGAACGCTTTCCGTAAAATCCTACAAAGGTCGGTTTAAGTCCCCGGCGAGTACCAATGAGAAATACATTTCTTACGTACATAGATTTCCAGAACCACCGTTCCCGTTCCTCGGAGAGTACATTAAGCCGTGTCGGTCCCGGTTCCACTAATACCAACTTGTGGAATCGTTAATAAATTGTCATAAATTGAACCCCATTCTTCATATTGGGAAGGCCTAACTCCAAGAGTGGAAGTCGAGAAATCTGTGTTCTAGGGGCTGTAATGGTCAGAAGATCCAAAAACGTCGGTTAATGTTAAATCTGACTGAGAATGGAATCTGCTAAAAGAAAAACTCAGCTATATCAGATTTACAAAATAAAACAGTATTACACAACAAGAAAAAATAAATATAAATAAATATATGGAAAATAATGCCAGTCTTTTTGGGATCTGATTGGACGTCTCTAGAGGTCATTTTTATTAGGTTTAGTTTATATATAAATATTTACTTTTATTATTTAAGTAGTTTTAAATTAGAAGTATTTATAAGCAAAGTATCATCACGACCGTTTCCCTTCCCGTGGTGGTTAGAAACCACGTTTATAAAGAAGCAGATTCACATTTAGCCAACTTCACTATAGGCCAATCATGACAAGTGGCAAGCTCGTCGATGTCTCTAGCGTGCCAAACTCGAGAAATATCAATATTAAATTATGTATTAATTGAATTTATTTATTGCAATTCAGCGGGGAAATGCAGCCAGCGTTCTTGCCACCATTCCACGCGGACGGGACTTATATCCCTATCCTTAATTAAAAAATTTATATGTTGTAAATATTTTCTTTGAATAAATGTATATTTTTATTTATTTATTTTAATTTAAAAAATTCTATTGTGTATCGACCCGAAATCAAACCCAGTATATCCACGGTCTTAACCGCTAGATCACGGAGGTTGTTTTTATTTTATTATGTCAAGTTCTTATTCAAATTCATTCATTCATTCAAATTCATATATTTCTTTATAACAATAGGTATTTTATAGGATGTTACAATGGTTATAAATTTGGTACACTATGTTTAGCCCATGGGCGTATAAAGATTAAAAATTAAGTATAGTAGACATGTAAACTAAAGAGAGGTATAATCATTTAATTTAATTGAAATGACAAATAGGATTAATTAATTAATGTCAAGGTAAGAAATTAATGTTGTCATTCAATCTTCTAAAAAATCTTGCACAGAGTAGTAGTGAACAGAGCCCGTCTCGCGGGAGTCTTCGACTACTTGGTTCTTGATTAAATCAAATACTTTTCACCGGATTGCATACGATTTAATAATCAATAATTACACACATAAATAAAACATTCCGCCAAACCAAGGCACGTTCTTATACGACGCTAGCGCCATCTAGTAGGAAACTATCGACACTAGCGATTCGTACTCGAACATACCGCCCACCAAGGATCTCTGTCCTTCCTAAGGTCATAGTTCCGCCCACCATGAACGGACCTACTACCTTAAATTAACAAATATAGGTGGGTGACAAATCTTACAAACTATTACACCGAAATATACAAATCAACTTAAGTTAGACACATTATTGAACAAAGTTTAAATTAACATACTCCTCGATACATTGACTGGCCCTGGATTAGTTACTATCTGCTCAACTCAGAAACCAACGACATGTATGTTAACACCAACATTTAATTCTAAAATTAAATGCAGCCTTTGTAAAAACAATCCCAAGTTAAACTTCGTGCTATCAACGACACTAAAATTGACGTACCATTGTTTGTTACATTTGCCACCGTCTCAAACTACCTATATCTGACTACTACTAGTCATTATAAACATTTACAACTCTAATTACCCTTACTTGTCACTCGCACATTAATACGATCAACGAAATCGACTTCACTGTGTAAATGGAAGAGTCACAGTCACCTTTGCTGCAACTTAGCAGCGAAACTCTGTCATTTACACAATTTCGCATATAAAACCGTACTATATTTGGAACCATTTATCAATACTGTACTATTGTACATCACACACGTATAAATCTTCTGCTGAGGTACAACACCGTGTGTCCTCTGCTACTACCTTATTGGTAAAAATGGTTTTCTTCAGGTAATTACCAAATGTTATAACTTATTCTAGCATAGTATTCCTAATACCTTCTCTTAAGCCATTACTGGATATTCCTTTCTTTGATAACTCATAATGTATTTTCTCTTCGATAGCTCTTAATACATCATTTGTCTTTTTCTTCAATAATTCTTTATATAATTAATATTTTATTACATTTTCTTCCCTTTACTCTAGACAGTTCTTACTAATTTCTAGGGGTTTACTATTAAGATACGACGGTAAGTTTAACGATTAGCTACGTAAATATCTTTAGTGTAACAATACGGGATGCGACCCGTCCAATTGAATTAAATAAACTAGCAATATAAGGAGTTACTGTTCGTATTGAATATTTCAACGGATCAGTGCCTCGTATCCAGGTAAGTCTCAACACATTTATTACTGAACTTAACTTAATTTCCTTATTTAATGTATCCCTTGTTTCATTTATTTTCTCCAACAGGTCTTCACCATTGCTAGCATATTTCCGTAACCCTAATCCTTCCTCGCTTACTAACTCCCTTATCGTATCCTCAGATAGGTTTATCCTTTCCTTTACACTAGAAATTCCTGTCACTATATTGTCCTCTTTTATTTTCAGATTCTTTCCTTTCCTTTTAGAATCTTCTTTACACACCAGTTGATGAAAGTTCCTGTGTTCTTCCGCTACCTTCCTATGCAGATGATGTTCCTTGACGATGTCTGCTACTATATACCTTTCCTTAGGACGCGACATCGGTACACCCTGTGCAGACATCAAGCACCTTAAATCAGCTTGGACACCTGCGTCACATCTTTCTTCTATGCACTTCTCTTCTTCCTCTGTTAAGGTTTCTTTAGTTGTATGCATACTAACATCTGTTTTTCCTTCCAGTAATTTATTATTAGTGAATTTAGCATGCATGCTGACAACTACATTTTGACACTGAGAGGCTTGCGAATCTACTGGACCAGACAGGATCCAACCTAAGGTTGTGTTTTGAGCTACAGGAAGACCTGGTGGTCCCCTTAATAATCCCTCTCTTATAACCTGACTATACACTTCTGCACCTAATAGAACGTCAATCCTATTGGGCACATTAAATTCTGGATCTGCTAGGTTGAGATTCTCAAGCTCGGCCCAATTATTAAGTGTCAACCTTTCCGAAGGAAGAAGTGAAGTTAATGTGTCCAAAACATAGGCATTTACCGTTACCTTATATTTCGAATCATGAAGCGATTGAAAATGTAAGTCAACCATATTTTTGGAGACCATTAGACTGCCCTCACCTCCTAATCCCGATATTGAACTTCTTACTGGCGTTTTTTTAAGTCCAAGTACCTTTACTGCCGTCTCTGTAATAAAGGACGCTTGGGAGCCTTGGTCGAGTAATGCTCTTAACAAGTGACCATAACAGTCAGTGGAACTAACCTTTATTAACGCCGTAGATAACAAAACCTGCACATTTTGCTTTGAAAAGAATGTCGTTATATTTGTGGGTAGGGTTGCAACTGGCGAAGACGATTCGCCCCGAGTACGTGAATTTCCGCCACTACTATCCGAATCGCTGTTTCCGTCGACTGCGACAAAGGTTGGGTTGGAATGCAACAAAGAATGGTGTCGTCTCTTACAAATGCTGCATGAATTTCTCCTTTTACAGTATCTAACTGGATGGTTTTTACATAAACAATTGTAACACAACTTATTTGTCTGTACAAAGGCAAGGCGTGCATCATACATCTCCTTGGCGAACTGTTTACAATTTACTAATTTATGATTTTCGGAACAGAATAGACATACGATTACTACATCGTTATCACTATTGCTACTCGTAACTGCATGATTGGTAACATGAAGCGTCTTTGGTTTATGAAATTGCCTAAGTTTAGCTTCGGGTTCTATGAATTCCAGTGCTCTGTATCTGTTTTCTAAAAATACCTTCAGTTGTTTGAAGGTAGGCAAATCTTCTAACCCTGCGCTAACCTCGAGCTCCCAGTGTTTTCTCGACTCACTATCTAACTTCATGCTAACAATATACACCACTATGACATCCCAATTCCTAACCATAATTCCTAAACCTTCCAGACCGTTTAAACTGTCTAATGTAACATTTAACAACTCCTTAAGAGCTGCGGAAGACTCCTGGTTGATACTGGATTGGCACAATAATTTCTTTAAATAAAAGTTGCACAAAAATCTTTTATTATCGTACCTTTCCTTTAGCTGAGTCCAACATAAACTATAATTACTGGCCGTTATTGGCACATGTCTCAGGAGTTGCTCAGCTTCTCCTGAGAGATGACTCTTTAAATAATGTAATTTCTCGACATCATCTAATGACACGTTACTGTGTATCAGCGATACAAACAAATCACGAAATGATGTCCAATCCTTATAATTACCCGAAAATAAAGGTATTGTTATTTTTGGCAACTTAACTCTATTCATACTTTTATCAACATCTACTCTGGTTTCAGAAGTTTGTACAGTATTCAAGTTTTGTTTTTTAGGTAATAACTTGTTTAATGCATCCTTCATTTCTATTTTGCAATCCATGTACATATCTTCTATACTTGGAAAATCTTTAGTGAAATAACTATGGGTCAACTCATCGGGTTTTGCACTTTGTACCAACTGTTTGTGGTTAACTAAAACCCGACCCCATTGCTCATTTAAACAGTCTAATTTTATTTCCAAGTATGACAGTTGAGCCAAACGCTCTTTTGGTGACTTCTTAAAATTAATGAATGATCTCTTAATCTGACTAAACAAGTCATTTTGTTCCTTAATTAACAATAAATCCATAATTACTACTAACTTAAATAACAAATTAAACGAAAAACTATATAAAATAAGAAATAAAGTCAACTCACGATTTACTTCAGTCCACTTACTTCACTTGTCTGTACACACACCTCGACAGTCCACAATTAATCACCTCACTCGCCGATGACGTCACTTGAGTCACCAGTCCGACTTCAACTCGCCAATATCGACGAGTCACTTACTAGGATGCTTCCTCGGATGCGCCGACGTACTTCACAGTGGAAACTCTTCCACTGTCACCTCGAACAGAGCACGTCGTCCCGATGCTGTAGTCCAGCGCCTTCCTCACTTCACTTCACTCTCGACGCTGGTTGGCCAGCGATATAAGCACCCTTGATGGCGATCCACCACCCAATGGCATGCAATGCACAAAAATATCTGATAAATCAGATTCCGCGATGGTTCTTCTTTTATCTGACTCGAATAGGACCTTGAACAGAGCCCATCTCGCGGGAGTCTTCGACTACTTGGTTCTTGATTAAATCAAACACTTTTCAACGGATTGCATACGATTTAATAATCAATAATTACACACATAAATAAAACATTCCGCCAAACCAAGGCACGTTCTTATACGACGCTAGCGCCATCTAGTAGGAAACTATCGACACTAGCGATTCGTACTCGAACAAGTAGCATTTGTCAATTAGCATTTTCGTCAGTGTTTTTTTAAATCGTTGTATAGGTAGTAACTTAAAGTCATCATTTATTTTATTGTAGATTTTTGGAGCCATACAGAATACACTTTTTTGCATGAGTGTTGTTTTAGATATAGGAATTACGAGCTTGTTTTTATACCGCACTCTACGGTTGCGATTTTAATCAACAATTGGGAATAGTTCCCCATTGTTTTTGTTGTATTTCCCGTATATACAAACATGGTACTGTGAGTATATGTAAGCATAAAGCACGTATGCACCTTTTTTGTATTTTAAATATAGCTTCTTTATTAGTGGATTTATTATTTATTATTATTTAAATTTTATTATTGAAGTAGTTTTTAATTATATTTTTTTTAAGTAAAGTATCATCACGAACGTATTTCTTTCGGGGTGGTCAGATTCCACGCTTTTAAAGAAGCGGATTCACATTTCTAGCATATTTAATTCATAACACGTTTCGGTATCAGGTTCGAATTGCCGTCATGACCAGTCAAGTCGGCTCATAGTGTTAGGGACTGATGTCAGTCATGAGTGTCGAATTCCAGTTGCTAACATGCATGGACCTCGCGCGCCACTTACCATCGGGTGGGCGCAAGTTAATGCTAGTATGAAAATAAAAAAAAGTGGCTGGTCCAATCGACACCTGCCCATATTAGCATTGAACCGAATAAATGGTATTAAATTTAAAATTATAAAATAACTCACAATGTACTATTTAAAATTGTAATTAATTTGCGAGATCATTGATATACATTGACATGCTGCGACCACATTAAAGCACGAATATTCATGTTATCTTGTGATCAAAGACATTTTTAAGCTATTGCACAGCTTTTATCGCGGGCCTTGAGCGCGGCGACCGAATCAAGAAATCCTCCTCCTCCTCCTCCTCCTTAGTCGGTACCCCACTGATGGGGATCGTGACTCCGTCGCAGACGCAGCTCATCCACCAGCCGTCTCCAACGGTTTCGGTCCTCGGCGTAGTGGATGGCCTGGTGTACAGGGATGTTCAGGTGGTCAGTCACCTGACTGGACCATCGCTTGGGGCTTCTCCCTCTTGTTCTTTTACCGTCTACCTTGCCCGTGATTAGAAGTTTTTCTAGATTATCGTCTTCTCTTCTTGCAATGTGGCCAAAGTATTGCAGAATTCGGGCAAAGCAGACGGTAGAGAGTCTTTGCTCCCTGGTCAGCTTAAGCTCTTCGAGCACAGAGATGTTAGTACGTCGTGCGGTCCAAGGAATTCTGAGCAAACGACGCCAGCACCACATCTCAAACGCATCAATCCTCGCTCTATCCGCGGCTTTTATGGTCCATGTCTCCGAACCGTACAGAAATATGGAGAAGACAAGTGTTCTCACGATGTGAATTTTTGTCTTTCTGGAATTATGTTGCTGTCACCCCATATTCTGTTAAGTTGGGTCATCGCAGTTTTGGACATTCCAATTCGTCGACGAATTTCACCTTCGCAGCCTCCCTTATTACTAACAGTGGAGCCGAGGTATAGGATCAAGAAATACCGTAACGAAAATAAACCTAACACCGGCACAGCGGTACGGCGTTGATAGCCGTGCATCGTCTAACGTCGTTTCAGTTCGGCAGACTTCGGCACGGTTTTTGTGTGCGTGCGACTAGACGTATGCGTGTAGACTAGCTGCTAACTGCTCATAACTGATTCTATCTCTTTTAGACACAATGCTAGGTGAGACAGCGTGCTTTTCGGCCGCGCCCACGAGTAAGTTCGAGCCCGCGACTAGTGGAACCTAAACGTGTATGCAAAAACTTGAATTAATATCAAAGAAAAAAAAATACTGCATAAATAAAATAAACTATTATTAATTATCCCTAACACTATGCCGGCTTAAATGGGCATGACAGCAATTCGAGCCTGATCCCGATAAGTATGGATACACTTTACTGGGTTTATCGGCACGAACGGTGGATACTTCCCCGCCCCGGCAGCCTACCACCTATTAAATATATTTTTTTATTATTAATTATTTTATATTATTCTGTAGTTCGTAATTTATATTAGTTTGTTATTTTATTTCTTCGGTATGCACGACCAATATGCGGCCGCAGCATTATTTAGCCACTAATCCCTAATCCGTCGAAATAAAGTGCAAATTGCAATCCAAAACATTATCTCAAACTGTTGACATCTGGACATTGGATTGTTTTATTCAGAAGTGAACCAATTAAATGATTTAATATATATTGATTTCAATGATCCAATAGCGGTGGTGGAACGCTTTCGCTTCACAAATTCATTTTTCTACGTGATATTAGACATATAAAAAAAATGATTAACAACACCACCGTTTTCTTGCTTAAGAGAGTACGTAAAGTCGTGTGCGTCATGTCATATTGTCAATAAAAAATGCATCAGACTTAGCTAATCCGTCTGGCCAACTTGGCGAGAGAAGGCCAAATCCTTCAGAAATATTATGTTTTGTAATGATACACACCAATTAGGGTTTAGTTCTTCACTTAAGAACTTTATAATTTACTAGCTACGGCGGCGTTGCCTGTGCAAAAATACAGTCACCCAGAAAATCCTTTAGGTGGCCGTAGGGTGACTTGTCATATTTAGATTTTTGCCTTTTCTATTCCATATCTATTCTTGGATTTCAAAGATCATCGCTCCCTGGGGATTAGCGTCATACTCCTTGGAGACCTACGTAAGAGTGCCATCATTGCGGTCTATTCCAGTGGGTCTACAGCATATCTGGAACCTCAATGGTGGTAATAGCCCGTTTTATGGATTATTGGAGCCATTACGTGAAAATATGTTTTATTTTTATTTTTTAATGTATATTAAAATTATTTTTATAAATTAAGTATAGTCGGAATAATACTGTCCCGCCAAGAACATGTAAAGTATCAATTTAATAAACCGTTAGATTGACCGAGAGATATGTACACTTTTATAATTATGAAATTTATCATTTTGTAAAGGGATTAAAATTTTCAAACTTCACTCAAACTATTATCTTTTTTTGTTCTTTTTTTTGGTTCTCTTGTCCCGATGGATGATGAATGAGGTGATAGCAAGGCAAAGGGTCTAAGCCCATACAGCCACGTCTGACGTAATATGTCTTTCTGCGAATGAGGTTATCATCAAATTCCAGATGTTGCAGAATTTGGTGCTTATCTTGGAGTCACTCGCGGCATTATAGCCCAAACACGTCGGGTATAATATGGGAGTCCACAGCGCGGGAAAACGGCATAAAATAAACTGCAACTTGTGCCCCATATTCAAAGAACAATTTATCGTTTTCCATAACTATTCACATTGAAGAAAATTATTAAACAAAACAACATCACTTTTGACCAACAATATTCACAGTAAATTCAAAACAAAAACTTACACTTGCAATGTCCACGCAAAATAGCGCGAATGACTCTTTTTTTTCTCTTTTCCCGATGGATGATGAATGAGGTGATAGGTAAGGCAAACGATCTAGCCCATAAAGCCAAGTCTGACGCAATATTTCATCCTTCGAATGAGTTAATGAGGTTATCATCAAATTCGCGGCATTATAGCCCAAACACGTCGAGTATAATATGGGAATTCACAGCGCGGGAAAACAGCAAAAAATGTCATGCAATTGTGCCCCATATTTATCGTTTTTCATAATAATTCACATTGCAGCACATTATCAAACAAAACTGAGTATCACTGACTGACAGTTTTCTATAGAGAACCTTTCACTCGTATTTATTGTTAGAATAATGACAAGTAAAATATATCAAACATTAGCCAAATGTTGCTAATGACTATGTTGTGCCTTTTGGTCTTGAGACAATGTGATCATGGAGGCCAAGTACTGAGAAGTCCTTTAAAGAACTGTCTAAGCGGCTGGTTAATGCTGTATGTGACAAGAGAGCTGGCGGTTATTTCGCGCAGCAAATCAGCATCGGGGTAATGCTGCAAGTGTTCTTGGCACACTGCCACATGCGCAAGTCATGGGTGAACATTTTTATATATTGTTTAGTTTTTAGTTTTATTGTTAATTTAGCTTATACATTTTTGTTCTCTTCATTTTTTAATTTATTTAATTCAATCTACATCTACATTACTTCGTTTTTTTATCATTGATTATAGCCTCTAGAACACAGCGTCCTAGACTTCTACTGTAGGAGATTAGCATACCATAACATATATTTGGAGAATTTGGCCTAAACTCGCCACATTGACCAGACAGGTTTACAAGGATCTAATGTCAAATTTTAATGACAATTTATTAACTTTTTATTTTTATTAATTAATTCCACAAGTTGGTATTAGTGGAACTGGGACCGACGGCTTAACGTTCTCTCTGAGGCACGGGAACGGTGGTGTTGTTGTAAATCTATGACAAATGTACGTAGGAAAATTTGATTTCTCATTGGTACATGCCGGGGGTTTGATCCGAATTATGTAGAATTCTTAAGGGAAGCGTTCTTTTTTTTTTAGTAAAAAAATATTTATTTCGGATATCCTATAGTTTCTAAGGTCCATAACAGCCCTACCAGCCAAGTTAACCTTATTGAACTGCGACAACATCGGAGCATTTAAATAACAGTTGGCAACCGCTTATGCTATGTAAACAGTAGACTCGATATCATATCAGATGGAAGGCCCGTGTTCTGATACCGAAGTACGTAAACCCTGCTCTGCACATACATAAATTATTTAAATAACTAATAATCATAGCTGGGCACCGTTAATCAAATAGTTAACTTCGTTAATCGTTAATCCGTTACAAAAAAGTTAGCTTCGTTAAACGTTAAAGCGTTACATTTCGGAAGAATTAACGGAAGTTAATGTTAATCGTTAATCCGTTAATATGTGTAAAATTGCATTTTTATATCGTTGCGTTAGTGAACTTATAAAACCTGTTGGTTTAGGTTCTGGAAGTTAACAGGTTAATATATTATATTGTCAAAATGAGTTCTCTTTTTTGTCTTGCCTCGGTTAGAGCCCGAACTTACCCTTAATAATATCTTCAAACTGTACGTATTGTGACTCATGTACCTACAGGTTCCCTTCTTACATGTTGTTTCAAATTATTCAGGCTTGATACATGAACTTTTATTTTGGTGTTTTTCGGCAAGCAACGCTTACAAGCAAAAAGTATTTGCTGGCCCGATCTGGATACAAATTCCACATACTCAGTCAAATGTGGCCAAGGATTCTCATCAGGACCGCTGAAATCCGATTCCACGTCTTCCATGATATAGTTTTAATTACTACACTGCACAGTACACTTTTCTATCTAACTAATTACACTGCACTCTTCTTTATTAACACGCAAATTATCACTGACAGTAATTTATAATAACAACAAACACAACACTCGTCACTCTAAGCACTGGCGCTAGTACTTCGCAGTTTACTTACTCGCACGCGCGGGCAAAATATATCTAGTTTTGGTGCCGTGCGGTAAATAGTGGCATTGGATTAACGATTAACGGACTTCTGCATATTAACGGAAGTTAACGTGTCCGTTAACATTTTTTAAAGTTAACTTAAAAGTTAACCCGTTAATCAAAATGTTAACTTCGTTAATTAACGATTAACGGATTAACGAGTTAATGCCCAGCTATGCTAATAATACCTAACAATTTAAAGAACTAATTGGATATTATATAGTATTTAGTATATTGATATAATGATATATATGAAGATATACGATGTAAGTATATATTAATCCTATTAAATTAACCTTTATAATTATAGTATTATTATTATATCTATGGAGACATCGACGAGCTTGCCACTTGTCATGATTGGCCGGCACTAAAGTTGGCTAAATGTAAATCTGTTTATTTATAAGCGTGGTTTCTGACCACCCCGAAAGGGAAACGGTCGTGATGATACTTTTATTATATCTATGATGGCACCTATAATTGTTCAATTTTTTTCCGTAAGGTTTGGCTGTCAGAGAATGTCTTCGGGCATTAAGTCCGCCTTTGTACTTTGTGCAATAAAGTTTTTTAAATAAAATTTATAAATAGTTCTTCTTGACTATGATATTAATGAAAAACTACTAGTATTAAAATATGCGGTAAAAAAAATACACACACACACACACACACACACACTAAACACACATAAATTTTCTATATTTGTATTATTAGGTATTTTTTTATATATGAATTTGATCAATTGTTCGTTCCACAGACCCTTGTTCAGGCCCCTGATCGAATCCTATGTATAACTTTTTGTAAATATTTTATTTTAATTTTTTAATACACTAGCACGACATGTGACCTGATAGTAAGTGGCCCGCAGGGTCCATGAATATTTGCAACTAAAACCTGACACTCATGACTGACATCAGTCGACTTTCGGGTCGCACATAGGCATGTAGTCTACCTAAATTCTGACTTGCCGGGTGGGTTATTGCCGTACCAGGTATTGTATTTTCATAGGTACTGATAACTAAATTTAAAAGGTTATTAATTGATCGTTGTGGTGCAGTTCTGTATATGTTTTATTTTGTAAATCTGATATAGTTGAGTTTTCCTTGCAGATTCCTTTCTCAGTCAGATTAAACATTAACAGGTCACTGGAATTTGCTAAGCTGCTGGTCTTCTGCTAACAGCTTACTTATTGGACCACTTTGCTGCTTAGTCTTCTACTAGCAGGAGTAGAATCATTCAAAATAATTAAATTATTGACGTTTCATAAATGCCTGTAATAGGTTTACGTGAATAAAGATATTTTGACTTTGACTTTTGACTTTGAGTCCCTAACAGATTTCCGGCTTTACTGGGCATGACGGCAATTCAAGCCTGACCCTGATACGTGTGGATACACTTTACTGGGATCGGCACGAACGGTGTATACTGTCCCGCCCCATCAGACTGGGAAAATTACCACCATCAGTCCGCCTACCACCTGTTTGAAAGAATTCCAGAGTAGAGGACCTGTATTATCGGACATCGGGGTATGCGTTTTGTTTCTCCTAATACCGTTATTCTATGATTCCATTTTGTATAATCTAGTTTAAAATTAAGTTCGATTACTGTTGGAAAGATTCACACTTATATCTAGTCCGAAATTGTACACTAATAAAAAATATATTAATGTTTTTTATATGTGTGTTTTCTTCTTCCGATGAATGAAGTGAAAGGGAAGGCAAAGGATCTAGCCCATACAGCCAAGTCTAACGTAATATATATTTATTTCTTATCAGTTAATGAGGTTATTATCAAATTCCAGATGTTGCAAAATTTTATGCTTTTCTTGGAGTTACTCGCGGCATTATAGCCAAAGACGAAAGGTAAAATATGGGAGTTCACAGCTCGGGAAAACCGCAAAAAATAAACTGCAACTTATGCCCCGTATATAAACTCAAATTTATCGTTTTCCATAATTATTTACATTGTAGCACATTGTTAAACAAAACAACACCACTTTTGACTAACAATATCCATAAAAAAGTAATTCACAAAATGAAAACTTGACACGTTCGTGAAAAATGGCGCGAAGAACTCTTAATATTTTTTATTTAATTGTAAAGTAAAAAAAAAGTAAAGTATCATCACGACCGTTTCCCTTTCGGGGTGGTCAGACCACGCTTATAAATAAGCGGATTCACATTTAGCCAACTTTACTATAGGCCAATCATGACAAGTGGCAATCTCGTCGATGTCTTCAGCGTACCAAACTCGAGAAATATCACAAATAAATTAAATATTAATTAAATGTATTTATTTTCATTTTTTTTGTGTGTCCCAACCTCTAATGAAATTCGTACATCTATTAGCAGCATTTATTATTTTTATTTATTTATTTACTGCCGCTAGACATTCTATACTGGTCAAACCTTTGGGACTTCATATTCTGTTTCTTCAACCGCAACTGTCAAATTCTTAAAATATATTTCTGTATTTAATCTAGTTTTATAATACACATGACCTTGCGCCCACCTAATGGTAAGTGGCGCGCAAGGTCCATGAATGTTATCAACTGGAATCAGACACTCATCACTGACTTCAGTCCCTAACACTAATGCCTTAATATATTTATTTCAAAATCAAAATCAAAATAATTTATTTCCTATGGTTCTCTCGAAACAACTTGGATAAAGTCAACTAATAAAATCAATACATTTTTTACAACATTTTTTACTAATCAAAGTGGTAATAATGGTTGGACCGTAAACAGGCAATAATCCATATTGCCTTATGTATGCTATGTACAACATTATTGCTATAAGCAAGTAAAACTGAACTAACTTAGAAACTACTTAAATAAGATCGTGGCTGTAAAGAGGCCGTGTCACCTTACAATCTAATTATGTCACCTTATAATTAATAACTTAATAAGAATCCATTTTTTTGTCATTTCCGAATATGGTTTCTTAAAAACATATATTATACGAATATCAACGAATAGCTGTTGACATTAGCAGTTTATATGATTTAACTCTGGTTGCAGAACACCCAATAAGAATGTAATTTAGAAACATTTACGGTGCGGCACGAACTTAAAGTATCGCGTATATTACCAGCCATTTGTATAGCCTTGATCTTTGTAGGTATCCGAACCGATTGCAATCGGCTGACGAATCTTTTACCCGTTTACCAATGCCGTTTTTGACTTGAAAGCAAAACAAATCGTTCTAAGCTTTTTTTACGGAATTTTGCTTAAATTGTATGTATGAAAACCATGTGACCGCCTCCGTGGTCTAGTGGTAACAAACGTTGCCGTGAACTCGGGAGGTCATGGGTTCGATTCCCACCGGGGGCAAGTTGTACATTGTATAATTTGTATCGGTCTGGGTGTTTATATGTATATATTTACAAAAAAAAAAGTATAATATGTAGTTTATCAACCATCTAGTTTCCGTAACACAAGCCTCGTAGCTTACCACGGAAACTAGATGGCGCTTGTGACCCGTCTGGAAATATTTATTATTATTATTATAGATCAACGCCAAGTCGATAGACTTTTAAAGCGACATAAAGTGAAAATATAACAAGGACAAGGAGTTGTCAATGCGGCTGACAGAAAGGTCTGGAGACAGAAAGGCTGACAATTATTTCTGCCAACATATTGCCTCGCTATACAGAGAGGAAATGTTCCCTTGTCCCCAAAACTATCTCGGATAGAGGACATTTTTTAGTTATAGTTTAGTTTATTTTTAATTGTATTATTTAGTTTATATTTAATGTATACTTCCAATAAATTTTATTAAAATTACAAGTGAAAAAAGCGCTTAAAGCGTCAAGTCAAACACAGGGTAAGAGAACCGACTGTCCTTAACAGCTCGTCCATCGTCCACTCAACCAATATTTCCAGCTGTCAAACGAGTTCTCCAAAGCGATCCTCAAAATTGCTATTAGTTGAAAACTCTCCAAACTTCGAAAAGCATAAATATCACCATAAATATTTCCGGTTTAGATCAGTTTTTTTTCTGGCAACATTGAATATGATCGAAATGTCAATGACAAAGCTCGGCTCGCCATACACACATGCTGGTTCATTACATTTATTGCATATTACTAGTGATGATGGGCCTTCCAGAACATATATTTGGAGAATTTTACCTACACGCGCCACGCTGGCCAGACGGGTTGGCAAGGATCTGATGTCAATTTTTTAATGACAATTTATTAACGATTCCACAAGTTGACACTCTAGAACAAGTAATTTAAATTATATAACCAGCATGGTTATATATAATAGCGCGGTGGTGGCTCGGTTCATACCGGCATGTACTCAAATACACTTTTCGTAAGTACATTTGTCATAGATTTACAACGCCACCGTGCCCGTGCTTCGGAGAGCACGTTAGGCCGTCGGTCCCGTTTCCACTAATACCAACTTATGGAATCGGTAATAAACAAAACATCAGGCGCTCGCCAACCCGTCTGGCCAGCAGCGTGGCGAATGTAGGCCTAATTCTTCGGAAATTCCTGCAAGGCCCATCTCCAAGAGTGGAGCTTAGAACTCAGTGTTTTAGGAGGTGTGATGATAAATCAGCGTGCTTAATAGCCGAACTTAATTAAAACCCGCATATCCAGACAAGGAGGTAAAACAGTACTAGACATTTTGTAAGTCTATGGTATAGCTATAATGATTTCGTCATCTGTAGCGCAGCGGGTGGCGATGCGTTCCTTACCTACTTCCTGGCAATTCTACAGCCCACTAGTATTACTATTATAGACATAAAATGTATTTATTTTAAAACTTTATGGCACTATTATACAAAGGCGTACTTAATGCCTAGGCGTTCTCTGACAACCAAACCTTTAGGAAATTTAGACAGGATAAGTGGTAGGTGCAATTAGGATTTAAGTGAAATACAAAATAACAACATTTTGATGATTCGACTAGCTTGCTCTCCAGCATTAACATCAACACGCGGTATAGGATACGGAATCCCAACACATTCTCCGTGCAAACATTTAAGAACAACACCTCTTTCTATAACCCTATAGTGCGAATGTGTAGGACATACAACGATCCAGACACTAAGCACGGGTCTCTGATTGATGTGTTCAATTCCAGGTTTTCGGCATACAAAAGGTGTCTCACAGCGAATGTCCTCGAATTCACTTACCCATAACATAATTATTTAATTCAGTGGTTATTTTTATTTTATTAATTTTATTCTAGTTAAATATTTAACATTTTAAATTTTATTTATTTTTAACATGTATAAATTAGGTTAGGTTATAATTTTAGGTTAGGTATATTAAATTAATTATATTTTTTTTATATAAATTATTATTATTTGTTTGCATGTTTTATAGGTTTTTTTATTTTTTATTTTATTGTGTAGATTGAGTTGATTTATTTTTAATTTTTTGCATGTTTTTTGTTTATTTTCCCCTTATTTTGTGTGTAGTACTTAAGTAGCTTGCTCGCGTACCTATGTATATATTTTTCAATGTTGTGTGCACTACTCAAGAATTACAGTCTGGTTCTTTAATTCAGTCATAGAAATGTAAAATGTAAATGATTGTAATTTGTTTGTTGCATCATAAACAATATATTATACTACGAATAATTGTCTAAAGAAAAAATATATATTTACTTAGTCGCAAACCTTAGATTGTCAAAATAGTGAATTATGTTATTAACTACCATTTTTAGCCCGAGTTTCTCCGATCATAGCCGACCTTACGTCAAAATAGCGTTTTTCACTATTGCAACATGGGGTTGCAACTTCAAAATCATTGAGAAAACGTGAATTAAATACCTAAATTGTCCGCCGCGAATTTATAATAAAGTTAACAATATTTATATTAATTAAACTAAGATTATATATTTACATTAAACATAGTTTTATAACACACCAAAAATATGGCAAATATTAAAATAAATATATTATAGTTTATTTTTAAATGAACGCATCGTAACGTTATTTTGCTCTCATCTGTAGTTTTACCTTTATACGAGAACGAGTCCTTCGCGCCATTTTGCGTGGACATGTCAAGTGCAAGTTATTGTTTTGTAAATTAATTTACTGTGGATATTATTGGTCAAAAGTGGTGTTATTTTGTTTAATAATGTGCTACAATGTGAATAATTATGGAAAACGATAAATTGGACTTTAAATATGGGGCACAAGTTGCAGTTTATTTTTGCGGTTTTCCCGCGCTGTCAACTCCCATATTTTACCCGACGTGTTTGGGCTATAATGCCGCGAGTGACTTCAAGTAAAGTATCAAATTCTGCAGCATCTGGAATTTAATGATCCCCAGCTCGGTTATGAACTCTGTTATGAACATATATTATGCAAATAAATTACGTGTTTAGGACTGATGTATTCTGTACAATGTCCTTTAATCGTTAAAATACCAATTTTAATAGCGTGTAAAGCACTGACAGTTCCGTTATTTAAGGGATTCCACTATATAACTCAGAGTGTCATCAAGAGTGCCCTGTGTCCTCATCATCATAAAACCACGTTAGGCTATCAAACAAGCCGTGTTTTCTTTCCATCAAAAGCAGTTAGTCTTAAGATTAATAAATAAATCAATATCATTATTCTGTAGGGTTTCAATTGACCACCAACATACCTGTTAATGTATAATCTGACTGAGTAAGGAATTTGCAAGGAAAACTCAGCTATAGAAGATTTACAATTTAAATTAATATTGTCTAGTAAATTCGATAGTGCGAGTACCTATATTTAGAGAAAAATGATGTGCGTCAGTCAGTCGTCGTAGTCAGAATGTGTAGAGAAGTCCGAGTCAAAAACAAAATACAATCTATTAATGTCAATAAAATCTTCTGTTTAAACGTCGTTCTATGTCATTGAGAAAGGAGGTCTAAAGTCTTAAAATAATAAAATCTGCGCCGCAACAGTACCTTAGCACTTTTATCGCCAATAAACGTTACACAAACATCTGTTAGCCTGCAACTGTACAATAGTTAGGTCAGCAGAGGTTGCCAGTGTGTTTAAATTGCGCTAAATGGGACTGCAAGATATTTACACACGCGGACAAAAACATATTGAATCAGAGTACTTTTTAAAAGGCTATATAGAACGGGGTTTCTCAGAGTGGGGTACGCGAATCCCTACCTCTTATTAAAGCCGTTCCAAAACGTACATAAACTGTATTGCCAAAGCTTTGTTGTAGCGATTGTTATCGACAATGACCAGGGATGAACGTTTTCGGCTGCGAACGACATCCTTTGCCTCACACCATTTTTAAGAAAACAACTGTCAGACGTTACTTGTTTTTTTTTGCTCCGCTGCAACAGCTGCTCGAAATTTTCTAATTTATATATATATTCATATTAACATACAATATTCAATAATATTCAATTCGACTCATCATTTGCCAGATATTGTACACCCCCCAGCTTGGGTAAGTATTAAATAGAAAATAGTACGCGGTCACTTCATGACCACGTGCAGAAAAATATTTTTGTGCACCACCGCTGCAGTCTCACCATCTATCTGGTATCTTGTCTTGGTGTAGACTGAAGTGGTGGTGGATTTGGAGATGGAACGTAACGCGTGTTCCCCGTGCGTTCCAGGGTTCTATGTCTGGACTTTAGAGCTGGGACCCAGCTTGAGAAGATAACCCCGCTGCCCAGGATCCCCGTGACGCCTCGTTGTCCGCTTGGGATCGGCAGCGCTCTCCGGGTCCCCATCTTCAGGCTCTCCGAGGGAAGGTACCCCTACGTATGGTCAACGGATGCATAAAGAGTGATAGGGCTAAGTTTTGGCTTACGACCCTCCCTTTATATAATTGTAGATTCCCATTGCTCTCTGTTAACTTCATTTTTGTAATATATTAACTTCATTTGCTTAAATTCCTTTGTTTTATTTGAATGTCCCGCTTAACGTGACATCTGGCGCCCAACGGTGTTTTTTAGTCATCTTCGCTTAACTTTATTGCATTCTTTGGCCTTGCGTAGCTAGTAGTTGTGTGATTATTGCATGCGTGTTTGCAGGATTGTGTAAAAATTTTTTTTACTTCTTCAAAGTACCTACGTTGTAAATTTTTATTAACCTTCTGTATTTTAGCCAAGTAGCTGTAAATTCTCTCAGTATTTATTTTTGCCTACAGTTGATTACTGCCTGCTGCTTGTTTTAAATAACTTAGTTTGTTGTATATATATATTTTCTGAAAATCTTAAGCATGTGCTTAGTTTTTTATAATTTAAATTTCATTATTTCATTCATTTTCATTCATTCATTAGGGAACCTAATTAATATTTACCCAAATTGGTTCCATATCTGGTTTTTTTTTTTTTTTTTATCTATTTTTTTTTAAAATTTTTTTTATTTTAAATCATGTCTTTCGAAATTAAATATCTTTCATTACAAAAAGCTGAATTAGTTTATGAAGTGTTAATCCGTGGAGGCACTCCCACTGACAATGTGGCCGACCTGCGAAAGCAGATAATTAAATTATCGAACTCCATGCCTGCTGTGGACATTTTGGAGTCTAGTTATGAGACGGTTGATGACTTGAATGGTGTGAGTGAGAGCATGGCGAAGGCAGCCGGAAACGTCACATCCTTATCGGTTGTTTTTGATAATAATCAATACCTCCGCACTAAAACCCTACTGCACCATGTTTATCATCGACTTAATAGGATAAATTCAGATAGATCAACTGACATGATTATGGTTAAAGAGATTAGGTCAGAATTTAATAGTATTTATAAAAAGTTTATTGCTTTGGGCAGTAGATCCCAAGCAACTAGCAACATTAGTCTTTACCAAAATGATACTAAACCTACATGTAGCAATGCAAATGACTTGCTACAACTCAAATATAATGGTAAAACATGTGTCCGTGCTTTCATACAACGTTTGGAAGAGTTTACAGTTGCAAGAGAAATCCCATTCTCTAAAATATTACTGTATGCCACTGAAATCTTTGTAGAAGATGCTCTACACTGGTTCCGTAGTGTCCGGGACCATATAATTTGCTGGGACGACTTGATCAGTCTTCTAAAACAAGATTTTAGTCAGTCGGATTATGATTACCGATTGATGGACGAAATAAGATCTCGTACCCAGGGAGAGAAAGAGAACATCACAATTTACTTGTCAATAATGCAGGGATTATTTTCTAGGTTAAATAAAACAATTCCAGAATGGGATAAATTAGAAATATTATTACACAATATTAGGCCTAAATATGCTAGTACACTAGCAAGTAGTAGTAAAATTAATACTATAGATGACTTATGTATGCTCTGTAAAAATTATGAAAACATACAAAATAGATTATCCAAATTTCACGAACCTTTTAAAGCTACTTCTGATACTTTAGCTCCAGAATTTGCATATTCTAAAACTTCTTATTACCAACCTAAACTTAATACTAAATCTAATAACTATAATAATAATAATAATAATAATAATACAAACCATTTTACATCTAATTATAATCGCAGAAATAATACAAACAGTTATAGACCAACCTTTAATAACAATAAAGGCTACCATTTAAATAATAACTTAAATTTTAATGATAATTACCCTAAACTTAACGCTATTAACTATAATACTAAATTTTGTCCCCGGTGTCGGGTGGACACACATAACTTAAGAAACTGTCAAGCTGAAAGAAATATTCTTTGTTTTGGTTGCGGCACACCTAATGTGCTTCGCTCAGATTGCAGTAATTGCTTAAATAATTATAACCGTAATTCAAAAAAACTAATAAGGCAGAATAGTATCAGACCTAATAAAAAAATTAATGAAAAGGATTGGAAAAATTGGTTAATAACACTTAAAAACTTCTTTGAATCTTACAACAAGGATACTATTCTGTTTACTAAACCGTCTACTGATAATAGACCTTATATAGATTTAAAAATTAATGAAATTTCAGCATGTGGCCTGCTAGATTCTGGTTCGGCAGTAACCATTATAGGAAATAATGCGCATGTTCTGTTAGAGCAACTAGGACTTAAGCTACATACTAACGAGAACCTGTCGATTATTGATGCTGGAGGACATAAACATAACAATATTGGACTTATGTATCTACCTATTCATTTTGAAAATACATTCCATATTGTGAAGGCTTATGTCATTCCTGAGGTGGAGCAGTCGCTCTTATTGGGCATAGATTTTTGGAGAAAATTTAGCTTATGTCCAAAATACTTGGGAACTGTTCAAAATTCTTCAAATAGTAATAAAACTTCTTCAATTAATACTAATAAAAAAGTAAATTTAATTTATTCATATAATAATTTAGATAATAGCCAAAAATTTATAGTAAATAATATAATTAATCAATTTAAAGATATTTCATATGAATATAAAGGCTTAGGCCACACCACTCTTATCCAACATCATATTAATACAGGTGACTCTGAACCCATTCGTCAGCGCTATTATAGGATGGCTCCAGAGAAACAGAGGATTCTGGCTTCCCAGGTGGATGAGATGCTAGAATTGGATGTCATTGAACCGAGTGAAAGTGCGTGGTCTACCCCTGTATTAATTATACAAAAGAAGAACGGCGAGCCTAGGCTGTGTCTAGACAGCCGTAAGCTTAATTCTGTAACTAAGCGGGATTCCTATAGCTTGCCGTATATCTCGGAAATTTTAGATAATCTTCGGGATGCAAAATATTTAACAAGCATTGATCTGTCCAAAGCTTTCTGGCAGATCCCTATAGTGGAAGAAGACAGGGATAAAACTTCTTTTTATGTTCCTGGTCGTGGTTCATTCCGGTTTAAACGGACTCCATTTGGTCTGACAAATGCACCCGCTACTCAACAAAGACTTGTAGATCAATTATTTGGCCCTGATTTTAATTTAAAGGTTTTTGCTTACCTTGATGACATCATAGTCATAAGTAATACTTTTGAAGAACATGTTTCTTTGTTATTAAGTGTTATAAATAAACTTAAATTAGCTAACTTAACAATAAATTTAGATAAAAGTAAATTCTTCCGTGAAAACCTTAAATATTTAGGTTATGTGGTCGACTCGCAGGGTTTGCGGACTGATCCGGAAAAGGTTGAGGCAATAGTCAACTTTCCAACACCAAAGTCTAGGAAAGAACTAAAACGATTTCTAGGAACTGCTACTTGGTATCGAAGATTTGTACCTCAGTTCAGCACTATTGCCGGCCCCTTAAATAAATTAACATCTACCAAAAAGAATTCCCCTCCATTTGCCTGGACCTCTGAAGCAGATCTTGCCTTCAGCAAACTTAAAGAGTTCTTGGTATCTGCTCCAGTCCTCTCTTGTCCAAATTATGACTTACCGTTTGAAGTCCATACTGACGCAAGCAATTATGGTATTGGTGGGATGTTAACTCAAGTAATAGAGGGAAAAGAACACCCAGTTGCTTACATGAGTAGGTCTCTCAGCCACTCTGAGAAAAATTACAGCATTACTGAGCGTGAGACACTGGCAGTTCTTAATGCTGTGGAGCACTGGCGTTGCTACTTGGACAATGGCAGACCATTTACGGTCTTCACTGACCATAGTGCCCTTAAATGGTTCCTGTCACTGTCTAATCCAACAGGCAGATTGGCAAGATGGGGAGTACGCCTATCTTCCTTCAATTTTGTTATTAAACACCGTCGTGGTATCGACAATGTCATCCCTGATGCCTTATCTAGAGCTGTCCCTTGCCTTGCTACTTCTATATCCAATGCTTATAAAACCACTAAAGATAAATGGTACTTAGACATATACAATGGGTGTTTAAATAATCAAAATAGTTTTCCTAATTTTATAATTAAAAATAATTCTTTATATAGACTCATGAAGTCAAAATGTACACTTAATGCTGAATTTGCATGGAAGGAGGTAGTACCAATTGAGCATCGGAATGATATAATTTCTAAAAATCATTCCGAGCCCACTGCGGCTCACTTAGGTATTTTTAAAACATATCGTCGGTTGGCACTTAATTACTATTGGCCTAAAATGCATAGTGATGTAGTCAAATTTATTTCCTCATGTGATGTTTGTTTATCATACAAACTTCCTACTCATGCTACACTTGGTGAAATGGGCCGACCAAAACAATGTTCTCGTCCTTTCCAAATGATCTCAATCGATCTTGTTGGTCCTTTACCTGTAAGCAGGAAACAAAATACATTCTTATTTGTAGTGACTTGCTGTTTTTCTAAGTATTGCTTGCTATTTCCTATTAGGAGAGCTACCGCTGAAATAGTGTGCAAAACCTTGGAAAATTCTGTGTTTCTAGTACATGGGATACCACAAACCATCCTTCTCGACAATGGCAGCCAGTTTATTAGTAGTAACCTTAACACATTATTTAAAAAATACTTAGTACCTAATGTTTATTTTACACCAAAGTACACTCCACAAATAAACTTAGTGGAGAGGTATAACAAAACAATTATTACATGCGTATCGACTTTAATAAACAATGACCATCGATCATGGGATGTTGATATAAGCAAGGTTCAATTTGCCATCAATAGCTCGGTCAATGAGTCAACCGGTTACACTCCAGCATTCCTGGTACATGGTAGGGAACTCGTCACGTGTGGGTCACATTTCACTGACACAGAGCTTGGCGACGAAATAGTTTTCTTGCCCCGTGAAGCGTACGCGGAAAATATAGGTCATCTTGCCCGCGTATTCAATGACGTACAAGTATCTCTGTATCAGGCTCACATAAAAAACTGTTCGCGTTATAACTTGCGCAGAAAATTTGCCGAGTTTCATGTAGGTGACGTTGTCTGGAAACGCACTTATTACTTAAGCGACAAGGACAAATACTTCAGTAAAAAGTTAGCCCCAAAGTTCCTTAAGTGTCGCATAATTTATAAAAAGTCGCCACTTGTTTACACTCTAGAGGACATGAGTGGCAAAAACTTGGGCGACTGGCATATCAAAGATTTTAAGAATGTAAGATGCTAAATAGATTCACAGACCATAATATAATAGACCTAACCTAAAAGTTTGTTTACATTTTTTTTGGCAAATAGTGATGTTCTTTTTCTTGCATTGGTGGCGAGACTTATCAGTCAATATTTTTATTCGTTGTATTTCCATTTTTTTTTATATTATTGTTTTTCATTTATTTTCGTAGTTTCATTATTAAATAGCATTAATTATTATTCATTATGTAATAGGATTTTACCCTTAGGGTCAAAATCCTCGAGCGGCGAGCGGGGTATTGTAGCGATTGTTATCGACAATGACCAGGGATGAACGTTTTCGGCTGCGAACGACATCCTTTGCCTCACACCATTTTTAAGAAAACAACTGTCAGACGTTACTTGTTTTTTTTTGCTCCGCTGCAACAGCTGCTCGAAATTTTCTAATTTATATATATATTCATATTAACATACAATATTCAATAATATTCAATTCGACTCATCATTTGCCAGATATTGTACACCCCCCAGCTTGGGTAAGTATTAAATAGAAAATAGTACGCGGTCACTTCATGACCACGTGCAGAAAAATATTTTTGTGCACCACCGCTGCAGTCTCACCATCTATCTGGTATCTTGTCTTGGTGTAGACTGAAGTGGTGGTGGATTTGGAGATGGAACGTAACGCGTGTTCCCCGTGCGTTCCAGGGTTCTATGTCTGGACTTTAGAGCTGGGACCCAGCTTGAGAAGATAACCCCGCTGCCCAGGATCCCCGTGACGCCTCGTTGTCCGCTTGGGATCGGCAGCGCTCTCCGGGTCCCCATCTTCAGGCTCTCCGAGGGAAGGTACCCCTACGTATGGTCAACGGATGCATAAAGAGTGATAGGGCTAAGTTTTGGCTTACGACCCTCCCTTTATATAATTGTAGATTCCCATTGCTCTCTGTTAACTTCATTTTTGTAATATATTAACTTCATTTGCTTAAATTCCTTTGTTTTATTTGAATGTCCCGCTTAACGTGACATTGTAACGTCAAAATCAAAATCAAAAGTATTTTATTGTGGATCATAGGTTTTTGAATAAGTACATTATTTATGGTGGTCGCTATGTCCCGTCCATTGGACATACAATTATTATATACACAACATTAAAAAATAATCTTACAATGTTGGTGATGCATGGACCAAGGGCATGCTAACTGTTCCTTTCAAGTTTCTGAAAGATAGTCTGCTACGCTGTAATAGTATTTTTTAGATAAAAAGCCATGAAGCTTTGACTTAAAGACTCTCATGTTCTCGACTTCACGGATGGATTTGGTAACTTTATTGTAAATTTGTGTCACCATACTACTAACATTTTTCCTAAAAAAAATCGTTTTGGATACTTCACCAAATAACTTATCACCAATGACATCATTCCTCGCGCTTAGACTGCTCACGATATTGAGGTAGATCACTCTGAGCAGTCAGTTGTTTATCAATATGTCGCGCGCCATTTTCAAGTAGGAAGTAAAATAAAAAAATTCTGTAACACAGCAAGTTATTTTAGAATATCAAAATAAATTAATAATATTAAACGTTACACATATAAAGAGAGAGGGAGAAGTGTGTTTGTTAGTATTTATACTCAAAGATGTGGAATCTGCTTCTATACATAAATAAATAAATTATGGTATGGATAAAAATGTAATTTATTGATATCACGCTCAGAGCATCCAAATCGTAATATTTGATTCAGAACGACTGTCAGTATCACATTCATTCTAAGCGCTCTGAGCATGATTCGGGGCGAAGGGGTTAGGGATTCGCCATTCGATGGTAGGGGGTTCGCGACAAGATTTATTTATTTATTTATTTTTATTTAAAAACTTTATTGCACTATGTACAAAGGCGGACTTAATGCCTAGTCTGACAGCCAAACCTTTAGGACATTTAGACAGTATAGATGGTAGGTGCAATATTAAGCAAGTCCATATATATCAATACATACATACCAATATTTACTTACTATTACATAACACGTACATAAATAAATTATATATATATAAATATCCTATATACACATAATAAATATACAAATAAACCACTTAAACGATGAGGGAAGTAATATAGAAATAATGATGTGGTTGCTGCAAATGAAAAAGGAAAAAAACTACATAAAAAAATTGAGAAGTTGAAACAATTAGGTTGATAAGAAGTACCTATATACTAAATTTTTGAAGATAGCTCGATTTGAAGCTTGTCTTATATTTAATGGTATGTCGTTCCAGAGATTTGCAGCAACAACAGCAAACGAATGGGAGACAAAAGAGGTGTGAATGGAGAGTGTGAAGTTGAAACTAGATCGAAGGGTTCGATCGTGAATAGAGCCAAGAAATGTGAAGCTGTCTTTAAGATACTGAGGCGTGCCGGGTTCATTCAGGATACTATACAGTAAGCAGAGAACTCGACAATTTCGCCTCTTACGAATAGGGAGCCATTTGAGTTTATTCCGAAAAGACGAAATTTACATAATGGTAAGGGATACGATCGTGATAATACTTAAAGTCAACGTAGCGCTTTCCCGCAAGTATGAAATAAACAAAACATGCTGGTTTAAAACTGGAAATTATTATTAATCTTATGCCTTCCAAAGTAAATTATCATCACGACCGTTTCCCTTTCGGGGTGGTCAGAAACCACGCTTATAAATAAGCAGATTTACATTTAGCCAACTTTACTATAGGCCAATCATGACAAGTGGCAAGTTCGTCGATGTCTTCAGTGTACCAAACTCGAGAAATATCACAAATAAATTAAATATAACTTAAATGTATTTATATACATTAATATATATTTTTTTGTTTCCCGACCAGAAATCGAACCCGGTACCTCCGAGTCTAAATCCACAGACTTAACTGTTAGACCACGGACAGTTTTTTAAACAATTTACTACTAATAATGTATTTTACATAATGAAAAATCCCCTATTTCCTTCTTCACCTCCTTAATCGGTACCCTCTGATGGATCTCCGCAATTGCACCACCAGTTGTCTCCAACGGTTTCGGTCATCGTCGTAGTGTGCCTGGTGTACAGGGATGTTCAGGTTGACTGAACTGGCTGGCCTGACTGGACCATCGCTTGGGGCTTCCTTCTCTTGTTCTTTTACCGCGTCAACCTTGCCTGAAATTAGAAGTTTTTCTAGATTATCATCTCCTCTTCTTGCATTGTGGCCAAAGTATTGCAGAATTCGGTTAAAGCAGACGTTAGACTTTTCTCCTGGTAAGCTTAATCTCTTCGACCACTAAAATGTTAGAACGTCATCCCCTATTTAAATAATCAAAAATAGTTTAGTTGTTTTTTTTCGCTAATATTGTAATTTAATCTAATCAAATTAATAATAAATGAGTTTATAAAGAGAAGAAGTCTGCCAAAATCCCGTCCGTCCTTGAACCATCAGGTCTTTCACGTAGTGATGGTAAAAGGCCGGATGGTTTGTCTCTTATACCATGGAGTGAGGAAAGATGTCTTGTTTGGGATGCCACCTTGTGTTGATTTTATCGATTGCCGCTTGCCACATTTCCTCTACATCAAAAAAGGCCGGTTCGGCTGCTCATACAGCCGAATTTAAAAAGCACATCAAATAGCATTAAACAAAATTATAACTTTGTGGCATTTGGGGTTGAAACAATGGGGGTATATTCTCTTGATACCCACAAATTCATAAAAGAGTAGGGTGAACGAATTTTTCGAGAGTGTGGCGATCCCAAATGCCATAACTACCTAAAACTGAATATTTCCATTATAATTCAACGAGTAAATGCTAAATAAATCATTTAGTTTATTTTGTAGAATAGTTTTAATTTTATAGGTATTTTTAGTTTAGTTTTATTTATAATTAGTTTTTTAATCATATTATATATTAACATTCTAAGGCTTAGTTACACCAAAATTAAGACTAATGCATTTTGAAGATCAGCGGTAAGCTGGTCATTGACACTATTTTAACTTAAATCGTTACAATAACAGAGAGTTTGTTATCTTACAAGCCTACCTAAACGTGCTCACAAGTGTATTAAACATTTATTACTTTTACAGATTCGTTTCTACGTGTTCTGGTATCGTGCTACCCTATCGTGCAGTGGCTTAATAAAATTGATAAACTATAATAATCGGGTGTAGTGTCCGTTGTTGCTAATCTAATAGCCTGGTAGCCTTTGTTATGGTACAATAGGTAATTTCAATAAGTTAAGGTACTGTTTGTAAAGAACAAAATACCTTAAAAACAACAATTCATATTTCATGGCACATCCCTTCGCTCTTCACACAACTCTAGTCTTTAAATTCCCTCGCATCATTCTTCCTTTGTGTCAAACTCTTTTGCAGTTGTTGCTGCGAATTTGTGGAACAACCTGCCCTCAAATATAAGACAAGCATCAAATCGAGCTCATTTTAAAAAGATGGTCTATTTGCATTTCTTAAATGGCTCCTAACAAGGTACCTACTTAGTGTATCTATATATATTGTATTGTATGTATGTTTATGTATGTATATATATTGTATTGTTGTGTGTATGTATGTGTTTATGTGTGTATATAATTTATATATTGTTTATTGCTTATAATGTAATCGTTTAGTTATAATATATTTTATTTTTACTAGCACCTACCGTTCACTTTAAATGCTTTATCTGTCCCTAAGGTTGGCTGTCAGAGAATGTCTAGCGGCATTAAGCCCGCTCCTTGTACATAGTGCAATAATGTTTTAAATAAATAAAATAAAGCTATTTAAAATGTTTCCTTTTAAAAATACATTTCTAGGGTATACTATAGATAATACATTAAGTCATAAAGGTCATATAGAAAAAATCTGTAAAAAACTAGCATCTGCGAATTATGCCTTAAGTAAGCTAAAACATTTGGTTGATTTTGTCACCTTAAAAACAGCCTACTACGCCTTTGTTCATTCGATAATTGCTTACGTTATAACCATATGGGGTAACGCGGCAGATATTCGAAAAGTGTTCATACAACAAAAGAGATCAATTAGAATATTGTTTAATTTAAAAGCCAGAACCACAGTACGAAATTATTTTGTTGATGCCAAGATTATGACAGTCACGTCTCTGTATGTATATAGTTGCTTACAGGAGGTTCATGGGAAAGCTAATGAACTTCCAAAAATATCTAGTTTGACTAAGTATAACCTAAGAAACAAGAATGAAATCTATATAAGGCAAACCAGGTTAAGAAAAACGTTTAAACAAGGTTTGCAGTTGAAAATTACATTATACAATAAACTACCTGAGATTATAACTAGACTACAACCAAGTGAATTTAAAACAAAATTAAAAATCTTTTTCCAAAATAATGCTTTTTATAACCTGTCAGAATTTATTGACATGCCTTTGACGGAAAATTCTTTTAAATAGTTGTATAATTTTGTGGTCTTATGCCTTCTACTGTATTGTGTTCCTATGCTCCTTTGTCTACGATGCATGGTGTTAATAGCATTACTGTTATTATTTTAATATTTGTTAACTGATATACCAAAATATAACGATTGTTATATAGGTGAAATATACAAATATACAATATAATAATAGTTAGTCTTAGACCACGGGGGGGAGACGCCATCGCGCTATTTATCTAATACAAAAGAGTCTGTCATTTTTGCGGTACACACGCTCGCATCAATATACTGACAATTAGCGATAAGAAAATCACAAATTACGCACATATCAACACTAATTCGTGTTTAATAAAGCTGTGAAATGTCAGATTAGTTGGTAAACCGATCTAATTTTTAAAGGGAAGTTCTACAAACTGTCGGTCGATTGCTTTTGTGAATTTTGTGTAAAACTCCGTTTACTTTGTTAAAATGATTTACTTAAAAATAATATTACTTAAACATCACTAAGTAACACCATCCTTTTAAAAAAATCTATGTTTACTATTGTAAAAGAGTATTAAAAATACCAGTCAAGTTGGCATAGTGTTAGGGATTGATCTGATTCCAGTTGGTAACATTATGTCAGTAAAAGGTCACATGTGATTAATTTTTAAAAAATCGTCTTGATCCCAAACGGCGCGTATTTGCGAAACTTGATGTTCTTAGGGCTAATGTGTCTACAGATGTCGCATCCCACATTAGGGACCTGCCAGTTTCCGCTCAGAGGGTTCTAGGATCGCGGGTATTCCAGCAGTGACAAAAGCCATTCGGATGATGTCATTGAGACCCAAATCCCAATACAAGATGAATTATGTCCTTTAAAGAAATATCTTAGTACCTACATATTACTAATAATATTTCCAAAGTGTAATAAATATGAGAGAGCCATTATAATAGTACGAACACGATAGAGATAATTTAATTACTAGTAACCCATAATAAAGCTGTGCTTGAATTACAAAGACTACGTACATTCATTATGTGTGTCCGTGGTGATATGACAGACTTGAAACCACATCTATAGACCCTACAGTAATTAAGGCTATGAGCACTCGATATAATCAAGCGGAGGTGGCTCGGTTATAGGAACGCTTTTCTTAAAATCCAAAAAATAGCGTTACTATCCCCGGAATGTACTACTTATTCAAATTCAATATTTATTATTTATTTTTATTTATTGTCGGAATTGTTTACATTGGTGTGAAGAGGTACATGTTCCATATTACTTCTTAAATTTTAAACAATCTGCCCACAATATGTATACAATACTTCAATATTATAAATATAATTAACAATAATTTCGTCACTACAAATAAATTATATAAAAAAATAAACTAATTTTATTTTCATTGAAATTAGGATGTCACTATATACAATGGTATTATTATTATTTAAAAAATAATTAATCTAATTATTTATCTAAATTAAATACCTACTACTCGTATTTTATAATGAATGTCCAATCAATTTAAATTACAAATTATATTTAAATAAGTCCTGTCCGAGTGGAATGGTCGCAAGAACACTGGCCGCTGAATTGCAATATTGATTATTTGGGCGAAGAAAGAGCCAGGGGCCTAATTCTGGCGCTTTCGACTTGCGTGTCGGTTCGAATTATTCGAATGATAAGCGACAGATCTCCATTAATAACTGTCATTTTCATTCAGATAAATCGAGCGGACACGAATGTGAAGTCATCGGGGCCCAGCCCTCTTGTCATCGGAGGAGACAAGACGCGGTGTTATGTCTTTTAAAAACTTTTTTGGTATTGGACTCCATGGGCCAAGAGTTTCTACAGCAAACGGCACACATATGTATTTTTTCAATACACATTCGGTTTCCGCATTTTCCGCCGCGGCCACCGCTTTATGCGCTGTCCCCCTGAGATGCGACGCGGTGAGGGTGTCGACGCACGGGGCGTCCCACTCTCAAGCACGTCCTCGTTCCTAGGGGACCATCGTCATACCATCGGATCCCTTGCCATGATGTCGGATAACTCCAGCAGGCTTTAGAAGAGCTAGAACAGCGATCCTTTTAATAGTATTGAATTTTAATAAGGTAAAAAAATATTGACGAAGTGCAGCCTATAGATGTGTGTCTCAGAGTTATGACAAGCCGAGAGACGTTCCAGTGTGTATTGCATGGATTTATAGCAAGCTATATCGTTTAGCGTGTCAGCCGTGTGGTACTTTCTGGGGAGGTCCCATCGCAGATCGGTAATAACTGTCATTAGATATCACGTTCTAAGAATTAAGATTGAGGATTTCTAGTTGGCAACATTATTATCATCTGTCAACTTTGTATAATTTTATTAAATGGTATATTAGGCTGCATGGGCTTAGATTCTTTTGCCTTTTCATTATGGGTAGAATAAAAGTAGAGAGTCCTTCGCGCCAATTTGCAATGCATGTTTTTGTTTTGTAAATTACTTTATTATGAAGAGTTCTTCGCGCCATGTTGCATGGACATGTCAAGTCCAAGTTTTTGTTTTGTTATTTTGTGTTTACTTAATTAGTAATATGAGCAAATGGGAGCAACTGACGCCAGCCACTGACACCAATCCTTACCATTATGCCGGCCTATTAAGATGTTTTTTCACACTTAGCTTGAAGGATTATAGGAATAACGATTTTTTTTTTAGTTGTCTTTAAAGGACATTGTACAGAATACATCAGTCCTAAACACGTAATTTATTTGCATAATATATGTTCATAACAGAGTTTATAACCGAGTTGGGGATCATCAAATTCCAGATGCTGCAGAATTTGATGCTTTACTTGGAGTCACTCGCGGCATTATAGCCCAAACACGTCGGGTAAAATATGGGAGTTGACAGCGCGGGAAACCGCAAAAAATAAACTGCAACTTGTGCCCCATATTTAAAGTCCAATTTATCGTTTTCCATAATTATTCACATTGTAGCACATTATTAAACAAAACAACACCACTTTTGACCAATAATATCCACAATAGGAATAACGAAATAAAACAACAACAAAAAATAAGTGCTGGTGGCATTCTTAATTTTTTTATCAGGCCGTGATTAATACATAAACCACATATTTTATTTTCCAAATAACTTAATTACTCAGTAATATATAGTAGATATAACATCAATAAAAGTATCGAAGTACTGCGAGTATTTACAATTTATTTTAATATATTAATTACGAACCAGATATATAATGCGAAAGTTGTGGGTGAAAGAGGCCCTGGCAGACCGAGACTCACATATCACGATCAAATAAATAAAACACTGACTGAAGGTGCATTAAAAAGCCTTCGTAACAGAAGGGCATGTATGAAGAGGTTGATGAACGTCGATGAAGCGAAAGAGGTATGTCGTGATCGTCTCAAGTGGCGCTCAATTGTCTCTGCCTACCCCGCAAGAGATCTGGCGTGAAGATGTGTATGTGTATGTGTATTCGAAATAAATTAATATTGTACATTAAATATAAATTGAAAGCTACCTAAATAATGAAATTAAAAATAAACTAAACTATAAATAAAAAAAGTCCTCTAGAGACGTCCCATCCGAGATAGTCCCAAGGAGACTGGCAACATTTCCCCTCTGTACAGCGAGGCTAATACATTTACAATTTGTTTATCATTGTATAGCCCAAAATGGATGATGTACTTTACAAGTTGGTACCATAGTTCCCTATCGCTCGCAGTAGGTACTATTAAATGGTAGTTAATTCCACAAATGTGGCTTAATGGGGTGAAATGGTTATCGGGGCATTGTTGCCGGCATAGTGGAGATAAACGAGATCTTATACCGCATTGTTCCAAGAATTAACAATACTGAAGCGCGCCAACAATCGCCCAATGTGCAACGTTGCTATAGGGTGACCAGCGTAATTCAGTCTTTAGGATATTTTATAAAGATTAATTCTTTAGGCCATTATTCTACTCATGTTGTGTAATTGCAATGGTGGCACCTCTGTAAGAATGTTTTCCTTAAAATCCAAAATAGGTACCAATGTGAAATAGTTTTCATAGTCATATTAATTTTTTTTTTGGTTCTCTTCTCCCGATGGATGAGATGATAGGGAAGGCAAACGGTCTAGCCCATACAGCCAAGTTTGACGTAATATATCTTTCTTATTCATGAGTTAATGAGGTCATCATCAAATTCCAGATGCTGCAGAATTTGATGCTTTTCTTGGAGTCACTCGCGGCACCATAGCTCAAACGCGTCGGGTAAAATATGGGAGTTGACAGCGCGGGAAAACCGCAAAAAATAAACTGCAACTTGTGCCCCATATTTAAAGTCCAATTTATCGTTTTCCATAATTATTCACATTGTAGCACATTATTAAACCAAGCAACACCACTTTTGACCAATAATATCCACAGTAAATTAATTTACAAAACAAAAACTTGCACTTGACATGTCCACGCAAAATGGCGCGAAGGACTCCTTTCATAGTCATAGATCTATTTCAGTATTTTTTTTTTTTTGAGTCGACTCCTGACGATCAATGCAACTTGGCTGAAACGTCGGGAGAAATATGTCTCTAAGGTAAATCGCGTCGAATAAAGACCCGTATGGTTCAATTATATAGTTTTTTTCTAACAGACAGTGTTGTTTTATGGCAAATCTGAGTGAGTATTTATGTTATTAAGTTAGGTTGTATTGTAGAAGTAAAAAGCAGGAACTAATGCCAAAATTAGATACCTATACCACACAAGGCAAGGTGGTATAATTGTTGTTTTAAGGATTTCGAAAGTACTATTCATTTTACCTAATTTCAGCCTGCTTCTTTCCTCCACCGAATCCATGATAAAGTGAACTTTTTAATAGCCCTGGAGCAATTTGAAGGTAGTGCCTACAAAAATGTATATACTGGATGTGGTTATAATACTAGATTCTCACAAAAGACAAGATACAATGAATACCGGTATAACAACTATTATGGTAAAAGAACTAGAAAGTTTTTAACTCCCATTATATTTAATAATATTATGCCCATTGATGACTGTGTAAAAATGACAAAAAAAGAATTTAAAGGAAAATTAAAGTTGCTTTTGCTAGGTAAATTCAACAGTAATGTGATTTAATCTTAAATTACTTTGTGTTTTAAAAAATTAATGTGAAAAAAAAATACTGTAAAAAAGAGTGTACTATTCGCCAACAAACTGTTATGCAGTTTGGCGTATAATTTAAAAAATGTAAATAGTTTAAGTTTTTTACTGAATAAACGAATTAAAAAAAAAAAATGTAGGATATATTTAGTGTTACCCAAAGCAAGACCAAGACCAAAATTGGCCAGTCTTGGTCTTGGCCTTGCACTCCTAATGTTGGTCTTGCTTAAGAGTCTTATAAGACTTATATATTTTTTCCAATTGTACTAGGATTTTTTTAGAGTCCGCAAACTACTATCTCGACAACTGGTCTGATTTACTTGAATAAATAGTTATATATTTAGTTATTACCTGTGCCTGCGTGGTCTAGTGTTCATATCTGACCGTCTTAACTATGGATATTAAAAATGAATTAGTTAAGATTACTTAGTTTATTAGTTTGGGACAAATATTCGAAAAGTTACAATAATCGAGAAATTGCAAAACGGCTATGGACTGAAGTTGCGTCTGAAATGAATACTCGTATAGTAATTGAAGACATAAAAAAATGGAGCAAAAGACCAGATATCCGAAGAGCTCAGTCCAGAAATCGTCCGACCAATCGGGTTTGGTGTACGCGAGGCGTGGTATGAAGAAATGTGTTAACATTACGAAAAAACGAACATTGATTTTTAATGTATAAACATATAAATAAATAAATGTAAATGTCCTGACATTTGGTATTTATGGTCACCTAAGCCACGATTTCGAATGAATTTAATCGAACAATAATTCGATCGTGTTAGTAACGGTTGCGCTTACCCTATTTTGTTGTATTGTTTAAATTAATAGATATTATTATTATTATTAACCACTCTCTGATGTCTAAGTTCCCCATTGCGTCCTTAGATGAACGCACGCGCTCGTCGCTGCATTCACAGCTAAAAAAAAGTATCATCACGACCGTTTCCCTTTCATGGTGGTCAGAAACCACGCATATAAATAAGCGGATTCACATTTAGCCAACTTTACCTATAGGCCAATCATGACAAGTGGCAAGCTCGTTGATGTCTCAAAGCGAACCAAACTCGAGAAATATCACAAATTAATTAAATATTTATTAAATAAATTTAATAAATATCCAAGGACTTAACCGCTAGACCACGAAGGCAGTTCTCGTCCTCGTCTCATCCGGCAGTCCTGTTTTTAAAACTGAATAGTCCGCTTCGGGTAACGCGCCATGAAGCATATATTTCATATGAAAAAATATTAATTCGTAATTTGCTTAAGGATGTGAAGACCATCCCAGCCGAGGCTTACAAACTAATGTATGAAAAATTGGATTAAGCGTTGGCATACTTGTATTGCCTATTGTGAAGAAGATAATAATGAATAATGATGACCAGGTCATATTTTAAAAAAATACTGGCTCGGCCCCTTCTTGACCCTCCTTAAGACCCAAAAATGTGAACTCGCTCATTTAAAGCGTGGTTTGTGTTTTCTAACCACGCCCATAAGATTACTAATAATGATGATCATAATAAATTATTTATGAAGCTTCGATTCGATCTGCTGTCTCTATGATGATAGCTCATTAATAAAAAATTACATAGAGCCTAGCATATTGGTTAGAAAATACAGGGTGCGGCGGTTACTGTTTTGAAATATCAAATTATTTCTTTTTATTTATATTTAAGCAGGTACATGTAATTTTTAAATTCCGTTTATTAACTTATTTCTTTGTTGAGTATACAATTATTCATTTTGGTCATTGAGCCACAAAGAACAATTTGCGCCTATAATATTTTATATAGGACTATTTGTCAGTTCACAGACGAAATATTGTATATGAAAATAATAACTATCTCTTGGGTACCATCATAAGAAACCCGGGGCTGCTGCAGAGTCAGCCGCGCGCCTTAAACGCAACAAATACGCTGAGATCGTCATTATTCACTACTTCATTCCATATGCAGTCAAAATGGGTCCGTGGTCTGAGGAGGCTCTGGCGTTCAGGCTGGCGTGAGCTCCGCTTGGCGACGGGTGACCCTTTTAGTAGAGAATATTTTGCCCGAAGAGTCAGCCTCGCCGGTCAACGGGGAACGCAGCGAGTGTCCTCGTCACACTACGCCCATCAGACTGTTATAATATTAGTTTTAATTTTTTTAGTTTAATTTGTAGTGTAGTTTATTTTTGTATTTTTTATCTAATTTTTTTTATCATTTAATATTGTAATTATTTTATACTGTTTAAATATTACTTCGAACTATCTCTTTGGTGACAAGTTATTATATTAATAACATTGTAACCACATTGTGTTCGTGAATCAGCTACAAGAATGTGCTTTCAAATAGCTACTTCAGTCCATTATCTAAATCACACGATTGAAATGTTGCACCCTAGTGTGATAAACCGATATTAATTAATAGTAAGGCGCCAAACAATAGCAACACATTTTGCGTACAGACAAACTGCGTGAACCTTATTGTCCTTAAATTTGTGACCCGTATTCTCAGTAGCGGCTAAACTCGGCGACAACTTCGCGAGATCTCTTTAATTTCTGTTAGAAAGAAAATAAAAAAATTACGACTAGATACATTAAATATACAGGGAAGGTTTTGAGAAGGGACAGTACCTTAATCAAAAAATATATATATTTTAAATTATATATCATGTAAGTATTTATGTAATAGTATTTTATTATTCTTAAGCAATTGTATTTAACTTAATGCACCCGCAATCTTCTGCCACACACCCAAAGGTTAGCCGTTATAAATGCCAGAAGGCATTAAGTTCGGCCTTGTTTTTTAAAGTTTTTTTGTGCAATTTTTAAAAAGAGTTTATAAATAAATAAAACGCTTTTGAGATATACTGAACGGCTTTGACAGATTTGGCACAAAAACTTTTTTGATGTAAATCGATACTGTATCTTAAATTAAATGGAAGGCCAATCTCCAACAGTGGTGGTCTAGGTCTGTGTTCTAGGGTTTGTGATGATCATACTATGTATCGTGTACCCTAGCAAATAAACAATTTAATTTTAATTGAATTATAAAAGTTGTCATTATTAAATTACAATTAGGAAATTTAAACTAAATATGGGACGCAAATTTGGGACGTAAAGGCACTGTAGGACGGGTGCAATAGACGGTCATGTCTCTAGATAAGAATGTGATGTATTACTTAGGGCACAGTGAGGTACAATAAGGTACACAATACAATTAGTGCGTATTCTCCATCACGAAGAACTTGCGCTGTTTGTACGCGTGCCAAAGACTGGAATGGTGTGATTCTTTCAATATTTGTCGTACATTACGGCTAATATTTCTCTTTTTTCTTTATGACAGGTCGTTGCGATCATCGCATAACTCTATCCTTTGCTATTCCCTCTCATCACACAAGTTTTATGTACGACTCATTTCCAGTTGTTGCCGCAAATCTACCTACTCTTAGAATGACAGGCGCCAAATAGAACATTGTTTAAAAAAATAGTTTTCACACACTTCTTGAATAGATCCCAACAACTGTATGTATTTATGTACGAGTATACACACATCAACACTGTCTAGGAATATTTTGGATATACTCAATTTACTCAAAATTTATAAAAAGAACATACAACATGTATGTAATTTTATAAATCCCATTTATCAGATTACAATCCAGAATTTAAAAAAACTTTTAAATAAAGGAAAAACGTGAAATAATGATAAAGCTAATAATACATTAACAAAAACTAACAATTAACACTCTCAAGAAAAAATGAAAAATAAGGATTTTTTTTTTGTTTTTAACAGTTATGTGAAAAATCAGTAGTCAGTAAAACCACGTTAATAACGGTCCTGCAACGGATTTTTATGCTTTGGAGTAAGTTATCCAAGTCTTGCTGCGGTATATTTTCTCAGGTCCGGCTAAGATGCAAAAAAAGTTGCTTCTCCGTCGCAACTTTTGCAGGGAAATTCCTCAAAGCCCTTCTTTGGAGCATGTCCCACGCGTGTTCTATGGGGTTTAGGTCAGGCGATTGAACGGGCCAGCCTAAGACCGATATGTCGTGCTCCTGCAACCAGGTACTATTTAAAGTATTACAAGCAAGCAATATACGTGAAATAACCTAAACTATCACAAATTGGGGCTGCCACTCACAGTTACAGCACAAAGATACCACGTTTGATTGCGCTAACCATCTCGTCCATTTCTGGCCATTATTTATTTATTTATTTATTTATTCGGAAAATCAACAGCTTTAAATACATATATTTTTTAAAGTAGTGATAATGAGTACAGCCAATTAAAGATTTCCACAAAAGATGAATGAATGTAACAAAAAAAAAACAGAAAAATGACCTTTATCAACAAATACATAACCAGATAATAAACTCAAAGCAAAGCAAAAAGAAAGTAACTGAATAGACATACTTAAATTTAGTATAAATATAAATTATATCACTATTTATTTATTTTATGATGAACTATTGTAAACGCAGCGATAAGGCGACCGAATGTTTAAACGATCTCTTTGAACCAACAAAGAGATCAATATCAGAAAAGATTTTGTTATATGTGTGTGCAATTCGGGTTAGAGGTGAGTTTTTCCCATAATTAGTGCGATGCCATGGTACGAGCAAAAGATCTGTAGAGCGGGTACGACGTTTCGATGCTCTGTACCCAATACCACTAACTAACTCCTCGCAGTCCAGCCGACCTCCAACCACATCGTGCAGAAACATCATATCAAGCAGAGCTCTTCGGTCCTTCAGTGTATTAATATTATAATGATGACAATTTTGCTTGTAATCTTGATAGTGTGTTTTGGTTTTGTAGTTTAAATACTTAATGAATCTACTTTGAATCCATTCCAAACGCTGGTCATACAAAATATATTGTGGCGACCATACGCAGCTGGCGTATTCCAGACCACTTCGAACATACGCGAAATAAATTGATTTCATACATTTTATATTTTTGAACTTTTGGCATGTCCTCATTAAAAATCCGAGATTTATATAGGCTTTAGCGGTAATTGCATCAACGTGGTTGTTCATGGTAAGTTTGGAATCCAGCTGAATACCTAAGTCACGTACATTAAATGTTTCATCCAAGAATGTGCCACCAATCTCATACCTGAACTTCACAGGGCTATTTTTATGGCTAACTGCAGCGAGATCCTGTTTCTATAAGCGACACTGTTGAATGTCAACCGCTATTTAGGTTTATATTCGTACTTTATTTATGTTCATTACTGCAAGAATTATTATTATATATATCTTTTTTTTCTTCTAATGTAACATGTCATGTATCATCACGACCGTTTCCCTTTTTATAAATAAGCCGTTCACATTTAGCCAACTTTACTATAGGCCAATCATGACAAGTGGCAAGCTCGTCGATGTCTCCAGCATACCAAACTCGAGAAATATCACAAATTAATTAAATGTGTATATTTACATTAATAAATATTTTTGTGTCCCGACCAGTAATCGAACCCGGTACTTTCGAGTCTAAATCCACGGACTTAACCACTAGACCACGGATGCAGTTACATGTTACATGTAACATTTAGTTACTATCATGTTTAATACTTTACTTTTGTATGTACTAATAAAGGTATTAGTTTGTTAAAGCGCTTTTTCAACATTTGGGTACCTTGGAAGTAATTGTTGTGTTGATGCTTGTGTGTGTCTCGGAAGTCGTTGTTAGTGTTTAGGTTCTCATGGTGTGGCGTGTTCGGTGGTCGCCCCTTCCTTAGAAGGTCATTGCAGTGGTGGCACGTGTGACGGGTCCCAGTCCGCACCATAAGGGCCTGGTTAAGCGGGAGGATGTCTGGCACATGCTTTACGTCTGTGATCGGGTGCTGCTGTCGGGGCCTGGGACCTCTGCCGAACACGAGGTTTTGCGTTTTGTCGGTTTCGGGTTGCTCACGAGCGAGTAATCTAACTAAATTCTGACTTACCTGGTAGGGTATATATGTATATATATATATATATATATTTGTTGTGTAATTCTGCATTTGTTTGAAATTATATATCTGATATAGCTGAGTTTTCCTTGCAGATACCTTTTTCAGCCAGATTAAAAATTAACAGGTCACTGGAATCTGATAAGCTGCTTGTCTTATGCTATCAGTTTACTCTTTGGAGCGCTTTGCTGTTTAAGTCTTTCACTAACAGGAGTAGAATCATTTAAAATAATTTAAATAATGACGTGTCACAAATGCCTGTAATAGGCTTGACTCGATCTATTTTAGAACCAACCGGTCTGAGTCGAGACGATGGCAAGCGTCCAGACGGAATGACATTAGTTCCTTGGAGATTGGGTCAATCCCTGGTGTGGTATTTTATCTGTTGGGATTCCCTAGCATCTTCCCACCTTCAAGGAACTTCTGTTAGAGCTGGTGTTGCAGCGGAACAAGCGCAGGTCAGTAAACGTCGATAATATGAAACGATTTGCAATAGTTACTTTTTTTCGACGTTTGCTGTAGAAACAATGGTCCCGTGAGGATCGGAACTGAAAGCATTCTATAAAGAAATTGTTCCAAGGCTCATTGACGTCTCTGGTGACAATAGGGCTGGCAGTTTTATCTCACAAAAATTAAGTATCATAATTCAAAGGGGAAATGCTGCTAGTGTATTGGGCACCATGCCACAAGACAGCGATTTGGCGGAGCTATTTTTTTGTAAGTATTTAATTATCTATATATTTTTTTTTAGGTTTTTGGATTTTGTTGTAATATAGTTTATTTAATTTAAGGTTTTGTATGAATTTTTTTTTTCTTTGTATAATAGTTTGATGTAGGTAAACTCGGCTAACCAAGCTCATTTCGCACTGACTCAAGATCAAGATTAAGAGTATAATAATAAGAGCAACACTAACTTTATTAATGGTTAACATTCTCGTTAGAATGTTGGGCATATCGTGGCCGGAGTTCCGAACCAACAAATCAATCCCGGAGGAACTAGAGATAGGACAACGCCTTTCCTCCATCGTGCAATCACGCATTCTCACTTTCTTTGGACACGTATCACGGCGTGGAGATACATCCATTGAGCGCCTTGTAGTTCAGGGAAAAGTCGATGGCAAGAGAATGCGTGGTAGGTCTCCGATGAGATGGACTGACCAGGTTAAAGCAGCAATGGATCACCCCCTACATGAGTACTCCAGGAAGGCTGCAGTTCGAGACGAGTGGCGACGACTTGTTAAGCGTGCCACTAACACTCAAGTGACGACCACGACCACTCTGCCAAGAGTGTAGCGACTAAGAAGAAGAACATTCTCGTTGGTAAAACGATTCCTTTATAACCTTTGCGCTAAAAGTAACAGAATTTGGCAACAAGTCTTATCATTAGATTTGTACTAACAAGCTGTTTTAATTGATTCTAAAAAAAATACATTGCTATAAATCTCTGTAGAAATCATGCGCGGGTTTCTACATTGTGTTCCTTGTGTTTTATTTTTTTTAACAAAATTTCTGTCAATTGACAGCTATTTAGTAGGCGATGGACGTAAGTATTAAATGATATTTTACTTTATTACCTTAAACAAACATTATATATAAATTCGGTTAAGTAAATTAAGATTAATAGAAGTAAAGTATTATCACGACCGTTTATCTTCCGGGGTGGTCAGTAACCACGCTTATAAAGAAGCGGATTCACATAGCTAACTTTACTATAGTAATCAGGCCAATCATGACAAGTGGCAAGCTAGTCGATATCTCTAGCGTACCAAACACGAGAATACCACAAATATTATTGTGACCCGGCCAGGAAGCGACCCCGGTACCTCCGAGTCTAAATCCGCGGACTTAACCGCAGAGGCAGTCATATATGTCAGTAATAAGGTAAATATTTTACACAACATGTGAAGAGGTTGTACAGATGTAGTGCATAATGGTTTTTCATCGTATTTTATAGGAAAACTTCGTATTTATCGTGCCCTCTCAATTAGCTTTAGTACCATTTAAAAATCAATAATTAAGTTCCTCCTCGCCAAGCCGCAGACGGCTGGCCAGAGCCAGCGTGGCGAGTGTAGGCCATTACAGTCCCTAGAACACAGCGTCCTAGACCTCCACTGCTGAATATATCAGGAGAATTTGGCCTACACTCGCCACGCTAGCCAGACAGCTTGGTATATACATACATATATTCCATGTAAACAAAAGAGGTGCATATATTAATAGTTGATCGCTGACTTGCCCCACGAGTTTGTCGATGAGCGACAAGAGCTATCAAACAGGATTCGTATTAACATTATGCGAGCACTAATAGTAATTTGAGCTATCGGTGGCAATTTGTCAATAGCCATACACTACCTATATGTACTGTATATATATTTATTATCTATCTAGCTGTAAGTTGTCCTTAAACATTAAATAAAATAAAATAAAAATTCGCTCAGCGATACTTGCTCAGCTATGCTCGCCTAGCAGTTAGAAGAGGTGCCGCGGTGTGTATGGATGCAGTCCGAAACGTGGACTTCTGTCAGTGAACTAAAGTTACCGACATATGGACTTCAAAAATAGTAAGCTGAAGTGGCAATGGGCCAGACACGTCTGTCGCAGAACCGAGTAGACGGGTTTTGGAGTGGAGACCACGTACGGGAAGACGCAGAGTAGGAGATCTTGTGAAATGGCAAGGAGGCCTATATCCAGCAGTGGACAGACACAGACTGACGTAGTACTTATATTTCATTGCTATGCACTATACCGACTTAACGACATTAATGGGCATGGTGAATATATTTATTTATTCGAAGTTAATTAGTACATTAAATATAAATTAAAAGCTACCTAAATAATAAAATTAAAAATAAACTAAACTATAAATAATAAATGTCTTCTAGAGACGTCCCATCCGAGATAGTCCCAAGGAGACTGGCAACATTTCCCCACTGTATAGCGAGGCTAATACGTTGGCAGAAATAATTGCCAGCCTTTTCTGTCAGCCGCTTTGACAACTCCTTGGCCAAGCGCCTCGCTGACGGTCCCCATGAGCCCATCGTCTCGACCCCATACGGCGCAAATTCGTAACCGATACCAGGGTTGGCGTATTTGCGCAATTTGAGACGCAGAAAACGCCGCAATTCCCGCTCCTGACGAGGTCGCCTGGATGTGAGATGAATCTAATGTGTCTACACACGTCACATCCCACACCAGAGACCTGCCAAGTTTTCACGACCCAACAGTCAATCCGTCGGGTATCTTGCCATCGCTCCGCACAATCCCAGATGGTTCTGGGTACCCCAGCAGTGACAAGAGCCCTTCGGATGATGTCGTTGAGAGCCCGTGATGAGGAATGCGGCCAGCACTTCTAGCAGAAGAAAGCCCGTGTTAAAATTGACTCCTTTTTATTTTAAGTCAATGTTCGTTTCTCTCAAATGCTGCACACCGATAGCAAATACCAAGTTCTTCGTGAAGAAATGATTAAGGCCAACACCAAGAATCTGGTCTACCACTGCAAGGCTGACCAGGTGGATTGTAATGCTGCCCTAGCCAAGATGAGGTATAAGGCCAGCAAACACTTCTTTACGCTGGCCAAAGCGGTGGTGGACTACGTGAAGAATAAGCGGCAAGCTCGACCTGCTGGATATGTTGGTAAGTCTTTGATTATATATTTAGACTTAGATCACTCAGTCATTCCGAATGGTCGTCATAGTTAGGCGCATACTTTAATAACCTCATTACAGCCTCTGCAACACAGAGTCCTAGACCTCTACTGTTGGAGATGGACCCAGAACATACTCGGATATCTGGAGAATTTGGCCTACACTCCCCACGCTGGCCAGACGGGTTGGCGAGGATCTGATGACATTTTTTTTTTAAACTATTTTTTATTTTTTTTTTATATTTGTTTCCAGACAGGTCACACAGCGCCATCTAGTTTCCGTGGTAAGCTACAAGGCTTGTGTTACGGAAACTAGATGGTTGATAAACTACATATTATACTTTTTTTTTTGTAAATATATACATATTATACATATGACCAGACCGTTTATTATGCTACAAGTTGATATTAGTGGAACCGGGACCAACGCGAAGGTTTAACGTGTTTCCGATGCACGGGAACGGTGCTGTTGCAAAATTGTACTCTTAATGTAAAATTTAGCGTACATCGCTATCCCGTGCTCGTTTTATATTGTGCTATTTTGTCGAACACGACCGTAACCGGCAATGCACTGTCATAGACTAATTAATTGTGTACCGATTAGTCTAGCTTTAATTTTTATACCGTTTGGAATCTTGTCTCATCTTGTTATTAAATATATTTAATTGTTAATACCATACAAGTATAAACATTCCAAGTGATCGTTATTTTTGTGTAACTATAACAACTGTCTCCGTAGGCTAGCGGTAAAGTTCGTGGATTAAGACTCGGAGGTACCGGGTTCGATTCCTGGTCGGGACACAAAAATATTTATTACCCAATGTAAATAAATACATTTAATTAATATTTAATTTATTTGTGATATTTCTCGAGTTTGGTACGCTGGAAACATCGACGAGCTTACCACTTGTCATGAGTAAAGTTGGCTAAATGTGAATTCGCTTATTTATAAGCGTGGTTTTCGACCACCTCGAAAGGGAAATGGTCGTGATGATACTTTACTATAACAAATATTCGAGCAACGACACCTAGTTATTTGTGCATGTAGAAAAACCGTCACCATTCTCACCAAAGACGAGGCAGGAAGCCAGACGGTATGAGAATAAAGCTAGACCAATAAGTATTATTATTTCTTAGGAACGGCTACATTTTGTATGGGCAACATGTGTGTACCGGACACGGAGCCGCCAGCCATTCCTGGAGGGTGCTACAACCTCGTGTCCTGCGGCGGGAACCAAACTTGGCACCTCGACCCAGTCATAATCAAGAAGAAGTCCAGATTCTAAAGTTTAAGGGATAATAAAGATATATCTAAATTTGTGTAGTTCTTAATCCTGCGGCGAAAGTATTTTCATTGAAGCTCAAACGTAAATATTGTCAGATATGCCGAGCCATATTTTTTAAAATATATTTTTTTTTTTTTTTTTTTTTTTTTTTTTTTTTTTTTTTTTTAATCATCACGACCGTTTCCCTTTCGGGTTGGTCAGAAACCACGCTTATAAATAAGCGGATTCACATTTACAATATATACTAATTTGCTATTACTTTGCGATTACTAAATATAATAATTAGGCACGGTGGTGGCTCGGTTGTAAGAACGCGTTCCTTAAATCCTACAAAGGTCGGTTCAAACCCACCCGGCATGTACCAATGAGAAATACACTTTTCTTACGTACATACATTCGTCATAGATTTACAACACCACCGTTCCCGTGCCTCGGAGAGCACGTTAAGCCGTCGGTCCCGGTTCCACTAATACCAACTTGTGGAATCGTTAATTAATTTGTCATTAAAAAATTACTTTATTACATATTATGCCAAACTCTGGAATATATGTATATGTTCTGGAAGGCCCATCTCCAGCAGTGGAGGTCTAGGACGCTGTGTTCTAGGGGCTGTAATGAAAAATGATACTAGTTTGACATTGACAGATCCTGTGAGATTGATTATTTATTTGTTTATTCTTGGGAAAATTTACAGCCTTTACAAAATTATCAATACAAAAAAATATATATCATCTTAAAGCCTTACAAATTTTCACTGTTAGCTATAATGAGTAAAAGAAAAACTAAATTTGTACAATAACAATGAGATATGAAATTATGTTTGCTTTTGTGTACTGATCCCGTTTTACAACTAAAAAAAAATTATTAATATCAATATATTAATACTAACTAATAAATACAACAAATAATTGATTATAGGTAGGTAGTAATAAATAAAACAGGTTTATGAATATAATAAGTAGTATTTAACAAAATATTTTACAACTTAAATCAAAGCGCAAAACGGGCATAAAGTGACAACCGTCGTAGTGACGTAACCAAACCTCAACGAGTAGCGTTGTAGTCTCAAATCAATTGAATGACGATTATCGATGATTTGGCAAAAAATATTCTAACAGTAGGAAGTACCGAAAGTACCCAAGCCTCTTTAAAACGAACGGAGAAATGGGTTACCGAGGTCAAAGATACAAAGACAAACTATGTACCCCATCTCAACGCTTGGAGATATACTCGAAAAATTGTTACTGTATGGCAATTAAAATATCATTTGCCATCTGATTTAAAAGCATTAAATGTAAGGGATTTATTTAAGCTATTGGTACTAAAGGTATACTATTCAAATAAGGAATTTCTTAGTGATGTACTTGAGTAGGATAATTAAATTATTATCATAACCTATCCTTTGACTAAATATAAATAATTGACATGTATTAATTTTTTCCATTTTTTTAAATGTATTTATTTAGGTGTGTTGAAACTATTGACTATTTATATAACTGTAAATATTTTCATGCTGCAAGATACGCCGGAAAACTGTACTACTACTAGCCACAATGTGTACTGTATTCTAGAAAATAAATGTTTTGTTTTTGATTTTGATGAAGAAGATAAGACTCACATTGAATTTTTTAATGAAAATGGTTGCTAACCAACTTTAAATCATTATAAATTCTAAATGGTCGCTCTAGATGAAAAATGATAAGAGAAACCTGAACATGATTTTCAAATACCTATTCGATGATATCCCTCTCAATATAGTTCGTCTATTTTTTTTTTTTTTTCCACAATATCATGTTTGGTTGTCACCCTAGTGAAATTTGATTAAAGCCATATATTCAGTGACACTCGCGTGATGAAGACGAATCGATATAAATAAGAGTCATCAAAATCGGCCAACGCGTTTGGTGCGCCACAAAGGATACATACATAGGCTGATTTTTCAAAATTCAAATTCAAAATTCTTTATTGTAAAGATTGCTTATTCTAATTACAGTTGTATGTACATGTTATGATGATGCAATCTGACCATATTATGGGCATACAATATGCTTATGTCAATAGATATTTATTTACAACATTTATTTGTATATAATTTATATTTAATATTGTTCTTGTCAATTTATTAGAATACAATGTTAATGTCAAAATTTGCATGCTAAAAATTCTTTTATTGAGTAAAAACAGTTGTCAATAAGAATTTTCTTTAACTCAATAGTAATACGTTTTATAGGTAACTCTCGTATCTCTCTAGGAATTTTATTATATACTCAAATGCACATTATGTGGCAGTTTCTGTTGTAATATTCACTTACACATCTTGGGTAGATTAGTCGGGTATAATCTAGAGATTATACCACAAATAATTGTACAAATTTGTTACAAGTATTATATTTTTTTAAGAGATTAGAATGTTTTTTGACAAATATTCCTATTTCAAGGATAGACATGGAAAGCCAATGTTAATAATTTAAGCTTTTTAAATAAGCGTCTACAGGAGTCAAATGGTCCAACTCCACAGATAGCCCAAACACACTTCTTTTGAGTGATAAATACCTTATTGACATCGATTGAGTTACCCCATAAAATTATATATAAATATTTCCAGACAGGTCACACAGCGCCATCTAGTTTCCGTGGTAAGCTACGAGGCTTGTGTTACGGAAACTAGATGGTTGATAAACTACATATTATACTTTTGTTTTGTAAATATATACATATTATACATATAAACGCCCAGACCGAGACAAATTATACAATGTACAACTTGCCCCCGGTGGGAATCGAACCCACGACCTCCCGAGTTCACGGCAACGTTTGTTACCACTAGACCACGGAGGCGGTCAAATATAAATATCCAACTACACAGATAGCTCGAACACACTTCTTTTGAGTGATAAAAACCTTTTTGACTTAGGTTGAGTTACCCCATAAAATTAGTCCATACCTCAAGACCGTACCAAATTCAAATTCAAAATCGTTTATTTGCTTTAAATGTGGTACATACAGTAATATGGTTAGTAAATTGGCTCTGCACATTTAGCCATTGTTGTGGCATGCAAAAATTGTTTAGTTTAAATATATTCTTATCATTAAGTCATCATTACATAATTTAGGTCAATACATACAATAATTTTATGTTAATAATAACAAACAAAAAATAAAATAAAATATGTCATACAAATTCTTTTAGTTATTATTCCTTACGAAGAACTCGCCAATATTATAGAAACAGCCCTTTGCCAACCATTTATACAGTTCCTTTTTAAACATTTTTACTGGTACTTGTTTTATTTCTGTTGGGATATTGTTAAATATTTAAATCGACATATAGTAACAGTAACCAACCAACATAGCCATGATATGCCGAAAGAGCTGTATTCTCGTTACTTACTCTTTTTAATTTCTTTAACGCAAATATGAATCTATTATATAAGATTTCCAATTGCAGTATTGATCTAGTTTTATTCCCAGAATATTGCGTCGCGCAGTCGGTTAAAGAACAATATTTCCTATCGATTGCCCAGTCCTAATACTTAAAGTCAATTTAATTACGTAATTAACCACCTGTGCTATTGTATTGTGGACAATGATATAAAAAAACCCTTATAAGCAATCCTTTATAAAAGACTTCATTTTACTACAGATTTTGGTGTGTCAAATGGTTTGATATTAGAGACAGAATTAAGATTAAAAAATGAATTTACAAAATTTAATATTTCTATTTTTTTACCTTTATAAGAATACGTCTTGTGAAATTAGAAGCAGTGCGTTAATAAATAAGTAAGTGAACATGCCGTTCCGTAGAGCAAAAACTCATCATCATCATCAGTCTGTATCTCCACTGCTGGATGGACTCCCCTAAGGCTCGCCACTTAACGCGATATTTTGCTACCCTCATCCGACCCCCACCAGCGACCTTCTTTAGGTCATCTGTCCATCTGGCGGGGGGTCGTCCCACTTTGCGTCTTCCCGTACGTGGTCTCCACTCTAGAACCTGTTTGCCCCATCGATTGTCGGTTCTGCGGCAGATGTATCCGGCCCATTGCCACTTCAGCTTGCTAATTTTAAAAGTATCAGTAACTTTCGTTCTCTGACGAATATCAACGTTTCGAATTCTATCCATTAGAGTTATGCGTTATCCGTTAGAGCAAAAACTCACTAAGTGACAAATGGCCGAAACCGACTTTTCAATATCACTGGAATATCCATTGTCTCGCTTAATTTTTCTTTCTACATTTTTGTAGTTTTTGCAGCAGATGTAGCAATAATTAATCAACTTCTTATGACTGATTTTACAGTGGAATAAAAAATAACTTTAAAGAAAAGCTAAAAAGATAAAAACACGCCCAAGGATTTTGTCGTTAAAGAGTTCTAGAACCGCTGATTGAAATAATTTTATGATTAATACACACATAAATAAAACAAATAATAATTTCTAATGCAGAGGACTTCGGGACCCATTGTCGAGAAGATTTGAGCCGGTTTTAATGCACTGTTAAAAACACTATGTTTCACATTAGAATGTATTATTTGTTTATGTGTGTATCAATCATAAAAATACTTGAATGGTAGTTCAGTGATTCTCAAACTTTTTGGCGAACTTGTTCGTGTATTTTACTTTTTATTTCTCTCTCGGTTTGGTTTATGTAAACTATTATTTATTTATGTTATTACGTGTCATATTTAGATTTTGAGGGCCTATATTAAATATTAAATTTCAAGGATAATTTATACCGTTTTTTTAAGTTGGAAATTAGCAAAATCATCAATCAAATCAGATACGACTCCAGGCTAAAGAGCATGCCTGACTCACCTCGATTTTTTAGTCTAAATTTTTGTAATAATTGTTACAGTAATATAGGAGTGAAGGCGAATTAAATTGACTGATAATGGCTGTGGGGTCAGATGTCGTTCTCAGACGATAACGTCATATTGCTTATAATATATAATACAACTTATATGGCCGTGAAAACAGACATACATGCAGTTTATTTCACATTTGTATATAGATTACCTGCGTGGTCTAGTGGTTAAGTCCGTGGATTTAGACCCAGAGGTACCTAGTTTATCGAAGAGGATGCCCGTAATGTTGGGTTAAATGTGACAAGGAATTACAGTTTGGTGATACTTTACTATTATTTTAGGCTAAGAACAGTGAAGCCGGTAGGTGGTCATGCTGATAAATACCTAGCTTTGACCGAATTGCCTCAGTTGAAGCCGAGTCGACGGCATATGCAGGACTGCCGTTACCTTCCCGCCAATAGACCGGCAGTCGATGGACCCAATATCCATATAGAAGGCGATTATTATGATGACCAGCTCGAGAAGAAGATGTATACAGTCAAAATGCCTGATCATATTGATCGTAAGTAATATTACATCATCGTCACTATCACTACATATTATCCTCCGCCGCGTCTGTCTGTCTGTTCTTGAAAAACTCAAAAACTACTGCACCGATTTTTATGCTGTTTTCACCAATGAATAGAGTGGTTCTCGATGAAGGTTTTAGTATATAATTTGTTAAGTTTTTATATACATTAACGACATTTGTTGGAGGTGTCGAAAAAAAATAAGCCGTCTGGGAGCTTTCAACGAAAACGCTGCCTAAACCCTTTGAGATATAACAAAATAATATATGGTAGAATTGTGTATCTTATCTACATCTACAGAAAAGAACACGATGACATATGTCTATCTCTTAAGGATAACATACTATATCCATTTTAATACTTGAAAAAATGGGCAATTATAAAGCAGTAATTGGAAAGCTATTTACACAAATACGGTATTAATCCTTATCATTTTAAATACGTTAGTTGGCTTGAGCAATTCATGAAGAATATTTTTTCTCTTTACACTGTGCAAATTAAATAAATACCTTAGGAGATATAGCAAAATCAAAATAACGCGCAACGATTAACTTCGTGTCGCCGTTTACACGGCAAAGCCGGGTAAAACAGCTAGTTTAATAGTTTCTGAACACCGCGCAATGGATTACGATCGTGAAGGCTTTACGATCATCATCATAGGCCTAGACCTCCACTGTTGAAGATGTGTCTTCTACAACTTTCTGGAGAATTTAGCGTACAGACGGGTTGAAAAGGGTCTGATGTCAATTTTTAATGACATTAACGATTTCACAAGTTGGTATTAGTAGGACTGGGACCGACGGCTTAACGTGTTTCTCCGAGGAATGGTGCTGTTGTAAATCTATGACAAATAAAGGCAGTTACGCAAAAAGGATTCAATCCACAATTTGTCAGAACATTATTCATGAGTTTTAATCAGGTCCTTAGGATGATATATCTATATAAAGGATCCATATAAAAACATTTTGAATATATTACAAATGTATAAAATGCTGGACTAAGCCATCGATGCAGTATCGATACTAAATTCCAACTTTAATATGGTTTATAACTTACAATTAACTTAATGTGGATTGGTTCCTTTTTGCGTAATGTAGGTAAGAAAAGTGTATTTATTATTGGTACACCGGAGTCGAACCCACCTTTTTAGGATGTTAATCGTTATCGCTTTAATAATGATAATAAGCTTAAATCCCAACTCAAATTAGAAAAAGTAACAACTGTACCCATATTAGTATCCACGACCGGAGTAATACCCAAAACATTACATGACAGCCTCAAAACTATTAACATAACATCATTAGATTAACCAGTTAAATACCGAGATTCTTTATGAATAATAAATAATAATAATAAATATTTCCAGACAGGTCACACAGCGCCATCTAATTTCCATGGTAAGCTACGAGGCTTGTGTTACGGAAACTAGATGGTTGATAAACTACATATTATACTTTTTTTTTTGTAAATATATACACATTATACATATAAACACCCAGACCGAGACAAATTATACAATGTACAACTTGCCCCCGGTGGGAATTGAACCCACGAACTCCCGAGTTCACGGCAACGTTTGTTACCACTAGACCACGGAGGCGGTAATACACATTACATAATAATAAAAACGTTTATTTCAAACAAAAGTTTACGTTACGTTTTACGTTCGAATGATAGTATTGTTGTGTCTACACACAGCCCTTCGCGACCAGTCTGCAGAAGTGGGGAGTCAATCCCCCTCCACAAAATGCGAGTTGCAAAACTACCCACTAAACACACTGGGGCTGTATATATTTTAGTTTCTCTGACAATAATCAATCCAATCTACGCTAGACCTCCCGAGGTTCCACGGCGCATGGCGCGCGATTTGATAGCCTGATCACGTTGACATTCCGCGGCCTTCGCCGCGCCCGCTCGTATTAAATTTAACCTATAATAAAGGTTCCCACGCCCTGCCCGTAGTTACGTGCAGCGTGCTTTTGTTAGGAGGCCAACACCTCGTTACAAATTCCCGTCTTCCCCCGGTAGGGGGGGGTCTGAGATGACTAGTTACGTAATAATCAATCCATACTTCGAGTTTCATTGATTCTAAACACACCCAAAGTATTTTCTTACTTTGAACTATATTTTTTCATCAGGAAAGCATTTTGAAATCACAACTCAGCCACCGTACTTTACGGTGGGTACAATCGAAGGGATCGGCTACCACCCTACCACTAAGAGGATTTCAGAATGCGAGAAGATTTATATAGATCACATGGCAGAAGATTACTCAGACGAATGGACGGATCAATCAGAAGAATCTATGGAAATGGCCAAGATGCCAATACACGGTGAAAGAATTCTCGCAGAAGAATATAATCCTTATAAGATATATGAAGAATTGATTGAGAAATAGATGATTAGCGGCAGTGTGTTTATTTAACCGCAAATGGACTGTAATAATACAAGATGCGTAAAATAGCTTTGTGGCACAATGGAGACCAAACGCGTTGGCCGATTTTATTTATTTATTTTATTTATTTATTTAAGGAGTAGAAAACAATATCAGGCCTAAAAACATATTATTACAGTGATCAATATTTATAAACTACAACCTAATACCTTAAGGATCACCCACTTAGATTTAGTAAGTAAAACTTTAACAAATAAATATCTTAAATTACTATCTCAAACTAAAAATAACATTAATTAATTGTATTATCTGCAACAAATAAAGTGTGTTAGATGTGTTTCTTACTTGGTAAAATATATAAATTGCAAGCTTAAAAATTTTATTGCCAAATATTTCGCCTCTCTTTGGAGCGGCGTCATCAGTGACAGTGACTGAAGGTCTTTGTCATAAATTTAAAAAAAGTAATTTTATTTCTTTTAGCAATGGTAAAGGCAATGCACTATATAGTTTTGTATTTATTTTTTTGAAAAATATCATCATCACCTAGCGCATCATGGAAAACATCATCAGTATGTTATGTCCATTGTTGGTTCGATATTAATAAATTTACAAAACAAGTTAGACAAAACCTAATGCATTACATTCAGACCAGGGCTATAGTATGCACCAAGCTGCCATATAAAAGAGCTTTCCCATGTTTTTAAATCAAGAGACCGAATAGTTTTAGGAAAACTCTTTAATACTCTTACTGTGAAACAATTGTTAAAGGTAGTGTTATGTATACGCGCATGGGTGGGCACAGGTAAAATATTATTAATTTGAGAATCTACTGAATGTCTGTGTCCATTCATGCGAGTACGAAGGGGTGTCGTAGTCTCTCCCACATAAAAAAAAAAAATTAATTGTACATATCTTACAGCAATATAGAAACCCTAGCATGTAATATAGAATATTTATAATATACCTAGATACTTACATACATATATACATAAACCTACATGTATACATTTATATATACACATACACATAATACAATAATACTGAAAAATATAATACTCAAGTAATAACTAAAAAATATATTCACATTTATTTACTTTTTTTAATTTTGATGATTCTCACGTCAATCGATTGGTCTTCATTACGCGAGTGTCACTGAAGATATGACAATAATCAAATTTATTTAAGGCGACAACCAGAGGCCATATTGTGGAAAATAAAAAAAAAATAAGTGGACGAACTACATTGAGTGGGGTATTTTGTGGTACATTTTTTACGCATTCGGGTTTTTTAATTTTTGTATAATAAAATACGCTAACACCAAACAGCCTACCACCTATTTAGCGTGCGACATATGTATCAGGCTCCAAATTTATACCGTGTAACTTATGGTATGGTTCTTACGTTAGACTAATATGCTATTCTATTGATAGGAAACTGCCTTTGTAGTCCAGCGGTTGAGGCCGTGGATTTAGACTCGGAGGTACCGGGTTTGATTCTTAGTCGGGACACAATAATTTATTTGTGTTATTACACCAGTTTGGTATGCTGGAGACATTGACAAGCTTGCCAATTGTCATGATGGGCCTATAGTAAAGTTGGTTAAATGTGAACCCCGGAAGGGAAACAGTCGTGAGGGGCAGCCCCAGCAGCATCCTGGCCGTGTGGGCTGATAGGTGGTACTCCCCGTTCTTGGGGCACTGGATACGCCTGCATGTCAGCAGGTGACCTGGGCCCCAGAAAAGGAAAAAATAAAAACATTTTTGCATTATAATTTTGTATTTTTACTAACACTAGATATTATAAGATTTTTTTAAAAATTGTTACTAACACATATGGAATTTATTCTGAAATAAAGTTTTATTATTATTATTATTATTTATATCGGAAATGACAATAACAATTGGGTTCTTCATACAAACTGTAAATTTGAAAATTGCCAATTTGTATGAAGATGCCAAATGTTATTTCCGACATATGGTTTCCTAGGAAAAGTTATATGTTTCTATTAATAAATAGACTCACATATTAGTCTAAAGTTAGACCATACAAAATCACCCTGTATGGATAAGGATTTAACTACCTTTTTCACTTTTATATTTAGTTATTTTTTATCGAAATATATTTTTAAATAAATTAATTCATAGTGTTTTCTTGATCCTCTTTTGGAATGAGTTTCCAAGACGGCATTACCGAAATCCTACAGTATTTAGTTGGATATTCCTATCCAGGAGCAGAATCGTGCATGGTGAGCCTTATTAAAGCCCATAGTCGGTCGTAAGACCGACACATGTGTTTATAAAGCTATGTATGAATGTTTGTTCCTTTGTGGCATACTGGAGATCATATGCGTGGGCAGATTTTAATGATTCTCACATCAATCGCTTTTTCTTAATCATGCGAGTGTCAGTAAAGGTATAGATAGATAGATAAATTCTTTATTGCACAGAAAATAAAACATTTTACAGTACATAGGCGAGCTTAATGTCTAAAAACATTATCTAACAGCTAACCTTTGGGAGTTGTGAGCAGGGATTGTGGGTGCATGATCACTAATGTTTGACAAAGAGTTTTATTGAGAAAACAACTTATAACTAAAAGAAATATATATATATATAAATAAATAATAAAAATATGGTACTTATCTACCGATATATACATGAATAACACATAATTATACCTACTATATACTATAATAAATAAATAATATATATATAATATATGGATATATAAAAATGTAAAATAAATAAATAAATAATACATACAATAATATACGGACTCTATAAATTTATGTAGATTAGTCTTGCTTTTTGTGAAAGTGTTTGGTAAGCAAATTTTTAAAACTAATGATAGATGGTGCTTTACGAATGTAAAGAGGTAGTCGGTTCCACTGGCGAGCTGCTGATACTGTATAAGAATCTGAACATCTGCTGGAAGAATGTGGCGGAATTTTAAGTTGGTTATGTAATATTTAAGTAGGTATGACATTAATCAAATTTCAGCAAGATCATTTACAGGATTGTATTTGTATTTGTAACGCTTAATGTTTACCATTTTTTTGGAACATTTCATTCTATAAATGTGTAATTACAATAATTTCTATAAACGAAACGCGAATGTATAATTAACCCTGTGTTTGACTTGAGTCAGACACCATCATCGTTTTATATAATTTAAGCAAAATTCGGTAAAAAAGAGCGTTGAACGCCTTGATGTTGTTCAATAAAATGGACCGTTTACTAAATACATGTATCCGGTTCATATTTTGTCTGCGCAAATACGACCACATCTCTGACTATCGTGCTAAGTTGAAGTGGCTGCCTATTCGTTGTCGCAGGAATCTCAGAGCCCTTTGTCTCCTATTTTCTGTGCTGAATGAGCCTGCGACACCGAAATACCTCAAGGACAACTTTGCCTATCTCTCTTCCTTCCACGACAAATCTCTTCGCTCCTCTCACAACTCGCTTCTTTCTGTCCCCTCACACCATACTGGATTTGTTTCCAGCTCCTTCGTAGTCGCTGCAACAAAGCTTTGGAACAATCTCCCGACCAACATAAGGCAAGCTAACACCAGGTCGTCTTTTAAAAAACTAGTGTATTCGCATTTTATAGATAGCTCCAAACCACGGTAGTAAGTTTTATATATGTATGTTTATGTATAATATTGTGTAAATATTTGCATTTATTATTGTGTATTGATATTATAATATATATGAAGGTATATAAGTATGTTATATAATATTTTTAAATTATCCTATAATTATATTATTGTTACTTTCACTTTCATTGCACCTATATTTGTTCAAATTTGTCCCTAAGGTTTGGCTGTCAGAGAATGTCTACGGGCATTAAGTCCGCCTTTGTACTTTGTGCAATAAAGTTTTTAAATAAATAAATAACACGGGTCCATCCATCGGTCAGGCGGTCTACTCTGCTACTTTGTCTAGAAAATGAGTCACTAAAGCAAATGGCAAGGATCTGCTAGAACCAACAAGTGGACAAGAAAAAAGGACATACCACGGGAAAAAGGCCAGGTTTTCACAACGGGCACGCTTTCTTCTCACACTTCACTTTCTCGGAACTGTTTTAGGCACGATTTAGAGTCCAACACGGCTTCGGAGCTTTCACACTAAAATCGCGGTGATTTTCGAACCGCACGGGCCGAGCGTAGATTTTGTACTGGCGCCAACTTGGGCGCCTCTAGTGGTAGATCACGAAACTACTAGCGATCCGTAGACGATTCTACCAGGCTTGGTGGTAGGAATTTTGGAATGAATGTGGATGGGATAAATTGGTGTAGGATCGTGTTGGATGTCTTAACAGCTTTGCTTTCAAGTCGGACATAGCATTAGTGGTTAATACGTAACTTGTGACTTTTTGTGGATAGGAAAAACATAAGATTAGGATGTGAAAGCAAACTATAAAACATTTTATTTAAACTTATATTTAATTTAAATAAGTTATTTAAGTAATTAAAGAATCTACTAAACTACACAATGCCGGCTTGTAAGTTAAATTTATTGGGCAATTTGATGTCTTTGTCCTTTTCATCCAAAATCTCGTCCGTTTCATCGTCATCAAAGTCTTCGATGTCCAAAGGATTTCTAAAAAAAAACGTCATTAAGGAATTTATAAGTTTTTTAGGTTACAATATGTTTTCATTAATTATAGCGTTCTAGACCTCCACTGTATCTGATGACAATTTTCAACGACAGTTTATTAACGATTCTACAAGTTGGTATTAGTGGAACCCGGACCGACGGTTTAACGTGCTCTCCAAAGCACGTGAACGGTGGTGATGTAAATCTATGATAAATGTAAAGGATATTGATAATTAGAATAGGTGGTAGGCAGACTGATGGTGGTAATTTGCCCAGTCTGCCGGGGCGGGGAAGTATCCGCTTTTCGTGCCGGTAAACCCAGTAAAAGTGTATCCACACGTTTCGGGATCAGGCTCGAATTGCCGTCATGCCCATTCAAGCCGGCATAGTGTTAGGCACTGATGTCGGTCATGAGTGTCTTATTTCAGTTGCTAACATACATGGACCTCGCGTGTCACTTACCATCAGGTGGACGCAAGGTGACATGTGACCTTAATAAAAATAAAAAAATAAAATAAAATAAAAACGTTTCGTTTATTTTATTGATTATATTTTAAAGAGTAAACAGATTATAAGGACTTTCTGAATGCACAAATAATATCTACCAATAAATTATTGTACTTACTTAAAATTTATTTTGTGACGTTTTCTGAAATAATAAAAAAAAAACATTTAGTAAGAACCTAAGAACTGCCTCCGTGGTCTAGCGGTTAAGTCCGTGAATTTAGACTCCGAGGTACCGGGTTCGATTCCTGGTCGAGACACAAAAATATTTATCAATGTAAATATATTTATTTACATAATATTTAATTTATTTGTGATATTTCTCGAGTTTGGTACGCTGGAGACATCGATGAGCTTGCCACTTGTCATGATTGGCTTATAGTAAAGTTGGCTAAATGTGAACCCGCTTATTTATAGGCGTGGTTTCTGACCACCCCGAAAGGGAAACGGTCGTGATGATACTTTACTTAAGAACCTAATCATTGGACAAATGTACATCACCCCAATAAACTAACGACCAGGGCCCTGATTCTCAGGCCTTCGACATGAGTGTCTGTTCGATTTGCTCGAATGAAACTGACAGTTTTCTATGGAGATCTGTCGCTTTTCATTCGAATATTTCGAACCGACATGCAAGTCGAAATGAAATGAAATGAAATGAAATATTTATTCGTGTAAAGAATTTGGGTAGACAAATTTGCAGTTGTGATTGCTATTGATTAGTACTACCAAACCCTACCTGCAAAGGTGTATACACATCACATTATTAAATATAATACAATACTACAGTAGTTACAATTAGAATATAGACACAAGAATAAATAAAAATGACCAGAAACGTAAGAGATGCCACATAGAAAGTGGCGCCACCTAGTAGACGGTAGACTCAATTTAATGGATGTGGTTTAAACATAATAGAGTTGTGTCACTCGCAATCATTTGTTTCAATTAATTTAAGATGTCGGCTATTGTTGTCTTGTTGACTATAAAACCTTAGTAAAAAATTAATTTTAAATGTATTGTGTAACTTTTAGTACCTGCCTATGTATCGTATGTAACTAGTAGGTAACAAAATACACAATAATTTTAAATTTTGGGCGCAGTTATTTGGTAGCGGGCTCAAAATACGCTAGTGATCGGTTAAACTAGACTTTTGCGTGAATAGCCACTCATTTCCCGATTAGTTACTATACTTTTTGCTAAAATCAGACTTTAATGGCACGTAAGGTCGCACCCAATATCATCATCAGCCTGTGTCTCTCCACTGCTGGATATAGGCCTCACCCAAGGCTCGCCACTTCACACGATCTCCTGCCACCCTCATCCAACCCCCACCAGCGACCTTCCTCAGGTCATCCGTCCATCTAGCGGGGGGTCGACCCACTCTGCGTCCTCCCGTACGTGGTCTCCACTCTAGAACTCGTCTACTCCATCGTTCATCGGTTCTACGACAGACATGTCCAGCCCATTGCCACTTCAGCTTACTAATTTTGAAGGCTATATCAGTAACTTTGGTTCTCCGACGGATTTCCTCGTTACGGACTTTATCCATCAGAGAAATACCGAGCATAGCTCTCTCCATAGCCCGCTGAGCGACCTTAAATTTGTGGACCAGACCCACTGTTAGTGTCCACGTTTCTGCTCCGTACGACAGCACTGGAAGAACGCACTGGTTGAAAACTCTCGATTTCAAAGACTGGGGTATGTTTGATAGGAAGATGTGGCGCAGCTTCCCGAATGCCGCCCATCCTAGCTGAATGCGTCTGTCGGCTTCTTTGCTGAAGTTGGCTATGCCTAATTGTATAGTCTGTCCAAGGTAGATGTATTTTTGCACAACTTCTAGAGTGGCATTACCAACGCAGATTGATCTCGGTACGACATGGTCGTTATACATGACTTTTGTCTTGTCCAAGTTCATACCGAGGCCAACCTGCTGGGACGCTACGTTTAAGCCGTTTAGCATTCCGCTAAGATCCTCCAGCGAGCTAGCTATTATGACTATGTCATCCGCAAAACGGACGGCACCCAATATAGTACTGACTTATTCTCGTATGTCAGCAAAATATAAATTATTATTGTTTGATCTTAAAAAAGTTACCTATTTGTAGCTAAGTAATCTTGGTCCATATATTCCTCTGATATTTCCACGGAGACTGGCTGATCACGGTGGTCCTGGAGGATCCCGAAATATCGCGCTGGTCGGGTCACGGAAAAAAGTAATGCTGGAATCAATAAAATTCTAATAATGGAAATACTCGTATATTGCTAAATTGTTGATGATGTTACATTCGATAGCATAATTTAGGAACAGATCGTCATTTAGCAACAGATTGTCATTTAGAAACAGATTATCATTTATTAACAGATCGTCAAATGATAATTTAGCAACAGGTCGTTATTTAGCAACAGATCGTAGTTTTGCAAAAGATAGTCATTTAGGAACAGATTATCATTTAGCAACAGTTCGTCGTTTAGCAAAAGATTGTTATTTAGGAACAGATTATCATTTAGCAACAGATCGTCATTTGGGAACAGATCACCATTTATCAATAGAACGTCATTTAGGAACAAATCATCATTTTGCAACTAACCGTCATTTAGGAAAAGATCATAATTTAGCAACGTATCGTCATTTAGAAACAGATCGTCATTAAGACACAGATCGTCATTTAGAAACGGGTCATCATTAAGCAACAGATTATCATTTAGGAACAGAGCGTCATTTTCTTGTATTCTGTTAGTGTTAATTACAAATAAAAAATAATAATACTTACAATCATCAATGCTATAAATACTGTTTACTATTAAACTTAGAAATATTAAAACTAATTGTAATCTATTAAATTTGCCCATTTTTATTTAATACTACTTTAATTTGAACCCCTAGTTAAGTTAGATGTAACTTAACGACGGTATATTCATAAACGAACTGAACAATATTAAGTGGTAATCAGCCAATGTTTGTTATAGATTTCCTGTTTAAAAACCAGCCATTTACTTTGTAACAATTTATGAATAACATACAAATTTGTTTACTAACTTTAAGCCACTAATTTTATATAAGGTTATATAGAAGACTTTCTTACATGCATTTTATGGGTGGTAGGCGGACTGATGGTGGTAATTTGCCCAGTCTGCCGGGGCGGGGAAGTATCCACCGTTCGTGCCGATAAACCCAGTAAAGTGTATCCACACGTTTCGGGATCAGGCTCGAATTGCCGTCATACCCAGTCAAGCCGACATAGTGTTAGGGACTGATGTCAGTCATGAGTGTCTGATTCTAGTTGCTAACATTCATGGACCTCGCACGCCACTTACCATCAGGTGGGCGTTGGACATATCGTTCTAGTAAGAGAGAGAGAAAAAAAAAAGGCATTCACCGTAGGGGTGCCAGGTCTATCGTAACCGAACAACCTGGGCTTAAGGTTACATTTGAAATAAATAATTTAGGATACAAAGTTACAAAAAAAGAACCTGTTTTTTTAGATTTTGTAACACGACGAGAGGTCCGCCGATCTGTTCATCATTATCATTACAGACCCTAGAACACAGCGTCCCACACCTCTACTGTTGGCGTGGGGTGTATTTTTTTATATTTATTTTCTATACTAGCTCGACATAATTTAAGAAATTTCTGCAGAATTTGGTCTACACTCGACATGGGTTGGCGAGGGTCTGAACGTGATAAAAGTGTATTTATCATGCCGGGGTTTTAACCGACCTTTTAAGCATTTTAGAAAAAGCATTCTTTACCGAGCCACCACCGCTTCAGTTCATGACAGACCCTAGAACACAGCGTCCCAGACCTCTACTGTTGGCGATGGGCCTTATTTATTTATTTATTTAGTACACACAGCAGTACATATATTATCACACACATAACATAGTAAAATTATAACTTATCTAATATATGTACCAATTAGGTGTCACAGCATTCACCAATATAAAAAGAAGAAGAAATTAAAAACTTATTACTGTTAAAACAAAAAAAAAAAAATTAACAAAAACTATCAAATTTACAAATTAAAAATATGACTTCTAAAATAAAATTATTCAATTTTCTCTTTTTTAATAGAACTATAATAGAATATATATCTGGAGAAATTAGCCTACACTCGCCACGCTGGCCAGACGGGTTGGCGTGATGTCAATTTTTAATGGCAATTTATTAACAATTCTACAAGTTGGTATTAGTGGACCCGGGACCGACAGCTTAACCTGCTCTTCGAGGCACGGGAACGATGGTGTTGTAAATCTATGACAAATGTACGTAAGAAATGTGTATTTCTCATTGGTACATGCCGGGGGGGGGTTTGAACCAACTTTGTAGGATTTTAAGGAATGTGTTTTTACAAAGTTGATATACCGATCTGTTATGTGTTTATCAGCCTATGTAGGTATGTATTTTATTTATTTATTTATGTATGTATGTTTGTTCTTTTGTGGCACACTGGAGACCAAATGCGTCGGCCGATTTTGATAATTCTCACGTCAATCGATTCGTCTTCATCACGCGAGTGTCACTGAAGATATCACATTAATCAAATTTTATTAAGACGACAACCTACAAATATTGTGGAAAATAAAATAAATAATGTCGACGAACATTATTGAGTGGATAGATATTTGTTTTGTTTGTTGAGGTTTTTCTTATCATATTTCATTCAAAGTGACCATCTTTATAGTTTTTATTTATTTCTTAAGATATGTTTGTACAATGCATTTCATGCAAAACCCGTTTTTACTTAAGTAGCAAACATACGTTCGAGAAACTGGCTGATAGTGGGTTACAACCATTAAAACTGACCGGCTAAAATTCGCATAAGAATGTATTATTTGTTTTATGTGTGTATTAATCATAAAATTATTTCAAGGGTGTAGTTTATCGATTCCCAAACGTTCTTTTTACCTAGTTTTAATTAGATTTTTTTTAAACGCAGACGGGTTTTTAATTTTTTAATTAATTTGTGTAACTATATTTATTTAAAGACATATTGTAAAATAAAAACCTGAAAAAAAAAAAAATAAAAAAAAAAAATGTAACAACAGTATCAAAATGTCAAACAATCTTCCTTCTATCTTATATTTGATTTCTTGGCCTCAAATACGGTTTTATTTTCTAGAATACGGTACATAATGTGGCTAGTAGTAGTAGTTTTCCGGCGTATCCTGCCGTCATGCAGCGTGAAAATATTTACATTTATATAGTATCTTACAGTCAATAGTTTTAACACACCTATACATAAAAATAAAAACAAATTAAATTAAATGGAACAATAAATTACATGTCAATTGAGTACCTACTTATATTATGTCAAAGATTTATTATGATATTATTATCACGCATAAACTTCATTATCAAATCGCGAACAGGCGGTCAGACAGTGTCGGTCGCAAGCCCGATACACCGTGAGGCCTCATAAGGATATCCCAAGACGCCTACGGACCAAGTGACTTTACAGCTAAGTCGAGTCGTGGCTACGGAGTTAAGGCACTCGTTCGCTGTGAAAAAAGTCGTCCAGGCGTCGAAAATAATTCATGCACAAATAATAAAAAAGTGGAGACCAACTTTCTTACTTAAGTGGAATCGCTTATAATACAGTAAAGAATAAAACAGCAAAATAAGTTATAAAAAGTAATTTATTTCTTATAAAATAGGTTCCCCTCGCCACCCCAGAGCCTTTTGCCGCCATAACCTATGAGGTCTTGGCGTAAATTGTTGTATTTTTTGAAGAACAACTTCTTTAGGATCCGCTTGCGCCGCTTATCCTCTTTGAGGCACGTCTCTAGCGTTTCAAGACACACTTCTTCTCTGAAATAAGGCATACGTATTGTCATTAATAATACCTACATCTCTGCCTACCCTGACCTGAATATATATAATAATAATAATTTATTCGATGTAAAAAATATACAGTAACATAAAAATACAGTAATATGAAAAGAGTATACAAATCTAATAATAATTTAATTTTGAGCGAAATTTTATAGGCCTTGGGTCGTAGAACAATGATATAATGAACAGAAAATATGATATATATAATAAAAATCAACCAAAAGTTAAATTAATTTCACAGTATATAAATATGGATTGTATAAATAACTTTATTTAATATTTACAATAATTTGAACCACAATACAGTATTAGACCTATAAATATATCACAACTATTTATCTAAAATAATCTTATAAAAAAGAAAATATTTTAAAACTATTATAGTAAAGTACCATCACGATCGCATCCCTTACAGTCAGAAACCACATTTTTACATTTGGTAAAGATGGAGTTACTGCCAAGCTTCAAAGAACAGGTGGTACCTAAACCAGTAAAAAACTTAGATACTTTCAAATAAATTTTCAAAGCCGAATTTAAAAAGCTGTTTTTTTCGGTTTAAGAGTGGGCAGTTTGCTTCGAAGTTCACCTAACAGTTTTAATGCACTTAAACACATACAATGCAGTTGTTTGGCCTACGTGGCCAGGGTGATATTTTACGAAATTTTGTATCGCACAAAAAGTGCACTATTGTTCACAGTGAGAAATATTCTGGTGGCGGGTATAATTTTAATTGCTTCTACTCTGTTGCTATCTTCTATATTCTCATGATTATATGATATTATGATTGGCCTATAGTAAAGTTGGCTAAATGTAAACCCCGCTTCTTTATAAGCGTGGTTTCTGACCACCCCGCAAGGGATACGATCGTAATGATACTTTACTTTTTCCTAAGGTATTCATTAAATTTGCATGGTGTAAAGGGAAATAGTGAAGTGATAGTGAAGTGACAGTGAAGTGATAGTGAAGTGATAGTGAAGTGACAGTGAAGTGATAGTGAAGTGATAGTGAAGTGACAGTGAAGTGACAGTGAAGTGATAGTGAAGTGATAGTGAAGTGATAGTAAAGTGATAGTGAAGTGATAGTGAAGTGATAGTGAAGTGATAGTGAAGTGATAGTGAAGTGATAGTGAAGTGATAGTGAAGTGATAGTGAAGTGATAGTGAAGTAATAGTGAAGTGATAGTGAAGTGTCAAATAAAATCATACTTATAATTTTGATCTAAAAGCAGTCTGATGGGTTCTGTCTTGGTATATTTGTCCGGCAGACGGGCGCCGGGCGACATGTTAGTCAAATCCTTCATGATTCCCATTATAGTGTTTTCTAGTTGGGCCAGCTTTGGCACCATTAGCCGTCTGATAACCTGAAGAAAATTTATTTTTTATTTATTTGTCGGATTATTTGTGTAAGGAGAGGATCTCTATCTAGGAGTGCTTAAGCATTGTGACCGATTCATATTTAGTTGCCCTTATATTAGGCAACACAAGAGTCCTAGACCTCCAAAAACTTCTAGGAGAATTTGGTCTACACTCGACACGCTGGCCAGAGTGTTTGGCGAGGGTCTGATGTCATTTATTAACAATTCCACAAGTTGGTATTAGTGGTTATTAGTTACACGGGAACGGTGGTGTTGTAAATCTATGACAAATGTACGTAAGAAAAGTGTATTTCTCATCGTAACATGCCGGGGGGGTTTGAACCGACCTTTGTAGGATTTAGGAAAAGCGTTCTTACAACCGAGCGAGATTTATTCTGAGACGGTATTCCTTGATTTGATTTTTATACTCTTCTTGCCTTGTCTTACTTCTTATATTTAATGTCTATGACTTGTCTATATTAACGTTTTAGCCATGTTCTACTCTGATACATCTAACTAATCACCGGAAGCAGTATCAAGACAACTCTTATCCCGGACTGACTTTGCAAATCCACTTCGCTTGCTAATATACGAATACTGCTATACTCGTATATATAGTATAATTTTGCTCCTGCCTCTCATTCATTCTTTTTGTTTTAGGTAAATAATCATTAACCAATTGGTTTTCACTTATTTATTATTATTATAATTTTTCTTTTACTTTTGCTAGTCACACTCGATCTTCTGCCACCCTCGTCCATCCCCCACCAGCGACCTTCCTCAGGTCATCTGTCCATCTGGCGGGGGGTCGTCCCACTCTGCGTCTTCCAGTACGTGGTCTCCACTCCAGAACCCGTCTACTTCATCGGTTCTGGAGCATATGTGTCCAGCCCATTGCCACTTTAGCTTGCTAATTTTAAAAGCTATATCGGTAACTTTGGCTCTTCAAACACTGTGGAATGTTCGATAGGAAGATGTGACGTAGCTTCCCGAATGCTGCCCATCCTAGCTGAATGCGTCTATCGGCTTCTTTGCTGAAGTTGGCTACTCCTAATTGGACTTTAATTGTAATTCTTCAATTGCACTATTAATTTAAATCTAATTACTATATTTTACTCTTGTTTCTGTTTTAATTGTATTGTCTAAATAATATAAAATCTCTTTGGCTTGTGTTCCACTATTGCTACTTTGTTTATATGTTAAATATAATAAGCTATGATTTTTTAAATAAATAAATAAATAGCCACTAACCTTTCCACAGCGGTTTCCAGTCTTACAAGGCGTTCGAAACTTCTTGCCAAGCGCCATCACTGGCAAATTGTGAACCTGGGATATCACGTTACCCAGGGTACCTATAGCTGTGTTATCACCTAGTGGTAAAAACAATAAAAATAAAGCAGCAGCCGTATTCCATTCATCATCACAACCACTAGAACACAGTCCCGCACCTCCACTGTTAAAGATGGGCCTTATATTTCTGGAGAATTTGGCTGGCAGTCGCCACGATGCAGCGCTGTCCAGACGAGTTGGCGTGGGGTGTATTTTATATTATAGCGAAGGATAGTAGACTACCTCCCCGAATTAGTCGTGGCATACGTCCGTTGCGATATCAATAGCAACGCGTTTCGGGCGGACTATCTCCGACAGAAGCGTGCCGAGGCAGTCGATCCCGAACCGCGTTCGCGAGCGTATGTAACCTCGCCTCAGCCGGACAAACGTATTATTTTCAATTGTTTTAACTGTATAGTATAAGTACCTTTTTATGGTGTTGAGTAAACGAATTAACAAATGTGTTATAGTATTATTTACCCCCACTATAATATTTATTTTTTATACTAGCTCGACATAATGTAATAGGTGGTAGGCAGAGGTAAATTGCCTAGTCTGCCGATGCGGGGAAGTGCCACCGTTCGTGCCGATAAACCTTGTAGAGTTTGGAGAGAGAGTGTCGGGATCAAGCTCGAATTGCCGTCATGCCCAGTCAAGCCGGCATAGTGTTTGGGACTGATGTCAGTCATGAGTGTTTGATTCCAAATGCTAACATTAATTGACCTCGCGCGCCACTCACTACCAGGCGAAAGGTCGCATGCTAGTCCTCTAATTATTTGCTGTCGTCGATTAACATTAATATTATTTGCAGAACAAGATGTCCGAATTGTTTTTGAAATTAGTACATTTTCTCTATGTACTTGTTTTAACAACATATCTTTCTTTAACCCGTTAGTGAGAATGTGTCGCACCTACAATAGCTGGTTAGCTTGCGGCCTGATATTGATGTTTTTGACAGTGGTTTTGCAGCGTATAAAAAGTCTATTACCACAGATCTCTGCCATATTTGACTCATATTGACTTTGATCTCATCTTAAATCATTGTTATGCTACTTGTATCTATGTTGTACATGTATACATGCATAAAACCTAATATTAAATTAACTTGAAAATGGCGCGGGACATTAAGACAAACAAGTGACAGCGCTCAGAGCGATCTACCTCGATATCGTGAGCAGTCTAAGCGCGAGAAATGATGTCATTTGTGACGTCACATAGCTTTGGCAAAACAGCTTAAGCGCGTCTTGGAACACCTTAAGCGTGCTTAGGTTACTATTATCGCGTCTCGGAACATGTATTATTCTAACACTAGTGAAAACTTGTAAATGACTTTCTGTTTCTATTTTTGTATCTATACTTGTTGACATTCAATAGTTTTCCTTTATTAATAAATAAAATATCTGCACGCCAAATCCCTTGCGGAGTAGGCAGAGACAATTGAGCGCCATTTGACGCGATCACGACATACCTCTTTCGCTTCCTCGACATTCATCAACCTCTTCATACATGCCCTTTTGTTACGAAGGCTTTTTAATGCACCTTCAGCCAGTGTTTTATTTATTTGATCGTGATATGTGAGTCTCGGTCTGCCAGGACCTCTTTTACCCACAACTTTCGCATTATATACCTGGTTCGTCAATCTTTCTTCGCTCATCCTTTCAACATGCCCGAACATCGTAGCATGCCTTTTCTTGTTTGTCCCTATGCATTATTTTATACCTACCATTTTTGGTATTGTACATGTACCTATATACATATATTTTGTTTGTGTATTTGTGTAAGAAATTATTTAATTGATATTATTGAATTTCGATTTTGTTTTGAAATGAAATGAAATAATTTATGTCAGAAACATGGTAGGTACAGTAATGTGAATTATTATATGTAATTATATCACATGCTTGGCTATTTCTTGCATACGACGACACGACATTATAAGATGACGTCTTTTTTTTTTTGTTCTATACATTTATAAATTATCTGACATATGTATATAATTTCTATACATCATAATTATTAAGTATTTAGAATGTAAACTGACACGGCCTCTTTACAGCCACGATCTTATGTAAGTAGTTTCTAAGTTAGTTAGTTTTACTTGCTTATTGCAATAATGTTGTGCATAGCATACATAAATATGGATTATTGCCTGTTTACGGTCCAACCATTATTACCACTTTGATTAGTACATATGTTGTGAAAAATGTATTGATTTTATTAGTTCTTACTGTATCCATATTGTTTCGAGAGAACCAATGGAAATAAATTATTTTGATTTGATTTGATTGATACAAATATTTATTTAGTCACATGACTTTGTCGAGCTTAGTGTCTAGGTATTCTTTTGTCGAATAATAACATTTATTAACCAGCATTTGTTTGACTCTTAACTTAAACAGTTTTAGTGGCATCTCCCTTATAGTAACTGGAAGCTATCTTTGTTGCCCATTGCATAACAATTTCGGCTATATTGAGTACTTTTATACGCTGGAATAATTATTCAACTCGGATAACGGGTCTTAAAATTGCAATTAGGTATCCCCAAGAGTTTTAAAAAGTTTACAAATATACAGCATTTGTTAGTTTGAATTTCATTTGTGTCATTTGTTATCTAATTTGTATAATAATAATAATTTGGATGCTGCGTGTGCTGCTTTGAATTCCAGTCGAGTCCATGTCTAAATTAACTGAACTCAATCTGTTTGCACACCTAATAATAAATAAATAAATAGATTACAGAGGCAGTGTGTGATTATGCAGATACGAACCCAATTTATTCCTTCGACTCTTTCCGAAGTTGTCGAATTGCAAACTGTATTTTAAATTGAGGAAAAAAGTTAGTATTAATAAATGTATCGATAATTTTGATAAATACATCCTAGTTTCTGGCTGTAAGCCGTTTTACTGTGAATTCAGAGAGGTTGTGCGTTTTACCATTGTTATACAATAGTTTACAAAACACTCGATTGGAGTTTAGAAAAAAAAAAACAAATTGTTTTGAAGTATTTTTTTATAAACATTGCATTTCCGCTTCCTTAAACACCATTTTTACTGACACATGTGATTATGTGTCCAATTGATGGTAAGATAATGTCTTTTAAGGTCCAGTAATCCTATTCTGTTACTTAGTCGCAAACGTTATATAATGGAATCGCTTAACTATTTATAGAAAAACTTTTTTATTCGAAGGAAATAAGGTACAATGATTTAAAAAAATAATAAAACATTAATTAAACTAAAAACTTACATCTTAAAACATAAATTATTATTAATAAAAATAAACCTAATTAATAAATAAAAATATAACTAAAATGAAGAAAAAACAAAATAAAAATTATTATAAATAAAAAAATTGCTCCAAATCGCTGCCAATGGGCAAAGTGCCAAGGATACTGGCAGCATTGCCACATTGAATGGCAATACTGATCCTTTGGCCCAAATATTGCCCAGCCCTTTTGTCTCCTGAGGTGTTGACGAGCTGTACTATTTATACATATATATCACACTCTTAAAGTTGATATTTGCACGGCCGCTGTCAAGGTCGAGCGCTTATAGAGTTGAGAATTGAACAATATTTTGTAATTAACGTTACCTCTGACGTTAATAACGAAATCCACTAATAACGTTTGCGACTAAAAAATCAGAATACGCTTAATTAGCGTTATATACATATAAATAAATAATAAATATAAATAATATATTTCCAGTCAGGTCACACAGCGCATCTAATTTCCGTGGTAAGCTACAAGGCTTGTGTTACGGAAACTAGATGGTTGATAAACTACATATTATACTTTTATATAGTTATTTTATAGTTGTAGTCGCTGCCACAAATTTATGGAATGATCTTCCGGTGAACATAAGGCAGGCAACTAATAGATTGTCATTTAAAAAAATGGTCTATGCACACTTTATAAATAGGCCAAAACCACGTTAGTAAGTTGTATTTATGTATGTCTATGTATAATATTGTGTATGTATTAGTATTTAGTATATTGATAATATATTACATATATAAAACTATATAAGTACGTATATAATATATGTTAAGTCATTCTTTAATTGTATATTTTACCATTGCACCTATATTTGTTCAAATTTGTCCCTAAGGTTTGGCTGTCAGAGAATGTCTACGGGCATTAAGTCCGCCTTTGTACTTTGTGCAATAAAGTTTTTAAATAAATAAATAGTTAACAGATTCCATTATATAACGTTTGCGCTTAAGTAACAGAATAGGGCTACTGGTGTAGATAGTACGCTTTAACATGCGTGATTTTTATACATGCGAGTGAGCATGATATGATTATGATGTTTTTTTTTGTTCGGTAGGTCCCATATAAATTTATTTTATTTATTTATTTAAAAAACTTTATTGCACAAAGTACAAAGGCGGACTAAATGCCCAAAGACATTCTCTGACAGCCAAACCTTAGGGACAAATTTGAACAATTATAGGTGCAATCATAGAAATAATAATAATACTATAATTATAAAGGTTAATTTAATAGGATTGATATATACTTACATCATATATCTTCATATATATCATAATATCAATATACTACATACTAATAATACACATTATTATACATAAACATACATATATACTATTTACTAACGCTGTCAGGAGCTATTTAAGAAGTGTGAATACACCAGTTTTTTAAAAGATGACCTGGTAGTTGCTTGCCGTATGATGACAGGAAGATCGTTCCATAAATTAGTAGCAACTACTACGAAAGAGTTGGAGACAAATGCAGTGTGATGTGAGGGAACAGATAGAAGGGAGTTGTAAGAAGAGCGAAGAGATATGTCATGGAAAGAAGAGAGATAGGCGAAATTGTCCTTAAGGTATTTCGGTGTCGCATAACGTTACAGAGCATTTTGATAAAATCAAAAATATATACACGCTTGAACTTCTATTACCATACGTTGCTTGCTTTATCTTAAGTTGAGGCGATAGGGTCTATACCTATCCCGCAAGTGATTTTTCAGAACAGAGAATAAGGGAAACCCAGTCGAATTAAAATTGTCTCCGTCTTAACATTTGGTTTCATTTCACAAACCATGCACTTACGACCCCGGTGGTGACTTTTTCACAGCTAATGTTATTTTAAATACATGGTAACGGTAATGTAAGATGTCAGTATTATTATTCGGTAATCGTTAAAAGGATGGCTGATAGAATAACATAAATAGGAATGTAGAGAAATATTATTATGAACCCTTTATGTTTCGATTTTTTTTCCTTGTGTTTATTAGTCGTTAGTTATCCTGTAATGACCGCCTCCGTGGTCTAGTGGTAACAAACGTTGCCGTGAACTCGGGAGGTCGTGGGTTCGATTCCCAGCGGGGGCAAGTTGTACATTGTATAATTTATCTCAGTCTGGGAGTTTATATGTATAATATGTATATATTTACAAAAATAAAAAAGTATAATATGTAATTTATCAACCATCTAGTTTCCGTAACACAAGCCTCGTAGCTTACCACGGAAACTAGATGGCGCTGTGTGACCTGTCTGGAAATATTTATTTATTTTATTATTTATTATTAACTTTGCTAGATACGCTTTAAATCAACCTAAATTCGCCAATTATAATAAACGTAAAATTTTGCGTCAATTTTTTTTGAAGCACCCCAATTTAAGTTTAATCAATATGTTTATGTATTCGTCAAATCAGATGGTGCAATCTTCATGTCTTATGTCAGTTCTTGCTGCTATTCTCGTAATTTTAAAAATTGTGACATTTCAGTAAATACTTCTTCATGTAACACACTCCTATTCTCTCTGGTCACCTAAAATAATTAACAAACATTGTATCAAAAATAAAAAATAAAATCCTTACATATCCTAAGAAAGATACAAGCTTATGGCACTTAAAAATGTTGGAACGAGTAATTTTTTTTTTGACAGTATGAATATTCAGAGCAAAAAATTTCCGGATTTACTAGATTTTATTTGTGTAGAGCGGGTTCCAAACCTTAGACGTTAGATTTCATTATTTACGTCAAAGGTTGAGTCATAATTACAAAATATTATTCAATTCTCAACTCTATAAGCGTTTGACCTTGACAACAGCCATGCAAATACAATTTATAATAGCGTGATAAATATATAGTTAACGGATTCCATAATATAACGTTTGCGCTTAAGTGACATAATAGGGCTGCTGACAAGCATACTCCAGATAACTTCGAACATAAGCGTAATACAATATTTTAACACATTTAATTGTCTAATATACCGCGTGTCATTGGTTTTTTTTTTAATGATAAAAAATATTATCCGAAAAACAAAACACTACTGTATAATGAATAATAATAATAATATTTCCAGACAGGTCACACAGCGCCATCTAATTTCCGTGGTAAGCTACGAGGCTTGTGTTACGGAAACTAGATGGTTTATAAACTCCATATTATACTTTTTTTTTTGTAAATATATACATATTATACATATAAACACCCAGACCGAGACAAATTATACAATGTACAACTTTCCCCCGGTGGGAATCGAACCCACGACCTCCCGAGTTCACGGCAACGTTTGTACTACTAGACTCTACAACTAGACCACGGAGGCGGCCGCATCTGAAAATTACGATATCCATCATGATAAATATCTAAAGGTTGGGGAGTTATTCGCGTTATCGTCGACCTTACTTGATTATTCTCAGTATGAATGTCGATATTTTTAGGTAAACTTTTTTGCACCTTAATTTAAGATTATATTACTTAATAATTAAAATAAAAAATACGTAATTATTTATTTTTGTTCTAGATTATAATATTAAATTATTTGCTCTTTAATAAATTACACGTAGTATTGTGGGTAAGTTGTTTTAGCACTTTATTCATAAATAAAATAAATTATTACAAACCGTCCATATCCTTGTATTAATATTGTTTCTAATATTTTCAACCAAGGGCTGAGATTTTCTTAAAGGTATAGTGGCAAGTACTATACTTTTTGAGTTGGCATTAAAAATAGATTTTATATAGTTTGCAAAATTTTCACTAAATAGCTCCATTTTGCCTATTTCATCTATTACTAGCAATGCATTGGATCCTAGAGCCTGTAAAAAAAAATGAAATTAGACCAGTGTTTTCCAATGTTTCGGTATTTAAGAACATTTTTATTGTATTATACAGTGCAGAACTAAACTGTAAAATAATGAGTAGTATTATTTTACAGTTTAGGCCGTTGGTCCTGGTTCCACTAATACCAATTTGTGGATTGTTAATAAATAACAAATGACATCAGACACTCGTCAACCCGTCTGGCCAGGGTGGCAAGTGTAGGTCTAATTCTTCAGAAATTTCTAGAAGACCCATCTTCAACAGTGGAGGGTTAGGACTCTGTGTTCTAGGGGCTGTGATGAAAAAAATAATAATAATAAATATTAAAAAAAATATATAATAGTAATTGAAACAATTAAATAATAACATTAATTACATAACCTAATTTTAATATAAATTTTGTTTAGCGAGGAATGAAACAGCACTCATAATAAATTTATTTTAAAATTATATATTTATTATTATTATTTAAATTGTCTACTAGAGTAAACAATAAATTAAGGGGTCTTTTAATACCAAAATTGAGTCACTCCACGAAAACGGGACAAAGAGGGAAGAAGACAAATTTCTTGGAATTCTATAACTTCACCATGCGGGTACCGGGTCAATGTGTGGGAGAGAGAAGAATAGTATCTCAGGTTTGCAACTAACTATAGGCTGGTTTACAAAAGTAACCTTTTTTTTATTGCACAATATGATGTCCATCCACCATTCTGCTCATCTACCTAACCAAACAAATACTGTATGATTCTGTTAATGCCATCTTGGAAGCTTGTTCTATAAATGTATTGACTGCAGACCTGCTATAGGCCCAATTCTTTCTGTAAGTGGTGCCAAAGATTTTGCTGGAATTCCTCTAGCACCTTCTTCCACTGGGTAAAGTTGAGTCTTAAACCTGTTCCTGATCGTATTATTACCTTTTTAATAGCCGGAAAGGCTAAATTTTCAAAATCATTCAGTAGAACGCCATATTTGCCTACAGTATATTTGGGTTCATCCTTCATTAGGTCTAAACTTCTTGCGAGAGGTGCTCGTTCGCCTTCCAATGTCACCACGTCAAAACCCACCCTGGTTCTGTTTTTCCTTACTTCTTCAGTATAAAAACCAACAGGAAAAACATGTTTTTGACCAATTTTATCAACTAATTTCTTTACTAGTGTAGTCTTTCCTACCCCTAAAATGTTTTTTATAATTATTATAACCTAATAACTATAATTTTATCCATTTTAAAATTATTAGAAGCAAAAAACAAAAGGCACATTTCAACGTATTAGTTTTATCGAATTTGTAAAGTTTTGATGAATTTAAATGTAAAACAAAATTGTCACCTGGTTCGCCGGTCAAAATAAAATATCGTGGTAGGCCAGACATTTTTAATATTCGTTTATTTCTAAATAAAATTAAAAATATTCAAAATAAACACCCTAATCCGCCAACTTTTTGTTTTGACATTGACATTAGCTGCATTTTTAAACGATATCAATATTTCTCAACACCAATGCGTTATACATTACGTGCTACTTATTATACCAAGCTTATAATAGTCTTTATTAAGACGAAATGTGGATAAAAAATATATTAAAGGATACGGCTGTTGTTTCAGAAGTTGCTTGAAAAAGTAGAAGCCTTAACAACAAAAAACTATAAATGTCAAAGCTCTGTTCAGAAATCAAATATATTCGCCTTAAGAATGAGAAAGACTGAGACCGATTTATAGCCCTTAAGTGTTAGAGGGAGGGAGTTAAAACAAAAAAAAATTATTTCGGAACTCGAATAATATCTATCCTTTTCTATTTGTATCACTGGCCTTTTTACTCTTTTTATCAAATCGCGATATCAAAGTTCAATTTTCGGCTTTGAACTTTTCGCCGGTTGTTACGCGGCCACTCTGTGATTAACTTTAATTCTATTATTTAGTTTTGTTGTAAATTAAAGTTATTACATCACAATGGCTTCAGTTACCCGTACTTTGGTGGCAAAATGCCTGCTAAACACTGGTAGGGTGGCCCCCATAGCAAATACCAGTTTTGTGAAATTCTACAGCGCTGGTGAGTTTTATTTATAGAATTTTTATTAAAATGATGACAGACTTGTGTGTCTGGAATCTTAACTATTTAGAAACTAACTTTTAGACCTACATTACCATTTTTTTTTAAATTAATATATTATTGTAAGCAAAGTTTTTATATACTACAATGAAAAAAACAACACTCGCATGGCACAGCTGTGACCTTGGCCGCTATTTTAGTCGCATCAAACTACAAGTTACTTCAAATTCTACAGCTAAATCTACTGTTTTAGTAATAGTTTCATCACAAGCTTATCCCTTCTGGGGTGGTCAGAAACCACACTATTTTTGATTCAGATTTAGCCAATTTTACTGTAGGTCCATCATGACAAGTGACAAGCCTGTCGATGTCTCTAACATACCAAACTCAAGAAATATCACAAATAAATTATTGTGTCCCCACAAGGAATCAATCCTCAATGTCTAAACCCACGGCCTTAACCACTAGACTGTTGAGGCATTTAAAGTAAAATAAGTGTGATTAATTTTTAGGTAAAATCTATTTACACTTTCAGGACCCCGTGATGATCACAGCCCCTAAAATTCCACTAGCCTTAAAGAAAGATTATTTTTTTACTGCTGGGAAGGTGTAACTTTAACTAACCTTCATCACAAAATTTATAATGCATTCATCAGGGCATTAATTACATTATTTTTAATAAACTGCCTCCATAGTCTAGCGGTGAAGTCTGTAGATTTAGACTCGGAGGTACCTTCGTAGGGTTCGACTCCTGGACACAATAAATTATTTAATGTATTTGTAATATTTCTGGAGTCTGGTATGCTAAAGATGATGATCACTTGATGATGGGCCTATAGTTAAGTGGGCTAAACGTGAGTGCAATTCATTAAAAAAAAAAACTGTGCTGTCTAATTACCCCGGTAGGGATATGGTTGTGATGTTACCTCACTTTTTTATTTAATTCATGTAAAATCTAACTCATTTTTAAAAAAGCCTAAATTTTTTATTTAATCCTGTTTTTGTATAAACTGTGATTATGTAGGAGTAGATGATATTTGCATTAAAGCTTGAGGATGGCAGTAATCTTCTCACTCCCACTCACATACAATGAACCCGGCACCTGCTAGGTTAATGCATGGATTGCTAAGAATTTTTGTCGCCAATATTTAAGAATTTAAAGAATAGTGGCTAAATAAACATCCAAAAAGTATATGATTTATCTTGTTTACTCAAATATATGATAAGATAAATAATGTCAGGTCTGTTTTGTAAATCAGACAATATTCAAGGTCATACATCTTACATGTTTTAAATAACTATACTATACCATTTCTTTTTGACAGTGACAGTTAAATTAGTGATGTCCTTATGTTTTACCAATTCAATTTCTTATAACAATCATTTGTATTCGAAAAAAGGAAGTAATCTACAATTATTAAAAAAAACTTAATATAATAATTAATTAAAAATACAAATAAAAAAACTTTTGTCTTCCGAGGTGTTAATGAGCTGTTTTGACAACGGCTTGAAAATTTAATGTGCACTTGGTCCCTGCCCGAAAGTTTCAACTCCAAACAGCGCAAAAACAGATCTCCCAATAAGCTGGGTGTATTTCCGCCGTTTGAGGTTATTCGAAAAATATTATTTACCAAATTAAAAATAATAATTACAACTACTGAAATAAAATAATTAAAATTAAAAAAAACTAAACCTAATAAAGTAATTAAACTATAAATAAAAAATATCCTCAAGCGACGTCCCATCAGAGATAGTCTCAAGAAGACTGGCAACATTTCCCTTCTGCATAGCGAGTTTAATACGTTGGCAGAAATAATTGCCAGCCTTCCTATCTCCAGATTCCTCCGTCAGCCGTTTGGACAACTCCTTGGCCAGACGCTTGGCTGAGGGTCCCCATGGTTCCATCGTCTCAACCACAAACAGCGCAAAATCGTAACCTGTACCGAGGTTGGCGTATTTGCACAGCTTGAGGTTCTCAGCAGAAATCGCCGCACTCTCCGCGCTGGACGAAGTTGCCTGGATGTGACATGGGGCTATTGTGTCTACATAAAATAAATAAAAAATAAATGTTGCATCCCATACCAAGGACCTGCCAAGTTTCCACAGCCTAACGGTCATGCTGTCGGGTCTCTTGCCATCGCTCCGCGCGATCCCAGAGGGTTCTAGGTACCTACTCCAGCAGTCACAAGAGCCCTACGGATGATGCCATGAAAAGCCGCGCGACGAGGACCGGCACTTCTAGCACAAGATAGCGTGGTGTCCGAGATGTTCCACACACCAATACTTGTAAACAGTCCGGGCTCCGAGACGAAGGCACACTGCCATGGTCAATGTATTTCGGTCAATGAGTGTACCAACCGATGCTGAAGGAAAGCCTGCAACCAGAGACCTGACTCCCTAGTGGAGACGGCCATGAGGCGAAAAATATCATCCAGAACCAATTTGAAGAGCGGCTCGTCCTATAGTTGTTGTAATTTTGGTAAATTTGGAACCGAAATATTGAGTCATGCTACCGACCAGACATTTCTAGCATCTGACATGTACGACAGAACGACATATCCACATTATGTTGGTACCAGCAACGTGGATTGTGTATGGCGCTTTGTCCCTGACATTTTGACTACCAATCAGTGAACAAGCTTTTAAAAAAATAACCAGCAGCTACTATGTGTGGACCAATCATATCAGCTATACCATATTTTTTAACTAAAACACTGTTGCCATAAACAAGTTACGAAAGTATTAAAATTATCTTAATTTAATAATAACCATTACTTAATTTGTGATAAGATAATGAATAATGTTAAACTTTAAAAAAAATAACCCTTGAATATTTGTTTAATTAACAAGCCATTCCATTCTGCGAGTATAGCCGCAAACATTATAAATATATTGCTAATGTTTGGCGCGGTGGTGGCTCGGTTGTAAGAATCCTTAAAATAAATCCTACAAATGTCGGTTCAAATCCCCCCGGCATGTACCAATAATAAATACGCTTTTACGTACATTTGTCATAGATTTACAACACCACCGTCTCCGTGCCTCGGAGAGCACGTTAAGCCGTCGGTCCCGGTCCCACTAAATAAAAAACTTGTGGAATCGTTAATAATTGTCATTAAAAATTAACATCAGATTCTCGACAGCGTGGCGAGTGCTGGCCAAATTCTCCAGATATATTTTCTGGAAGGCCCATCTCCAACAGTGGAGGTCTAGGACGCTGTGTTCTAGGGGCTGTAATGATGATGAATGTTTATTCGGCGTCACTGACGGACCGCATGCAACCACGCAATGACCAATAGCGCAAAAAGTAGGTTTGAGGGAAAGCAAAGGGATAAAATAAGGAAAGCCATGCTCCGATAGTTCAGCCATGTTGAAAGGATGACTGGAAATAGATTGACGAACCTAATTACGTAATTCGAACGTGATTTGAACCTAATTAAATAATTATTAAGATATAGGTACTAGTATATTGCGAAAATTGTGGGTAAAAGAGGCCTTGGCAGACCAAATCTCACCGAACACGATCAAATAAATAAAACAATAGCTGAAGGTGCATTAAAAAGTCATCGAAACAAAAGGGCATGTATGAAGATGTTGATAGTGACCTGGGGCTTAATTTTGTTCGGCTTACGTGTCGACTACCTTACGAACTACTTACGTACCTTTACCAAAATTAATTAATAAAAAACCTCTCAAGTCTGATCCGACACTGCTAGGTTAGGTTAGTCACTTAAGTCATATCCAGAAATCCTTAAGTCTGATCCCACACTTCTAGGTTAGGGTTTGTTCTCAAAAATAGGAAAATAACCTCACTTTTTTAAAATATTGTTAAATAAAAACTATTAGTCTCCTCACCCCCCTACCCCGTCCTAGGGGTAACCTCACCCCTTCCCCCGCCCTGTCCCCTACCCCTCATTGGGAATATTCTAAAGTCCTTCCCATATTTCGTTTGCCAACCTTTTGTTAGAAAAAACATTATCAATACTAATTACACAGTTGATATTCACAATTTCCACACAAATTTTCATTTGGGATATGCGAATTTTATTTTACCTATACTTGCCTCCTTTCTTCACCCAACCAAATACTGTACGGTCTCTTGGAATGCATTTGATTTTATCTTTTATTAAATTATATTTAACTTTCAGCTCCTACCTATGAAAATATTCTGGTGAATGTTGTTGGAGCTAAAAACAATGTCGGAATCATACAGTTAAACAGGTAAATATATTTTATTTATTTATTTAAAAATTTTATTGCACACAAGGACAAGGGCTAACATAATGCCGTTAGACATTCTCTGCCTGTTAACCTTACGGACAATAAAAAAAAAGTTTTAGAGACAGGAGTAGGTGCACAAAAATTATGACAATAAAAAATAATAATATTGAAATATTCTTACATCTACAGGTAGGTACTATATTAATCCTAGGACCTAATATGTAATATACCCACATACAAATACTATATAATAAATACATACCAAATGTAATATACATATATGTGCTTGTTGTGCCTTTAATGTAACATAGTTATTATTATCCTAGTTTTTAAACATAAGTCAAGAATGATTAGCAATATGGTTTTGTAAAGTAGGTGGCGTTGTGTACGAACGTAGTCGAGTGCTGATTTCTGATTGGTCAAATAACGACCATTCACGAGCCGTTTGGAGAATGGCGCGATTCATATCGCGGCAGATTACACGAAAACAGCAGACGAGATGGTCGTTGCGTAAAAAATAAACTAATATTACTGGAAATATTTAAAATGGTAACATTTATGCCTTTCAAGGTTTGGAGAGTTTACAACTAATACTCAATTCGAGGATCCGTTTGACAGCTGGAAGTAATGGTTGAGTGGAGTCTTAAAATACGGGTTACGACTTCAAGTAAAATGAATACTGTTAATATCACCAAAGTCGCAATGGAAAGCTAACCCTTGTTCATTTTTTGTTTTTAGGCCTAAATCCCTGAACGCCTTGTGTGGACCGATCATTGCTGACGTCAGCGATGCCGTCAAGGCCTTCGATGCTGATGAGAAGATTGCCGCCATCATCTTAACTGGTAATGGTTTTATTTTATTTTAATCCTCTGCAGCTGATGTTTATTTCTTTATTTATATTCAAAAAAATCACAGCTCATTATATTAAACATATATTCAAAGTTCAAAGAGATTTTATATTCTTTAGACAATACAATTAAAACAAAAATAATAGTAAAATATAGTAATTAGATTTAAATATAAAATAGTACAATTGAACTATGAAAAGCAAAGGTTAAATTACACAAAATAGGTTAATTGTTAACAAAAATAATTGTTACGTGGAAAGGCATGCTCCGATGGTTCGAACATGTTGAAAGAATGAGTGAAGAGAGATTGACCAAGATCACGATTAAATAAATAAAACAATAAGGTCCATTTCGACCGCCTCCGTGGTCTAGTGGTAACAAACGTTGCCGTGAACTCGGGAGGTCGTGGGTTCGATTCCCACCGGGGGCAAGTTGTACATTGTATAATTTGTCTCGGTCTGGGTGTTTATATGTATAATATGTATATATTTACAAAAAAAATAGTATAATATGTAGTTTATCAACCATCTAGTTTCCGTAACACAAGCCTCATTGCTTACCACGGAAATTAGATGGCGCTGTGTGACCTGTCTGGAAATATTTATTATTTATTTATATATTTATTTAAAAGCCATTTAAACAAAAGGGCATGTATGAAGAGGTTGATGAAGCGAAAGAGGTATGTCGTGATCGTGACAAGTGCCGCTTAATTTTCTCTACCTTTTTGGCGTGATTTTTTTTTATATAAATATCACCATGGCAAGCTTACAATATTAGTTCTCCTTGAAAGTAAACATTGGCATTTGACATCATTGCAAATGGCACATACTTTCAACTAAAACAACAAATAGGTGGTAGGCAGACTGATGGTGGTAATTTCCCCATTCTGCCGGGGCGGTATAAATCCGTTGTTCGTGTCGATAAACCCAGTAAAGTGTATACATACGTTTCGGGATCAGGCTCGAATTGTCGTCATGCCCAGTCAAGTGTTAGGACTGATGTCAGTCATGAGTGTCTGATTACAGTTGCTAACATTTACGGACACTTACCACCAGGTGGGCGCAAGATCATGTGTCATGCTAGTATTAAAAAATATATACAGTGTAAACTCCATGTTTTAACGACAATATTACTAAAGCGTCGAAATCAATTGGCTTTGGTGGGTTTAGCTTGTCTTCCAATTCAGATTTTTCTTCTCTCCATTTAACAACTCTCTATAACGCCATAAAATACACAGTCCCTTCGGTGTCGTTATAGAGTGTTTATTTATTTATTTATTATTATTTAATAAAAACTTTATTGTTTAATACAAAAGGCGTATGTAATGCCGCTTGGCATTCTCTTATCATCAACCTTCGGGACAAGAAATCGAAGTTTAGGCATGGCAAAATAAATAAACACAAAAAACATAATAATAATAATTAAATCACTTATTAGTACTAGTTAAATTAAATATAGGATAAACATCATAAAAATAATAATACTTAAACTACATGAAAAAAAAATATATATATTCTTACATACACTACATAGACTAGATAACTAATTATATACATACACTACGTAAACGGGAAATATATACTTATATACACAATAATATGCGAACTACAATACACTTACTACAACGAATAATTAAAAATATAACATTATACAAGGAATAAATATTGTATATAAAGTATATAAATAGTTACACTGTATATAAGTCCCGTCTGCGTGAAATGCTGGCTGCATTTCCCCGCTGAATTGCAATACTGATCTTTGGGCGAAAAAAGAGCCAGCCCTCTTGCCACCGGAGGAGACGACAAGACGCAGTGTTATCTTAATTAATAATTCATCATCATCATCATCAGCCTGTGTCTCTCCACTGCTGGATATAGGCCTCCCCCAAGGCTCGCCACTGGACGCGGTCTTTTGCAACCCTCATCCAACCCCCACCAGCGACCCTCCTTAGGTCATCCGTCCATCTGGCGGGGGGTCGTCCCACTCTGCGTCGTCCCGTACGTGGTCTCCACTCCAGAACCCGCTTGCTAATTTTGAATGCTATGTCAGTAACTTTGGTTCTCTGACGAATTTCAACGTTTCGAATTCTATCCATCAGAGAAATACCAAGCATAGCTCTCTCCAGAGCTCGCTGAGCGACCTTGAATTTGTGAACCAGACCCACTGTCAGTGTCCACGTCTCTGCTCCGTACGACATTACGGGTAGGACGCACTGGTTGAAGACTTTGTCTTGGTTATTATTATTTTTTTATTTAATTAATAATTACTACTATTAAATTTTAGGCAATGAAAAAGCTTTCGCAGCTGGTGCTGATATTAAGGAGATGCAAAACCACACATACAGTACCAATCAGAAGTCAGGATTCTTGGCCGAGTGGGAGGGGCTTAGCAAGTGCGGAAAACCAATCATCGCAGCTGTCAACGGATTCGCGGTAAGTCGCCATCTTGTTTTGAATCAAACAAGATATTTATTTATTATTACAAGCCAACACTTGGAGCTAATACCGAACATACGTAATTGTCAAAATGTTGAAATAAAATAGGTCACTTTTTTAAAAAGTTAAAAATCATTATTATTTTTTTTTAATTGTCTTTAAAGGACATTGTACAGAATACATCAGTCCTAAACACGTAATTTATTTGCATAATATATGTTCATAACAGAGTTCATAACCGAGTTGGGGATCATCAAATTCCAGATGCTGCAGAATTTGATGCTTTACTTGGAGTCACTCGCGGCACCATAGCTCAAACACGTCGGGTAAAATAAGGGAGTTGACAGCGCGGGAAAACCGCAAAAAATAAACTGCAACTTGTGCCCCATATTGAAAGTCCAATTTATCGTTTTCTATAATTATTCACATTGTAGCACATTATTAAACCAAGCAACACCACTTTTGACCAATAATATCCACAGTAAATTAATTTACAAAACAAAAACTTGCACTTGACATGTCCACGCAAAATGGCGCGAAGAACTTCTTAAAAATCATTAACCGAAAAACAAAACACTGCAAGGCCGCGTCTGAAAATCGCAATATCCATCGTGACAAATACCTAAAGGCTGGGGTGTGTTATTATTAATTGATCTCGCTCACAGCCGAAAGACGAAATTAGAGAGAGAAAGAATTACGTAAGTCAACGTTCCCGCGTTCGTCGACCTCTCGCTACCTACTTGATTAGGGTCAGTATGATTGGCGATATTTTTAGGAAAACTTCTCTGCACCGTAACTTTGAATTTTATTACTGAATAATTAAAATAAAAAAATACATAGATCTTATTTGTTTTTGATTAATATTTCGAAAAAAAAATTCAAAATATAATAATTAATATGAATTCTAAGGATAGGGATATAAGTCCTGTCCGCGTGGAATGGTGGCAACAACGCTGGCTGCATTTCCCCGCTGAATTGCAATACTGATTCTTTGGGCGAAGAATGAGCCTGCCCTCTTGTCACCGGAGGACACGCTTGGACCCTACAGTAAACGGCACATATACTTACATACTTGCGCCGCTTGCTGGACTCCGCATTTTCCGCCACGGCTCCCGCTTTATGCGCTGTCCCCCTGAGATGCGACGCGTCGAGGGTATCGACGAACGTTGCGTCCCACACTAGAGCACGTCCTCGTTCCTATGGGACCAACATCATACAATCGGGTCTCTTGCCATCATCTCGGATAACTCCAACAGGCTCTAGAAGAGCCTAGAAAATCTGCCCGCACTTTTGGAACAGGAGAACCCATAAACTCCAACACAGTCGACCTCCTTTTCACACGGACATCTATGTATAATGGTGCCCCCCAACCGAAGACCAACGGCGATACGGAAACTTTCGTCGTCAAGCAGTGTGTGTATTTTTTATTGTAAGCTTGCCATGGTGATAACACTGCTTGAAACAAGACTTACTTCAACTTCCAACAGTGGAGGTCTAGGATTCTGTGTTCCTAGGGGCTGCGATGATTATAGATTATTTTTCTTACAGCTAGGAGGCGGTTGTGAGTTGGCGATGCTGTGCGACATCATATACGCGGGAGAAAAGGCCAAATTCGGTCAGCCTGAGATCAACATTGGTACCATTCCCGGCGCGGGCGGCACCCAGCGTCTACCGCGATATGTCGGCAAGTCCAAGGCCATGGAGATTGTTCTCACAGGAAACTTCTTCGACGCACATGAAGCCGAAAAAATGGGTAAAAAATAATGAAAAAATAAAAATAAAATTGTTGGTTATTAAGGTTGTATACAACAATGGCCGACATGTTGAATGGATTGAACGAATTGATTGAATTAAAGAATGAATGAATGAACATTAAATTTAGTACCACCTACCGTCTACTAGGCGGCGCACACATCTATGTGATATTTCTATGTGAACCACAATTTGTCAATTGCTTGGTCTAAGTTTCTACCCCCTGGGAACACCAAATTCTGCTACAAAATCCATGCTAACGTTTTTCTTCAGGTCTAGTGGCGAAAGTATTCCCAGTTGATAAGCTGATGGAAGAATCCATTAAGTTGGCTGAACGAATCGGAACCCACTCCCCGCTTATTGTGAAGTTGGCCAAACAATCCGTCAACCAAGCCTTCGAGACCACTCTGCAGTCCGGACTATTGTTCGAAAAGTCACTGTTTTACGGGACTTTTGCTACGGTAAGTGAGAATCAAAAATCATTATTATTTAGTCTATTACTAGCCACTTGATCCGCAATTACATTCCGCAGTTATTCAGCATCCGCAAATTTATTCCGCATTGTTCCCGAGTTATGGTTTAAAAGTGTTTACAGTTGAGGACTTTAATATATCTTCTGGTATTTTGTTGCAAATATTTACAACTCCATTATTCATGAAGTGATATCCCACATTTGTATTGTTGGATTTTCTCATCAATTTCATTCCGTGATCACGACGGGGAAATGAGATGAAAAACACAATGATTAAACATAAACATTTTGACTAGATGATGGCAGAACTGCTTGTAAGAATTTTAAATGTCTCAATTATATCTCCCCTCATTCTGCGATCTGTGAGACTTGTCAGCTTTAGATATGTAAGTCGCTGGTGAAGAGACTTTTTCCTCAAGCAGTGTGGAAGTTTTTGTGGGTATTCTGCTCGATTCCCTCCGAGAGCTTGACTCGGTAAAGTCGAGTAGAGTAGTCTCACTAGTGTTTAGCAAATATTTAATATTAAATTATTGGATATGGGTGTAAACCTGAAATAAAACTTTTTATTTATTTATTTATACTCGCATATTTTTTGTTTTCTGCTTTCAATTGTCTGGAAATATACATTGTAAGTCTGAAGATTAATTGGACTAAAAGTAGCAATTGACTTTTCAAATCTGAGGTTAATTTGATAATTTGACAGCTTTCTAGTAAATAAAATACCTAATTTTAGACAGAAAAACAGCAAAAATATTTATAACGATTTTCTACTATTTTACTAAAAACAAATCTATGATAAATATATCTCTAAAATTTCCTTAATTTAATTTCCTAGAAATCTGATACCAACATTTCTCGAAGAAGATAAATTTCTAAGCATTTCATGGAATCGTCTTGCCGGGTCCATCATGTGTGGGTAAGACATGAGAAGAATTGTACCCCGGGCTTGCGACCGACAATAGGCTGGTTTAAAAAGGAGGCCTCCTTTTTTATTTTATTGCCCGATAATACGCTCACCATCCACCACTCTACTCTCTCCCTACCCAACCAAATACTCTGATTCCGTTAATGCTGTCATGATGGGGAAATGTTGCCAGTCTCCTTGGACGTCTCTAGAGGACATTTTTTATTTAAAGTTTAGTTTATTTTTAATTTTATTATTAATGGAGCTTTTAATTTTATACTAAGTACTAAGAATTAAAAATATTATATACTTGAAAAATTTGAAATGTTGCGAGTGGTACGAGCGACGGAGATCCAAATCTTAACAACCCTCTTATAAGATACAAAATTGCTTGTATGATGTAATAATATTTTTGCATTTTTTTCTTTCAGGCTGACAGAAAGGAAGGTATGACAGCATTCGTAGAGAAGAGACCCCCAACTTTCAAGAACGAATAGGTACTCACTATGAAAATCTGAGGAAAACGCAATTAATCTAGCAAATAAGTAAAATGTTATAACGTTTTTATAAAAACATTTCCAATTTTTTATACCCACTTTACAATGTTATTCAATAAAATCTGTTTATATTATTATTGTTTATTTATTTTACCTTCCTGTCTTCGTGTTTTAGACTTTGGATTAAGCACGCTTACCGATTTCAATTCCTGATCGAAAACAAAGAAAAAGTGATATTTCTCGAATCCGGTACGCTAAAAACTGTCGTAATGAGCCTATCGTAAAATTGGACAGAAGTAAACCCTTATAAAAAGCGTGGTTTTTTACTACCACGCAAGGAGTTACGGTCGTGATGATACTTTTTTTTTTACGAGTTTCGCCAAGCTAGTTTTATACACAGAGTATCTCTGTGGTTTTATACCTGTTTTTAACGTTAAAAAAATTAAATTATGCCCTCCATCCTCATAAATCTATGGGTAAATGCTAGGTTACATGCAATGTATTTGCTATCGTCATAAACGATTTGTTTTTTATCCTATTTCATATTAACATTAGGTACATTAACCTTAAGACAATAGGTAATAAACTTTTAACGTAAGTAATCGATTATATTCGAGTTCAATTAAAACTTAACGAGGTATCAGCCCTATCAAATTGTCAATGTCAAACTTATCCATCCGCGTTGATCGGCCGAGAAATAATTGCAAATAAATGCCTTATTACAATAAATAACTATTCAAAAGCCCGTCCGTGATTTCACAATAATGTTTTATTGCACGTATTTGGGTTATAAACTTGTGTGAACAGTTTTGCCAGTGCTTGAATAGTGTCCATTACTCTTTCAATTTTCTACCAGTTTTAATTCGTCCTTTTTAATGGTTTGGAATAATGTGTATAGGTATATAATGCAGGAGTTTGAAGATATAGAGGTCTATAAGACCAGTGCGTCGGTATTTGTGGCGCTGTTTTACTTAGAAATGCTTTATATTTTGATCATGACTCTGTCTATTTTGAACAGAGTACATCAAAACTTAGCATCGTAATTCTGTTGTTTTCAAAATATTCTTTACATTAAGTAAGTAATAGTAGCAATAGATTTATGACAGAGTAGTCTGGTTTAGTTGGAGCAGGGCCAACGGTTTAACATGCTCTCTGAGACGTTGGAATGGTGGTGTTGTAAATTTATAAGAAATGTATGTAAGAAAAGTGTATTTGTACAAGTGCTCATTGGTACATGCCGGGGCTTAAACTAACCTTTTTATGGTTTTAAGGAAAGCATTCTTACAACTGAGCCACTCTTGCTTTTAACTTTAAGTTATTTTTATGCATAATTATCTTCTTTTCAGGTTTACTAGTATACAATTTTGTGTATATTTTTATGTTTTTTTACATAATTATTATTGAATGATGGGCATGTTTGTTGAACCATTATTTTTGGATAAAAGTGTAAATACTCCAGTACTTGTACACAGTGTATTTGCTAAACACCTGACACAAGCGGAGAGAGATGGCATCAGATTTCTTTATAGACATTTTAAAAAGGTAAGATATTATTACCCCTACGGGTTGTCTTCACTTCAGACTCTTAGTTAATCTCCTTTGACATGTAAATGCTGGAACCTTGTTTAGGCAACAAATATTTCCATTAGTTACCAAGAGCTATTAAAATTTATTTTAGCCACAAGTTTAATTACCGTAGATATTATTCTTCCATACGGGCAATGGCAGCCTAAGTTTAAAGAAAATAAAAGGCACTATTTCAGTGAATAACTTTTTTTTTATACTAGCACTACATGTGATCTTGCGCCCACCTGATTGTAAGTGGGGCGAGAGAACCATGAATATTAGCAACTGCAACAGACGGACATCGGTCCCTAACACTATGCCGGCTTGACTGGGCATGAGGGCAATCTGAGCCTGATCCCGAAACGTGTGGATACATTTTACTGGGTTTATCGGAACGAATGGTGGATACTTCCCCGCCCCGGCAGACTGGGCAAATTACCACTATCAGTCTACGCCTACCACCTATTTAAACTCTATTACTTCTACTTTTTCACAAAATAGTAGATCTGTCAAGTATTAGTCAATGTTGTATTTTTAAGCAAGGCAAAGGCTTGATAAAACATATATGCAAAGGGGATTGGGGACAGCAGCACTTGGCAGAGCAACAGTCTACACTGGCTAGCATGGCGCCTCGGGTGTTCTAGTGGCTGGCAGGCAGGGCATGGCTTACTAGTAATCTCAAGAATGAAATGTTAAGTGGACATCTAGGAATACGAAATTTGATCATATCAAATAAAAATATTTTTTTTAGAATAATAATGGAGTAATAATGAGTGACTCAAAGTACAGTACATTTGTACAGGAAATATTGTTTATACAAAGTTTGGGGGATACATTAAGTGAGCCATGCTTGGTTTTGGTGGATGAAGACAGGCTTAATTACTGGAAGGAACTGTCTGTCCACTGGTATGAAAATAAACAAGGTACTATTAAACTTTTTAAACTTTCGCGCACATTCATAATCACAACATACATCATTTATTGTTGTAACATTATAACACAGAAGAGCACCGATATCCCGCACTACAGGGCAACCTCGTGTAGGTATCACAAACACATCACCCTATGTTGTTCACCTATTGTACATCTGTATACTTTTGTGACAATAAATGATTTTATTATTATTATAATATATTTTTATAATTTTAACGGGTCTTTACGCGATTTACCTTAGAGACATATTTCTCCCGACGTTTCAGCCAAGTTGCACAGTCGACCCGTGACCATGGTCAATGCAACTTGGCTGAAATGTCGGGAGAAATATGTCTCTAAGGTAAATTGTGTAAAGACCAGTTAAAATTATAAAAATCTAAACAAGGTACTTTTAATATAATATAATTTTACCCATAAAATTATTATTTGCTAGAAATGATACAAGCGGACAAATAATTCTTAGCATTCCATAGATTGGGCAGGTACATCTTATTTACATCTAACAAAGACAAATTTCTAAGCATTCTTGAATTCGCTGGAAGTGCCGTTGGAAAGAGAGAAGTGAAGAATGGTATCTCGCTAATGCTAGCTTGCAACCAACTATACTCATAGACTGGTTTACATAGGGGGCCTCCTTTTATTTATTGTGCAACAAGACACTCACCATCCACCATTATGCTCCTTATATCCTCCCACCCAAATAAATTCAAATTAACAAAACTCTTTATTGTCAAGATTGTTTACATTGATGTCAACAGGTGATGTACATTACTTAAATTTTAAACAATCTACCCACAATTGGCATACAATAATTCTACATTATAAATATAATTAACATTTTGTCATTATATAATACATTATAAAAAATTAACTAATTTTAATTTTCACTTTAAACAATAGTAGGTACTTGTATTATTAATAATAAAAAAACATTTATCTAAATTGAATACTATTTTATAATGTATGTCCAAAATCAATTTAAATTATAAATGTCAAAGTATTAAAATGGACTAAATAACAACATAATAATTAAAAGTTTATTATCATTCAAGAAATCTTAAAATTGGATAATAACATTTTTGCTAATTATATATTATATAAAAATTTGATAAGCATCTTTTTATATAATATAGTCTCTAGTTCCTTAATGTAGCTTGAAATTTTGTTGTAAATTTCTGGCGCCATGTGTAATATGTATACAAAGTGCACTCTAAACGTATTGAGAGTGTTCAAAAAAAGTGCCTTGGAATCTTAAACTATCAATATCATTTTGGAAGAAAATTTGTCTCCTACACTGACAGATTGTCTGCTTTTGAGGTCACCCCGCTGTTTATTCGTCGCAGTCAACAAGATCTTATTTACCTGCACAAAATTACACACTCATTGCTTCAATCCTCTACTTTGCTGTCTTCTCTCAAATTTAGTACTTGGCGTAATCCCCGACAAAAGAACCGAACATTTATTATTGGTACCCATAAAATCAACAGCTCTTATAATAACCCTATTATCCGTATGTGTCGACTATTTAATGACCTTTCCAGCGATACTGTGAATCTAGACATTTTCAACCCAAATGTTAGTATATTTAAGAGACAAGTGTGATTGATTGTAAACTAACCTAAAGTGACTTTTTACTATTCTTATATTGACTTATACTAATATATAACCTATGATGTAACTTTTAACATAAATTGACATTAATAATAACATATTTATTCTCGATATAGTATTAATATACTGATAATGATGAAATGGATGAAACCTAAATTTTAAAACTGAAAAACACTGTTGACTCTAATCATCGAAGTAGCTATGTGTAGCATGCCGTGTACACTGCCCTTGGGTTGCAATTCCGACCTTATGAATTATTGTAAATTTGTGCTTGATATGTATTAATTGTAACCTGTTAGTGTACCTTAAATAATAAATAAATAAAAATAAATAAAAAATATGCTTTGGTGAATCAACGCAGTATTTTGATGGGAGTCAGCAGCGTATACTCTATCTTTATGCCTCAGTTTCCTGTTGTTACACTGGGATCTTGTTGAATAATATTGTATGATTCCGTTAATGCAGTCTTGGAAGCATGTTCCATAAATGTATTGACAGTAAACCTGCTTAGGCCCAATTTTTTCAGTAAGTGGTACTAAGATTTTGCTTGAATTTTCTTTGCAACAACTTCCACTGCGTAAAGCTAAGTTTTCAATCCGTTCCTGATTGTTTCTAGTTTGTTCTCAGGGTGTATAGTCCTTTTCCCAAATAATATACCCTACTGTTTCTTTACAGATCTAATTTTTATACCAACGAATATATTTTCAAACAAGAAGCTGTTTGTCATATTAAATACAGATCTACCCTCAGCCGTGTGCCGTCGAGATTGGGCTGTAGTAGTTATTGACGATATCAATGATAAGAACATGAAATTAACTAAACGTAACTTACAGAATATTAGAGCAAATTTTTTCATTTGCAACACTTCTAAAGATATCAAGGTATGTACACTACAAATATTTATTTCATCATGGTTGAGGGGAGAAGTTGTTGAGGAAATAATAATAGTAATAATGTTTTAGAAAAACTAAAATAACTTAAAATTAAAGCGAATGTGTACCAATGAGAAATACACTTTTATTACGTACATTTGTCATAGATTTACAAAACCACAGTTCCCGTGCCTCGGAGAGCACGTTAAGCCGTAGGTCCCGGTTCCACTAATACTAACTTATGGAAGCGTTAATAAATTGTCATTAAAATAGACATCATATCCTCGCCAAGCCATCTGGCCAGGGTGGCGAGTGTAGGCTAAATTCTCCAGATATATGTTCTGAAAGGCCCATCTCCAGCAGTGCAGGGCTGGGACGCTGTGTTCTAGGGGCTGTAATGATAAAAGCCCATGAAAGCAGCATTTGCAATAACAATAAATAAAACTCAAGGACAGACGCTTATAATTGCAGTAGTATCTGTTTCTTAATCGCAAACGTTATATAATGGAATCCGTTAACTATATATATATCATGCTAATAAAGTTTATATTTGCACGGCCGCTGTCAATAAATGATTAATGGGCAACTCTATCCCTGTATTCGACTTGGCGTTTGTCTATGGTTTTTCGACAAAATTCGGTAAAAAAAAAGCAATCTTTGCTTTTTATGCTTTCAAGTCGGACATAGCATATGTGGCATGCTCACGTGTATCAAATCTGCAAAATCTTTATGTTTTGGCAAAAGATTGAAAAACTAATAGCGTCGTGTATAAAAATATACTTAATTGAGCTATTTGCAGTAAAACACTGTAAATAGTCTATTTTAAAATAATTAGCCTAAAAAAATTAAAATGCTGTCCCGGGCAATTATACTAGTATATATATATAATATAATACATATAATTAAATATATACAGGATTAATTAAATAATTAAATTAACATCTTAGATTACAATATTATTAATCAATCAATTATTAATTTACAGTCAAACCCAGATTACTTTGAAAGTATATATAAATGCATAGACACAAAAGGCACATTTGACATGGAAGAACATGTGTTTGAACCTTTGGATGAAGGTATTTCACAACCTACTAGGTACAATTTTGACAGAAATATTGAAGATCTTTTAACACCTATGGTAAGTTGGTTTATTTTAATATTATAATCTGTAAAAAACTTACTTATAACTAATTGATTTTATTAAGGTGTTCGCGCCATTCGTGGTATATTGACCAATTTAAGGTTTGTTATGCAATATTGTGATCCGTCAGTGCAAAACAGACATTCCTAATTTGTTACCCTTTACCTTGTCCTGTCTCTTTCTCACCGCTTCCTTTTAACATTCCCCATCCCGCTCACGCTAGTCCAAAGGCCGGCGCTTGCGATTCGATAAATTGTCGTCATACAAGATTTGCATTCGCAAAACCCGCTATAACTGCTACCACTAGCCAAAATGTTTAGGTTTAACACAATGATATTTTCCCGTCGTGATCACGGAACGAAATTTATGAGAAAATCCAGCAATACAATTGTGGGATATCACTTCATGAATAACAGAGTTGTAAATATGCGGAACAAAATTGACAAGACATACTACACAATCAATGACTTTTTTACAGACAAAAATATAATTACATGACATTTTGCTTAACTTATAATTTATTTAAATTAAATTTTAGACATGAATAATATTGTCATTTATATTTTTTTTTTATTGTATCTCAATTTTGTTTATGTGTATGTATTAAAATTAAATGCTATCCACAATTACTAATATTTGTACGCCCTATCGGCAGAGCACTGGTGCATCTTTATAACCTAAATCTGTTGTTTATAATATTAACCTGTGTCTTAACAAATAAATGATTTAAATTTGAATTTGAAAATACCAGAAGACATATTGAAGTCCCCAACTGTACACTTTTAAAAACAAAGTGACAATGGAAATAGACTTTGGAATCTTAAAATTTCACACCAGTGTTTGATATAGGCATATCAGCAATGCGTTGCTCGCCCATTCATCACTAATAATAATAATAATAAATATTATATGTAGTGTATGTATTAATGTTATGTAATGTATGTACCTAATGTATTAATAAAACGTTATGTGTATGTATTATTAGTATTTAGTTTATTATAGTATTTATCATTGTAGTTTAGATAATATTGCATATTTATTACGTAATATTTATCTAATTGCACCTACCTTACGTCTTTAATGTTCTACAGTGTCCCTAAGGTTGGCTGGTTGGTTGGTTGCAATAAAGTTTTAATAAATAAAATAATGAAAAACAAAAATCCAAATGCTGATACCTAGGACTCCAATAGGAGTTCCTTTACCAGTTTCCTCGTCTTGTTCGTTTATTGCACTGACTATAGTATCGTCTAGGATTCTAATTTGAAGATTATCACATCCCCAAGCCTCAATACAGTCTACTAAACCCGCGCCACTAATAGTCTACATGGCATATTCAATTTTATTTATTCTTTCACTGTAAAATATTTATTTATTTAAAAACTTTATTGTTACATTAACAAAAGGCTGATATAATGCCTATAGGCACTCTCTTCCAATCAACCTTTGATACACTAAAACATAAGAAAAATAAACGACACATATTAAGGAAAAAAATAATACAATATACTTACAACTAAAGTACAGGTATATACAGTACATATAAGTACTATACTACATTACAACATCTAGACAATATAGACCAGGACTTTATTGACAAAAGGTGAGAGTAAACCATCTTTGCTTGGTGCTTGGCGGATATTAAGGGGTTAACTGTTCCAAAGCAATATGGCTACTACAGAAAGAGAATCATTTACATTAAAGATACTCGTAGATTAAGTACACTCGGTTTTGTAAGTTACATAATATTGTTTATAGTAGAAGAATGCCATTAATAGTAAAAACCAGCCATCATTTGTGGTAAATGATTAACACTACTTACAAACTCATCAGTAGCATCACACTTGATGCCCGCTCTTTCTTATATACAACTAACAAATAGCCTTAAGGACTGTATTAACAAAGTGTATCATTATGAAACTGTTGTACTTATGCAATGAAAATATTATTATTATTATATTTGATGTATATATTTCTGTGGAGAACCTCAAATTGCCCAAATACGCCAACCTTTGTATCGGTTACGAATTTGGGTTACGGGACCGTCAGCGAGGCGCTTGGCCAAGGAGTTGTCAAAGCGGCTGACAGAAAGGTCTGGAGACAGGAAGGCTGGCAATTATTTCTGCCAATGTATTAGCCTCGCTATACAGAGGGGAAATGTTGCCAGTCTCCTTGGGACTATCTCGGATGGGACGTCTCTAGAGGACATTTTTTATTTATAGTTTAGTTTATTTTTAATTTTATTATTTAGGTAGGTAGCTTTTAATTTATATTTAATGTACTATAATTAACTTCGAATAAACAATTTCAATACTATTTGATGTAAATTATTTAGTTGTGTTCTCAACAACGGGAATAATTATTATTGTCAAATCTAAAACTTTTTTTTTTTTAGAAAAATATACCAGTATTAACATCTAAAAAGAACAAAGATCCAACAGGAACTAAAGTTAAATCAAGTAAAAAACGTAAATTAAATGACAATAATGAATTACTTACAAAAACAACCGAAAATACAGTTAATAATGAAATTCAAAACGCCAATTCAAGAAACAAAGATAGCATTGAATTTGACTTTAAAAAGGAAGAAAATATTGATGCGTTTAATTCGAGCAATGAAACAGATAATTTAGGCAATGAAATGTATAAATATGACAAATCAAAAAATAATAATATATTGAGTGGAAATGTAGATGAGAAAAATCTACTATCACCTAGAACTATTAATAAATCAATTGAAGAAACAAATATTGAAAAAATCAATTTAATTGAATTAAAGCGTGAATCAAGTCATGATATTACTGAAAATGAACAAAAGCAAGTTGAAAATGAGAATGAAGGATATCTGGAATCAACCAAAATTATTAATAAATCAATTGAAGCAACAAACTTCAATTTAATTGAATTAAGTGAATCAAGTAATATTACTGAAAATGAACAAATTAGGATTGAAGATGAGAATAAACAAAGTCTAGATTCAACCAAAATTAATGAGAAATCAATGCAAGAAGCAAAATTTTATTTAATTGAATCAAAGAGTGAATCCAGTCATAATATTGAAAATAATCAAAATAAAGATTTGGAACGAAATGAAGATTCTGATTCCGAATTACCTGAGAAAAAAAGTATGCTGGAAAATATATTAAACCAATACTTTTTTTGAGGTTATGTTTATTTATTAGGCCAGTTTTTTTGTGCAATGCTCTCTTATATGGTATTTTTAATTATTGTTATAATAATTAAGACAAGTAATTAATCATTTGACCGCCTCTGTGGTCTAGTGGTAACAAACGTTGCCGTGAACTCGGGAGGTCGTGGGTTCGATTCCCACCGGGGGCAAGTTGTACATTGTATAATTTGTCTCGGTCTGGGTGTTTATGTGTATAATATGTTATATACAAAAAAAAAGTATAATATGTAGTTTATCAACCATCTAGTTTCCGTAACACAAGCCTCGTAGCTTACCACGGAAACTAGATGGCGCTGTGTGACCTGTCTGGAAATATATTTATTTATTTATCATTTAATCTAAGTAACGGAAAAGTCTGGAGATTCCTGCTGGCAATTATGTCTGTCAGCGTATTTAGCCTTGCTATACAGAGGGGAAATGTTGCCAGCCTCCTTGGGACTATCCCTGAAGGGTCGTCTCTAGAGGACATTTTTTACTTATATTTTATTTTTTATTAGGTTTATTTTATATTTAATTTTTACTCTTTTAATTATATTCCCTCGAAAAAAAAAAATCATATAAAAAAAAATATTTGTTAATATTATACATTTACCTAAAGTATCATCACGACCGTTTCCATTTCGTGGTGGTCAGAAACCACGCTTATAAAGAAGCGGATTCACATTTAGCCAAACTTTACTATAGGCCAATCATGACAAGTGACAAGCTCGTAGATGTCTCCAGCGTACCAAACTCGAGAAATATCACAAATTAAAAATATTAATTAAATGTATTTACATTGATAAATATTTTTGTGTCCTGACCAGGAATCAAACATTTACCTAAAATAATAAAATTATAATATAAAAACTAAATACTTACAAATATCTTGATTATAATCTACATGTCATCGAATCCAGGAGAAGATGAACCCAATGTTCCGAGGACTCCGGCGACGTTGCCTCGTTGGATGGCAACACTGATCCTCTGAATAAGATATTCCCTACTCAGAGGACGCTCGGATGGCAACGCTTATGTCGCGTATTAAAGATTTAGCGTCCTCAGACCAAGGGCCCATCGTCTCTACGGCAAATGGCACAAAATGGTAAAGATTTGCCAACTCTATGTACTTATTATGTTTGCCGTTTGCAGCCAATTCAGCCGCTGCACCTGCTCGTGTAATAAAATTGGAAGTTAATAAATAAACAATTCATATACAGAGTGGTCCAGCATTTTAAAATGCTGGACTGGAAAAACTGCGGCATAAATGTCAACGGAGAATACATCTCACACCTCCGTTTTGCGGATGACATAGTCATAATAGCTAGCTCGCTGGAGGATCTTAGCGGAATGCTAAACGGCTTAAACGTAGCGTCCCAGCAGGTTGGCCTCGGTATGAACTTGGACAAGACAAAAGTCATGTATAACGACCATGTCGTACCGAGATCAATCTGCGTTGGTAATGCCACTCTAGAAGTTGTGCAAAAATACATCTACCTTGGACAGACTATACAATTAGGCATAGCCAACTTCAGCAAAGAAGCCGACAGACGCATTCAGCTAGGATGGGCGGCATTCGGGAAGCTGCGCCACATCTTCCTATCAAACCTACCCCAGTCTTTGAAGACGAGAGTTTTCAACCAGTGCGTTCTTCCAGTGCTGTCGTACGGAGCAGAAACGTGGACACTAACAGTGAGTCTGATCCACAAATTTAAGGTCGCTCAGCGGGCTATGGAGAGAGCTATGCTCGGTATTTCTCTGATGGATAAAGTCCGAAACGAGGAAATCCGTCGGAGAACCAAAGTTACTGATATAGCCTTCAAAATTAGTAAGCTGAAGTGGCAATGGGCTGGACATGTCTGTCGTAGAACCGATGAACGATAGAGTAGACGAGTTCTAGAGTGGAGACCACGTACGGGAGGACGCAGAGTGGGTCGACCCCCCGCTAGATGGACGGATGACTTGAGGAAGGTCGCTGGTGGGGGTTGGATGAGGGTGGCAGGAGATCGTGTGAAGTGGCGAGCCTTGGGGGAGGCCTATATCCAGCAGTGGAGAGACACAGGCTGATGATGATGATACAGAGTGGAAATTGGAGATGAACTGTCTTGCAGATTCTTGAAATTCTATGAATATTAGGCGGATTTGTCAAAAGTATAGAACTTTTGAACTATTTCCACTTAAGGAATTTGAATCGGTAGGTGAATACCAAAACGTGTTTTGACAGATTTTAACGCTAAAATAAAATGGAAATAAAACTATTAATAGATTGGGCTGCAGATCTAAAATAATGAATTTAATGTTTTAGACAAAGTCCAAGCACGCTTTCATACATCTCGGCCTTAATAGCAGTTTAAAAATGCTAGTGATAATGTTAGTCTTTAATTTGGGGTCGTCCCACTCTGCGTCGTCCCGTACGTGGTCTCCACTCCAGAACCCGTTTGCCCCATCGGTCGTCGGTTCTGCGGCAGATGTGTCCGGCCCATTGCCACTTCAGCTTGCTAATTTTAAATGCTATGTCAGTAACTTTGGTTCTCTGACGAATTTCAACGTTTCGAATTCTATCCATCAGAGAAATACCAAGCATAGCTCTCTCCATAGCTCGCTGAGCGACCTTGAATTTGTGAACCAGACCCACTGTCAGTGTCCACGTCTCTGCTCCGTACGACATTACGGGGAGGACGCACTGGTTGAAGACTTTTGTCTTCAAACACTGGTATGGACGATGAGAAGATATGTCGAAGTTTCCCGAATGCCGCCCATCCTAGCTGAATGCGTCTGTCGGCTTCTTTGCTGAAGTTAGCGGCACCTAGCTGAATAGTCTGTCCAAGGTAGACGTATTCCTGCACAACTTCGAGAGTAGCATTTCCCACACAGATTGGCCTCGGCTTGACATGGTCATTGAACATAACCTTAGTCTTATCCAGGTTCATTCCGAGGCCAACCTGCTGAGAAGCCACGTTTAAGCCGTTTAACATTCTGCTTAGATCCTTGAGCGAGCTGGCCATGATGACTATGTCATCCGCGAATCGGAGGTGTGAGATGTATTCTCCATTGACATTTATGCCGCAGTAATTCCAGTCCAGCATTTTAAAAACATCTTCCAACGCGTTCGTAAACAGCTTCGGGGATATGACATCCCCTGTCGCACGCCTCTGCGCAGTTGGATTGCTTACGTTAATGTAACATAAAGTTATGTTAATGAATTTAAATTTAAACAGATATTAAGAAAAGAAAATAATAATAAACTATAACTAACTTAAACATAAAACATAAAAATTGCAATAAAAATAAAAATATTAAACTAGATATTGGTCTAGACATTGATCCAGTGAATACAAGTATGGAATGTAATTATTGTGCTCGTGTGCGTGAGTGAATATAAGTGTTGGTGTGAAAGTGTAGGTGCGTGTGTGAGGCGTGCTTAGAAGTTAAAGTGAACGAATGCTGCAACTGACCGGCTAATCGGCTGCCGCATCCGTGCAACAGACAGTCTATAATGATTTTTTTTAAATATGTTTTTTTTGTGTAATAATATAAATTATAAGCTTTTCAAAGCTGTTGTTTATCTTTAACCTAATTTTTGACGCTTTTTTTGCCTTTTTACATTTACTAAGAGTAGGTTTAGCGTGAATGTAATCATTTTATATTTGAAGTATTTTTGAAGTTTTTTACTGCCTACCTTCATTTAAATGACATAAATAGTATTTACTTTCCTTAGTATTTTAGTATAGTGTGCTGTAGTTACGTTTTTTTATTTTACATTGCGTGTTATTGAAAGTTTGGCTATAATAACAGGCAATGAACATAAAAAAATCAGTAAAAAACTCTACTTCTATAGTTGCGTTTACAAAACTTCACTGTCACATTAGGCATACAGAAGATTTTTTAGTTTAATATCCTAGTCCAAGACACACTTAATTGAAATATTCACCCTGAATTATGCATAATAAATTATATAGGAAATGCCATTAATTATTGGTTGATATTTTATAATCATATTAGTTAATCACTAAATATATACCTATAAATTGTATCTCATTTTCACTTATTATGTAACTTATGAAATATAATTTTGTATTATTAACTTGTTTTTTTTTCTTTTACCCCTTCCCACCTTCAAGGTACTTCTGTTAGAGTTGCGGCGGAACAAGCTCAGATCAGCACACGTCGAAAATATGAACAGGTTTGCAATAGTTACTTAGTTTCGACGTTTGCAGTAGAAACTATGGCCGTGAGGGGTTCAGAACTGAAAGATTTTTAAAAATAAATTGTTTCAAGCCTCATAGACGTCTCTGGTGACAATAGAGTTGGCACGATGCCGCATATGAAAATTTTATCGAAAAAAATTTGGAAATCGAGTGAAAGCATTTTTATAGAAGTAAAAAGTAAAGTATCATCAGCACGGCCGTGGTGGAGGAGATCAAGAAGATGATGATGAAGGAGGTGATCAAAAACCTCACTTTTTTTCCAAGAAGCGGTTTCACATTTACTATAAGCCCCAAGTGGCAAGCACATCTTTAACGTACTAGACTCGAGAAATATATCAAATAAATCATTGTGTCTCGACACTCACGTTATTTTATTGCTCGATTGATTGGTGAGGGTTGGCCTTTAATCATAAACGACTATGTCTATCTACATCTTTAATAGGGAACAGACTGGTTCAAAGCTATGACTTGTATGTCAAGTTGAACACTGTCATCTGCTACTCCGAAGTTGACAGCACCTGTTGGAAAGTACCGACTTGACATGGCCACTTCGCGAATAGAACTGCGATCCACCAAAATTCTCCATTTTAAATCCTCTGCCTCCCATTTCACTCGCCGAACACCATCTGTGCCTCCACGATTTAAAACAACATTATTATTTTCATATTTCAACCGTCCCGTTCTGCCATTCAAAAAACACCTCAATTTTGTTGCCAACTTTAAAATCTTTTACTCGAATCAATATTTCAGCTGAATTATCTTGCAAAATTAACATACTTCCTGGTCCTGCTATTCCACTAAATAAACTTTTGCTTCTAACAATATCGAATTCCTTAACTAAACTCTGTAGTAAATGATTATTGGGATATAGGCCTCCCCCAAGGTTCGGGGGGTCGTCCCACTCTGCGTCTTCCAGTACCTGATCTCCACTGCAGGACACGTTTACTCCATCGTTCATCGCTTCTGCAACAGACGTGCCCAGCCCATTGCCACTTCAACTTGCAAATTTTCAATGTCAACGTATCTGACTTTATCCTTTAGAGAAATCCTGAACATAGCACTCTCCATAGCTCGCTAAGCGACCTTGAACTTATGTATCTGATCCATACGACATTACTAAAAGAACCCACTGGTTGAAAACTTTTGTCTTCAAATACTGTGGTAAGTTCATACAAAATTACAAATGACACAATATATCTAATAAAATAAAACAAATATACATTTTGCCAATAAAGATATATATTTTAACATCAACAGCCTTCGGTTGTACCGACACAATACAACACTTAAAGAAAATATTTTATCGTCATAATCAATTCAATAAACCTATTAAATACAATAGCAAAATATCATTGTCATAAGTGGATCAGTAGTCAAATTCTATTTCTTCAGACGTAAGCTATAAATAATCGAATATTTTCCCTCGTTCCGAATGCTACTGACAGTCGTTCCGAATCAAATATCACGATTTGGATGCTCAACAGCAGCCCTATTCTGTTACTTATCGCAAACGTTAGATGTTTTTCGCGCCATTTTGCGTGGGCATGTCAAGTGCAAGTTTTTGTTTTGTAAATTAATTTGCTGTGGAAATTATTGGTCAAAAGTGGTGTTGTTTTGTTTAATAATGTGCTGCATTGTGAATAATTATGGAAAATGATAAATTGGACTTCAAATAAGTTTCAAATAAGTTTTTTGATGATCCCCAACTCGGTTATTTATTTATTTATTTATTTATTTATTATTTACTTATTCCACAGCTGTATTTTACAAATAAATATTTACATTCAAATGATTACCGAACACCTAGCCAATTACGGAATAACATTATTTTCACTAAACATATAGCATGAACGGATTATTAACAATTTAAACTAGTTATAAACATATATTATGCAAATAAATTACGTGTTTAGGACTGATGTATTCTGTACAATGTCCTTTAAAGACAATTAAAAAAAAAAACAAACGTTAGATTGTCAAAATTATTTACTACCACTTTTAGCCCGAGTTTCTCCGATCATAGCTGACCTTACGTCAAAATAGCGTTTTCCACCATGGGGTTGCAACTTCAAAATCATTGCGAAAACGTGAATTAAATACTTAAATTGTCCGCCGCGAATTTATAATAAAGTTAACAACATTTATATTAATTAAACTAAGATTATATATTTACATTAAACATGGTTTTATAACACACACACTAGGTAATAAATCAAAAATATGGCAAATACTAAAAGAAATATATAAGTTTTTTTTTTCAAATGAACGCATCGTAACGTTATTTTGCTGTCATCTGTAGTGAAAACCTTTATACGAGAATACCAATTTTAATAGCGTTTTACACTGACAGTTCTACATTTTTATTCATACCATAATAGTTTTTTTTTTTTAATGTATAGAAAATAAATTGCGAATTCCACATCGTTGAGTATGAATACTGACAAACACACCTCTCTCGGCTTTATCACATTTTATTTTGGTATTCTAAAATAACTTGCCGTGTTACAGACATTTTTATTTACTTCCTACTTAAATATGAATTATATATATATAATGAATAATTAAAAAGAAAACCTAATAAAAAATAAACTTGAAAATAACAGTCACTATAATGACAAAAAACTGACAGCGCTCAGAGCGATCTACCTCGATATCGTGAGCAGTCTAAACACGAGGAATGATGTCATTTTTTTTTTGTTCTCTTCTCCCGATGGATGATGAATGAGGTGATAGGGAAGGCAAAGGGTCTAGCCCATACAGCCAAGTCTGACGTAATATATCTTTCTTTTTCACGAGTTAATGAGGTCATCATCAAATTCCAGATGCTGCAGAATTTGATGCTTTTCTTGGAGTCACTCGCGGCACCATAGCTCAAACACGTCGGGTAAAATATGGGAGTTGACAGCGCGGGAAAACCGCAAAAAATAAACTGCAACTTGTGCCCCATATTTAAAGTCCAATTTATTGTTTTCCTTAATTATTCACATTGTAGCACATTATTAAACAAAACAACACTACTTTTGACCAATAATATCCACAGCAAATTAATTTACAAAACAAAAACTTGCACTTGACATGTCCACGCAAAATGGCGCGAAGAACTCCTCGAGGAATGATGTCATTGGTGACGGTGGTCACAAAGCTTTGGCAATACAGTTTATACACGTCGGCTTTAAGCGTGCTTAGATTACTATTATCGTGTCTCGGAACGAGGGGATTATAATTACGATATAAGCTCGATAATTAACGATAAAACTTCCTGACAATACAATTTAACGTTTGCGTAAGAAACAGAAGGACCACAGTTACCTTAAAATACTTAAATCTAAACACATATATATATATAATTATATACAACATTACAGAAAGCACCACGGAAAATTTGCACACAGTTACAATTTTAATTCAATATCTTAATTTATTACATACAAAGTGAAGGTATATCTAATAATACGTGGAACTAAAAAACTACGTCTAACTGACATACTAGAATCAGTAGTAAGCTTGCTATGGAGCTGGCTAATGGGTCTGGGTTGGGGATATGGGGACATTCCGCCGTCGAAAAGAGCTTCCAAGACGGCATTAACGGAATCATACAGTATTTGGTTGGGTGGGGGAGGAGTCGAATAGTGGATGGTGAACGTATTAACGCGCAATAAAATTTCAAACCAGCCTATTATAACACACACGATGGACCCATGGAATGCTTAGAAATGTGTTTTATTGTAGTTCATACTTAAGTGCATATCTGGAATGTAATTTTTACATAAATGCAGCAAATAAATAATGAAATTGAAATTTTGCAAATACCATTCTTCCAATGGCAGGCAAAGCTTTTTGTAGATGTCGCTAGCGGCACTGGTACCTTGCTAACACTTAGAAAAATGTATTTTAAATTAACGTTACCTACCTTAAAATACGAATTAAGTAAGCGAACACCGTCTTTAAAATAAAAAAAGGTTGAATTAATAGAACGGCAATTTTGAGATCACCATATGTTTGCTTTCGCTTGGAATCTCGATTGTACACTTAAAAGCTGCTCACTTCGGCATAATATCCAGAAAATAATAAATTTCGTAACAAAAATACAAGTTTTCTATGCAACTGACAGTTATATAAGGTACCATGCGCCATCTATCGTGATAAAAAGTTAGTGATACACCCCATTGCAATGATTACAAAATGTATATGACCTTATATATATAAAAAGAATATATCTACAATATTTTTTAAGTACAATATGTATTATTTACATAAATAATAAAATATTTTTTAGTCATATATTATTGTTTATAATTACTTATAATTTACAGCCTTTATTAAGTTTGTGCCCAAGTTTGTAAATGAGAATGCCCATTTTACTTAAAGAAATTGGCCCAATAAATGTTCTCGTGTAATAATGATTTATCTTTTATTTCAGAGTTAATATATTGTGATTTCATAATCTGTAATTAATTTTATTTATTTTACCCTAGCATAACGACAATTGACAAAAACTTTTTTTTCCTAAATAATTACATAGTTCCCGCCAATTTGAAATCCAGTGTTTTTTGTCTGTAATAAAGTACCTGATCATAATAAAGAACCTAATCGTATAAATAGTGTTTTGAAACTAATTGATACATAAATTTCAATCAATTGACTATTCAATTAAATTATATTTTAATGATGGGGTTAACAGGTGTTGAAATTAAATATAAAAAAAACACAATAAATAGATATGATTTTTGGATTATATTTTGTTGAGGCACGCTCCAACATAATCGGGCCTGGATTTGGGCAATTTCTTTTGGAATAATATTTTTATCTATAAGCGATTTTTTTATATAGACAACCAGCATAAGGTACTATATATTATAACTAAATAAAACATGTTTCAAAGTCAATGTTTGTATGTGTTCTATTCTCCCGATAGATGTTAAATGAGGTGATAGGGAAGGCAAAGGGTCTAGCCCATACAGCCAAGTCTGACGTAATAAATCTTCCTTTTTTTTTGAGTTAATGATCTTATTTATGATCAAATTCCAGATGTTGCAGGATTTAATGCTTTTCTTGGAGTCACTCGCGGCATTATCGCCCAAACACGTCGGGTATAATTTGGGAGTTGGCAGCGCGGGAAAACCGCAAAAAAATAACTGCAACTTGTGCCCCATATTTAAAGTCCAATTTATCGTATTTCATAATTATTCTCATTGTAGCACATTATTAAACAAAACAACAACACTTTTGAATAACAATATCCACAGTATATACCAGTAAATTAATTTACAATGTTACCGCCTCCGTGGTCTAGTGGTAACAAACGTTGCCGTGAACTCGGGAGGTCGTGGGTTCGATTCCCACCGGGGGCAAGTTGTACATTGTATAATTTGTCTCGGTCTGGGTGTTTATATGTATAATATGTATATATTTACAACAAAAAAAAGTATAATATGTAGTTTATCAACCATCTAGTTTCCGTAACACAAGCCTCGTAGCTTACCACGGAAATTAGATGGCGCTGTGTGACCTGTCTGGAAATGTCCGCTTAAAATGGCGCGAAGGACTCCAGCCAATGTTTGTAGGGAGTTTGTTTATTTTATAAATATTTACTATTTGTCAATTTTCTAATAAAAAAAAAACAAAAAAAAAATATTTAAAAGGACTCATAACCAGTGATTGGTACATTGATTTAGGGTTTTTAAGAATAAAATTAACTTGAAAACTAATAATCATTAAAATATCATCACGACCGTTTACTATTATAGTATAGTATGTTATTACTGAAATTATCTTATGGTTTATTTTATTTTTTCTACAAATAGTCCAATTGAATTTTGCTAAATAACCTGAAAAGGTAATTTAATTTAATTAATCGTTATGGCTGCAAGTGCAGGTACTCTGCCACGAAGACTCTGAGAATTTTGTTGAGGTTGTCTATGGTATTGAAGTCTAGCGCCGCCATATTGTCTCTGGCCGTGTGCCATTCTTCGGGAAATGGAGACGGAATCACGTGCAAGACATCCACGTCTGAAATAATATATATTTTTTTAATTAATTAATCATCATCACGAATAGATACGTCCCTACCTTTAAAAAAGGGGATTTAAATTCAACTAACTTTGTTATAGGCGTCGAAGTCTAGCGTACCAAATCTAAGAAATAACACAAAATAAATAAATTATTGTGTCCCGACCAGCAATAGAACCCGGTACCTCCGCGTCTAAATCCACAGACTTAACCTAGCGGTTAACCACAGAGGCAACCAATTCATTTTTTTTTATTCATTACAGCCCCTAGAACACAGCGTTCTAGACCTCCACTGCTGAAGATGGGCCTGGAACTGGAAATGGAAGAACTGGAGAATTTGGCCTACACTCGCCACGCTGGCGCCTACAGACGGGTTGGCGAGGATATGATGTCAATTTTGTAGGACAATTTATTAACGATTCCACAAGTTGGTATTAGTGGAACCGGGACCGACGGCTTAACGTGCTCTCCTCACACGGGAACGGTGGTGTTGTAAATCTATGACAAATGTACGTAAAAATAGTGTATTTCTCATTGGTCATGCACCGGGTGGGTTTGAACCGACCTTTGTAGGATTTAGGGAACGCGTTCTTACAACCGAGCCACCACCGCGCCAAAGTTGGCTTCTTCAGAAGCGTGGTTTCTGACCACCCCGCAAGGGATATAGTCGTAATGATACACTAAAATAAGGTACAACTATCTTCACGACCGAATTTCTTACGGGATGGTTAGAAACCTGGATACATGTTTAGCCAACTTTACTACAGTCCTTTCAACACTCGTCGATGTCCCTAGATGACACGTTCGAAAAAATATATATATATATATATATTAAGACTCAAAGCCGATACCTCCGCATCTAAATCCAAGGACTTTAGCCTTTAACCACGAATGCAGTTTATAGTGAAAAATCCAATTATTAATGTATTTTTTTTTGTCCGTCTTTCACGCCTTTATTACTTAAATGATTTTGGTAAAAAAGGTAATTTATTTATTTATTTAAAACTTTATTGCACTATCTACAAAGGGCGGGCTTAATGCCGCTAGACATTCTCCGACAGCCAACCTTTGGTAAAGTATCATCACAACCGTATCTCTTCCGGCGTAATCAAGCGAAGTGTGAATAAGCATCTTGTTAGGCCGGCATAGTGGTAGAGACTGATGTCAGTCGTGTTGACCGGCACATGTCGTGTTCGTATTAAAAAAAAAAAAAGCGAAAACCACGTTTTGTTTTTTTTTATGAAATGGATCACATTTAGCCAACTTTAATTTAGGCCAATCATGATAAGTGGCAGTGTTTATTGCGTCCCGACAACCGAGCATGGTACCTCCACTAGGTAGTTATTATTTTAGATACAAAATAATAATAATAAGATTCCGAAATGTCACTATGGTGATAAATAAAAAATATACAAATACAAAAGTTATACGCCTTCACGATGATATGATATATATTAAAAAAAACTTACTTCTTCTTAAAAACGGTATGTGGTCGTCTTCTACATAGGAGCCTGCGCTCTGCAGCCGGAAGTAGGTCTGCTCGGCCTTCCCGGGAGAGTACCCGGTCAGCTGGCCGAGTTCTGCCAGCATCTGTTCTGCGGCGGCCAGCCGGACGTACCACTTCTCTGTGGCCTTAAAGTAGCTGTAAAATATAGGGTCTGGCGTGCCTAATAAATCTAGAAGGACGAGGACGTCCTGGAAAAGAAAAAAAATGGAATTTAGGCTTGATTCACATTAGCTAGGACTGACAGATTTAGCGGAACGACAAAGGTGTCGGATGCATATTGGCGAGAGTAAACTAAGTAACTGCATCGTATATATTGTACAAACACAATATGTATATATTATTTATTTATTTATTTCTTAAGCACTTATAGTATTTATATTAATTTATTAAATAAATAATATTATTTATATTATATTACCCACCTGTTGGATTAATTAAAATACCTATAGTGATCTAGTGGTGAACTGCCTGCTTTATGCAGATGATGCTGTTCTTATGGCATCGTCCGAACAACAACTGCAATCACTAGTCACAAGAATGAAGGAGGGATGTGCAGAAAAAGGACTCCGTTTGAATGCGAGAAAAACCAAGGTACTAGTGTTTGAAAGAAGAAGGATGACAACCGTGACGATAAAGATTGATGATGAAACTCTAGAACAAGTAAATGAAATTATATATCTGGGCAGAGTTTTCACTGCGGATGGGAAGTACGATAGGGACGTTGAAAGAAGAGTGAACGCGGGAAATAGTGTTAACGGTGCCCTGGGGTCACTGATCGGCAGTCGAAATGTCAGTGACAAAGCTCGGCTCGCCATACACAATGCCATGTTGGTACCAACACTGATGTATGGAAGCGAGACGTGGATACGTCAGAATACGCATGAGAGTAGGGTTAATGCAGTAGAAATGAGGTCGCTGCGCCGGATATGCGGCGTCACATTGGCGGACCGCATACGTAACGTCGAAATACGGAAAAGGGTTGGTATAAAAGAAAGCATAGGGACAAAAATAAGGAAAGGCATGCTACGATGGTTCGGGCATGTTGAAAGAATGAGCAAAGAAAGATTGACGAACCAGATATATAATGCGAAAGTTGTGGGTGAAAGAGGCCCTGGCAGACCGAGACTCACATATCATGATCAAATAAATAAAACACTGACTGAAGGTGCATTAAAAAGCCTTCGTAACAAAAGGGCATGTATGAAGAGGTTGATGAACGTCGATGAAGCGAAAGAGGTATGTCGTGATCGTCTCAAGTGGCGCTCAATTGTCTCTGCCTACCCCGCAAGGGATCTGGCGTGAAGATGTGTGTGACCTATATTTATAGTAAATATTTTTATTGTTAACTGGCTAAATGTGAATCCGCTTATTTATAACCGTGGTTTCTGACCACAACGAAAGGGAAACGGTCGCGATGATACTTTTAAAAAGCAAAAATTGTTTGACAATGCATTTAACAATTGCCCTTAGTGTGTCAGATCTAAAGTGTTGAGGAGATCAGACATGAGTCTATGTAAAGGCGCACGCTCACGGAATACGAAACAAAAAAATATTGAATGTTGTTTACCATTCTGTGTAAGTGATTAGTGCTGCCTTTATATGGTGTAGTTTGCATTTTGTGCGCTAGATTCTTAGCTCCATATATAGAGTCGTTTGGTCCCCATTGTTTAAACGCTTCCTCTCCATCGAAGAAGATCAGCATCAAGCTCAGGTTAGAGTCCTTCTTCTGACTTAAAAGCTTAGACATGGTTTTTGCTAAGTTTATCATCATTGCACATGGTACTGCCGAGTCTGTTGCTCCTGGAAAAAGACAAAAAAATATTAAAACTATAATAATAAGCGGGGTGGTGGCTCGGTTGTAAGAACGCGTTCCTTAAATCCTACAAAGGTCGGTTCAAACCCGTCTAAGGTTCCACTAATACCAACTTGTGGAATCGTTAATAAATTGTCAATAAAAATTGACATCATATCCTCGCCAAGCCGTCTGGCCAGCGTGGCGAGTGTAGGCCAAATTCTCCAGATATATGTTCTGGAAGGCCCATCTCCAACAATGGAGGTCTAGGACGCTGTGTTCTAGGGGCTGTAATGATGAATGACTCAATAAAAGTTTCTGATGATTCTAAACACCAAAGACCTAATGTTTCTATTGCGAAAGAAAGGAATATACAGGGTGTTTGGAAGGGAGCTGTACATACGCCTAGGGTAGAAACTAGGGATAATCTGCTACCTACCCCCGCCCAATATATTGACCTTGGCCTCAATGTTTTTTTTAAATTTATTTTTATTTTTTATTTGACTTTTTTGTGTTTTTTTTACTAAAACTACCTGTAGCTCAAAATCTATCCTTGGGACCGGTCTGCTAATAGTCTTGTTTTAATCGTTAGAGTCTTAGGGTCCTGCAAAAAATAATTTTACACCAGAAAATTGTGGAGAAGAAAAGTTATGGGGCCTGAAGTCGTGGTGGTAAAAGTGCCCTAGTTGCGGAAATTAATTAATAACTTTAAAACTAAAAGTGATAATTACACTTTTAGCATATCGTTAGAAAGGGCATGGACTGAGGATGTTTTAAAAAAATCAGAAGAACTCCAACCCTGTTAGTTTTTTTTTAAACCCCTTAGAAAGTTGCCCTTAAAATTATTTCTTTACCTTACTACGGTACTTCAGGCCCCATAACTTTTCTTCTCCACAATTTTCTGGTGTAAAATATTTATTTGCAGGACCCTAAGACTAACGATTAAAACAAGACCATTAGCAGACCGGTCCCATGGATAGATTTTGAGCTACAGGTAGTTTTAGTAAAAAATTCACAAAAAAGTCAAATAAAAAATAAAAATAAATTAAAAAGAAACCTTGAGGCCAAGGTCAATATATTGGGCGGGGGTAGGTAGCAGACTATCCCTAGTTTCTACCCTAGGCGTATGTACAGCTCCCTTCCAAACACCCTGTATAATGGTATACCTAAATACCAAAAGCATCTACTCGAGTCACCAAATTAATAGTTGTAGTACGGTTTGACCAGTGCTAATTATAGACTACCATATGTCCCGTCCAATTATGGCTTCATCTTCCAGTCATTATTGGTTGTACCCTGTAGGCGCCATATAACGCCTCACTAATAAATAAATTCAGACAAGACTAACAGCCAATTCCTCGAACGTATTTTTGGTACTTAAGTAAAAACTACCTCCGTGGTCTAGCGGTCAAGTCCGTGGATTTAAGACTCGGGAGGTATCGGGTTCGATTCCCGGTCGGGACACAAAAATATTTATTAATGTAAATAAAAATACATTTAATTGATATTTAATTTATTTGTGATATTTCTCGAGTTTGGTACGCTGGAGACATCGACGAGCTTGCCACTTGTCATGATTGGTCAATAGTAAAGTTGGCTAAATGTGAATCAGCTTCTTTATAAGCGTGGTTTCTGACCACCCCGAAAGGTAAACGGTCGTGATGCTACTTTTTACTTTTTAAGTAAAAATTAACAGTTTTTGCAAGAAATGCGTTTCACAAACATATTTAAGAAATAATTAAGAAGGGAACTGTCATTTATACAAATGTATAGGAAGTTGTCAATTTTGTGTTTCACAAACATATTTAAGAAATAATTAAGAAGGGAACTGTCATTTATACAAATGTATAGGAAGTTGTCAATTTTGTGTTTCACAAACATATTTAAGAAATAATTAAGAAGGGAACTGTCATTTATACAAATGTATAGGAAGTTGTCAATTTTGTGTTTCACAAACATATTTAAGAAATAATTAAGAAGGAACTGTCATTTATACAAATGTATAGGAAGTTGTCAATTTTGTGTTTCACAAACATATTTAAGAAATAATTAAGAAGGGAACTGTCATTTATACAAATGTATGGGAAGTTGTCAATTTTGTGTTTTACGAAGCAATACCTAACAAATAATTAAGTATTATTAAGTAAGGGATCTATTCTCGGCCCTCTTCTCTTTGTACTCTTTAGCGCAGACATAACAAGTTGTATTAAACACTGCAAGTTTCATCTGTATGCGGACGACCTCCAAATCTACTTATCTTTTCTTCCTCATGAGACAATGTTAGCTGTAGACAAAATAAATGAAGACTTAAGTCGTGTGTCCGTGTGGTCACAGTCAAACTCACTTATGCTCAACCCTTTGAAATCAAAGTTTATGATCTTGGGCTCAAAGAATCAAGTTCTTAAGATCAAGGACTTGGGTCCTAAGCTGTTGATCTCAGATTATCCTCTAGAGCAGGTCATGGAGGCTAGGAATCTGGGTATTTTAATAGATAGCGAGCTTCGTTACGAAAACCATTTGAGCGAGATCGTTCGGAATTGCTTTTATAGACTAAAAGTTTTGTACAAGATACGCAACTACATCAGTGTCAGTATACGGGAAAATCTTTGTGAATCACTCGTCCTATCAAGATTCAACTATGCTGACACTGTGTACGGTCCTTGTTTGCTAGCAAGAACAGAACGTTTAGTTCAGCGTGTCCAGAATGCATGTGCTCGCTATTGCTACCCTATTCCACACAGATCACACGTAACTCCTTTTCTAAATCAGAATAAGCGATTAAAAATGTGCGCTCGCAGGACAGTACATTTGGCATGTTTGCTTTTTGGGGTGATAAAACTTCATTCACCATTGTACTTATATAATAAACTGACATGGCCGCAAGATCCTAAACGATATGGCACACGATCCAGTCTCAAACTACTGTGTCTTCCCCGATACAAGACCTCAGCGTTCCGTGGGAGCTTTAGGTATGCTGCTACCAAGATATGGAACAACCTACCCCCACCACTGCACGACATGCAGTCGGCGGTTGCTTTTAAAAATAAATATAAAAACTCTCTTTTGACATACCAACAGCTACAGCATACCTTCTTAATATTTTATAGTTTGTTTTTAAGATAATTTTGTTATACATATTTTATTTTTATTTAATGTATTAGTTATCTTTTTATGCGTACATACATACACCACACTATATATTTGTATATATTACCCACTAGCACCTCTCCTAACAAGGGATTAGCCGAAAATCAGCGCTGTGGCCCAGAGTCGCAGCTCCATGCTGAGCTGATTCCCTATTTGTCACCACACATATTGTGTATACTACCAGTCTTTATTTAAGTTGTGTTTATTGATATGTGGCAAATAAAATATTTTTCTTTCTTTCTTTCTTTCTTTCTAATTTTTGACAACTGTTTTCTTAAGTAGCCGAAGAAGGTCATAACTTATTTCTTAACTTTATTACCTACATACTTTTTTCAAAATTAAAATAGTTTATGTCCATTGGTTCGCTTAAAACAACTTGGATACAGTCGAGAACTAATAAAATCAATACAATTATTAAAACATATGTACTAAACAAAGTGGTAATAATGGTTGGACCGTAAACAGGCAATAATCCATATTTATGTAGTATGTTAGACACAACATTAATTACGGCAAGCAAGTAAATATAAATAAATATTTGAGACAGGTCACACAGCGCCATCTAATTTCCGTGGTAAACGGAAACTTGATAAACTACATATTATACTTTTTTTTTTTTTTTTTGTAAATATATACATATTATACATATAAACACCCAGACCGAGACAAATTATACAATGTACAACTTGCCCCCGGTGGGAATCGAACCCACGACCTCCCGAGTTCACGGCAACGTTTGTTACCACTAGACCACGGAGGCGCCAAGTAAAACTAACTAACTTAGAAACTACTTAAATAAGATCGTGGCTGTAAAGAGGCCGTGTCAGTTTATATTCTAACAACTTAATAATTATGATGTACAAAAATAAAAATAAAAAATAAAAAACGTAATATTATAATCTTAATAATAATAATGATATGTCAATTAATATGCCAAGTGTCACAATTGGACGCAGTTACACAAAAAGAGAGCGGTGGTATCTTGGTTGTAAGATCGCTTTCCTTGAAAAAAGCCTAAATCGATCGGTTCGAACCAATAAGAAATAGACTATTTTTTACGTACATTTGTCATTTATTTACAACATTACCATTCCCGTGCTTTGAAGAGCGTTGAGCCCTCGGTCCCGGTTCCGCTTATATTGTTATTTATTATAAACTTTATTGCACAAAGTACAAAGGCGGGACCTAATGCCGCTAGACATTCTATCCTGGTGAAACCTTTGGGACAACTAAAGCAGTTACGACAAGATAAGGCAGGTGCTATCAAAACTAATAGAAAAATATTAGACTTCAATATATTCTAGTAAATAAATACTTATTTACATACTAATATCCATTATACCTGGCCAAGGTATACATATGTAGTACTAACGTATCAAAAAAAAAATTGGTGCACTATTGTCCACAGTAGGATATATTTTGGTGGCGGGTATAATTCTAATGGCTCCTACTGTATCGTTTCTTAATTGTTCTTATACTGCCTGTCTCTGTTCTTTCTCTTCGAATAAATAAATAAATACATACACAAATACATACAAATAAAACTACATACATTCGTTCTATGAATATACATAAATATAATTTACCTACTATATGGTGACTATAATGAGAGAAATAAATATAGCAGACAACCAACAACAAGACGATATACCAAGATGTGGAATCGTAAAGAAATTGACGTCAGAACCTCGCCAACCCGTCTGGCTAGCGTGGCGAGTGTAGGCCAAATTCTCCAGATTTTTGAAAGGCCCATCTCCAACAGTGGCGTTTTAGAACTTTGCGTTCAAAAAGTTTTAAATCCACAATTTTTCAGAAATTGTGTTACCAATCAGGTCTTTAGGATGATATCTTCAATATTAAATACGATGCTTCAGAATAAAATAAAAGAAAATACCATTTCTGACATATTCTAAATGTATTAAATGCTGTTCTAACTTTAATGGCCTATAACTTAAAATTAACTTAATGTGGATTAGATCCTTCTTAACTACGTCCAATTATGATTCTTGGTCCTAGCCTACATAGCTACGAGAATATGAACGTGAGCCATAAACAATTTGTTTGTCAAGTCATAATAAAGACAGAAATGCTGAGAATAATGACATGTAACACAAATGTAATAATATCACGTCTCCTACGTCAGATGAATAATGAGATGAACTCAGAAAAACCAAATTCTATTATGGGAAAATTTTATATTGTAATTTGTGAGGTTTATTTTTTAGGGTAGCTGCTTTGGAGTTAACCAAGTAGTTTTAATGCATTCTAACATTACTGTTATTCTCAAAATACCTGGCCCAGAGTGATTGCTTACCAAAACATATAGCGAAGGATAGTGGACTACCTCTCCGAATTTTGCACAGAGGGTGCACTTTTGTTCACAGTGAGAAACATTCTGGTGGCGGGTTTTAATTTTAATTGCTTATTATTGTTCTTATGTTGCCTGTCTCTGTTCATTATCTTTGAATAAATAAATAAATATTATAGGCTAGCCAACAGTGCTAACATCACACACATGTATCATGTAGGTACCACATTACCACAGTAGCCTTTATGGCCTACTAGCTGTGCCCGCGACTTTTCCGCGTGAAATAATTCGGCAGCATTTTTATTTTTTAAGCGAATTATTTTGTAAATAAAACACATACAAATAGTATTTTACAATATGTTTCTACTAAATAGCTTATTTAAAGTTATTTTTAATAAACAGCTGTGTGTTGTTGCTCCTGACGGCAATGTACAAGTATTCGATAGAACTGGCTGCATGCCCCGCGTTCGTTTTACAGCTTTTCCAACATCTCGTAGTAACTTGTGCGAAATGTCGTTTTTGTTAAGAAATACCATTACTTTTTGACATGTATTTTCGTTCATGTTATATCATACCATGGCAACCAACACACATGATATTATTATGGTCTTTGAATTTATTACATAAAATTGATTAAAATAACAAATGCTAACATTTCTTAAAACGAACGCGGCCATAGTGTACTGCTATGTGGGTTGCGGCTGCTGCATATCTGTGCGATCGTTATGATAGGCTTTGACTCTGTGTATATATATTATAGTTATCTGTAAGTTCTAATATTTTTAATATGAATCCTAGTGGTTTGAAATAAACGAATTTATTATTATTATGTAATGTGTATTTTTAAAGAATCTCGGTATTTAACTGGTTAATCTAATGATGTTCACTGGCCTCGGCCAAGTGAGCATCATGCTTATTTAACTCCAAACTTTCTGACTATACGGCAAGTATTAAGGATTGTAGCTTTTTGCAATTGTCTGTATGCTGGTCTACGTTAATAGTTTTAAGGCTGTCATGTGATGTTTTAGGTATTACTCCGGTCGTAGATACTAATATAGGTACAGTTGTTACTTTTTCTAATTTAAGTTCTATTGCAAGGTCTTGAGAATAAGAAAGTATTTAGTACTTTTTTCTGTATGTGTAGTTATTAAGTTATGAGTGTTAGGTACGGCTATGAAATATGTTGTTTTGATTTCTTTGTTTCTCAAAGTAATGTCAGATCGGTTGTAGTGTACTGTTTTGTCAGTTATAATCGTTCTGTCCCAGTAGAGTCTAGAGAGAGAGAGAGAGAGAGGCAATATTGTCATATTGCAGAACGGTGCTTGGCTTGTATTTGTAGTACGGAACCATTTGATTACTAATTTATTATTTATTATTATTATTATAAATAAATAAATACTCAGACTTGAAAAAAACTTGGAAATATAGGATTGTGCAAACGAAAGGAATGCAAAAGCAATTATGTAATAATATAATCGAGGACAGTCTGACGCGTGTACTTCCTACGCTAAAAAGTCCCACGATTTTAACAGACTATTAATAAGGGTTGCCATGTCTTCTACGACCCTTGTCATTGTCAAGTCACCCTCAATAGTACAAGATACGTAGAAGAGCGACCTTCACCGAGCTGTTATCCGAATGAAATTCACTTTTTATATAATAAAATATTGCTCGCTAATAAAACCATGGTGATGGGTACCCTAACAAAATATAGTTACATAAGGCTAGATGAAATAAATTTGGGGACTCATACATATGTCGCACGATAAAGATGTGAAATACTATCCCTGAAGGGTCGTCTCTCTAGAGGACTTTTTTTTATTTATAGTTTATTTTTAATTAGGTTTAGTTTATAGGTTATTGAATATTAATTACAAATAAGATATTCTTAAGTTTATAATGACACTTACCCACAAAAGCGTATTCCCGAACATATTTGCTGTCATAATGACAAGCCAGCACCAAATATCTGTCAGCATCAGGGTTCAGTGTTGCCACAATATTCCGAAAGTTTAACACCCCAAAAACCGGGGTTTTCGCCGCAAACGTATCCTCTTCCACATTCCAACCTAACCCTTTCATTTGGTCGACGATAAAATTGCCAACTTTAGTATGACCAGGGGTCCCCACGACCCGTGGCACTATTATTTCATCGAGAACCGTTCTGAAGTGCTGGGGGTCTGACAGACTTGAGATCGATTGAATGTTAATATCAGATAGGTCGAAGGGTTGATGGTATTTCTGAAATTAAAAACATGGTTATCACATTTTCAGGTCTATTTCACAATCAAACTGCGAAAAAAACTTTAATACTTGTTCAAATTTGTGGTCAGTAATTGCGCCTTTGTGTACAGTGTATACGTTCAATAGAATTGTACAATCATCAATATTGCCATATAGGCCAATTATAGCCAGCAGAAGGTCAGGTCGACGAGCTTGCCACTAGTCTGCTGAGCCTATACTAGTACAAGTTGGCTAAATGTGAATCCGCTTCATAAAAAAGCGTGGTTTTTGACCACTCCGAAACATACTTTTGTAAACAATATGCAATAAATAACTTTATTATTATTTAATATTATTTATTATTAATAGCAAATTAAAGTATCATCACGACCGTTTCCCTGTCGGGGTGGTCAGAAACCACGCTTATAAAGAAGCGGATTGACATTTAGCCAACTTTACTACATGACAAGTGGCAAGCTCGTCGATGTCTCCAGCGTACCAAACTCGAGAAATATCACAAATAAATTTAGTATTAATTAAATGTATTTATTTACATCAGTAAATTTTTTTGTGTCCCGACCAGTAATCGAACCCGGTACCTCCGAGTCTAAATCCACGGACTTAACCGCTAGACCACGGAGGCAGTTTATTTATTATTAATATTATTATTTATTTATGGCCCCTTTGCAGCCGCATTTAAGTTATTTTAAGTGTCTTCATCATAAGGCTCCTCCTGCCAGTTCTGTTCTTTGCTCGAATATAACACTTACCAGGCACGATAGATATACGAATATGTAGTAAGTAAATTATATAACATAACACTCGTACCTAATAAAATTATGTACTTAATGATAGACCTAACCAAATTCCGGTGGGAATGTACGGTGACAATAATAAGATCATGCTTGTGTATTTAATTAACAAGTTTTGCAACATAGGATAAATGTAGCAGTTTGTCGGTTACTGAAATGGCTTATTTTCTATTACTCAACTAACTATAAATTTAAGGCACGTTTATACGGGCGCGACGGCAAAATTATATAACTATCTGCAGTTCTCGCTTATTTTGTAACAACGACACGTACATACGTAACTAATGTCGGCTTAGTTAGACAGTAAGGACGACCAGACCCGGATGGCTAAACTTGAAGAGAAGAAAGAAAGAAAGAAATAAGTTTAATTGTCAAAAAAAAAAACAGAAGCTGTAAAACATAATAATAATACAACAAACAAGATAGTGTGGTGACAAATAGGGAATCAGCTCAGCAATAAGCTGCAACACTCGGTCACAGCGCTGATTTTCAGCTGATCCCCCACAATTTTGAGATTAACATTGTATTCCAATAAATTGACAAGAACAATATTAAATATAAACTATATACAAATAAATATTGTAAATAAATTGTAAATTGACATAAGCATATTGTATGTCTTGGGCAGATTGCATCATCATGACATTCGACACCTCCGTGGTCTAGTGGTAACAAACGTTGCCGTGAACTCGGGAGGTCGTGGGTTCGATTCCCACCGGGGGCAAGTTGTACATTGTATAATTTGTCTCGGTCTGGGTGTTTATATGTATAATATGTATATATTTACAAAAAAATAAGTATAATATGTAGTTTATCAACCATCTAGTTTCCGTGACACAAGCCTCGTAGCTTACCACGGAAACTAGATGGCGCTGTGTGACCTGTCTGGAAATATTTATTTATTATGGCATGTACATACAACTGTAATTAGAATAAGCAATCTATACAATAAAGAATTTTGAATTTGAATGATATACCTAAATATAAATAACATAACATAATATATAAATATAAAACTACCAAAAATATTCTACAACGTATATAATAATGATTTTGGGGATAGGGATCGCCCCCCGTTTTCCACGGCAGGATCACCCCGCCTGAGCCGGTAATTTATACACTTTTGGTGTTGGGCACTATTACTAGAACCCAGAGGGTCTAGATTCGATTACTTCAGCTTTTCGCCAGGAGCACTGTAAGAAGTGGTCACCCGTAGGGGACCGTGCGTAAGACGGAGCGTTGTTCTGGATATGCTTGAAGTGTTCGTTGTCGGCCCAATAGAAGATTAATCTAGTCAGGCCGAATGTACAGGCTCAATAGTAAATCTCAAGCTATGACAGTTTTTATTTTTTGTTAGTGAACCACGGCGCTCGGGTGACCACTCTAATCTAAGTGATATGTTCTGCTGACTTTGGGCGGGGCTATGAACGGGGCAGTTGACTATTGTTGAGTAAAAAAAAAAAATCTGCTTAAATAAGTATTTTTTTATATTCTGAGAGCGGTTTGCGACGGGATCCCCAGTAAAATACACTCACATTGGCTGTCTGTTTAGCAGAGCCCGAACCGTAAATGAGCTTTAGTCGATGTTTGGCAAATATTTTATTATTTTGTTTTTTTATGTATTTTTATATTTAATAATTGTAATACTTTCACTGTAAATTTTATTTGATATGGGTAAAATAAAACTTCATTTATTTATTTATTTATATTTTGGCACAAAGTATATAATGAATAAATTCCAAACTACATTTATAAAAGCAAATAGTTATGGTCGTAAACTAGTTGTATATTTACTATAAGTACGTTTTTCGGCAGCCATTTGCAACCGAATTTAGTATGAAAACCATAGAGCAACGCCAAGTCGAACTTCTTTCAAAGCGAAATACAGTGAAAAAAGCGCTTAAAGCGAGAAACACAGCGTGAGTAACAAGGTTTCCAATTTGCAGAGCCAAGCTTCTCTTTATTCAAAATCTGTCATAAAATAATGTCTTCTTATGTCAGTCAGAAAGGAGGTCAAAGTCTGTCCAAGAAGGTCAGAAAAAATTGAAACCGTATCGGGTTATTTATGTGTTAACCCAGCTTTAATGTGCATTAGAGTATATAATAAAATTCCTAGAGAAATACAAGAGTTACCTATAAAACGTTTTACTATTGAGTTAAAGAAAATTCTTATTGACAACTGTTTTTACTTAATAAAATAATTTTTAACATGCAAATTTTGACATTAACATTGTATTCCAATAATAAACTATATACAAATAAATATTGTAAATAAATATCTATTGACATAAGCATATTGTATGCCCATAATATGGGCAGATTGCATCATCATAACATGTACATACAACTGTAATTAGAATAAGCAATCTATGCAACAAAGAATTTTGAATTTGAATTTTGAATTTAAGTGCGTAGGTAGGTACTTAGGTACTACGCTTTAACCGCAATGCAATAACCACAGAAAGGTATATCCTTGTGGTTGTCTGCTAAAAATGTTACATTTATTAGTGTCTTTAACCCTTGCACTATTCTGTTAATTAGTCGCATATTATTGCGGTGTGGAGGCTCCTTAAGAAGAAAGTGTCATTTCCAGAAATAACGATTTCCATAAATAAATTGTGCGTAAGTTCATCCATTTTCTAATAATAACTAAGCTTAGCTTTCCTTTTTTGATTGACGTAGTCGTTGAAAGGGTTTATATTATTTCATTATTAGAAACAAAACCGTAATAGCCGTAGCGCGTAAGTGCCGAAATAAAATGAAATAATTAATTTGTCAGAAAATATTTGTTAAAGGGATGTAAATTATTATACTCGTCGTCACCAGTGTGCTTAGTGTAAAATGCAAGTTTCGGAAAACGTAACTGCTGTAGTTACGTTTTTTTATTTTACATTGCGTGTTATTGCAAGTTTGGCTATAATAACAGGCAATGAACATCGAAAATTCAGTAAAAAAAACTACTACTATAGTTGCGTTTACGAAACTTCACTGGCATACAGGTAAATTCTATAAAGAGATAAGAAGAATGGTGTCTAGGGCTTGCGACGGAATATTAATTATAGATTTGTTTAATATAAAATAATAAATATAGAAACAGTATAAACGAATTACAATATTAAATAATTTAAAAGAAAACCTAATATTAAATTAACTTGAAAATGGCGCGGGACATTATGACAAACAACTGACAGCGCTCAGGGCGATCTACCTCGATATCGTGAGCAGTCTAAGCGCGAGAAATGATGTCATTTGTGACGTCACATAGCTTTAGCAAAACAGTTTAGGCTCGTCTCGGAACACCTTAAGCGTGCTAAGGTTACTATTATCGTGTCTCGGAACGGACAGTTTATAAATATGTCAAATTTAAGATAAATAAGTTGTTTACAGAATTCTGTCCTCATTATGATAATAAGAAATCCCAGTGCACTAGTAAAGTCCCAGAACTTTGATAAGCACTTACTTATTCAACAAATTTAATAGCTTAAATTGTTTAGCTTTTGAAACGTCGACTTATAGGCAAGGCCTATTATAAAATAAATGATTTTATTAGTGACAAAAATGCCTGGTAGATGTGCAAATGTATATTATTAATATATTTTGGACACCTTTTACTGTTGGTGTATGTTTATATTTAGGTCAATTCAATTGTATTGTAATAAATTTAAAATAATTTATTTAAATAATTATAACAATGTGATGTGACAATATAAAAGAGCCCGAGAAGGCCAAATTGTAATAAATGATTTGACTTTGACTTTAAACCGGCTTCACTTATAATGTATGCATACAAAATGTCCTACAGAGACAGGCTATTCGAATAGTGGACGATACTAGTGTCTAAAACTCTCGAATCGCTGCCGAGATGTGGCCTCCCTGAGCGTGTTCTACAAGCTATACTACGGTGAATTGTTCTGAAGAGCTCCACAACCTTTATCCCTTCTTCTCTATTCCGCAACCGAACCACTCGCACAGGCCAAAATATGCATCCACATACCGTAACCACTATCCCTACGCGTACATACAAATTTGGAGACTCTTACATCTGTCGCACGCTGAAGATGTGGAATGCTCTCCCAGCCAGTGTGTTTCCTTACTCCTATAACCTGGAGTCCTTCAAACGAAGTGTGAAAAATCATCTTTATAGGCCGGCATAGTGGTAGGGACTAATGTCGGTCGTCTGAGGCTGGCGTCAGTTGCTCCCATTCTTGGACCTCGCGTACCGCTTACCATCAGGTGGGCGCGGTGTCACATGTCGTGCTCAGTATTAAATATAAATATATATATAATCGCATAGACGAAATGATCAGGAACGTATTCAGGGACTCGGCTTCTACCTACTGAAAGAATTAGGCGGTTGTTGTCAAGCGCGAGCGGACGCGTCGGCCATATTGTCATTCCGTTTTGGAATGCGCTTCGAGCGTGTTTTCAGTTTTATACCGCAATATGTTTTTTCTATTGATAGAACCAAACAACTTTTCCAAAGAAATCTTCTCCATACATATTGGCTACTTTAGAAGTAAGTTTGTATGGAGTAGCCAAAAAATTTTGTCACATGCAACATATTTATTTATTTCCATGAAAATGTACATAACAGATTATACGTCTAAACAATACATATTTCATAACAAAATTCAATCACAAGTGACTAACTAGATGTGCGAATTAATATGGCTCCAAGTACTTTAGGACAATGTTTTTACTTTCCACATCCGTTGATTCGAACACATCAAAATTCTCATAGGACTGCACGATTTTGTTCAACAAATAGATAAGTCTTTCTTATAAAAAGTCGTTTGTTTCTATCAATAGAATAATTTATAATAAGAGCGTAAAATAACCCGTACTTTTATTGTTATTTTTTTTTAATTACCATTAGTAAAAATAGTTTAGGCCGCATATTTGTAATGATTTAAGAAGCCCTGTTTTTATTTATCAACTCAATAAATATGAACAAGATGGGGCAAGAATATAATTAAAGCTAGAAGAATCGTTTTAGAACTAATTAGTCTATTGGCTATACAATACATTTATGGAACGAGCTTCCAAGACGGCATTAACAGAATCATACAGTATTTGGTTGGGTAGGGAGAGAAGTAGAATGGTGGATGGTGAGCGTATTATCGCGCAGTAGAAAAAAAAAGGAGGCCTCCTTTTCTTAAACCAGCCTATTGTCGGTCGCAAGCCCGAGACACCATTCTTCTCATCTCTTACCCATACACGATGGACCCGGCACCCGCACGGTGAATCCTTGGAATGCTTAGAAATTTGTCTTCTCTTCGACAAGAGAAGAACAAAGTAGGTATATGGCTTAAAAATTAAATAACATATTTTTTTATAAAAATAACCAATTCCGGCTCTATCTTATATTTGATCTCTTTGGGGCAGTGAAAGGGTCAATCTATTTTAACTCCGAGGTTAAATATACTCTACATCCATTCTATTTCCAAGGTCATTGTCAAGTGTCATTTTGTATATAACACAAACATACATAAAATATAGATTGACCCCACACACAATGGACTTGTAGTGAATTAATGGAATGGAAAGTATTAAACTTAAAAGCAAAGTTGTAAAATTTTGTCAACCCATTGACGACTTCTGTCTATAATTCATTTTCGTTGAGTTGCCTTAAATGATCAGAAATGAATTGAGGCCTCAAAGAGGCCAGAAAACCCAGCAAAATCTTTGCATCATTTACTAAAAGAATTGGACCTAAGCATGTCTGCCAACAGCACATTTATGGAAGGAGCTTCCAAGACCGCATTACCGGAATCATACAGTATTAGGTGAGGTAGGGAGAGGAGCAGAATCTTGAAAAGGAGGAGCTTCCTTTCTAAACCAGCCTATAGAGATTCAAATCTTTCCATGAGTACTCTTCCCCACACGCAATGAACCCAGCTTGATCAATTCATGGAATGCTAAGAAATATGTCCGTCAATAATAAGACTGCCTCTGTGGTCTAAAGGTAGAATATAGAAGGTGCTGGGTTCAATTTCTGGTTAAGACAAAATATTTAATTTGTGACCTTGCTTAAGTATGGTAGAGCTAGAGACATCAACCAGTCTTGTTATGATCAGATGATAGTAAAGTTGGCTAAATGTGAACTCCCTCTTTATAAGCATCCCACTAAGAATTACAGTCATGATAATTCTTTACAATAACAAAAATTGTGCAATAAAAACAGGACTCCCTTTTAAAACCAGCCATAAACTGCCTCCGTGGTCTAGCGGTTAAGTCCGTTTAGACTCGGAGGTACCTCCCGAGTTCGATTCCTGGTTGGGACACAAAAATATTTATTAATGTAAGTAAATACATTTAATTATTTAATTTATTTGTGATATTTCTCGAGTTTGGCACGCTGGAGACATCGACGAGCTTGCCACTTGTCATGATTGGCCTATAGTAAAGTTGGCTTAATGTGAATCCGCTTATTTATAAGCGTGGTTTCTGACCACCCTGAAAGGGAAACGGTTGTGATGATACTTTACTTTTTTACATAATTGGTTGCAAGCCCCTAGACACTGTTCTTCTTGTCTCTTGCAAGCAGCAGAGGAACCATGCATCCATGGAAAGTAAGGAACTTTGTCATCTATTTACAAATAATAAAATACTTATTATAAATTTAAGCATTGTGTTATCAGTAATCTTCAGATTGTATACAAGAGTAAGAGATTATAAGAAAGTATATCTTTAAAGAATACTAAAAAAGTTATTAATCTTGTGAAAATTAAATATCAATTCAAGTTCGAACTAGTCACAAACTTGTTTTATCAAAAACATACCTTTTCCTCGTAAAACTTTAATTTTTTCGCTGTGCTCACAAAAGTTAGACAAAATGTAGCTAGAAACAGACACGTCACGACTCTAGCCATTTTTATAGTATTATAACTGCTTCTTTAATAATTTCACACCAATGTTGTTACGGAACAGCTGTTTAGCGAACACGTACGCGCGATAAATCCCTTCTCTCACTATTTGCTCCCCATTCACGTCCTCTTTCCTCCCGCTCCCCTTGCGAAATGCGAATAGAAATGTCAAAACTGACTGTTTCGTGACGTTTGTCAAAAATGTTACCAATAAATATTTTCAAAACACCCATTTAATTCATATTAGTTTAGCCCTACCAGCTTTTCTTTCTTCCGGATATGGAGCACTCAACCTCGTTGGAAAAATTCTTACCCCGTTAGATTGTAACGTTGAGGTGAGTGGTTTATCCGAGGCTAAAGACGCCTGGTCTGCGCTATGCCCAGATAATATTCCAATAAATACGAAAGCAAAGTGCAAAGACTGTGGGATATACCTTTAATTAAAATTATACAAAATGAACTTTTACATTCTAATAATTGGGCTGAACAGGCCCGTTTATTAGCTGTCTCTGAAAAGGAGTCAGGTCTTTGGTTAAACGCGCTCCCCTCCAAAAACATAGGTACTATATTAGACAACCACACGCTACGCATATGCGTTTGTTTAAGACTCGGGCTCAGTGTGTGCAAACCTCACTATTGTCCATGCGGCAAAGACGTTGACTGCCTGGGGCGCCATGGTCTATCTTGTTTTAAAAGCGCCGGCCGCTTCTACCGCCACAGCTCTATCAATAATTTGATCCGCAGATCTTTTGCCTCTATCTCTATTCCAGCCACCTTAGAACCCACGGGCTTATTTAGACATGATGGCAAGAGACCTGACGGTATGACCTTAGTTCCTTGGAGTTTGGGAAAATCACTAGTGTGGGACGTCACATGTGTAGACACGCTAGCAACTTCCCATCTTCAAAGAACTACTGTCAGAGCTGGTGCGGCGGCAGAACAAGCTCAAAACGTCAAGCGCCGCAAATATTAAACATTTGCAATGATTATATATTTGTGGCCTTTGCCGTTGAAACCATGGGACCGTGGGGCCTCGAGGCAAAAACTTTATTTAAAGAAATATCAAAAAAACTAGACGACGTCTCTGGTGACCCACGGGCTGGCAGCTTCTTTGCTGAAAAGATTAGTATCGAAATTCAACGAGGAAATGCTGCCAGTGTTTTGGGCACCATGCCACTGGACAATGGCCTGGAGGAAATTTTTATATTGTAAGGTTAAGGTTGTTAAAATTTTTATTATATTTAATTTCTTATTTAGATTTAGTTTATTTTTTAGGTTAATTAATAATATTGTAATTATTTTATATTGTTTGTATATTACTTCGAATAAATCATAAATTATTTATTATTCATATTAAGATTACGTTTCAAATATTTTTTTTTTTCTGACAGACAAATTTTCGTCCTAAGAAAAGTTATACTTTTGTCGTGTTAGACTTGAAAGCAAAGCAAAGCGAATCTCGCTATTTTTACTGAATTTTGCTTAAAGCGACAATATATATCAGCTAAAGTACAATGACATCAAGCATGTGGTTTGGACATGCAAAGCATAGATTGTAACGATTTGTAAATTATTTCGAATATTGCCACGTAAAGAATTTATAAGATGTTTAATTGTTTATCCCCAATAAGTGGTTAGGATTTGCTTCTGGTATCCCGAAAATCAATGAATAAACCAAGAGGCAGAAGAACAGATGTGAATGTTCTTTGAGCTAAATGTATTTCTAATATAAGAATGACTTTGAAGCAATAAAATGAATATTAGAAATTATTACATTTTATAAATAATATACTAATGATTTTATTGTTGACACAAACTCAAAGATACATAAAAAAAAAGAATGTTACTTTGGTTGTTAAGTTAACAGAACCTAATGGCTTATCTGTTTGTTACTAGTTACTGATATTTTTGTTATGACGTCATTGCGCTATTCCCTTTTCCCGCCTGTATTCGCCCACCTCTGTGCTACCGCGTTCCTAATCATACTTTCATATTTACTTTAAATATACATTGCGTGTTATTGTAAAACTAAAGACAAGTTTGGTTAAAATGAACATGCAATGTACTATGTAAAAACATAAACCCCAGGTACAATATCCTACAACTTGTTAACTAACCAAAACTTTCAGTCTGTTGTGGGTGTTTTGGTCTTTAATCATAGCATCATAGGAGTCTGTGATTATAGCGTAATTTATGCGAAAGGGTAAAGACCTAGGATTATAAAGGGGTTGTTTGTCCTCTTTGTTTGTTAGAAAAGTTTTGAGCCGATATTTTACTTTATACGAAATAATATTTATGAACTGATTTTTCATTATTCTCGTTTGGTTTTGGATATTTAAAAAGTAAAGTCCAGGTAAAGGCAGGTCCCTGGTGTGGGATGCGACATGTGTAGACACATTAGCCCCATCACACATCCAGGCGACCTCGTCAAGCGCGGGAAGTGCGGCGGTTTCTGCTGAGAACCTCAAGCTGCGCAAATACGCCAACCTCAGTACAGGTTACGAATTTGCCCCGTTTGGGGTCGAGACGATGGGACCATGGGGACACTCAGCCAAGCGTCTGGCCAAGGAGTTGTCCAAACGGCTAACGGAGAAGTCTGGAGACAGGGGAGCTGGCAATTATTTCTGCCAACGTATTAGTTTAGCTATACAGAGGGGAAATGTTGCCAGTCTTCTTGGGACTATCACTGAAGGGTCGTCTCTAAAGGACATTTTTTACTTATAGTTTATTTTTTATTAGGTTTAGTTTATATTTATTTAAATTTTTACTTTTAAGTAGATTTAACTTATATTGTAATTATTTTATACTGTTTGTATATTACTTCATTAAATAAATAAATATTGAAATCATAAAAAAAGTAAAGTATCATCACGACTATAATCCTTTACGATGTCGTCAGAACGCATGCTTTTTATTTATAAGAAGCAGATTCACATTTCGCAAACTGGCAAAGATTAATAATTATAAATTCCTATACTTAGAAACCATTTAAGCCAGGGCTAGCTTATACTGTCCTGTGTCAACAACACATTAACTTAGATTAACATAATATTTATTCTGGCACCTCCGAGTCAAAATCCACGGACTTAACCGCTAGACCACGGAGGCACTTAAACGAAAGTAATGTTTACTTATGTATACATATAGGTATGTTAATATTTTCAATTGATTTATTTCTTGGAGTTATCTCTAACAACTTTCAAACTTTTATTTATTGACTTCTTAAAATTGACAATTGCCACTTCTTCATATGAATCGAATCAGGTTCCTTTGCGTCTAAATCTACTTAACCGCTACCACGGCGGCACGAACGGGACAAATGTTAAAAATAGCCAAGTATTTCCTTTATCGTGTGCAATGTAATTTTATTATTTGTGTGCACAAAGGAAACGAGTGGGCGTCTCTACTTACATATTCTCTAGGATATTTCTCAAGAGAACTGTGCTCGCATCTATAGACTTTATATTTACAAGTAGACACGCGAATCATAAATGTCTGTATTTGGACCCCGACCCTTAAAGGAAGACCCTAACCACTGTTTCTGAAAGGTTGATTACAATAATCCATGCTTGACACGTGCTTAGTACCTAGATATCACATTGCTATTTGAGACAATCACGAGTCTTATAACCGAAAGTTAAAAAAGTCGAACACTTCCTTCGTGTTCACGTAATGAGGACAGCGCGCTTTTTTTAGACAAATACTAAAAGTTACACAATACATTTTTTTTACTAAGGTTGTGTAGTTAGCTTGTTGGAAATGGCAATGGCAAGTTAACATTATTGAGGATTAATTGTACACATTGTCAAGGCCTCGATTAAACAGTTTTAAGTTAAGAAAAAAATATCTTTTACTTTTCTCGTCCCTCGCGCTCGTCTTCCTTAAATATTAAGGTGATCCAGAGTTTCCAGAAGTCGTTGATTGGCATATCAAGGATCCACATTCACCAACAAACATTAGCCGACATGTTGAATGAATTGAACCAATTGAGTAAATTAATAAATGAATGAATGAACATTGAATTTAGTACCCCTACCGTCTACTAATACTGACGGCGCCACTTTGTATAAAAACCGAAATTTGTCAATTGCTCTAAGTGTTCACCTCCTGGCATGAGTTATCCGATTCTTAGCCTAGAATATTTTTTCATCTCCTTGCGTTGTGTTTCCTCATTGATGAGGGTCGTGACCTCCCGATGAATCGGTGTACGTCTTGATGATAGCACGCCACCCGTTCCTGTCTTCAGCGGCATGCACAGCATCATGGACGCTAGTGTTAGTGGTGGAGCTGATTTGGTCGGACCAGCGTACCGGACTTCGGCCTCTCGGTCTCTTTCCTTCCACCTTGCCAGTGGCAAAAAGTTTCTCCAGGTTATCCCCTCCTTATCTGGCAATGTGTCCGAAGTATTGGAGTATTCGACGAAGGCATATGGTGGATAGCCTAGTCGATGTGTCTAGTTACCAATATTTTTTACACCACCTCAAATTACATGCCGACGCCACTCTCCCTCTATTAGGGATATATTTTAAATACTGCCTAAAGATTTCAACTTTGGGTATTTTTTGTTCATATAAATCTTGTTATTGTACTTACTTACTCTTATAGGTTTCCGTTCGTAGACTTAATTTAATATTAACCCACAGACAAAACTACAAAAGAAAAAAAACACAATATTAAGGTATTTATAACAATTTATTACGAAAAAATACCTTTTTACCTATGGTAGTGGACCATATTTTGTTAGACAACCCATCACCAGGTGGCACATGATAGATGGTACCTAATATAACTGTCAGTTGCATAGAAAACTTATTTATATTACGAAATTTATTATTTTCTGAATATTATGCCGAAGTGAGCAGCTTTTAGGTGTACAAATCGAGATTTCTAAGCGAAATCAAAGATATGGTGATCTTAAAATTTCCGTTCTATTAATAAAACCTTTTTTCTTTTTAAAGACGGGGTGTGCGGTTTTTTAATTCGTCTTTTAAGGTAGGTAACGTTAATTTAAAATACATTTATCTGTTATAAACATATAAAACTACATTTAAAAAATGATGCGATATAGGTGTAAAATAAGGTACCATTGCCGCTAGCGACATCTACAAAAAGCTTTACCTGATACACCCCATATACGGAATGACTTTACGTTGGATTAAATGTGATTCTACTAATAGACAAACAACTTTTCCTAAGAAACTACGTACCTAAGCCGGAAAGACAAAAAAAAAAGACTTCTCCATATAAAATGACAAGTTAAAAAAAGAGAGTTCTTCGCGTCATTTTGCGTGGACATGTTAAGTGCAAGTTTTTGTTTTGTAAATTAATTTGCTGTGGATATTATTGGTCAAAAGTGGTGTTGCTTGGTTTAATAATGTGCTACAATGTGAATAATTATGGAAAACGATAAATTGGACTTTAAATATGGGGCACAAGTTGCAGTTTATTTTTTTGCGGTTTTCCCGCGCTTTCAACTCCCATATTTTACCCGACGTGTTTGAGCTATGGTGTCGCGAGTGACTCCAAGTAAAGCATCAAATTCTGCAGCATCTGGAATTTGATGATCCCCAACTCGGTTATGAACTCTGTTATGAACATATATTATGCAAATAAATTACGTGTTTAGGACTGATGTATTCTGTACAATGTCCTTTAAAGACAATTAAAAAAAAAAAAATTAAAAAAAGAAATGTCATTACCGATATATGGTTTCTAAGGAAAAGTTGTATGTAATTCTATCAGTAGAATCACATATTGGTGTAACGTAAGGACATATAGTATTTATGGCCTACAGTAAAGTTGGCTAAATGTGAATTCGGTTATTTATAAATGAAATTGAAATGAAATAATTTATTTGTCAGAAACATGGTAGGTACAGGGATGTAAATTATTATGTGTAATAATTTTATCACATGCTTCGCTATTTCTAGCATACAAATATTTATTTAGTCACATGCCTTTGTCGAGCTTAGTGTCTAGGTATTCTTTTGTCGAATAAAAACATTTATTAACCAGCATTTGTTTGACTCTTAATTTGAACAGTTTTAGTCGCAGCTCCCTTATAGTAACTGGAAGCTTATCAAATATCTTTGTTGCCATTGCATAACAATTTCGGCTATATTGACTACTTTTATGCGCTGGAATAATTATTCTACTAGGATAACGCGTTTTACAATTGCAATTATTCCCAAGAGTTTTAAAAAGTTCCGGGTGGCTTTTTACAAATAAACAGCATTTAAGTATATAGATAGAAGGAACAGTCAATAATTTTAGTTTTATAAATAAAGGACGACAGGAAGTCATGTGTGTTACAAATAGCACGAATGCATTGTTTTTGTCCAATAAAGATTCTATTTATTTCCACTGCATTGCCTCACAATAATATGCCGTACCTTATATTTGACGCAACATATCCATATCCATAAGCGTGGTTTCTGACCACCCCGAAAGGGAAACGGTCGTGATGATGATGTAAGGACATATAAAGTCACCCCGTTTATATAAATATGAAATGGAAGTTTTGTAGGAGTTGCAGTTATTTTTTTTGCCATTTTCAGCTGCGAACTCCCAGATGCTCGAACAAATAAAAATTTGTCTATATATCCGCGCTATTTCTGATGTTACTTCTCAAGGAGTACATGGTGACCAGTACATCTGTGTCACCCCCCACTCTAACAGAGATATCGCTCTGAGGATATATTCTGCTGGAAAACACCACCTGAAAGAAAACATGATTTCAGTCCCTATAGAACATTGAGTCCTAGACCACCACGGATGAAGATAGGACAGTAGCCCTATTCTGTTACTCAAGCGCAAACGTTATATAATGGAATCCGTTAACTATATATGTATCACGATATTAAAGTAGATATTTGCACGGCCGCTGTCAATGTCGAGCGCTTATAGAGTTTAGAATTGAATAATAGTTTGTATTATGACACCATCTCTGACGTAAATAACGAAATCCACTAATTGAATATATAACGTTTGCGACTAGGTAACAGAATAAGACTAAGGACAAGAAGCCGTATAATTAAAGCTACAGTACAGAATTAATTAGTTGCATTACCCACACAGGAGACCAGACAAGTTTCCACGGTCCAAAGCCGTCGGGTCTCTTGCCATCGCTCGGTGCAATCCCAGAGGGTTCTGGAGCTCTATTCTGTTACTTAAGCGCAAACGTTATATAATGGAATATGGTTAACGGATTCCACTATATAACGTTTGCGCTTAAGTAAGTAACAGAATAGGGCTGCGGATCGCTGAAGTGACAAGAGCGCTTCGGATGATGTCGTTGCGAGCCGCGTGACGAGGAATCCGGCCGGTGCGGCACTTCTAGCACAAGAAAGCCCGTGGTGTTCGAGATGTTCTACTGGTTCCCCACATCGACACTTGTTCTTGGCTACGACACGAAGGCACACTGCCATGGTCAATGTATTACGGTCAAGGAGTTTTCTAACCGATGCTGAAATCCCATAGTGGTTGGGATTAATTATACCTAAGTTAAAAATACTAATTATAACTTACCTCACCATCACCACAAAACACTTCAACAGAACTGGAATCCACGAATATCCGCCAATAGAGGCTCTTATCAACTTTCCAGAAAGCCCTCCTCACTCCATCTATCCCCCCTTTATCAACAAGAATTACGTTTTTCACTACCAAATACGTAATCACATAATTTCTCCCATTTCCTAAATAAAAATCCAAAACCACTTTTTCCCCTAAATCAGTAGCGTTTATTAACAATTCAAAAATATTTGTATCTGGTTCGAAAACTTCTCCAGGTTCATAAAAAGCATTTTCTATCAAACTTGTTCGAAGTCCTACAACTTCTCTTACTGGTGACATAATTATATAACAATCTTTAGATAGACTTAGCTCTCGTACTAAAGTCATAATTCCAGTCCATCCATCAGCGGATTCCTCATAATCTTCTATCCACGAACCCATCCAAGCTATCAGCAATCTTCTCCCATTAACTTCCATTGTATAAGCACCGTGAAAATCATGTCCGTAGTCCAAAACATGAAAAGTAGCTTTGGAAACCTCCATTTTGAATGTATTTGTAAAATAATCGAAGTCACCTACAACGTAGCCAGTGTTGTACGGAAATTCGTGTGTTCTAATCCCTTGGGCTGAGAAAATAAGGACATCAAGGCCATTTAGCTTGAAAAAGTCTGGATGTTCCCACATGTAACCTAAATCGTAAGATTCTGCAATAACAGAAACGGCTTGCCACGAATAAAGATCCGTAGAGGTGTACATATAAATTCGTCCTCTTTTATCAGGCGTAGAATTCCCTATAACCATCCGCCACAAACATTTAAAATGCCAGACCTTTGGATGACGAAACTGCCATGTTCCAGGCGGCGTAGTTCTTATAATGGGGTTGTATGTGTATTTTTGAAATAACACTCCATCAGTGCTAACTGCCACGTTTTGAGTTTGTAGCGTACTGTTTTCAGAGTTATAAATTCCCGTATAAAACAAAATTAGAAAGTTTTGATGAACTATAGCACTTCCTGATAGACAACCTCGCAAATCGTATGCTTCTTTAGGATTCAAAGCTATAGGATAATCTTCCCAATCAACAAGATTATTGCTAACTGCATGCCCCCAATGCATAGGCCCAAATCCACTATACGGATTGTATTGATAAAACAAATGGTATTGGCTGTCATAGTACGCGAATGCAGCAGGATCGTTCAGCCAGCCAATGGAAGGTGAGAGATGGTAATGCGGACGGTATCTATTTCTCACGTGATTGGTGGAAACTCCGAGCACGCAGCACAGAATGTAGACTATCAGACGCATGCTTGCTGAATGAATTGGTTGCAGTATTTGCGCCGAAAGTTGATGAAATTTGTTTATTTTAAATATAATTAAAATTAGATCATTACTATTGTGTCTAAGTATTGTTTTCAAATGATCTAATCAACATTATGTATCGTCACGACCGTAATATTGAAATGTTGCAAGATAGTCAATAGGGTATAGATAGTTGGCTATAGGTAAAAAAAATGTATTTTTTTGTTTTATTTTATAAGAGCATCACACTGCGTTTTAATGGGGTGTATCAGGCAAAGCTTTTTGTAGATGTCGCTAGCGGCACTGGTACCTTGTTTACACCTATGACGGATCATTTTTTAAATATTTTTGTTAGTTTTTTAATTTTATTGCAGAAAAATGAATTTTAACTTAACGTTACCTACCTTAAACGACGAATTAGGAAAGCGAACACCGTATTTAAAATGAAAAAAGGTTTATTAATAGAACGGCAATTTTTATATAGCAATATTTTTGATTTCGCTTGAAAATTTCGATTTGTACCCTTAAAAGCTGCTCACTTCGGCCATTGTTGTGTGTTCGTGGGAGAAATTTAGAAATAGTTTATGAATTGTAGTTACTTATGGTTTTGTGTCGCTTATATACTTCTCCAGGGCCAGCATCCAAGCTAGGGGATACTTAAACCTGCTAAACTCAGCTGGAAGAAAACACCAGGACAAAGTATAGGAAAGACAGGATACTCACACCGCGTGGCAGCAGTCCAGGTCACGATTTCACGGCACAATAACTTATCACCAGATCGATTCTTACACCAAACCACGGCTCAATGTTCATATTGTCCTTTAAATTGCTTATTAAAGTATTTAGTTAAATGTTTTAATATTTGATTATAACGGTGTCACTTGCACGGGCGACGAAACCGAACTCTCTTCTAACTCCACCCGTTATTACCAGAGGGCGTAAGCATACACCATATGAATTTACCGTTGTAGCTTACGTTCCCGCGTTTATTTAAACAGTGAGTTTGATTATGGATTATGGTTGTGGAAGGAAACAAAAGGAGAGGATGATACCAAGCCACAACATTTCCCCCCACATGAAATCAGCCAGGGATTTCACAAAGTATGCTCTTTCCTGAAAGCTAGGCCAAGAAAGATGCAAGTTGCTTTCGGATAAACATAAGGATGCTATGAAATTATACCGAAAACTACCTAATTATGGTTAACTAATTGAGTAAAAAATATATATATTATTATTAACCTAAACTAGAAATTCTTAGTTGCTAACGAACGAGATATAAAGAACTAAGCTTAATGATACAATAATATATATAATAAGAATAATAGAAAATGCTAGTGAGCTATATTCTGGCAAGTCTGCATTTATTAATCGTCCCCCCCACTCGCAGGATACCGGACGGATCAATAAATGGCTTAAGTATTTGTATAGATCGATTGCAAAGTCGATTTAATTTAATATTATTTATTTCGTAAGTGAAATAAACATCTTGTACAAATTTAATTATTTTAGAAAGAGCTGCATATATTTCTGTCGCTGTTAAGGGACCGTACGAACGAGCTTCTGGTCTAAGTTTGCAGTTTTGACCAAACCTAATACAATAGGCCATCGCGCGTCGCATTCGGGTAAACGAGGAAAAACGTATAAGGAGTTTGTAGACTGAGTTTTCTCCCTCTCTCTCTTCGTCAGTGCGAGAGACGAAGGATGAGGACTTCAGTTCAATGTGCACATTCCTTGGCTCCAGTTCCTTGCTTATTGGCCAGCGTGCCAATTCGCAAGTGAGCCAATCGGGGCCAGACCACCAACTCTTGCAGGCAGCAAGCTGAGAACAACTCAGTCCGCGACTACAATAATCGGCGGGATTCTCGTTTGTCGATACGTGTTTCCATTGCGATGCGGGAACCGCGTCCGTGGCTTGGACGACGCGGTGGGCTACGAATGTTTTCAATTTGTGCGGTTCCGTGTTAAGCCAGGACAGAACGGTACTGCTATCAGTAAATGCAATTTGATCGGTTATATTAAGTTTATCTCGAAGCAAAGTAAACAAATGTTTTATTACTCGCGAAAGCAAGGTCGCGCCGCACAACTCCAATCGGTTTACCGTAAGTGGTTTCAACGGAGCTACTTTTGACTTTGCTATGAGAAGATGGATGCTCACGGAACTGGTTGATACCGCACGGAGGTAAACACAGCACCCATAAGCTTTCGTCGAACCGTCGCAAAAACCGATAAGTTGAAAAGTAGTGGCTTCGATCGGCACTACTAAACGTGGAAGTTTTATTAAATGTAATTTTTTTAATTCGGTAACAAATGTTTGCCAAATTAATGCTACGTCATACGGTACTGATTCATCCCAGGTAAGCTTCAATCGCCAAAGATCTTGAAGGAGCATTTTTGCTATAAGCGTGACCGGAGTTAGCCAACCTAAGGGGTCAAAAATGCGAGCAACGTTTGACAGGATCGACCGTTTTGTACACTCGACGCTTACAGGCGAAGCGGAGTAAGTAAAAAAATCGCCAACGGGATCCCACTGGACTCCTAAAATCTTAAGTGTAGGTTGATTGGCTTCTTCAGAAAATGTTTTAGGAATTTGTACATGTTCCGAGGGTAGGTGGTTTAAAAATGCTGGGGAGTTGCTTGTCCACTTGTGGAGCTTAAACTGAGCACATTGTAACAACTGTGTTAACTCGCTCTGTAGATTTAAAGCTTGCTCAATAGATGGCGCCCCAGTTATGACGTCATCCATAAACACATCATGGCGTACCACTTCGGCAGCATGTGGCCAGGTAGCTCCATGATCAGTTGCGAGTGGCTGCAATGTTCTGATTGCCAGAAAAGGTGAACTACTTACACCATAAGTGACGGTGCGAAGCTCGAACTCACACACAATGTCGGACGGAGCGTCACGCCAAAGTATGTGCTGCCAACAACGATCTTCTGGTCTTATCAATATCTCGCGATACATTTTTGTGATATCGCTAGTGAACACCACCGCATGTAAGCGAAACTTGGTTATGATGTCCACGATATCAGCTTGGAGTTTTGGACCAGTGTAGACCAAGTCGTTGAGAGATCGACCGTTCGATGATTTGCTACTGGCGTCAAACACTACACGTAGTTTTGTCGTAGTGCTTTCTGGGCGAATCACACAATGATGTGGTATAAAGTACTGACCGGCTGGGGATCTAGACTCCACACGTTGCATGTGATTTAGGTCTTCATATTCTCGCATAAATGTAATCGTATTTTATTTGTTTGTGCTTAGAAATACGTTTTTCTAAGTTAAACAGGCGAGATAAGGAGTGCTTGTAAGAGTCACCAAGCATGGGGCGATTCTTAAGAAGAATTGGCACTACATATCTGCCATCTGGATCTTGATGAACCGAGTTCGTGTATAGGGCTTCACATTCTTCATCCTCGGGCGCAGCTAGACGTGTCTTGGGTGGTTCTTCGACCTCCCAGAAGCGTTGGACTATTTCGTCTAAAGCACAGGTAGACGCAACTAACGAGGAAATAGTAGACGGCGGTCGACAAGTAAGGTCGAGCTTCCCGGTAAGCACCCATCCAAACACGCTATGCATGGCGGTAGGTAAGCCTGGCCCTGGAGTCATGCGCTGTCCATCGTAGATGTGATGAAATAGTTCGGCACCCAACAGTAGGTCAATTTCGGACGGCTGGTCGAAAGTTTCGTCGGCCAGCTTCAAATGGCGAAAGTGATGACGTACTCTAGCAGGTGCAGCGGCAGTCGGCATGTTGGAGGTAACAGCATCCATCACAATTGGGCGAATATCGAACCGTGGCTCAGGGTTGTCACGCGGTTCAATCGTACAAGCAGCGACACCCCTAACGTGATGAATAGTATTTTGGCCAAGACCGGAGACTGTAAGATTGCAGCGACGTAATGTTAGACCTAGGCGGCGAGCGCAGGCGGATGTCATGAAACAGTCTTGAGCTCCGCTGTCAATAAGGGCGCGAATAAGCTGCGGCGGGCCAGTGGCGGCGCGCGCCAGCAGTGTACACGTACCTAACAAGACAAGAGCGCGGCCGTGTTCAATGTGAGCACTGGTACTTGTGTGACTGCCGGTACTTTCTCCAGAAGTGCCAGGTTCCGGAGTAGTAGGCATGTCACTATGCAGAAGTGTATGGTGTTTTTCTCCGCAAGTTAAACAACCGGTATTGGAATAACACTTGCTTACGTTGTGTCCTGATCGCAAACAGTTTGGACATAAGTTTTTTTCTGTAACGAAATCCAACCTAGCGGCCGAGTTAAGCGCCTGAAATTTTAGACATCTGTATATGCTGTGCCGAAGGTCACAGCAAGGACACGAGAAATGTTTTGTAACGGGATTTGAGCTCGCAGACGAGTTATAGTTTTTACTGGATTTAAAACGAGGCTCGGTCGCCTTATTACCAGGTTTAGTAAACGTAGGAATGCGAGGCTGTACGGAATTAGTGCTGGACTTTTGTTCGCTAGTTTCCAGAACTTTAACGTAGTCCTGAAGGAATATTAAAAGATCGGTAAAATGTGGCATAGATTTATTATTTTGAATTTCGAATCTTTTTCGTGTATCGCAGTCTAGTGCACGAAATGTGAGATAAAACAAAATGTATTCGCCTAGGTTATCTATGTTAATACTATGAAGCGCGCTCACTGACTCATAGAAAGTATTTGTTAACATTAATAATTGATCAAGTGAGGGTACCTTTAAAGTATTAAAATTTAATATTTTATCTAAGTACTTGGCTGCTAAAAGCCTTTTATTTTCGAAGCGATCTACTAAGGCTTTGAACGCTATTTGATAGTTTTCTGTGGTCACTGGCAAACCCTTAACAATGGTTAATGCCGACCCAGACAAACAAGATATGAGGTAATGATATTTTTCGACATCTGATAACGACTCGTTATTGTGTACCAGCGCAACAAACGTATCGTGAAATGTTTGCCAGGTTTCTATTTGGCTATCAAAATGGGGGAGCTCAAGTTTGGGCAAACGCACGCGTGATGATGTGGTGGTCGGAGTGCTCGTTTTACTCGAGGTACCTAACGCTATGCTGTCGGCAGCGGCTATTACCTCGTAATATAACTCGTCGAAAGAAAAAACCGCCTGATAGTCGACTTCAACAGCTGGTTTTAATTTAATTTGAATTTCGTTTAATTTTTCAGTAACGTCCAAAAACTCCGTTCGAATCTGCTGAATACTTTTATATCTAGCATGAAAGTTTCTAAGTTTAGCTTTATCATTTAAATCCTTTGAAAGGTCATACAATATTTGTAAGGTTTTAAATATGTACTCCCTTTGCCTAATGTAAACCTTTTGTTTATCTTCCATGACTATAGTTTTTAGATATAATTTTTATGTAAGTAATAAGTAAGTAGATAAATATGTAATAAGTATGTATATAGATATAGTAATAAGAATAAGATTAAAGTTATATAGATAAATAGATAGGTAATTTTGCTAAGTAACCTTTTTCGTAGTTAAAGCTACTTAATACATACGACTACCATTTATAAATATATATATATGTGTTGGTAGCTAGGCCAACTATTATATAAATAATGCTAAGTAGACTTTATCAACCTGTAGATAAAATTAGCTAGCTAGTGTCGATAAAGTACCTAACATACCTATACAATAAAACTACCTAAAGTTTATTTTGTTGAAAGCTAGGTCAACTATTTAGGTATATATCTAACTAAATACGAAAGCAATTTATGTTTATCCGAAAAGACTACAACACAAAACATAACTACAATTCAAAGTGTTAAAGTCTAACCAACACGTGATTAACTGTTATTTGACTGTATTTATGTTATATTGAAATCAAACCTTACGAAGTTTTTATTAGTAGAAATTGAACTCGCAATGTATGATTAATATAACACTCCATAAGAATTCGCGCTCGATAGGTACCACAAAAAAAGAATGTTGTGTGTTCGTGGGAGAAATTTAGAAATAGTTTATGAATTGTAGTTACTTATGGTTTTGTGTCGCTTATATACTTCTCCAGGGCCAGCATCCAAGCTAGGGGATACTTAAACCTGCTAAACTCAGCTGGAAGAAAACACCAGGACAAAGTATAGGAAAGACAGGATACTCACACCGCGTGGCAGCAGTCCAGGTCACGATTTCACGGCACAATAACTTATCACCAGATCGATTCTTACACCAAACCACGGCTCAATGTTCATATTGTCCTTTAAATTGCTTATTAAAGTATTTAGTTAAATGTTTTAATATTTGATTATAACGGTGTCACTTGCACGGGCGACGAAACCGAACTCTCTTCTAACTCCACCCGTTATTACCAGAGGGCGTAAGCATACACCATATGAATTTACCGTTGTAGCTTACGTTCCCGCGTTTATTTAAACAGTGAGTTTGATTATGGATTATGGTTGTGGAAGGAAACAAAAGGAGAGGATGATACCAAGCCACAACAGCCATATATCCAGAAAATAATAAATTTCCTAATAAAAATACAAGTTTTCTATGCAACTGAGTTCTATTAGGTACCATATATGATGCGCCATCTATCGTGATAAAAAGTTAGTGATACACCCCATTAACGAAAATAATTATATTTAAAAAAAAAAACATTATTTTAGAACTTTACCTTAAAAACATTAGTCAGCGTGACGTCACATAATAATACGAAGTCCGATTTCTACTTGACAGCAAAGCAAATTGCGCTTTTTTACCGAATTTTGCTTAAATGAATGAAATCGCTACTCGAATGACTTTCAAAGCGAAATCTAATTAAAAAGCGCCTAGTCGAACATAGGGTAAGTGACGTTAAAGCGATTTAGATCCCATAAAAATAGTAAAGCATTTTTCCAGGAATCCGTAAGTAAATAAACAATTTAAAACACATGTTGAATAATTGTCAAGTAGCCCATTCTTTAGGGGAGATCAATAAACAGGCATTAATTAAATATAATAACAAGACAGGCAAGAATTAAAGCTAGACCTACTCGTAAAAATACATAAATGATGATTAAAATATATATTTTGTCCCAGTGTATTATGGCTCAGCGAGACTTATAGATTATATTTTGTATTAAGAACGAAAATAATATAACTATATTGTGTTGTTACTTGCCATACCCACTAACCAAACCCCCCTCTTTTTCTGTTTTAACGTTGGCGATTCACCGTGTTCAGTTATTAAAACTAAATTATATAATATATCTCAATACCTAATATTTATTAATTTTAATAAATCATACTAACGTATTGGCACAAATGCCTTAGCGGCGATTGCCACTACCAGTTTTTAAAAAAGAAGAAAGGTTCTTCGCGCCATTTTGTCATATCAAGTGCAAGTGGAGTTCTTCGCGCCATTTTGCGTGAACATGTCAAGTGCAAGTTTTTGTTTTGTAAATTAATTTACTGTAGTTATTATTGGTCAAAAATGGTGTTGTTTTGTTTAATAATGTGCTACAATGTGATGAGTTATGGAAAACGATAAATTGAACTTTGAATATAGGGCACAAGCTACAGTTAATTTTTTGCGGTTTTCCCGCGCTGTGGACTCCCATATTTTACACGACGTGTTTGGGCTTTAATGCCGCGAGTAACTCCAAGTAAAGCATCAAATTCTGCAGTTTTTAAAAAAGAAGAAAGGTTCTTCGCGCCATTTTGTCATATCAAGTGCAAGTGGAGTTCTTCGCGCCATTTTGCGTGAACATGTCAAGTGCAAGTTTTTGTTTTGTAAATTAATTTACTGTAGTTATTATTGGTCAAAAATGGTGTTGTTTTGTTTAATAATGTGCTACAATGTGATGAGTTATGGAAAACGATAAATTGAACTTTGAATATAGGGCACAAGCTACAGTTAATTTTTTGCGGTTTTCCCGCGCTGTGGACTCCCATATTTTACACGACGTGTTTGGGCTTTAATGCCGCGAGTAACTCCAAGTAAAGCATCAAATTCTGCAGCAGCTGGAATTTGATGATCCCCAACTCGGTTATGAACTCTGTTATGAACATATATTATGCAAATAAATTACGTGTTTAGGACTGATGTATTCTGTACAATGTCCTTTAAAGACAATTTAAAAAAAAAAGAAGGGTTCTTCGCGCCATTTTGTCATGTCAAGTGAAAGTTTTTATTTTGTAAATTAATTTACTGTGGATATTATTGGTCAAGTGGTGTTGTTTTGTTTAATAATGTGCTACAATGTGAATTATGGAAAACGATAAATTGGACTTTATTTAGTGGGCGCAAGTTTGCGGTATTCCCGCGCTGTGGACTCCCATATTTTACCCGACGTGTTTGTGACTCCAAGAAAAGCATAAAAGAGACTTGGCTGTATGGGCTATACCCTTTGTCTTCCCTGTCACCCCATTCATCATCTATCGTGAGAAGAAAACACAGAAAGAAGGAAATAGTTTTTATGCAATAAAGATTTAAATAAATAAATACGATTTAGGTTTAGGTACTAATTATGGTAGCTAATAAAAAACAACAAATTGGTAACAATGTATAATTTATTTAGGTTTCAATATAAAAAATCCACATACCTAGAGGTAATGTGTGTTTCCAGGGCACGCGGAAAAACAGACCTTTGTACGTACCGCAGGTATTGCTTATTACCTCTTTAAGAGGGTTTAACGCACTTTGCATCGCTCTCGGTCACACAATCCATATTTTTCAAGATTTTTTAAGTGTGAGTATGCTTTTGTATAATATCCCAAATAAATACAGTGTAAACTCTATATAACTTTTTATTTTTTTTTATACTAGCACGACATGTGACCCTGCACCCACCTGATGGTAAGTGGCGCGCAGGGTCCAAGAATGTTAGCAACTGGAATCAGACCCTTATGTCCGACTTCAGTCCCTAACACTATGCCGGCTTGACTAGATGCCTTTTCACACTTCGCTTGAAGGACTCCAGGTTATAGGAAAGTGGAAACACAGAGGCTGGAAGAGCATTCCACATCTTTATTGTGCGAAAGATGTATGAGTCACCAAATTTATAGGTACGCGAAGGGATAGTGACTACGGTACGAGTATGTGGGTGCATATTCTGACCTGTGCGTGTGGTTCGGTTGCGGAATGGAGAGGAAGGAATTAGGTTATAGAGCTCTTCAGAGCACTCACCATAGTATAGCCGGTAGAACACGCTCTGAGAAGCTACATCTCGGCGAAGCTGCAGGGATTCGAGAGTTCCAGATATAGTGGCATCGTCCACAATTCGAACAGCTCGCCTCTGTAGGACATTGAGAGCATCTGTGAGGTACGATATAACGACACTGAAGGGACTGCATTTTATGGCGTTATAGAGAGTTGTCGTTAAATGCCTATTTAGAGCAGCTATATATATATATTTTTTAAATCATATTTTATTAGGGGCTTTTACCCAAATTGAGCATGTCAGCCCCATCGTAACTTAATCTAAATAAACAAACAATTATCAATTTTCCATCTGCCTATTAATCTTATTATATTTAAAAAAAAATACTAACCTTGCCGATTGGGAACAAGGGGCAGCTAGCACCGAATTGAAGGCACCCACCCGTATTATATGGATTCAGTTTTAGATGATGTATTAGGTATTGCCTTTCGCCCTGGCTCCTGGCACAGCTGGGTGAAGCAGTCTTTTTCATCAAACCCGAATTTGTTTAAGGGAGGCGAGCGAAGGCGAAATGCATTGACAACAAGTGTTCTATTAAGCCTGCATACAGAAAACCATGGCATATGAAAAGGCCTGTATTGTTTTGTACCAGATTCCTTTATCTTACAGCAGCTATAATTAAAAGTGTAGTTTTGTGTGGAATTATTATTATGTGTATAAATCACGTAGGTTTTTTTTTAATGTTATTTTATGTTTGTATTGTAACGCACTGCTCTACATTTAAGTAAGGTTGTGTAGTTCCATGGCGTTCTACCTGGTAGAATGCTGTGTAATTTTGACATGTAAAAGTGCAAAATACATTTTTTTTGTCCTATGCCTAATTACAGAAAATAAAAAAAAAAAAATGGAGATGGAAGCATTGTATGGAAGACAAGCTAAACCAACCAAAGCCAATTGATTTCGACGCTTTAGGGAGTTTGTCATTAAATTGAGTGACGTTACATGGAGTTTACACTGTAACTTCAAAATGTCCGTGATTATTATTAGCAGACACGGCCATTTTACAGCCACGAATTTATATTTAAGGACATAAATGTTATTAGATCATAAGCTGACACGGCCTTTTTACAGCCACGAATTAAATTTTAAGTATCTAGTTGTAAATAAGTACAAAATCCTCGCTTATGGCAACAATGTTTTATTTATTATCAATTGTATTGCTGTTAGATTCGGTCCAGCCAAGCTTATATTGTATTAAAATACATGTATTGACAATATCCAAGTGTTGTGTACTAACCTAAGGAAATAAATGATTTGATTTGATTTGATTAAATCTCTACTAGTAAGTACAAAAGTACACTCTGATTTGAAACATAAAATATTATATTAATATAAAAATTATAAATAAAATATTGAATTGTATGTCTTATTGTGTGTATGTATGTATGCGTTTATGTGTGTATATAATTTACATATTGTTTATTGCTTACAATGTGATTGTTTAGTTATAATATATTTAATTTTTACTAGCACCTACCGTTCACTTTAAATGCTTTATCTGTCCCTAAGGTTGGCTGTCAGAGAATGTCTAGCGGCATTAAGCCCGCCTCTTGTACATAGTGCATAAAAGTTTTAAATACAATATTTAAATAAATAAACTGTACGAGCGAGAGGGTTGCAAAAGCGTCAAACCGTCTAATAATATGATCATAATTAACCTCAAAATAACTGGTTTGTCATTGTTACATGCGTAAAACAAAAACTTAAGATAAATTAAAATTTGTTTTTAAATTAAAATTCTTTTTAATTTATTAGTCATCACGACTATCCCTTTCGGGGTGGTCAGAATTCACGCTTTGAAAGAAGTGAATTCACATTAACCAACTTTACTATATTTATAATTAATTATTTAACATAAATAATATATTTATTGCATTTTTTTTTAATAAATATAAGTTACTTAACTTCATATTAAGGGGATTTTTCACTACAGTTGAATACTTTAAAAAAAAGTCTAACAGCTATCTAGGTAATCAAATAGTCTATCAGCTTTCTAGGTAATAACATATTATATCAGCTTCTAGGTAATAAAATATTATATCAGCTTTCTAGGTAATAAAATATTATATCAGCTTTCTAGGTAATAAAATATTATATCAGCTTTCTAGGTAATAAAATATTTTATCAGCTTTCTAGGTAATAAAATAGTCTATCAGCATTCTAGGTAATAAAATATTATATCAGCTTTCTAGGTAATAAAATAGTCTATCAGCTTTCTAGGTAATAAAATATTATATCAGCTTTCTAGGTAATAAAATAGTCTATCAGCTTTCTAGGTAATAAAATATTATATTAGCTTTCTAGGTAATAAAATAACTAATTTTAGACATATTTTCATTTTCTTGTTACTTAAGATGTAGTGCATAATGGTTTTTACTGTGCTCTCTCAATTACATTTAGTATCATTTGACACTAAATAATAAAGTTTTCTATTAATGGATATGAAAATGTCACTCATTTAATGAGGGGTAGGATGTATCTTAGGGGGGTATTGTGGCAACTTTTTTGGCTCCTTGGCCACACAATTTGATTGTCACTTCGGGTGCCGTCGTATTCCGATTGAGACCCGAGTGTACACACAATTTTTTTTAAAAAAAAAGGAAAAAAAAACAAATCTATTATTCATACATCTTTGGAAATCCGTAATTTTATTTCCTAGAAAGCTAGAGATAATGTTAGAGTGTGTGAGCGAGATTGATGCAAAGCGTAACAACCTTCTTAAAGTGGGCGTTAAATTACCAGCCCTTAATACGAAGTTTTTACAAGTATTCTAAAATAATATACCGCGTGTAATTGTCACAAGAGCAAATGCTTTTTTTAGGTTTTAAATGGCATTGGTAAAACCTCTATTTGAAATAAAACAAGTCACTTTTTTTTAAGATAAAAAGCTTTATCCCAAAAACATAACACTACTTCATGGTGAATAAGGCCGCGTCTGAAAATCGCGAATCCATCCTGATAAATACCTAAAAGACAGGGGAGTGTTATTATTAATCGATCTCGCCGAAAACCGAGAGACGAAATAGAGAGAGAAAGAATTACGTACCTAAGTAAACGTTCGCGCGATCGTCGACCTCTCGCTACCTACTTGATTAGGCTCAGTATCATTGGCGATATTTTTAGGAAATCTTCTCTGCACCGTAACTTGAAATTTTAATACTGAATAATTAAAATAAAAAATACGTATTTCTTTATTTTTATTCTAGATTATATATATAATAATATTTGCTCTTTAACAAATTCCACGCAGTATCTCTCTTCTTAGTCGCTACACTCTTGGCAGAGTGGTCGTGGTCGTCACTTGAGTGTCAGTGGCACGCTTAACAAGCCGTCGCCACTCGTCTCGAACTGCAGCCTTCCTGGAGCACTCATGTAGGGGGTGATCCATTGCTTCTTTAACCTGGTCAGTCCATCTCATCGGAGACCTACCACGCATCCTCTTGCCATCGACTTTTCCCTGAACTACAAGGCGTTCAATTGATGTATCTCCACGCCGCGACACGTGTCCAAAGAAATTGAGAATGCGTGATTGTACGATTGAGGAAAGGCGCTGTCCTATCTCTAGTTCCTTCAGGATGGATTTGTTGGTCCGGAACTCCGTCCACGATATGCCCAACATTCTCCGCCAACACCACATTTCTAGAGCATTAATCCGTTTTATTTCGGTTTCGCGCAGGGTCCACGTCGCTGCGTCCACGCAGTATACGAGTAATTAAAAACTAATTCAGATTGAGCATATTCGAGAAAAAAAAAACTACATTAAACATATAAAAGTAGAATTATTCGCTAAAAATAGAGTGAAAGGATTGGTTGAGTCGAGGAACCGTTGAGGAAACGAATAGGAATGTTAAATTAGTTGTATTTTTTTTTAGCTTAATGATGTTTTATCTTGCGGCATGACTTAATGTGGCATGTAGTCGGGTCCATAGTGTTGCGATCTTGGCATGAGATCCGGCATGAGCGTGGAAAACGGCGGGAATACATTGCAACGCGCAAAGTCCGTAAGCTCGGCCTAACCGGGCTTCCTACGAAAAAAAAATGGCGGCTGAAACTCCAAATTCAAATTCCGACATCATCTTGTATGGGGATTTGGGCTAAATTGTAATAGGGGTCTATTAATCACGTTAGGCTCGAAAGGGGGGGAGGGGGTTCGGCAAAAATCACGAAATATCACAAGGGGGGTGTAACAAAATATACGTGTATTTATTTTTTCGTCAAACAACCTGCAACCATTCTGTCTAGACATTTTTTTCATGGTCCTTAATTTTATTGATACTTTAATAAAATCTTTTCCAACCCGTCTGGCCAGCATGGCGAGTATAGGCAAAAATGTTCTGGAACAGTGTAGGTTTAGCTCGCAGTGTTCTAGAGGATGTAACGATTCTAACAAAAACTAGATTCTTTGTAGGTACAGCAGAATACACGTGATTTTTCTGGGGGTATACACCCGTATTCCAAGACGTTCCCTCAAAACCTACTCCACTCAACATTTCCTTCCAGCTGTCAAACAAAAAAGAAGTTTCTGTAATAGTTAAAAATAGAGCCGATCTAACAGTTTTATTTTGAAGGTCAGCTGATACTGGTGCGTATAGCCATTTTTTTATTATAATCGTCTTAATTATAGACTTGATTTTAGCTTGACAGCTGAAAGGAAATGTTGAGTGGGGGAGCTTTTAAGGAAATGTCTTAGAATACTGGTATAAGTCTTAAACCTCACCACGTATAAAAGGGAGGGAGGGTCAAAAATGCTAAAAAAAAACATCACGTGATTAATGGACGGCCCCTTACAGTTTTACAAGGTGCATTTTTGAGACGAGTCAGTAAGGACAGGTACCTTACAAAAAGCGTTCTAAGAGACCATCCATAACTTTTTAAGATACCAGTGTAAACTCTATATATCGACACTGAAGGGACTGTGCATTTTATGGCGTTATAGAAAGTTGTCGTAAACCAACAAAAGCCAATTGATTTCGACGCTTTAGGGGGTTTGTCGTTAAATCGAGTGACGTTACATGGAGTTTACACTGTATTCTGAACTGCATTCACAGATTTTGTAAAAAATGTACAGTTAGCACGAAAATGATAATTTTACATAAAAACTTATTTTTGATGCCAAACGATCCTATTTCTTACTGTTATCAAAAGACTCTTTAAGTGAGAAGTTTGAGTACAGAAACTATAGGGATTACATGCAGGCACCCTTACTGACCCGTCTCCAAAATTCATCCATATTTAGATAAATTAGTCTAACAAGATTACAATTTAAGTAGAAAACAAACCCTTTATTTTATATTAGTTAAAGTGTAGTGTGTAATTTCGGTCTGGAAAAAGCAATAATTCTTGGTATTAAAAAAAAAAACTTAAAAATCAGCTTTTACACCCATATCAGTCAAATTTATATCAGTCAAATTTATATCAGTCACATATTATATTATATATATTACACACATAGTAGTTTTAAGATTAGTTGTACTTTACCTTAGTTTTATAATAAACCTACTAACTTTGTCTAGTGGTAGAAACTATCTGGAATTACCTTCAGGGACAAAACACTAGTGTGGGGGCCAACAAATGTCATTATTGTTAATTGTTTTTTATCTGCCTAAATAAATATTTCATTTCATTTCATTTTGACAATAAAACTATAGCTCAATTATATAAAAAAAAATACAAAAACTGTGAAAGAGTATTCTACTTGTGGTCTGGCGATTAAGTGGACTGTATTAGGATGGCTGGCTGGCCACCAGAATTGAATAAATAATGTCTTCTAGAGCCAACTCTTGCATACACGATTCCCTATGACAATGAATAATATCTAGAAGCGGAGCGAGGGAAAGTATCCAAGAAAGGAGGAAGAGAAAGGTACTCACGGCGATGATGATGTGCAGACGCGAGAGCAGTCCAGAATTCTCGGGGTTTTTCGGCTAAATCAGCCGGGAAACCGATAGTTTAAACTGCTAGGAACACAAACACAGACCCAGGGCACGAGTCACCACAATTATAATATTTAGTTTATTAGCGTTTATTATCCAAAAAGGCGGTGCGGGCTTCACAACTTGTCGATTCAGCGAGTCGACGAACACTAATGGCGGTCTTCGGCGGCTCTCGGTCGTCTTCGTGAGTATGAAGGAAAAGGGTATAGCGGAGCGGATAGGAGAGAGAGCGAGACGGGAATAGGGAAATGGAACATTCTAGATTATTATTATTACCAAATTGGTAAGCGTGTATGCAAGTGGCACTTTGAATGCATTAAGCGGTAAATTTAAATTCCATCCTACGAATTTATAGGTTTGGCCAAACCAACTTGACTTTACCGAGTCAAGCTCTCGGAGGGAATCGAGCAGAGCAGATCGCCAGGATAGATTTAAATTTATTTACGGTTTGGGCCCTGCTGAACCATCACAAACCGCTCTCGGAATTCAGATTACTTAAGTTCTTGAGGCGAATTGTAATTGAAACTTTTTTGTAGGGGGGGGGGGGGGGGGGGCGTTAAGTCAACCAACTTAAAATACTAAGCACAAACAAAGACCTTTTTTTAACCCAACCCACAAACTATTTTGAAGCGTTAATTACAAAAAAATATTTTCTCTGGAATGAAGCAAAAAAAAAGTGCTTTATAAAGTACAATATTATATATATATACAGCCACGAAATTAATTAAATTTTATTATAATTAGACATTATATTGTAATTATTTTAGATTTTAAGTTGACACAGCCTTTATACAGCCACGAAATAATTATTGTTATTTTTTTATAATTTGTTATTAAATTATAATTATTTAGATTGTAAGTTGACACGGTCTTTATACAGCCACGAAATTTATTTAAATTTATTATAATTATACATTATGTAATAATTATTTAGATTATAAGTTGACACGGCTTATGGCAGCAATGTCACTTACTTATTTCGGTCTATCTATAATTTAATTTAATCTTTTAACTTATTATTTTAATAATATTGTAAAAAAAATACAATATCCGAGTATTACATGTGAACTATATGGAAATAAATAATTAGAATTTGAATTACCTCTAAAGCACATCTGAGTGCGTACCAATGTCGATCCCTCAGCAGTTGTGAGGCTGCACAATGTGGCGCTGCAGCGGCTGCGGCGGCACGTTCCGCATGCAGACCGCGAGTTAACCGACCACAAAGCTCACGGTAAGCGCTTAAAGCATCCAAAGCAAGCAACAATCGAGCGCTTGCTTCGTTCTCATACGTAACATCATCTTCGTTCCCAACATCACTTGCTAAACTGAAAAGAAAAACAGGTTTTATTTTAATAATAATAATAGGTTCTTCATGAAGTCATGATAAGCTTAGTTTGCTTCTGGCGTTGCTGATAATAATAGTGGTATTTGATATGGTTATAGATAGATATATGTATGTTGTATATTTACTTATATGTATGTATATTATTATTGTTTATATGTGTAGTTTATTTGCATGTGGAGCGGTGGTGGCTCGGTTGTTAGAGCGCGTACCTTAAATCCTACAAAGGTCGGTTCAAACCCCCGGCATGTACCAATGAGAAATACACTTTTCTTACGTACTGCAGTCATAGATTTACAACACCACCGTTCACGTGTCTCGGAGAACACGTTAAACCGTCGGTCCCGGTTCCACTAATACCAACTTGTGGATCGTTAATTGTCATAAAAAAATTACATAATATCCTCGCCAAGCCCGAGTGTAGGCAAAATTCTCCAGTTCTGGAAGGCCGAATTTCCAGCAGTGGAGGTCTAGGACGCTGTGTTCTAGGGGCTGTAATGAATGAATGAATTTGCATGTAGATATGAAAATATTATTTATTTAGGTATCTAAGTATATATTAATTTATGTCATTATATTATCTAATTAAGCTTGTAATTGCATCTACCTTTCATTATTTCTTTGCTATTGTTGTCCCGAAGGTTGTGACTGTCGTAGAATGCAATAAAGTGCAATAAAGATTTAAATAAATAAATAGGTGATCACAGAAAAGGTTTTCTGTGCTTTTGTGGATTTGGAAAAGGCTATTGATAGAGTTGTAAGACAGAGACTTTGAGAAATATTGCCGAAGTATGGAGTGGATGACAAACTGCTACAAGCTATACAGTCCCTGTACAAAAGCTGTAAATTTGTGTGCGGGTGAAAGGAGGTATGTCGCCTTGCTTTGAATCCCAAATGGGCGTCAAACAGGGATGTGTGCTGTGCCCCAGATTATTCACTCTATATCTCGACAAATGCCTTAAAAGAGTGAGAGAGAGTTACTCTGGTTAAGTCCGTGGATTTAGACTTGGAGGTACCGGGTTCGATTCCTGGTCGGTACACAAGAATATTTATTAGTGTAAATAAATACATTTAATTTATTTGTGATATTTCTCGAGTTTGGTACGCTGGAGACATCGACGAGTTTGTCACGATTGGCCTGTAGTAAATTTGACTAAATGTAAATCTGTTTATTTATAAGTGTAGTTTTTGACCACCCCGAAAGGGAAATGGTCGTGATGATACTGATGTACGATTTATTATTATGCCCTAAACTATGTTATAACTAAATTGTAATGTACCTTTATTTTATTGCATTTTTATTATTATTATTATTTTAGGGGCAAAAACACAAAAAATATTTTTTTTTTAAACTAAGTATCTAACAAATTGAGAACTTCTTTTCTTGTTTATGTAAAACTTTTTGCTATTTTGAATAAGGTATTTGGATATTTACTTGGCAGCTTTAGTTAGTGCATCTCTGAGTATAGGACGTCTGACAGAAGCGGCAGCTGGAGAAGAGAGCGAAGCCAGCGCCGCTCCCAGTTCTCTTAGATCGCTTCGTTCAGATTCACAACGGCTTTCAACTGAAACAAAATCACAATTATTATTATTATTGTCTATTCTTAAGGAATTTCGGCATTTATCCGGTTAACCTAATGATGCTTACTCTTTTACTCCATACTTCCTTACTATACAAGTTAAGTATTGTAGCTGCCATGTAATGTTTTGGGTAATTGTAACGTGCAACAGTATTGACATACGAAATTAGCATCAAATGTTGGAATTTTCATTGAACGAACGACTTGTGCTAAAAAAGTGGTATTTTGGCCTTACTGAAAGAATTGGGCCTAAGCAGGTCTGCAGGAGATACATTTATGGAACGAGCTTCCAAGACGGCATTAACGGAATCATACAGTATCTGGTATCCAACCAGGATATATAGCTAGGAGTAGAATGGTGGATGGTAAACGTATTATCGCGCAATAAAATAAAAAAGGAGGTCTCCCTTTTAAACCAGCCTATTGTCGGTCGCAAGCTTAAAACACCATTCTTCTCATCTCTTACCCACACACGATGGACCCGGTACCCGCACGGTAAATCCATGGAATGCTTAGAAATTTGTCTTCCCTCTTCTAAATGTATTGGTCTAATTTGATAGTTTTGAGGTTTTCAGAAGACAAATTTCTAAGCATTCTATGGATTCATGTGTGTGGGTAAGAGATGAGAAGAATGGTGTCTAGGGCTTGCAACCGACAATAGGCTGGTTCAAAAAGGAGGCCTAATATAATGTTTTGGTTATTATTACTCCGGGTAACTGTAACGTGCAACAGTTACAGTTCGCTAGTGAGTACACGGATTAAGGAATCTTGACATATATTTTTCTTCGGCTTTTCTGAGAAATTACTGAGTGTGTAATTTCTGACATAATCCTTAGACATGTAAAATTGCAAAATTCAAGTTTTTTATCCTAAGCCCAATTACAAAAAATAAACGAATCGAATCGAATTCATCCTGGAATACTTTTTACCTTTTTCAAAGATCTGCCATAGTCTTCCAAGCCCCAGGTGTATTAATCTCAGTTGTTCCTGTTCCGAAACAACCGCTGCCTGCATCTCATCTGTTGTTAATTCTCCCTGTAAAATATAGTATCATCACAACCGTATCCAATGCTGGTCAGAAACAACAATATTTTTATGGAAGTATTTAGCCAACATTAACAGCCGACAGACGCATTCAGCTAAGATGGCGTACAACTTCGACACATCCTCTCATTGTCCACGAATATTAAAGTCTTCAACCAGATCGTCCTCCCCGTAATGGCGTACAAAGCGGAAACGTGGACACTGACAGTGGGCCTGGTCCATAAGTTTAAGGGGGCTCAGTATTTCTTTGATAGATTAAGTCCAAAAAAATAATTTTAATTAATTTCACCCCCACTAATAAATAACTGGTCTAGCAGTTAAGTCTGTGGATTTAGACTCGAAGGTACCAGGATCGATTTCTGGTAGGGACACAATGATATTTAATAATGTAAATATATAAATTTAATTGTGATATTTCCCAAGTTTCGTACGCTGGAGACATCGATGAGCTTGCCACTTGTGGATGGGAATCCGCTTCTTTATAAACGTGGTTTCTGACCACCCCAGAAGGGAAAACTCCCGTGATGATGATACTTTACTAATAAATAAGTTATTACCTGCGTATTGTCCATTGTTTTAAGACCTGATAGATAGATAGATATTAACTTATTAAATTTATAATAACCCGATAACAAAAATAATAAAATGTTAATTAAACTAAAAACTTACATCTTAAAACATAAATTACTATTAATAAAAATAAACCTTTAATTAATAAATAAAAATATAACTAAAATTATAAAATGAAGAAAAAACAAAATAAAAATTATTATAAATAAAAAATTTGCTTCAAATCGCTGCCAACGGGCAAAGTGCCAAGGATACTGGCAGCATTGCCACGTTGAATGGCAATACTGATCCTTTGGCCCAAATATTGCCAAATAATTAGGTTTATTTTTATTAATAGTAATTTATGTTTTAAGATGTAAGTTTTTAGTTTTATTAATATTTTATTATTTTTTTAAATCATTGTACCTTATTTCCTTCGAATAAAAAATTATACCCGATAACTCAGTCTAAATCCACGGACCTAACCGTTTATTATCACTTTCTTAAAAAACAAAATGCATCTTAATCTCCTTTATTTTTTTTATACTAACACAACTTGTGAACTTGAGCCCACCTGATGGTAAGTGGCGCGCAAGGTCCATGAATATTAGCAACTGAAATCAGACACTCATGACTGACATCAGTCCCTAACACTATGCTGGCTTGACTGGGCATGACGGCAATTCGAACCTGATACCGAAACGTGTGGATTTACTGGGTTTATCAGCACGAACTGGCAGACTGGGAAAATTACCACCATCAGTCTGCCTACCACCTATTTGTTGTTCTTGTTGAAAGTATTTGCCATTTGAAATGATGTCAAATGCCAATGTTTACTTTCAAGAACTAATATTGTATGCTTGCCATGGTGATATTTAGATAAAAAATAACACGACTTGAAACAAGACTTACGACGTACCAGGTATGTCTGCATTCTTTGACATGTATTATTTATATAATAATATAAAAATATGTATGTATCTTTTTATGGTTTTATTATATACTTTAATTATAGTTATTATTTACAGTGCCTCTGTAGCTCAGAGGTTAAGTCCGTGGATTTAGACTCGACTTGGATTAAATTTATAATTAGTTACATCGACGAGCTTGTCATGATGGGTCTATAGTAAAGTTGGCTAAATTAAAAAAAAACTTCGATAAAAAAATAAAAACATCGACACTAAAAAAATATCCTGTATTAGAAAGAAAACAAGTCTATTAAAAAACCGAGTCAGGTTCAAATGTACCCAACAATGGGTCCCGGCTTTCAAATTTAAAATCAAATTTAAATATTTTTATTTCAGATAATATTATCCATATTTTAATACATAACCTTTATTTATATTTATTTTACATTATTATTATTATCTGTCTATCTTCATAACTATATATATATATAAATAAACTTAACCTAACTTTCCACCAGTACTGTAGTCCAGTATTGCGCAATAGGCCATGCTGCCCGCAACCACCCTCAGGATGCTATTGGGACTCCAGTATATCCGCGCCATCAGGGATGATACTTCCTTGATGATGGGGGTATAGTCAGCCGTGTTAAAGTCGCTATGTAATTAAATATATAACATTATTTCTTTGGCGACGGAATTGTTGGGCTTGTTTTTTTCTTTTTTTTTGGTTTACTTCTCGCGATGGATGATGAATGAGGTGATAGGGAAGGCAAAGGGTCTAGCCCATACAGCTAAGTCTGATGTAATATATGTCTTTGTTTAAGAGTTAATGAGGTCATCATCAAATTCCAGATGCTGCAGAATTTGATGCTTTTCTTGGAGTCACTCGCGGACCCATAGCTCAAACACGTCGGGTAAAATATGGGAGTTGACAGCGCGGGAAAACCGCAAAAAATAAACTGCAACTTGTGCCCCATATTTAAAGTCCAATTTATCGTTCTCCATAATTATTGACATTGTAGCACATTATTAAACAAAACAACACTACTTTTGACCAATAATATCCACAGCAAATTAATTTACAAAACAAAAACTTGCACTTGACATGTCCACGCAAAATGGCGCGAAGAACTCCCTGTTTTTTTCTTTTTAATTAAAGATATATTTTTACGCAGTCGGGTTTTTTATTAACTATTTATTAATTATTAATTATGAAACGTAAAGTCATGATGATTTTAACAAAGTACTTACTGACTTAGGCTGAGCGCCAGCTAGCGTAAACTCATCATGTTTAGGCTTATCAAGTCGGGCTGTGGTTTCGCAGAGAAATGAGCGTGTATCAGCATCGTAAGCCAAAACTGGATGAGTTGCGACTAAGGTCAACCAGCGCTGAAGTGCTGCTCGACGGCGCTGGAGAAACTTAGCACTACCACCACCAACTACAACTCGTTTTGGAGGCAAACGGCATACAGCACTGAAATTGATAAAAATTCTAGTTACAACAAATTCTCAGAGATTTCAGAGCAAAGCCCTCAGGCTTATGCTTAACATTCCTTTCTACATTAGAAACAAATATATTCACAAGGACCTACGGATGAAACTATAAGAGAGGAAATAACCTCATACAGCCCACGGGTATCAACTGAGACTCGCATCACTCGCATGCTTGCCTCAGACCTGAGAGGATCCGGCAGCATCACACACCGCAGGCTCAAGCGAAAGAGTGTCCCTGGCCTTGGCGTCAGGTTTAGCAGAGACTGAGATAGGAACCAATGGGTTCCCCTCTAATACTGACATCAATACAGATATACATATCAAACAAAAGAGTGGCCTGTACAGATTGCCACGAATGTAGTAATCAAAGGAAAAATAAATAAAAAACAACAAATTCTCATCACTTTGTTACTGAAACCGAAACAATAATGATTGTTGAAAAGGTCTTTTTACAGTGTGCGTGATTTTCTGACTAAATTGTGATTATTGACTAAATTATATTGCATGTTTTGACATTATTATTATTAATCTTATTGACTGACTGATAAATGTTATTATTGTTTTACGTTTCTGGTCATTTTTATTTATTCTTGTGTCTATAAATATGATATTCTAATTGTAACTACGGTAATATTGTATTATATTTAATAATGTGACGTGTGTACACCTTTGCAGGTAGGGTTTGGTAGTACTAATCGATAGCAATCACAACTGCAAATTTGTCTACCCAAATACTTTACACGAATAAATATTTCATTTCATTTCATAAAATATGAGATTGCATGTCCATAATTAAATGTAAACTTACCGATAAGGATATTTAGTAAACAGAACATCATATAATTGCACAAATTCATTGTATCTTCTTGTAACCGTGGTGCCATGTCTTCGGGAGCTTACAAAATATTCACAGTGCTTTAGAATCAAGCCCTTTCTCTCCGGAACTAATTCTACAGAGATCACATCTGTCTTCTCCAACTCTTCAAACGTCACTTCTTCTGATGTCATTATTAATAGCTGGAATTTTAATGATTTTGTATGTAAATAAACAATAGTATCATTATATTCATAACCCTTAGTGAGGTAGTCATAAATCACGCTTTTTAAACACACTTTTTTTCTTTCTTCATTTGTATTGCAATCTGTCTAGTCAAGACATTCAGCAATATGTTTGATGCAACCATATTAATATGCATTGTAAGTCATTGTTATTGGAAATTAAATAACCAATTCATGTCGAGCTGATCTCTTCAGTCTTCTGAATCTGAATGTTCTATCCATTGCTTGCAAACTTATTTTGATGATTTTGTATGCGTTTGCATGAATGGGTTAATACACATTTAGCCAACTTTTGTATTTATTACATAACTTTATTAGGCAAAGTTCAAAAAACAACTGGATCTATTTATAAAAGTTTGGAATTTTGTCCCCAAAGTGTGTTAACCATCAGAAGACTTAGCCAGCCATACTTAAAATACTCTGCAAAAAGACTGGTCATAATGAAAATACAGCAATAAAAAAGTCACGTTAGCAATATATTAAAGTACTTTGAACCGAGTGCTCACCTAGCTAATCTCTGCTCTAGATATACGAGTTTCGACAATAGTTTTCTTAAACCAGCCTATTGTCGGTCGCAAGCCCGAGACACCATTCTTCCACATTACCCACACACGATGGACCCGGCACCCGCACGGTGAATCCATGGAATGCTTAGAAATTTGTCTTCTTTCTTGCGTATGGTAATGAATCAAATGATGTGTTAAGACAAAACATTCTTCCTGGTAATTGTATATCAAGCTTTTGTAAAAACTGTGGACTGTCAATGGTACTAGGTTTGTGTAGTTAGGAAATAAACTAGTTCCATAGAAAGCTCCTACAAAAGAAACTATGGGAACATGTTACAACTTTGCCAGATCTCCCGCTCCTTAGTTCGTTCTGACAGATTCCCACTTGTAATAGCGTGAGTGTGAACAGGGAACACGATGGAAGTTTGTCCATTGGCAACGGAGCGTTTGTTTTTGTTCGCCGCGTCTTTCGTAAATTTTTCATTTTTTGTTATCTAAAGTGAATCATAATATCTAAATTGTGTATGTCCTAACTGTGTAACCCTGTGTGAGTCCGTGTAAGTGTTTTTTCCCTTTTATTTTATAATTTGATATTACAATTTCAAAAATTACCCTTTTTTAGCCAGTTTTTTTTCTTTCTTTGTTATTTTTGAGTACCCACTATGAACGAACCTCCTGATCCAGGAGGCGGAGAGGATACTCCCTTGCCTATTCAATCCCGACGATGCTCTGAATCTATTCCTCCTACATCCCCAGGCGCATTCATGACGGTGCCTGATGATACACCCTGCAATAATGATATATTTCTTACCCCAGCTTCTCCTAAAAATAAATCCCAGAAACGCAAATGTTCAAAAACTAAAAAACATCACAAAAAATGTAGAAAACACTCTGATTCCAACTCGGTAATATCATCAGCTACTGGAACTGACTCCTCCGATATGGATATACCCAATTCCTCACGATCCACTCCTACTCCTCTCTCTCAGACTCCCATATCCCAACATACAACATCCCAACCTATCAGTCGTCAATCATATGATACCAATGACGCTGGCCCATTTACTGTTCATGTACAATATGACAACCCGAATCCCTCCTCATCGCTCCACCCAGTCACATTTGGCCTACTTATACACAAAAGTGGTACTTGTGGTATTGAGGACGGCAGCATTAAAAGCATAGGTCGTAACAGAGTTACTCTGAATTTTAAAACAGCTGGTCTTGCAAATATCTTCCTTAATGCTCAATTCCTAACAAAACATCAATATAAGGCATTGGAATATGTGTTACCAAAATGGGTCTAGTGAAGGGCATTCCCATTGAATGGACACCGGAAGAAATCATCAACTATATTTCCCTCCCTCAAAATAAAGGAAAAGTATTAAAAGCCCGTAGACTAAATTTTAAATCACAAACCGATGGAAACATAGTCTGGAAGCCGTCACAGACGGTAGTGTTGACATTTGATGGACAAACACTGCCCGATAAAATTTTTGTTTGCTACAATTCTTTACCTGTGCAACTTTATGTGTACCCTACGGTCCAATGCTACCACTGTTGCCGCTATGGTCACACTAAAAATGTCTGCCGTTCCAAACCTCGCTGCTATAAATGTAGCGTGGAGGGACATTCGGGAGATAGCTGTTCTGTAGATGGAGAAGATGTCTTATGTATTTCGTGTAAAGGACAACATTTTGCGACTAGCAAAAGTTGCCCCGAGCACCAACGTCAACTTAATATTAAAACAACTATGGCCCAAAAAGCTGTATCATATTCCGAAGCCTCTAAAACTTTCCCTGCAGTATCACGATCATATGCAGACATTGCCTCTACCGTTAACCACCATGATTCAAATTTTAACCCCAACCCCAATGTTATTTCATACAAAAAAACAATCACTCGCAGGCCACGTGCCCCTTCTCAACTTTCCAAATCTTATGACAGACTGGCTCATTCATCGTTGACACAAACCCCCTCTTCCCAACTCCCAAACGGTTGTGCTCTAAATGAGCCAACTTTTAAACAAGATCAATCTACCTCCTTACCTGAATTTCTCTCATCCCTCATTAAGTTCATCACTAACTATAGTCAACAATCCACACCGTCCTACGTTGCTCCTCATATTCCCTCAACTTCTCTCAGACCCAATGGCTCAGCTAGCCAGAGTATTACAGTGGAATTGCCAAAGCGTTAGATCTGCCTGTAAGAAGGCAGAACTAACGCTGTTGGCAAACGAAATTAATCCTTCTATCATTGCACTTTCAGAAACATGGTTAAAGTCCGAGACTCGTTTTAGATTCTCAGACTTTACATGTTTGAGAGAAGACAGACCCGATGGGTGGGGTGGGTCTGCTCTTCTCATAAACAAATCCTTTACCTTCTCACAAATCCCTATCCCTACTCATTCCACTGAGATGCAAGTAGTAGCTGCTTGTATCAACAAAATCTCATTCCTTTCTATTTACATTCCGCATCCTAACCCTACTCTACTGTCCCAACTAAAAACTATTCTTCTTTCCATACCTAAACCTTTCATTGTTATGGGCGACCTCAACTGTCATCATCGTGTATGGGGCTGTGAAAATAGTGACTCACATGGTGACATCCTGTTGGAAATAATTGACGATCTGAATGCTTGCCTACTAAACAACGGTTCCCCTACCTTACGCACCAGACCCACAGAAGCGACAAGCGCTATCGACGTCTCATTCTGCACCCCCGACTTGGCATCCCAAATTACCTGGTATGTCTCTCCTTCCACTTATGGTAGCCGACACTTTCCTATCGTACTCCACCTTCCCTTTGAATCCCGCTCTCCCAATAACCACATCCCCCTCCTTAAGTACAGACTGGAAGATGCTGACTGGCCACTATTTGCGAGAACTCTAGATAACACTATATTAACCCTTCCGGACATTTCTATTCACAATATAAACTCCTGTGCAGAAAGCTTTGTTGCTGCTATAATACAGAGTGCAGATTCATCTTTACAAATTAAATCTTTTTCCCAAAAACGTCGGTCCCCCCCATGGTGGGACAGGGAATGCACCGAATATATTAAAAAACGTAAGGCAGTAGAATTAGTATACCGAGACAATCTCACAATGGATAATTATATTTCTTTAAACAAAACTATGGCAGAATGCAAAAAAAAACTTAAATCAAAAAAGTTTCAGGGTTGGGATAGATTTTGCTCTTCAATATCACCAGACACTCCCTCATCTCTAGTATGGAAACAGATAAGGAGATTCCGGGGCTCTTATACAGAACCCTGCAATCACTGTGCTCCTACTCTAGAACTTATAGACCTCATTATGGATAAAGTTGCCCCTCCTACTGTTCCATCATACAGCGATCTTCCTCTTCCATCTTCCAACACTCCTTCTTCCTCTCTCAATCCTCTTGAATCCCCTTTTTCTATAAAGGAACTCCATGATGTCCTGTCCAACTCTAAGAATTCCTCCCCTGGATTAGATGGTATTCCCTACTGTTTCCTATCTAACTCCAACAACCTAACCCTGTCCTACCTACTTAATCTAATTAATCTGATCATTGATACTGGCTGCATCCCCCTTTCCTGGAAATCCCAACTTATCATTCCCATACTAAAACCTAATAAAAACCCCAATGATCATAACGGATATCGCCCTATAGCACTATCATCAGTCCTTACTAAAACACTAGAGCATCTTATTAAAAACCGCCTAGAGTGGTACATTGAAAATAAATCCCTTATTTCTGACAACCAATATGGGTTTCGAAGGGGCAGAAGTACTATGGACAACCTTAGTATTTTTGTCTCTGATATTCGCTTAGCATTTTCGGATAATAATGACCTCATAGGAACCTTTCTTGATGTTTCGTCAGCATATGATAATGTCCAACTCCCAATCCTCAGGAACAAGCTTCGAAAGCTGAGCATTCCGGAGAAATGGTCAAATGTCATCTTTAACTTATTCTCTGAACGTTTAGTATACTTTAGGTTTCAAACTTTTCTTTCCACTACTCCCAGATTGGTCTATAAAGGTCTTCCACAAGGATCAGTTCTAAGCCCACTTCTGTATAATATATACACATATGACCTTGCTCTTTCTATTACCCCTCCTTGCAAAATTCTTCAATATGCAGATGACGTCCTTGTCTATACCACAAACTCCAATATAACTTCCTCTGTTAATCTTATAAATGCTTCCCTGAATTCACTATCTGAATGGTTGGAAGGTAATGGATTAGAGCTATCAGCTTCTAAGAGCACCGCTGTGATTTTCACCAGAAAGCGAAAAACCCCTCCCATTAATATCAGGATTGAGAGCCGAAACATCCCCATTAAAGATAACACCAAATTCCTGGGTATGATCATGGACTCCCACCTCTCTTGGAAACTCCACTGTGATTACATAACTGCAAAATGTGAGAGAAACTTAAACATCCTCCGCTGCCTCGCTGGGGTATGGTGGGGGGCCCATCCCTACTCTCTTAGACTTCTTTACAATGCAATGATCAGAAGTGTCCTGGATTATGGATCGTTCTTGCTGGAACCTGCCAATAAAGCAGGTCTCAGGAAGATGGATCTCGTACAGTCCAGGGCGCTCCGGATCATCGTAGGAGCCATGAAATCCAGTCCCATTAATGCTTTACAGGTGGAGTGTGGGGACCCCCCTCTCCGCTGTAGACGCCAATACCTGGCTGATAGATATCTCTTTCGATCTTCATTACTGTCCAACCACTCCCTTTTTCCTATATTAAATAAATTATACAATTTCACTTCCTCTTCTCGCTATTGGACTCATAAACTCACTCCATGCCTAATTTACAGCCTGGACAAATTTAACAACTTAGATGCCACAGTTCATCGCTCCCCTAATCTCCCTATCTTCTCCTATTCATTTGAAACAGTCTGCTTCACTCCCAACATCATACTAGACTTTGGTGTCGAAAAGAATGACCCTCATGCCAGTGATATCTTTAACTTTCGAATGGAAAAAAGCTGGAAGGAATGGCACCCTATCTTTTCAGATGCTTCTAAATTCTCCTACGATGGATGTACCGGTATTGGAGTGTACCATCCCAACTATGACATTGTGAGAAAGATCAAATACCCTCCCGAAACAACAGTATTTACTGGAGAATGTATTGGAATTCTTGAAGCTATTAACTATGTCCTAATTTTTAACCTCCCTAAAGCCATCATATTCTCGGACTCCCTTAGTTCCCTCCAATCTCTTCTGTCCAGCCCCTTCTCAAAAAATATTACTAATCCCATCATCTTCCAAATAAAAGAACAAATAATTAAATGTTCCCTCCGTAATTTATCTATAGTCCTGGCCTGGATTCCTGGCCACTCAGGCATCCCTGGCAATGATCGTGTAGACCAGTTAGCTAAAGAAGCCGTAGATTGCGGCGACATTCACCCCTACTTAATTTATCCTCACGACCTTGTCCTTCAGCCTAAAAGCTACCTTCATGATGCATGGTCCAACCAGTGGGCCGATGCATGCAAATTCAAAGGATCCTACTACTTCAAAATCCAACCCACTATTCCTAAAAAGCCCTGGTTCACCAATATCAAAACAAATAAAAAATTTACTTCAATAATATGCCGTCTAAGACTTGGTCACTGCTGCTCTCCCGTCTTTCTTGCCAAAATTCGGATTAGGGACACCTCAATATGTGAATGTGGTCTGGACGAAGGCGATGTTAATCACATCTTTTTCTCCTGCCCCTTATACGATCGGTCCTCTTTACTTAAATCCCTTTACAAAATAGTTCCCTTTCCAACCACTATCCCGACTCTATTATCCTCACTCAACCCCACTATTGTAAATATTATTGCCCATTTCTTAAATATCAATCAAATCAAATTATAGATATAAATATTTTTATATTCGATATAATTCATCAACAACCTACTATACATATGTGTAATATCTAATTATAAAGTATGTGTACCGCCTGCTAACAATTTGTGTTGTTTGTGTTATTCCTACTAACCATTTATGTTTACCCTTTCAGTGTTTGCGATTTACCGCGTCGCCCGTAAAATTAAATTTATATATTTTTATACATTCGATACAAACGTGAAGTTGGCATAAATGCCTCATCGGCGATTGCCATTTATTTTTAAAAAAGAAGAAGAAGGAAGTTTGTCACTCACAAGTATGTCTAATTTGTTGAATTCGGATGTTAAAAATTAAAAGTATAGTTACTCAAAAATGTTCAGGAGAACCAAAAACTGGTTTACACTTCGATTTTTTATATATTGTTTGGTTAAAGTTTCTTATTTTTCCATCCTGCCTATCACAACCCATTCACATAGTTTATTAGTAAGGTGAACAAACAACTGCATTTTAACCACAGAACTCTGGAACTTACACACTCTTTCTCTGGTTTGATAAAAGGCCTCTGAGGAACTTAAAGAGTGACCTAGTTCCCAATGTAGCGACAAACTAAACTCTAATTGGCTACCTTAATAAGAAACACTAGGTCGGCAATCTCAACTTTTGATAGCAACTTAAATGATAATTATTATTATTATTGATTAATAGGCTCACAGCGCATTGCTGATATGCCTATATCAAGCACTGGTGTAATTGACAGTTATTGCCATAGTCTATTTCGATTGTCACTAGCCACTTGTCCAGTTTTTAATTGATAATGTAAGAGGAAACAAGATATTACATTAGTAACATGAAAAAGCGGGCTCGCCTCATGGCAGTTTCCACTAGAGAGTTAGGTCTTTGTTTGCTGGCTTTTCTCTCAGCATCGGTTGATAGAAATGATAGTTGATAGAAATACACTGACAATGGTGGTGTGCCTTCGTATTGGAGCCCAGACATCGCCGCATTTCTCGTCACGTGGCTCTCAACAACATCATCCAAAGGGCTCTTGTCACTGCTGGTGTACCCGCAATCTTAGAACCTTCTGTTGTGCGGGAATTGGTACTGTTGGGCCGTCAAAAACTTGGCAGGTCTCTGGTGTGGGATACAATGTGTATAGACACATTAGCTCCATCTCACATCCAGGCAACCTCGTCAGGTGCAGGAAGTGCGGCATTTTATGCTGAGAACGTCAAGTTGCGCAAATTGACCAACCTTGGTACAAATTTGCGATGGGCCCATCAGAAAGGCACCTGGCCAAGGAGTTGTCAAAGCTGCTGTTGGAAAGGAAGGCTGGCATTTATTTCTGACAACATGTTAGCCTTGCTATACAGAGGGAAAATGTTGCCAGTCTCTTTGGGACCATCTCGGATAGGATGAGGACATTTTATATTTATAGTTTAGTTTATTTTAAATTATTTTATTTAGGTAGCTTTTAATTTATATTTAATGTATATTACTTTTATTTCCAATTAGATATTACAATGTAATGACAACTGATCAAACAACTATGTTAATATGACCTTGTGAAGTTATAATATTATCATACTTAATTTATGAATAAAAACATCAGGTTAATGTCTAATTACAATACTTATTTACCTATCTACTTGAGGACCTATAACGTAGTATATACTACGTTAATAATAATTTAAATGACTTACCTAAGTTATTTATAGTTTTTTATTGATGAAAAAACTTTAGGTTTAAAATATTCGCAAGTTCCAAATCGTCATACGTATCCACCTCCAAAGATTCAAGTTGCGAAACTTCCACAACCGTACAACTAAAATGTATATAATACAATGTATCTGTTAGTTTCATCTCAGAATTCACATTTACATTTTATTTAGTTTATTTGTAAGAAAATGATTAATCAAAATCGCAAAACTTTCACCACGTACACGTCAAAATTCCGCGAAAAAAGTTTACGAACGTAGTACATACTTTTGAAACGATGAATGAGATTGTGTTCCAAACTTTAAATATTCAACCTGACAGATCAATATTCACCGTAAAAGAAACAGACTTATGGCTATCATAAGTGCTAGAACGAGTAGTAATTGGACCAGATAAATATTTTAATAGTGGAATGCAGTCTTAAATGGGAAAGCAAGGGAATTGAACGCCTATTCAGCCTGCAAAAAGTTTCATAACAAAAAATAATAGTCTGCACAGTTACTATACTCTTTATCATGCACAACTCACTTGTTATTTTGAAAATATCCTTGCAGTAAAAGGTGTCGTCTAGTCACATAAAATGCTCCAGTTTCCAATAATTCTCCTTTCCAATCCTGTCGTCTTGGCCTTGAATGTATTTTAAAATTTAACGGTAAAACGTTTGAATGTCCTTGCTTCCACCGCAATTTATAACTCCTAATAATAAATTGAATAATAAAACTATGCAATTTTTGATACAAATCGTTTCTTTTAGTTGTACGAGTATACTACCTAGTTACTGAAAAAACGCAATCAAATTGTTCAATCAATCTCAAAGCACTGCGTATTCGTTCTGGCCGAGAAAATGGTGAAGTGGCTTGTACTAAGACCACTAAAGAAGCACTTTTATCGTTCTCAAGATATTCGGCAACTCCCCAAATTGATGGCGCCACATCAGTCGCTGTTACACAACTACGGTGAAAGACTTTAGCACCACCTGAAAAAAAATGTCAGCTTTTATGACCTAGTCTACTTTCCCGTTATTTGTTTTAGCTAGTTTTTCACCTGCGCAAGTTTCTTCAACACTAAGCAAAACATGAGAGTGTTTTTTAAATTAATTTTAAATCATTTTTACCAATTAATTTTTAATTTAATTTTTAACCGGCGTTTTAATATAGGTAAAAAGTAACACAGAAAAATTGCATTCGAGCTGTCTGTGGGGTTGGACCGTTAGAGTCATGTAGACTATTAACCTAGGAATAGTAAATTTGTTGGAAAAAATAACGACCTATTTGTTAAATGTGATACAGGAAAAAAAACTCATAGACACTACAAAACTTTAAATGCTGTCATGAAAGTAAATTATTTACCCTGTTTTGGACTTGTCGCTTTAAGCGCTTTTTTCGCTTCGAAAGCCGTTCGACTTGGCGTTGCTCTATGGTTTTCATACTTTTTAAGCAAAATTCAGTAAAAAAAAGCAAGCTTTACTTTCAAGTCAAACACAGAACTTAATATCAGTAAATTTGTAAATATTACATTTACGGAAACAAATTATAATTATATAAAATATCTTCCCGACCGTATCCCTTCCGGGGTAGTCTGAAACCACGCTTTAATTGCTTTAAATTAATATAGGGAAGAGGGTAATTCGTCAAAATATTACCCCCCTCTGATATACGAACGAAGCCTTTTATGTGAACCAATGGGGTGTATCAGGCAAAGCTTTTTGTAGATGTCGCTAGCGGCAATGGTACCTTGTTATACACCTATATCGTATATTTTTTTAAATGTTTTTGTAGTTTTATAACAGAAAAATGAATTTTAAATTAACGATACCTACCTTTAAAGACGAATTAAGAAAGCGCACACCGTAGAAAAATAAAAAGAAAAAAAGGTTTTATAAATAGAACGGCAATTCTGAGATCACCATATCTTAGATTTCGCTTACAAATCTCGATTTGTACACTTAAAAGCTGCTCTTTTTTATGCAACCGACAGTTATATTAGGTACCATCTATCATGCGCCATCTATCGTGATAAAAAGTTAGTGATACATACCATTATTCGCATTCGATCAGTTTTTTTGGAAGGTAAAAAACACACTTTTTCCTTTCCCCAAACGATACAGTAACTGCGGCTGACTAAGACTGAATTTATTTTATTTATACAAACTTTTCAACGCCTCCAAAGCTATCAAGAGGTGGTCAGTGGATACGATGATTTTGTCCAGTCCCGCTAACCGAGTTGTGACAATTGCTCTTTGAAGCAGTGTCTCCGATCCAACAAGCTGAAGATTCTTCAACGGTATGCCTCGAGAACCGCCTCTTGCCAATATAAGACCAACAGTCGACGTCACGGTAATGTCTATAAACCTTATAAACATAAAATTAAAAGTAAAGTATAATCACGACCGTAATCGCTTATGAGGTAGTTGGAATCACGCTCTTAATTTTACACTTACTCTTAAATATCGCGGTACAAATGAGTTTTTAAGTAGGTTCTACAACTGTTCTAGACCTCTACTGCTGGAGATGGGCCTAAACATATTTCTAGAGAATTTCGCCTACACTCGCCACTACATGCTATTTGCGAGGGTAAGTAGATATACATAAATTAAAATTATAATAAGACTATACTCACAAAAACAAGAATAATACTTGCTCTTTCATGTTTACACATGTCTCACTAATACGATAAGAGCGTAAATAAATAAGATAACTCGGTCGCTTTATTGATATTTCCGGTCTAGATACCTATTAAATGACTTACGGCTTACAATTTAAGTTCGTATGGTATTTTATTGTTTTTTTTAAGTGTCTTTAAAGAACTTTGTACAGAATACATCAGCCCTAAACACGTAATTTATTTACATAATATATGTTCATGACAGAGTTCATAGCCGAGTTGGGATTTTCAAATTCCAAGTGTTGGAGAATTTGATACTTTTCATGGAGTAATTCACGTCAAAATCCTGACTGCCTGAAAACGATAAATTGGACTTCAAATATGGGACATAAGTTGCAGTTTATTTTTTGCGGTTTTCCCGCGCTGTCAACTCTCATATTTTACCCGACGTGTTTGAGCTATGGTGCCGCGAGTGACTCCAAGTAAAGCATTAAATTCTGCAACATCTGGAATTTGATGATCCCCAACTCTGTTATGAACATATATTATGCAAATAAATTACGTGTTTAGGACTGATGTATTCTGTACAATGTCCTTTAAAGACATTAAAAAAAAAAAAATCAAGTGCAAATTTTTGTTTTGTAAATTAAGAGTCTTTCGCGCCATTTTGCGCGGAGATGTCAAGTGCAAGTTATTGTTTTGTAAATTAATTTACTGTGGATATTATTGGTCAAAAGTGGTGTTATTTTGTTTAATAATGTGCTACAATGTGAATAATTATGGAAAACCATAAATTGGACTTTAAATATGGGGCACAAGTTGAAGTTTATTTTTTGCGGTTTTCCCGCGCTGTGGACTCCCATATTTTACCCGACGTGTTTGGGCTATAATGAGTGAGTGAGCGAGTGACTCCAAAAAAGCATCAAATTCTGCAGCATCTGGAATTTGATGATCCCCAACTCGGTTATGAACTCTGTTATGAACATATATTATGCAAATAAATTACGTGTTTAGGACTGATGTATTCTGTACAATGTCCTTTAAAGACAATTAAAAAAAAAAAAAAAAATTGTAAATTAATTTACTGTGAATTAATGTTGGTTAAAAGTGGTGGTGTTTTGTTTAATAATGTTCTACAATGTGAATAGTTATGGAAAACGATAAATTGGAATTCGAATATGGGACACAAGTTGCAGTTTATTTTTTGCGGTTTTCCCGCGCTATGGACATATTTTACTCGTTTACGTGTTTAGGGCTGATTTATTTTGTACAATGTCCTTTAAAGTTACTTAAAAAAAAATATTTGCTGTGTTGCTATGTTTGACTTGAATGAAAGTAGAGCAAAGCGTTTAACGTTTTTTTACCGAATTTGCTTAAAATGTATGAAAACCAAACAGCAACGCAAAGTCGAACGATTTTCAAAGTGACATAATAAAAAAGCGCGTAAAGATAGTCTTCGTTCCGATACGCGATAATAGTAACCTAAGCACGCTTAAAGGTGTTCCGATACGCGCTTAAACTGTTTTGTCAAGCTGTGTGACGTCACAAAAGGCATCATTTCTCGCGATTAGACTGCTCACGATATCGACGTAGATCGCTCTGAGCGCTGTCAGTTTTTTATCATTATGTTATGCGCGCCATTTTCAAGTTTATTTAAATTAAGTTTTCTTTTAAATTATTTAATATTGTAATTCGTTTATACTGTTTGTATATTACTTCTAAAACAAATCTAAAAAATGTCTGTAACGCGGCAAGTTATTTTAAATTACCAAAATAAGTTAATAATATTAAACTTTACACATATAAAGATGAATAAACCGAGAGATGTATATTTGTTAGTATTCATACTCAAAGATGTGGAATCCGCAACTTTTCTTCCATGCATTTAAAAAAAAAACTAACATTTTATGAATGAAAAATCGCGATATTGATTCGGAACGACGTTCAGTGTCATAATCGTTCTAAGCGCTCTGAGCGCGATTCGGAATGAGTTGTATTATGTTCCGTCCTTGGCTTAAAGCGTCAAGTCAAACAGGGCTTGTGTTTAGGGCCTTTTGGGGCTTAGTTATTATCGATCGAATTATAAATTAAAAAGCTATATGGTCTGTGAATTAAAATGACTACACTAAAGGGACTGGAGGATAAATTAGAGGTTTATATTACTTCGTTGGAAAAGGTTGAAGAGAGAATATTGAAATGGAAATGTATTAAAAGTGAAATGGAAAAAAGGAAGGAGGACATAAAAATGCAAATAAATAAACTGAAATCTGATAAAATGTCCAATGTTGATTGGGCTGGGAATGAGTATCCCTGGACTGGTGAGGTAATGAATATTCTGGAGTCAAGATTTCTTATAAAAACCTTTCGCCCACAACAGCTGGGGGCAATCAATGCAACACTTTGTGGAAACCACGCTATAGTTGTGATGCCTACGGGAGCAGGAAAAAGCTTGTGTTATCAACTCCCAGCTTTAGTTAAGCCTGGAATAACTATTGTAATATCTCCACTAGTTTCATTAATGGAAGATCAAGTACGATCTTTGACAGCTAAGAAAATTCAAGCTAAATCTATAACTAGTCAGAGTTCTAAAGAGGAAATGAATGCTGCACTCAACGATTTAAAAGACAAATCATCAACAGTAAAATTATTATATGTAACTCCGGAGAGACTGGCAAAGAGCAAGAGGTTTATGGCAAACTTACAGAAATGCCATGTTGAAGGTAGGTTGCAAAGAATAGCTATTGATGAAGTGCATTGCTGCTCTCAGTGGGGGCATGACTTCCGACCTGATTATAAATTCCTTGGCATTCTTAATAATATGTTTAAAAAAGTACCAATTCTTGGTTTGACGGCTACAGCCACAGCCCATGTTTTGTCTGATGTACAGAAAATCCTTAACATCCAAGGGTGTCTAGTAATAAAATCTCCATTCAACAGACCTAATTTATTCTACAAAATCATGGCCAAACCCACATCACAAGATGAATGTCTGAATGTTCTTGAAAAGTTATTAAAATACCGCTACAAATCGGAGTCTGGTATAATATACACAAATAGTATTAAAGATTGTGAAGATATTACTGAAGGGTTGAGAAAAAGAGGTTTAAAAGTAGGCTATTACCACGCCAACTTGGAGGCAAAGGTCAGGTCTTCAGTCCATATTAAATGGCATGACAAACACTATCAAGCAATTGTAGCTACAGTTGCTTTTGGAATGGGAATAGACAAACCAGATGTTCGCTTTGTCATACATCACAGTATTAGCAAATCCATGGAGAATTACTACCAAGAGAGTGGGAGAGCTGGTAGAGATGGCAACAGAGCTGAATGTATAACTCTATATAGAATGCAGGATATTTTTAAAAATAGCACAATGGTTTTTTCTTCAGTTGGAAGCTTAGATCATCTGTATGGAATGGTGAAGTATTATTTAACGGGTACAGAATGTAGACGGAGCCTGATATCAAAACATTTTGATGAAGATTGGGGTGATAAAGATTGCAAGAAGATGTGTGATGTATGCTCTAATGAGAACAACTCCACGAAAGACCTAAACATTGCACCCCATTGTAAAATACTAGCTAACATTATTGAGGCAGCATCTAAGCTAGATGTAAAAGTTACTGCGCAGAAACTTATAGATGCTTGGTTCTTAAAAGGACCAGTGAATCTTAGACATAAGGGTAAAGAACCTAGTTTTTCTAGGGCAGTGGGAGAGGATGTAATAGCATATCTATTAGTTAACGGCTACCTAGTTGAAGACTTTCACTTCACAGCTTACTCAACAATAAGTTACATTATCAAAGGTCCAAATATGGAAGGAGTTGATTCTTCTGACTTTACTCTAGTGATGCCTGTTAGAAAATACACTCCATTTGATTTGGAAAAACGACCGCCTGATGATTATGTAGGTAAACCTGAGGAAAGTGAAAATAAGCCAATGAATAAGAGGAAATCATCACCCAAAGAGAAGAGAAGTCCAAAAAAACAAAAAATAATTGTTATAGAATAGTTTATTAAAATAAGTGGAAGTAATTTATTGAAACAATGTATTTTTAATTTGCCCAAATTTAACTAACACCTTCTTCTTGGCGAAAGTGCTAATTTAAAACTTCCATAAGCGGAAACATTTTCCTCAACTGTTGGTATTCTTCCAGATTTTCGTCTCAAAGTTGCAGAATTTGGTTGCTTTGGTACAGCTAAAATAAATTACACTTCTATGAATAACTTTTAAGATGGTTAAACGATTTTGCTTCCATCTCGCTCACACAATTATTTTCAAAGAAATTTCAAGTTGTGAGTGTACTTTTGAGAAATGTAGTCTATGAACCTACCAAGGAATAAAATTACGGACTTTTTGGACATATATTAATCGTGGATTTGTTTTAGTAAAATGAAGTTATATTATAATTGTATTTGCTATTTTTTTTTGTCAAAAATTAGGTATATGAAGAGAAGAAGACAAGTTTCTAAGCATTCCATGAATTCACCATGCGGGTGCCATGTCTGTCTTGTGTGGGTAAGAGATGAAAAGAATGGTGTCTCGGGCTTGCAACCAACAATAGGCTGGTTCTAAAAAGAAGGCCTCCCTTTTTATTTTATTGTGCAATAATACTCTGACCATCCACCATTGAACGCTTCTCCCTACCCAACCAAATACTGTATGATTCCGTTACTGCCGTCTTGGAAGCTCTTTTAAATATTTTTTTCAGTATGTGGTGCAAAGATTTTGCTGGAACTCCTCTTGCACCAACTTCCACTACCTAAAGCTGAGTCTTGTACCAGTTCCTGATCATTTCTTCTGTGAGATCATTAAATTTATTCGACTTCATGTTGTGGTCTTTTGGAATATTTAAATTATGGCCAAAATGTTCGTATTTTATTTCCTAGCAAGTTAATAAACGATATTTCTCAAAAGACTCGAAAAATCTTTGATATTTGAAATGCATTGTCATCGGGTGTTGCGGGATCCGGTCATCAGCAAGCACTAGAGGCATGCATTATCGTCGTAGGTACCGGGGTCCGGTGACGGATCAGCAAGCGCTAGAGGCGTGCATTGTCGTCGTGGGTTCCGGGGTCCGGTGACGGATCAGCAAGCGCTAGAGGCAAGCATTGTCGTCGTGGGTTTCGGGATCCGGTGACGGATCAGCGAGCGCTAGAGGCATGCATTATCGTCGAACCAATTTAAGGGCATGTGCTATTGCGCGCATGCAATATGGTTATGCACAGAGGAAGACTAAAGATGAAGGCGAAAGCGCACTGCACTATTTGTTATACGTCAGGTGATTGGTCAGTCAACTGACTTTTCACTTTAATAATAAAAGCGCCTTATAATAAAAAAAACAAATGTTTTATATGTTATTCATCTGTTAATTAAACATGCCTTACTTTTGTTTAATTAAAATAACTATAAATTAATACCTGTTTTGAAGCTATTTGCAGAAGTTATTTTCTGTTTTTTGTTAATAGATGAAGAACTGCGTCTTCTTGTACTAAATCCTGAATCAATTGTCGAAGAACAATCGCTAACTACCCCCAATGCTTCTAGATTTCTCATTTTTTGTATTATCTGGTCTTCTATAAGTTGTCTATGTGCAGCTCCTTCGCCCAGAGCTTCCATGTCTGCTAGCCAATCAACTCTTTCGCGGATTTGTGTCAAAACTAAAAAAAAAAAAGACAATTGGGTTAAAAGGACCATAATTATGGTCCTTCGAGATTTTTTTTTTTTTTTTTTAATTGTCTTTAAAGGACATTGTACAGAATATATCAGTCCTAAACACGTAATTTATTTGCATAATATATGTTCATAACCGAGTTGGGGATCATCAAATTCCAGATGCTGCAGAATTTGATGCTTTTTTGGAGTCACTCGCGGCATTATAGCCCAAACACGTCGGGTAAAATATGGGAGTCCACAGCGCGGGAAAACCGCAAAAAATAAACTTCAACTTGTGCCCCATATTTAAAGTCCAATTTATGGTTTTCCATAATTATTCACATTGTAGCACATTATTAAACAAAATAACACCACTTTTGACCAATAATATCCACAGTAAATTAATTTACAAAACAATAACTTGCACTTGACATCTCCGCGCAAAATGGCGCGAAAGACTCTGGTCCTTCGAGACAATATTTTTCGTTTAATTCATAATATAAGTAAATGGCGTTTTATCAAATACGTCCTCAAATTTGGAATTATTTATTTATTATTTGAAAAATTTACAGCCATTGCAAATAAATATTAATGTCAGAATACACAAATTACTAGAGTATCTTTGCTGTGCATTGTGTGTAAACCAGGCTTTTAGTATACATATTAACAAATCTCTGACTTCAAAAAATATAAGGCGGCTATTAAATTGAAAGTAAAATAAATAAATAAAATATTCCGACGCAAAGTAGACTACAGTTCTGTCTATCACTAAATTAAAGAAAATAAACATACTATCGTTCCTTGTTTCTTTTTTAGTAGGCAGAGTTTTTACTGGTTTCTTAATTGGTTTTAAGATTTTGGGCTGTTGTTTGGGTTCGTCATCACCCCACGCCATTTCTTTTTGTAATCTTTGCTTCATTTCCTCTCTGTCTTCACCTTGAACCAATGGGTGATATCTGCAATACAAGTGACTAACAGCCAGTTTCTCGAACGTATTTTTAGTACTTAATTATTACTTATAAGTAATAATTAAGTCTTAAAAATGCGTTCGAGAAACTCGCTGTACGTAGGTCTATTATAAAAAAGAATATGCTTATGTTTTGCTCAATGGCTCAAACGTTTCGATAGAATAGGTTTACTGTAACTTCTGAATCTGCTTAGTCTTCTACACGATTCAATGAGTAAGCTGTTACCTATAGCTTAGCTCAGGATTGAGGATAACGATGCAAGTAGGAGTTAACTTACCGTTCCGTGGAAATCAAATATACCAAAAGACCACAACATGAAGTCGAATAAATATTATCCCACAAGAAATGATCACGAACGGGTTCAAGAAATGATCAGGAACGGGTTCAAGACCCAGCTTTACGCAGTGGAAGTTAGTGCGAGAGGAGTTCCAGCAAAATCTTTGCATCACTTTATGGAAAGAGCTTTTAAGACGGCATAAACGGAATCATACAGTACTTATTTGGTTGGGTAGGGAGAGGTACTCCTCTTGTTGAGTTGTATATAGTGAGCATATTATCGCACAATAAAATAAAAAAGGAGGCTTTCTTTTTAAACCGGCCTATTGTCGGTCGCAAGCCCGAGACACCATTTTTCTCATCTCTTACCCACACACGATGGACCCGGCACTCGCACGGTGAATCATTTGTCTTTTCACCACCGTTCCCGTGCTTCGGAGTTGGTCCTGTAGCTGCAAACGCTATTAGTGAATTTCGTTATTTACGTCAGAGATTGCGTCATCATTACAAAATATATTAAATTCTCAACTCTATAAGCGTTCGACCTTGACAGCGGCCGTGCAAATATCAACTTTAATAGCGTGATATATGATATATATATATATACAGTTAACAGATTCCATTATATAACGTTCGCGCTTAAGATATTGTCATACACAATAGCCCCAGCAAGACCCTTATGGTGAATCCATGGATAGCAAGTATTTAATTAAAATACCTATCGATTTCTAAAACTCCAGAATCTCTAATTTCTGACTGGGATCGTCTTCTGGAAGTACGCGGTCGGACCTGGGACACAGGCCTACTATGAAACTTGATATTTTCTAAATCTTCACTATTTTCGCGAAGTTTCCAGCTATCTTGCCTGCGCTGTGCTATAGTAAGTTTGGACTCTTCTAGTAACACTGCAAGCAGAAAGAAGAATTATTGCGTACTCTTCTACGACAGCACGTGGCTTCCTCTACGTTTGTTCATAATTTATTTATTTATTTATAATAGGGTAGCGAACAGTGCTAACATCACACACATTTGTACTTGACACTAAATCAGAAGTTAGATGTTGCACCTATTATAGGCGACCACCACATTACCACAGTAGCCTTTATTGCCTATAAGAAATAACAAAATTATAAAATTTTCAATAAGTATACAAAAACTAAATATTCGAAAAACTAAAGCTGAAACAATTTTTTTTTAAAATATATATAATAAACATACAATTCCTTTCAGAAATAATAAAAAAAAGTAACGACATTTATTAAATCAACATTACAATGGTCCGGTTGCAGAAAGGATCTTCATTCACGTAAAACTATAAGGTAACCTACCTGCATGAATTTGTGTCACGTCATTATTTTAGTAGGACTAATCAAAGTGATCCAAAGGAAGACAGGCCAATGATCTGTTTGTTACATTAATATAATCTATGGGTAACATTTGATATACGATACGTGATTGGCTACACTTTGTTATTTCAGCCAATTACATGCCCATATCATTATCCTCGCCAAGCCGTCTGGCCAGCGTGGCGAGTGTAGGCCAAATTCTCCAGATATATGTTCTGGAAGGCCCATCTCCAGCAGTGGAGTTCTAGGACGCTGTATTCTAGGGGCTGTAATGATGAAAATGATGACATGCCCATACGTTAAATATGTCAGAAGAAAATCAGCCTTTCTGCAACCGGCTGATTGTATTACAGAAAATAAGTCTAAACTATTTACATGGAACATCACGCCCACCTGATGGCAATTAATCGGTAAGCAAGATTCTAGAATGGGAGAAACTCACACCAGCTAGATGACCGACATCAGTCTCTACCACAATTATTTATTTTATTTTTTATTTATTTATTCTATGGAGAACTATCGACAATACAATAAAAAATCTATGTTAAAAAGAATTAGAAACAGAGTGTCATTAAAAAACAATGCCGGCCTAACAAGATGCTTCTTTTACACTTCGCTAGAAGGACTCCGCAGTTATAAGAATGGGGAAACAGGGGATAGCATTTCACATCTTCAGCGCGAGAGATGCGGACCCAACAAAGAATCTTAATAAAGTGGTGAATTACCAGCCCTCGGCGTCTAGCATTTTGAAGGACATTTTTAACTTTAATCGATACAATTAAGATACAAAGACTTCGTTTTGGTACAACCCCAGCTAAGAGGTCTTGGTTTTGAAGTATCAAATTATTTTCTATCAGTGTGTCAATCTCGAAATTAATTTTAAAAGCGCAATGGGTCGGTTAGAACCACAGAGCAAGGAATCCACGCGCGCCGCACGCTACTAGAGACGGCATGTTCAAAATATTTCATACAAACCAAGCGTTACCGTTTCCTCACATCTATACGCACACAGATGACGTCTTGGAATGCTGTGGCTGGGTCGATATTTTTTTTATCAACATTATTTTAATGTTCAGAAATATATAATAAGTCTGCCAATTAATTATTAAAACACTCGGATTTTTAAATAGACGAAGTTAAGTGACACTAAAAATAAGTGCGCAGTGCAGCGCGCGACAACTCTGTGCTCTGTGGTTAGAACCAAAGATTATATAGTAATGTAGGTACTGCTACAACTGATTACTGATCACTTTTAACTTAAGTATAAGTGTACCAACCTTTTAAAAACTTTTCCCGTTCAGCTGAAGGCTGTAAAGTTTTAGTATGAAACACTCCACCATGAGGGATATTTTTACTTGGCCATTTTACGTTAATAAATCCATTTACATCCGGTTTTTCCATTGTATAAAGAATTAATATGATTTTACATGTGTAAGAAAAAAAAATTAACAATAACTTGGTATCCTAGCAACCAACCAATCAATAGTCTCATTGGTGACCGGTTACCCTGGCACATGGCAACTGGCAAAAGATTGTCAACTAGTGCTATGTTCGACTTGAAAGCAAGTTCAACGATTTATGTACGAATTTTGCTTAAAATATATAAAAACTTTAGAGGAACGCCAAGTCGAACGATTTTCAAAGCGAAAAAAAGCGCTTAATGGGTCAAGTCAAACCGTGTGTGGACCAATTATCCAACGTTGCCAAATTCTGTTACAAATCTCAAAAATAACGAACGATGCTGAACAGTTAAGTTGATATTGCAAGGGTTGGGCGGATATTGCTTGGGGAACTGGAACAATTGAGCCAATTATGCGAGATGCAACTTTTAGTCAGCCCGCACTTGTGGGAGACTTAATGCTTCACGGAGTATGGGAACCAGCGAGGAAAGCGTTTTTGATGTTCGCATTGTTAATGCCGACGCATAGACATAGGATCGTCGCGTATATCTATGTGCCGACGCAACCTCATACGGAACCCGTACCTGGGGAAGCATCTCCCAAACCCATTCACACGAGAAACACCGTAAATACGACAAGGCAGCAGAAGATCTCAGAGCTTCATTTACGCCGTTGGTTATCTCGTGTGATGGCTCATTAGGTGCTGAGTACGCGGCTTTTGTCAAAAAGACCGCTTCACGGCTTTCTGAAAAATGGCAGAAGCCATTCTCACAAGTTGCAGGCTGGCTAAAAACAAAAATACAAATTTCTGTAATAAGGGCTATAAGCTTAAGGATCAGAGGAACCAGAAAGCGAGTGAGATGGATAGGATGTGAGGATGGAGCAGGTATGTTTGAAGGAACGAATGAATGATTGAATGTGAATGAATGTTAGATGATTTTATATATTTAGTTTTATGTTTTTTTTTAGTTACGAGTATTATTGTTATTTTGTTGAAATAAATTATAGTTAAGTTGATATTCAGATGAGATTTCCAAATTTTGATGGACTCGAATAAGGTCTCAGATTTCTGATGATCAAACTGGTAGGTATATAAAGGATTTTTTATGTATTTAAATACTTTATTGCACTTTAAAACCTGGTACATAGGCGAGTACAATTTGCATGCTGTATCCATGGCGAAATGTGTTGAGCCAAATTATAAAATTGTGACAATAATGTCACATAATTGTACCACATTTATTGCAAATAAAGATTTTGATTTGATTTGAGCTATAACGCCATAAGGCATTCTTCACCAGCTAACCTTGGGGATCATGTAAGGTGATAGGCAAGATGAAGAAAAATATTAAAATAGGTAACTTAAATTAGTAAAATAAATTCACTATATTAACAATTTAGCATTTACGCCTAAATAAATAGACTAGTTTCCCTGTGTTAAAAATATGAAAAATTATATATATTATTGTTTTAAATAGGTAACTAGTTAACTATATAATTTTTTTTAAATAATATAACAATGATTATAAAATATTCCTATATTTACATCTAGGCTCTAAGCAATAAAACCCACGCCACACTTGATTTTAAAAAAGACAATTAGGCGGGAATCACAGATAAAGCGGGAATCGTAAAAAAAACTACGAAACTTTGAACTGACGAATGAAGTTAATTTCGTAAAGCAAATTAATTGGAAAATAATATGTCTGAGGATAAACCAAATATTGATATAACTACAACATTGGATCAGATTATTAATAATGAACAAAATAATAATGCTATGCTTAAAGAAAAACGTGAAGGTAAGGTTGATTAAGTTATGTACTATACGGTAACGGGAGACGTGGAGTGTGGAGTAAATTCCCGCCTTTTATACAGACAAGTCTAGTCCAAGTTTTATTTTGTTTAATAATGTCCTACAATGTTATTAATTATGGAAATCGATAAATTATTTTTTTGCGGTAATCCCGCGCTGTGCACTCCCCCATATACCCGACGTGTTGGGGCGATAATGACGCGAATTAGGTACTCAACTCGGTTATAAACACTGTTATGAACCAATGGGGTGTATCAGGCAAAGCTTTTTGTAGATGCCGCTAGCGGCACTGGTACCTTGTTTACACCTTTGACGCATCATTTTTTAAATGTTTTTGTAGTTTTTTTATTTTTATAACAAAAAAATGTATTTAAAATTATCGTTACCTACCTTAAAATACGAATTAAGAAAGCGAACACCGTCTTTAAAAAGAAAAAAGGCTAAATTAATAGAACGGCAATTTTGAGATCACCATATCTTTGATTTCGCTTGGGAATCTCGATTTGTGCACTTAAAAGCTGCTCACTTCGACATAATATCAAGAAAATAATAAATTTCGTAATAAAAATACAAGTTTTCTATGCAACTGACAGTTATATAAGGTACCATCTATCATGCGCCATCTATCATGATAAAAAGTTAGTGATACACCCCATTACGTGTTTACGACTAATCTATTCTGTAAAATGTCCTTTAAAAACTATAAAGCAGATATTTAGAATCACTCACTGTTTCTGCAGCTTGTCAATGGAACAATCTTCCATTGTCAATCAGACTGGCACCGACGTCGTAGAACATATTTAGGCATCTACTAACTTCTTACAGACAGTGGGGTCGTCCAGGCCCGGATGTCTAATGGGCCTGGGTTGGGGATGGGGACATTCCCCCGTTCTCCCCGGCAGGATCTCAGCGAGTAATAAACCGCTGGTAATTCGTGCACCTTTAGTTTAGTGTAGTACTTTAGTAGTACTGGTATAACAGCGCCCGTATGGCTCACGAGCCCAGGGGATCTGGGTTCGGCTACTTCAGTTCTCCTCCAGGAGCACTTCTCTAGGAAGTGGTCTACCGTTGGGGGGCCGAGCGCAAGACGGAGCGATATTCTGGAGATGCTTGAAGTGTCCGTCGTCGGCCCGATAGAACATACGTCTAGCCAGGCCGACGACAAACTCTTCAATAGTAGGCATCTCCAGATCTTCAGCTATGACGGAATTACGCACGAACCATGGCGCTCGGGAGACCATTCTGAGCGATATGTTCTGCTGACTTTGAATCTTGTCCCTATTAGTCTTGACCAGAAGCTTACTTTCTTAAAAAGCAAAATGAGATATAATTTCTAAACTTAACATGTATTGTTATTTATGTAAGTATTGTATATAAGTATATTCATATTTATGTATTATGTGTATATATTTATTATATAAATATTTAGGTATATGTAGGTATGTATGGCAAGATTCTCACGAAACGCCTGCAAGAGAAGACAGAAGGTCTTTTATGGGAGGCACAAGGAGGCTTTAGACCTGGAAGAGGATGCACTGACCAAGTCTTCTCGCTCCGCAATATCACAGATAAGTTTTTGGCCTTAAACCAGAAAGTTTTCTGTGCTTTTGTGGATTTGGAGAAGGCTTTTGATAGAGTTGTAAGAAAGAAGCTTTGGGACATATTGCCGGAGTATGAAGTGGATGACAAACTGCTACAGGCTATACAGTCCCTGTACAAGGGCTGTAAAGCTTGTGTGCGGGTGGAGGGAGGTATGTCGCCTTGCTTTGAATCCCAAATGGGCGTCAAACAAGGCTGCGTGCTGTCCGCCAGATTATTCACTTTATATCTCGACAAATGCCTAAAAAGAGTAAGGGAGAGTGACTGTGGGATAAAAATGGGTGATCTTGTGGTGAACTGCCTGCTTTATGCAGATAATGCTGTTCTTATGGCATCGTCCGAACAACAATTGCAATCACTAGTCACAGAAATGAAAGAGGGATGTGCAGAAAAAGGACTCCGTTTAAATGCGAGAAAAACCAAGGTACTAGTGTTTGAAAGAAGAAGGATGACAACCTTGACGATAAAGATTGATGATGAAACGCTAGAACAGGTAAATGAAATTATATATCTGGGCAGTGTTTTCACTGCGGATGGGAAGTATGATAGGGATGTTGAAAGAAGAGTGAACGCGGGAAATAGTGTTAATGGGGCCCTGGGGTCACTGATCGCCAGTCGAAATGTCAGTGATAAAGCTCGACTCGCCATACACAATGCCATGCTAATACCAACACTTATGTATGGAAGCGAGACGTGGATATGTCAGAATACGCATGAGAGTAGAGTTAATGCAGTAGAAATGAGGTCTTTACGTCGGATATGCGGCGTAACTTTGATGGACCGTATACGTAATAACGAAATACGCAAAAGGGTAGGTATAAAAGAAAGCATAGGTACAAAAATAAAGAAAGGCATGCTCCGATGGTTCGGGCATGTCGAAAGGATGAGCGAAGAGAGATTGACGAACCAGATATATAATGCGAAAGTTGTGGGTAAAAGAGGCCCTGGCAGACCAAGACTTGCCTATCATGATCAAATAAATAAAACATTAGCTGAAGGTGAATTAAAAAGCCATCGAAACAAGAGGGCATGTATGAAGAGGTTGATGAATGTCGAAGAGGCGAAAGAGGTATGTCGTGATCGTGACAAGTGGCGCTCAATTGTCTCTGCCTACCCCGCAAGGGATTTGGCGTGAAGATATGTATGTATGTATGTATATTTAGGTATATATTTATTGCTATTATTAGTTATTATAAATTTTTCCTTTATACTCTGCATCCCACAATATCTTTTGTCGTTCTCCCAAAGGTTAGCTGTTAGAGAAAAAACTTTAAAGCACAATTTAATAATTCGGGCAGATTTTCCCGCCACGGCTCCCTTAACGATATCATTAAAAGGGCTCTAGCCACCATCGAGGTTCCAGCTCTTCTAGAGCCTGTTGGAGTTATCCGAGACGATGGCAAGAGACCCGATGGTATGACGTTGGTCCCCTGGGAACAGGGACGTGCTCTGGTATGGGACGCCACATGCGTCGACACCCTCGCCGCGTCGCATCTCAGGGGGACAGCGCATAAAGCGGGAGCCGCGGCGGAAAATGCGGAGTCCAGCAAGCGGCGCAAATATGTAATTATATTAAAAGATTACATATTTATGCCGTTTGATGTACAAACTCTGGGCCCATGGAGTCCAAGTACAAAAAAGTTTTTAAAAGACATAACACCGCGTCTTGTCGTCTTCTCCGGTGACAAGAGGGCTGGCTCTTTCTTCGCCCAAAGAATCAGTATTGCAATTCAGCGGGGAAATGCAGCCAGCGTTCTTGCTTGGGACTTATATCCCTATCCTTAGTATTAATATTAATTTTATTTTATATTTAGTAAATATTTTTTTCGAATAAATGCTTTTAAATTTAATAATGTCAAGTAAAATAACATGACTTATAAATAAATAACTTGCAGTTGAAGAAACGGTAGTAGCTCTTAACAGGAAAATAAAAGAGCTGTTATCACGGACCGAAAGCTCTGAGCGTGAAAAACAACAATATATAACAAAAAGTGACGAACTTAGAGTTAAATTAGAGTTGGCTAAAGTAAAACTTGAAGCCTTGACAGAACAAGTCAAACATGCGAAAGAGATTCATTTAGAAATTAGAAAAAATGTTGTAAGTTTAAATTGCATCGTTTATTTTATTTTTATTTATTTATTGCGAAAGCAAATCTACAGAAAAGATAAAATTTAATTTAAAAATACAGTTAAGGTTAAGTTAAGTTTAATTATATATTTTAAACTGCCACTGTGGTCTAGCGGTTAAGCCTGTGGATTTAGATTCGAAGATAACGGGTTCGATTCCTGGTTATTTTTAATACAATAGTTTATTTACAGTATCATCACGACTGTTTCCCTTTCGGCGTAGTCGGAAACCACGCTTATTAAGAAGCGGATTTACATTGAGCCAACTTTACTATAAGCCCAACGTCATCTCTGATGCGACGTTTCTTGAGGACATTTAAGTAGTTTAGGAGTTATTTAATTTTTAGTCTAGTAATTTTAATTTTTAGTGTAGTAATTAAAAAATTGCGTAAATATGCCAATCTTGGTGCCGGTTACAAATTTCGAGACGATGGGCCCATGGGGTCCGACAGCGAGGCGCTTGGCCAAGGACAAGAAGGCTGACAATTATTTCTGCGAACGTATTAGCCTCGCTATACAGAGGAGAAATGTTGCCAGTCTCCTTGGGACTATCTCGGATGGGACGTCTCTAGAGGACATTTTTTATTTATAGTTTTGTTTATTTTTAATTTTATTATTTAGTGTATTTAATGTATATTAATTAACTTCGAATATTTTATTTAAGTAGTTATTATTTTATATTTTCTATTAAAAAGTATATAATAATAAATAAAGTTTTATTTATTTATTATATTTTTTTATAATTGAGGTCTATTTTAAGTTAATGCCGTCTTGGAAATTCGTTCCATAAATGTATTGATGGCAGACCTGCTTAGGCCCAATTATTTTAGTAATAGGTGCAAAGATTTTGCTAGAATTCCTCTCGCAACAACTTCCACTGCGTAAAGCTTCTTGAACCCGTTCCTGATCGAAGACAAATTTCTAAGCATGCCACGGATTTACCGTGCGGGTGCCGGGTCCGTCGTGTCTGGGTAAGAGATGAAAAGAATGGTGTCTCGTGCTTGCAACTAATAATAGGCTGGTTTGAAGAGTAGGCCTTCTTTTTTTATTTTTTTGCGCGATAATACGATCACCGTCCACCATTCCACTCCTCACCATGGGCGTAGCGAGGTACGGGCAGGGAAAGGCAGCTGCCCCCCCTTAGAACAGCGGTCGTGAAAGAAGAGCTTCTTGTGAAGAACCTCGTAGATTAATTGTCAAGTAATAAAGCTACGAGTATTTCTGATTTATATATATTTTTTAATTACTACCACCAAGCTGTATTATTTCTGTATAAATATCACCATGGCAAGCTTACAATATTAGTTATCCTTGAATGTTAAAATTGTTGACATCATTGCAAATGGCACATACTTTCAACTAGAACAACAAATAGGTGGTAGGCGGAGTGATGGTAGTAATTTGCCCATTCCACCGTTTATACCGATAAATCCTGTAGAGTGTATCCACACGTTTCGGATCAGGCTCGAATTGCCGTCATGGACAGTCAAGCCGGCATAATGTTAGGAACTGATGTCATGAGTGTCTGATTCCAGTTGCTAACATTCATGGACCTCGCGTTCCACTTACCATCAGGTGGACGCAAGGTCACATGAAGTACAAGTATTTTTTTAAATCCCATATTTTATAAACACCGATCAATACATTATAATGTATGATTCCGTTAATGCCGTCTTGGAAGCTCTTTCCATAAATGTATTGACGGCAGACCCAATTCTTCAATACATCACTAAAATGTCCTTAATTTTATTTCCTAGTAAGTTGATAGACTACATTTCTTAAAAGTACACTCAAACGTAAAAAAATATTTATAAATGTTGGATTGTGAGAGCGAGAGGGGTGAAAAAGATTAATTTTCCATAGGAAAACGGAATATCAGATGTGTGGGAGTTACGCAAAACGTTAAGTAGGGCAACAGAAGATATGTCGACCAAATACGACATTTGGGCATTGCTGATGAAACCTATACCCTCTAACACGAATCAGACTGTTATCAAAATGGAGGTTGATGAACCGATGGTGGACAACGTTGATCGGCTTAAAGTTGCTGTGGAGAAACGTAACCGGGTGATCGCAAAAAGAAATAGGCTAAGAGCTGAACCGGATGTAGCTGATGAGTTTGTCAGGTAAAAAATCTACAAGATAAAGTAAAGTTAGCCATACGCATCGATGTATATAGATAGGCTATCACTGATATAAAAACGTTCCCGCAAAACCAATCGAAGTCATGTAGCTGCACCAACAGTCGCGAGCTAGCAAGCGTAGAGCGCGCTTACCTAATAATAATATTTAGTGAAACTAGTATTTTAGTATGCATTGCGAAAGAATTCCCGATAAATATTGCATGTGACATTATCATAGCTTGTGGAGAATTTATCCCCAAAGTTGGTAGGTACACGTCGCAAGCGGCACGTTTTTGGACTGCGTTTTGTATTGGATAGGCCTATCTATAGACATCGATGGCCATACGTATGATTAGTAACCTAGATCCTTCACTCTGTAGCCACGATTCAGACTTAGTTGTAAAGGCACACAGGGCCAACAGTGAGAGAGAGAGACGGCTTATAGGGTTTTAGTCCGTAGGCGTCCTGGGGCCTTCTTAGGAGGCTTCACGGATGAGTCGGGCATGCGACCCCCCCCCCGCGTTGGCCCTTCAAGCAGGGGGCGTATCATTGATGGTTTATCGATTAACCGTATTTAAAAAAAAAAAAAGGTTAAAACTAGATCTCTGTTGGAGATGGATGGAATACAATACAATATCTTCTAGAATACATTTCTGGAGAATTTGGAGAAGATTCCACGAGCTAGTGTTAGCGGAACCGGGATCGACGGCTTAACGTCCTCTCTGAGGCACGGGAACGGTGGTATTGTTAATCTAAGATATATATAAATAAAATACCCGCGTTTCCATATTTTTTTTGTATTTAAGTAAAGAAATACCACTAAGGAGGAATTCAGTTACCGCCCTCTCAAAATAAAAGTAAAGTATCATCACGACCGTATCCTTTACGAAGCGGTCAGAAACCACGCTTTTGTCGAGTTTATATTTAGCCAACTTTACTATAACAAAGACAAAATCTACGCAATGAAAGTATTTCTCATTGGTACTTGTCGGGGTTCGAACCGCGTAACTTTTTGGATTTGTAAGGAAATCGTTCTTACAAAGCAGAGCAACTATCGCACCATTTGGTTTGCAATAAATAAAAATCAGGCTGGCAACCCAAAATAATTACTAGGTCAGCAGGATTTTACAATATTCATGTAGGTAACAAAAAAATAGTTTTGGCATATGTTATGCATTATTTTTATTACAAACTAATCTTTTTTTTATACTAGTATACGGCATGTGACCTTGCGCCCATAATTGTAAATATATAAACCGAATGATCTACTTGAAAAAAAAAAGTTAATAAAGCAACGGTGCCCACCGCGGCAGTTGGCTAACGAAATAGGTACATTGAATTTTTCAAGTGTTTGTGGATGCTGTTAGGGACTGATGCCATTTATGATGGTGTGATTTCATTTGCTAACATTTATGGACCTTGCGCGCCACTTACGATCAGGTGGGCACATGTCGGCCGCGTTCGTTTTAAGAAATGTTAGCATGAAAATACCACTTTTTTTTAGCACAATTCGTTCGTTTTGTGTTGCTAATTTCGTATGTCAGTACCGTGTTGAAAGGAGGGTTATTGATGTTACTTTTTTGACAGATGTCATTAACATATGAAATGGTTTGTTAACATTTTTATATACTTTATAGTTTTCTATTATATTTGTTAAAAAGGTATTTTAAACGATCTTATGTAATAAATGGGGTGTATCAGGCAAAGCTTTTTGTAGATGTCGCTAGCGGCAATGGTACCTTATTATACACCTATGTCGCCAAATTTTTAAAATAATTTTTATTTTAATAATAAAAAATGTATTTTAAATTAACGTTACCTACCTTAAAAGACGAATTAAGAAAGCGCACACCGTCTTTATAAAGAAAAAAGGTGGAATTATTAGAACGGCAATTTTGAGATCACCATATCTTTTATTTCGATTGGAAATCTCGATTTGTACACTTCGGCATAATATCCAGAAAATAATAAATTTCGTAATAAGAATACAAGATTTCTATGCAACTGACAGTTATATTAGGTACCATCTATCTTGCGCCATCTATCGTGATAAAAAGTTAGTGATACGCCCCATTCAAAGACCATAATAATATCATGTGTGTTGGATGCCATGGTATGATAAAACATGAACGAAAATACTTGTCAAAAAGTAGCCTCACCGCTCGTTTTATTTAAGAAATGTTAGCATTGTTAAAAAAGTGGTATTTCTTTAAATCTTTAAGACCGTTACTTTTATGCTATATCGTTCGACTTGAAATCAAATAAAGCTGGCTTTTTTATGAAAACCATAGACAAACGACAAGTCGAACGCCTTTCAAAGCGAAATAAAGTGAAAAAAGCGCTTGAAGCGACAAAGTCAAACACTATTATTAGCATATTTTAGTTTCAAATTAAAAAAAAAAATCATTTGGATACTCGAACGGTAAAGGTCGCCATTATTACTTTAATCATTACAATGGGGTGTATCAGGCAAAGCTTTTTGTAGATGTCGCTAACGGCACTGGTACCTTGTTTACACCTATTTTTTATCATTTTTTAAATTTATTTGTAGTTTTACATTTTTATAACAAAAAAAAATATTTTAACTTAACGTTACCTACCTTAAAAGATGAATTAAGTAAGCGAACACCGTCTTTAAAATAAAAAAAGGTAGAATTAATAGAACGGCAATTTTGAGATCACCATATCTTTGCTTTCGCTTGGAAATCTCGATTTGTACACTTAAAAGCTGCTCACTTCGGCATAATATCCAGAAAATAATAAATTTCGTAATAAAAATACAAGTTTTCTATGCAACTGACAGTTATATAAGGTACCATCTATCATGCGCCATCTATCGTGATAAAAAGTTAGTGACACACCCCATTACAGAGATTTGTTTTGGTAGAACCCAGCCTTAGACTACAATTATTTGACCGACAGGATCAGACATTCTTTACGATATTTTTCCGAGATGAATTATTCTACTTCTACAAAAAGCAAAGGTTAGCCGAATTTAAATTTTTCGCCTTTTTTCTATGACTCGAATGTTATTTAATGTGTTCTTGTAGATTACAATACAACCACCGATAATTATTCGATATACTCGTAGTTAATATTATCGATTTCTTTGAATTTTGTGTAATAATATCAGTAAATTATTATTTATTAAGCAGTATTTATTTTATTTATTTAAACATATTTTCAAATAAAAATAAACAAAAAAAACCTACTTACAAAACCTAATTTAAATATAAATCGTATCCGCGCGGCATGGTGGCAAGAACGCAGGCCGCATTTCTTGCTGAATCGCTATGCTGATTCTCTGGGCGAGGAAAGAACCAGCCCTCTTGTCACCAGAGCAGACAATTAGACGACGGGTGATGTTTTTTTTTGTTTTTGATGATTGATGTTATTTGTGCCGCTTACCAGGCTCTGCGCTTTCAGCTGCGACTCCCGCTTTTAACACGAGCTCGGTCTCTATTGTCATCCAAATTTTGGACCAAAAAATTGTGTGTAACTTAATCAAGTTTTTGATGGTTTGGTTCCTTTGGGATATCATCATTTATTTATAAAAAAAAATATAAATATAATAATTATTAAAACGAATATTTTAATGAACGCACAATATTAAATGTCGTCAGTTCTTCGCGCCATTTTGCACGGACATGTCAAGTCCAAGTTTTTCGTTTTGTAAATTAGTTTACTGTGGATATTGTTAGTCAAAAGTGATGTTATTTTGTTTAATAATGTGCTACGTTGTGAAAAATTATGGAAAACGATAAATTTGACTCTATACGAGAATAAGGGGCAGAAGTTGCACTTAATTTTTTGCGGTTTCCCCGCGCTGTGAACTCCTGTATACCTTTCGTGTTTGGGCGATATTGACGTGAATTACTCCATGAAAAGCATCAAATTCTGCAACACTTGGAATTTGATGATCCCAACTCGGTTATGAACTCTGTTATGAACATATATTATGTAAATAACTTACGTGTTTAGGGCTGATTTATCCTTTAAAGATACTTAAAAAAAAAAACAAGTGTCAAACACCGAAAGTCATAATAAAAATGAAAAAGTGAATAAATACATTTGGCAATAAAAATGAATAGAAATCTATTTATATTCAGGTAACTGTCTAGTTAAAATATAGATAATTTAAAGCATATTATTACATAACAGCATATTAATTTACATAAACTATTTAAATAAAAACTGAATTAACCTAAAAAAAACTTATAGTTTATTTACTTAAATGTAATTAGTAGTGTTAGGCAAGGGACCAATGAGAAATACACTTTTCTTACGTACATGTTCCCGTGCTTCAGAGAGCACGTAAGGGCGTCGGACTCAGTTACACTAATACCAACTTGTGGAATTGTTAAAAAATTGACATCAAATCCTCGCCAAGCCGTCTGGCCAGCGTAGCGAGTGTGCCGAAATTCTTGAGATATATGTTCTGGAAGTCCCATCTCCAGCAATGGAGGTCTAGTAGATAAACCCAGTAAAGTGTATCCACATAATTTGGGATCAGGCTCGAATTACCGTTATGCCCAGTCAAGCCGGCATAGTGTCAGGGACTGATGTCAGTTATTAGTGTCTGATTCCAGTCGCCTTACCATCAGGCGGGAGGGAGGTCACATTAAAATAAAATAAAAAACTGGTTTACAAAGGAGGCCTTCCTGCTCTTTTTATCGTGTAACAAGACCCTCACCATCCACCGAACCAAAATTTGTTCTTACTATTGAAGCTTGGTCTATAAATGTATTGGCGGCAGACCTGTTTAGGCCCAATTTTTTTGTAAGATGATGTTGCTGGAATTCCTCTTGCACCAACTTCAACTGCTAATCATTTTTAATTTCCAAGTAAACTAGAACAAAGAATATTGGGTTTGCAATTAGTTAATGGAGAGAGGTTGATGATAAAACTATCTATATTTGTTTTACAGGAAATACTTGCAACTAGTAACAAAGAATCAGCAATGTTTCTGCACCAAAATCAAAGACCATGAGCCTATCAAGTTTTCTGCCACTTTGGCTGCCCGTCGTAGAATAGTAGCCCCTATAAGGGCCCCCCAAGACAACTCAATGCCATGGTATCAGCTATACGTAGTAACTGGTAGTGTTGTGGTCTTCTTACTATACTTCTGTGTATTTAGAGAAGAAAGTGACATAGATTTGGAATTTAACAAAACTTTATATGACAGAATCAAAGGGCTGGAGAAAACCCAACTGATCCAAACATATAAATTTAATAAGGAACATGGTAAAGATACGGCAGATGTTGAGAGAAGGTTGAAGGAAATTGAAGCAGAAGCTCAACAATCTTAAATAGTGTGTAGAGATTTAGGTGAAATAAATGTTATTTATTAGAATTTATTTTGTTGTATTAATTATTATTACCCTTTTTACTGTATAAAAACTTCAGGGTTGTTACACTTTGCTACCTATTGCTTCAGACAGTGGGGTCGTCCAGGCCCAGACATCTAATGGGACTGCTGGGAATGGGGACGCTGGTAATTCATGGACTTTTAGTGCCGGGCACTGTTAATGATATAACAGAGCCTGTATGGCTCATGAACCCTGGGGGTCTGCGTTCGACTACTTTAGCTCTCCTCCAGGAGCACTTCTCTTATGAAGTGGTCTCCAGTTGGGGGGCCGATACCTATTGCCTGCAGACTCCTACAATATCTAAAAATTTTCATGTAGTATTCTTTTAAATAAAATTACACAGATTTGTTTTTAGTAAAATAAGAAGACCTATCCAACTGAGAGATGTGCGACATAGGGATGCCATCTCCGAAACCATTCACGAACACATTGGAAAATTTGTTTAAATTGTTGGTTATCTTGGCAAAAATGTCAATAGAGAATACATCTCACACCCCTAGGCTGACATAGTCATCATAGCCTACTCCCTCAAGGATCTTAGCGGAATGTTAATTAGCGGCTTAAATGTGGCTTCCCATCGGGTTGGTCTCGGAATGAGCTCGGACAAGACGAAAGTCATGTTCAATAATAAAAATGCTTTATTGCACAAAAACTAAAATAACTTAAAATTTATGTGTACAGGCGAGCTTTATGCCGTATCTTGGAAAGGCTATTCAACTAGGCGCTGCTAACTTCAGCAAAGAAGTCGACAGACGCATTTAGCTGGGATGGGAGGCATTCAGGAAACTTCGGTAGATCCTCTCATCGTCTATACAGTGTCTAAAATCCTCCTTCAACCAGTGCGTCGTCGGGAGCAGAGACGTGGACAGTGGGTCTAGTTTGTCAAAAGAGCAAATATTGTTTTATGCTTCAGCAGCCCTATTGTTACTTAAGCGCAAACGTTATACAATAGATTCCGTTAACTTTATATATATCACGCTAATAAAGTTGATATTTGCACGGCCACTGTCAAGGTCGAGCGCCTATAGAGTTGAGAATTGAATATTTTGTAATTATGACGCAATCTCCGACGTAAATAGCGAAATCCACTAAGTAATAACGTTTGCGACTAAGTAACAGAATAGGGCTGCTGATCTCTACACTAAATCTATGTATCTTAGATTAATTTTAATTAAAGGAAATTCGGTACGAAAACATTACGCGTAGAACTAGCGGGACCTATTCTTTTTTTTTAATGTTAGGTCTATTTGCCAGTTCACAGGCGATATTCTATTAGGCGAGTTCAAAGGAAAGCTCGTTTTACCTGATAATTAATAATAAAAGCTGATATTTAGTCTCCGAGTGTAGGGTAGGTAGTAAATACACGGTGAGGATAAAAAATAAAACGACTGGTTAATGGAATTGAAAATTTATTAAACCTACCTATCTATTAAATAATCTTCGCATCACTGTTACATATCTGTATCACATGGATTTGAAAATTACTTTGTTTAAAAAATACTATTTTATTAATAAAAGCTTGTATGCCTACGTTACTATACGTAATAAATATTTTTTTATAAACAAAAGTAAACATATTGATCTGCCACATGGACTATACACTACCAAATAATTCAGTATCCTAATTAACAATAATAAATTTGAAAGAATTTGTTGAAACTACCTACTTAATTGTTAAATTGTAAAAATAATTTAAAGTATAAAAAAATATACAAAATGCAATGCCTAATAAATGATTTTGAATATTATAGCCTCTAGTCACTGCATATCCAAATTTACATACATTAATTATAAGTAATATCTCATATATGCAATGACAACGAGGTTTATTAAATAAAGTTTTACTTAAAATTATGATTTAATCGATAATTCGAAATAGTGCGTCGGTTTTGTTTGTTATTGTAGTAACTTTTTTATTGAGAACTATAACGCAAATAATAACACAAATCTACTTAACGAATACTTGGCACTTATATTAGGCTGACATCTATGAACCATGCTTAAACTTTGCCTACCAAATGCTTAGGTCGTCGAATTAAATTAAAAACTTTTTTGTTCTCTTCTCCCGATGGATGATGAATGAGGTGATAGGGAAGGCAAAGGAACTAGCCCATACAGCCAAGTCTGACGTAATACATCTTTCTTTTTTATTAGCTTATCACCAAAATCCAGTTGTTGCAGAAATTGATGCTTTTCTTGGAGTGGCTCGTGGCATTATAGCCCAAACACGTCGCGTAAAATATGGGAGTTCACAGCGCGGGAAAACTGTAAAAAAAATTAACTGCAACTTGTGCTCCATATTTAACGTCCAATTTATCGTTTTTCAATCAATTCACACTGGAGCACACTATTTAACAAAACAACACCACTTTTGACCAACAATATTCGACCTAATACTCCGAAAAAACTCCGCGTTCGTTTTTAAAACCCCGCGTAGGGTTCCGACGTCATCAGTGTAGTTACTCGACAACGACATTCACGAACGATTTACCAGCTAATTGTCACTGCCAAAATTCTTTCGTATATTATTACTATCTAAGAAGAATGATTTAATGGTCATAGTTTATATTAAATTTTGAGTTTTGTTGTGTATTTTATATTATTAGCTACCTATGTTTATTTACTTATGGTACCTGTCACAGGTACATTGACAGGAACCCTGAGTTACAAACAGTGGGGTCGTCGAGGCCCGGATGTCTAATGGGCTTGGGTTGGGGATGGAACATTCCCGCTTTCTCCGCGCCAGGATTTCAGCTGGCAATCACCCTTAAGTGCTGTACACCGTTACTGGTATAACAGCGCCCGTGTGGCTCACGAACGCAGGGGGTCTGGGTTCGGCTACATCAGCTCTCCTCCAGGAGCACTTCTCTGGGAAGTGTTCTCCCGTTGGGGGGCCGAGCGCAAGACGTAGCGATATTCTGGAGATGCTTAAAGTGTCCGTTGTCGACCCGATAGAACATACGTCTCAGTCAACAAACTATTTAATAGTAGGCATCCCCAAATCTCGAGCTATGACGGAATTTACGCGTTTGGGAGACCACTCTGAGCGATATGTTCTGCTGACTTTGGAAGTCCCTATTGGTTTTGGCCAGAAGGTGGTGCCAGGCTGAGACGGAAACGGATGAACATCTTGTAGTTAGTGTTAACACTAACTACTCGGCGTTAGTTTACGAACGCGATTCAGACGGGTTGGCGAAGGAGATTAGTGGAACCGGGACCGACAGCTTAACGCTCTAAGACACGAGAACGAAGGTGTTTTAAATCTATCACAACGGTTATGTTGGGCAAATTCCAAGCACGCTTCAAGATGTTAGGACTAATCAGCGATGAAATAGTTCGTGATAAGATTCGTGCCAAACTAGCAAATAATGTATAAATGTATAATAAATTAACAGTACAACCACTTACAATAATCAAAACGATGAAACAATGAGTCTTAAAGTCGGGATCAAAATTTTATACAAAAAATATTATTTTTTACCCAAATTATTGAATTCATACTTAAATAATTTATATCAACCCTCTTTTTACACTCGTATCTGTATTTATATTCTGAGAGCGTATTCATCAAGATTTAGAGACTTAGCAATTACTGCTGGCAGAATACGAAAGACTGCCACAAACTAGTATAAAATCAGTGTCCTTTTTGATTTATTCTATCAACTTACTAAGAAATAAAATTACGGACATATTTTAACTTCCATATACCTAATTTTAGAGATAAAATCGAAAAAAACATTATATAACGATTCTTCTTTATTTTAATACATTTCTTAAAATGTATACTCTAACTTGAAAAACCTTTAAATTATTCAATTGTGCGAGCGAGAAGGATGCAAAAGCGTTTAACCCTCTCAAGGTATTTTGTTTTAAAATTAAATCCCGACATTAGACTATTTAAATAGTATAAAAATGAAAAACGGTATTCGCTACAACATGGTGTCACAAAATCTAAACTTTTTCTAGCAGCTGTCGAGGTAACTTTAAATTTATTTTTATTCATCGATATATACTGCGTCGAATTTCTTAAAGAGCAAATATTCTAATTTTATAATCTAGAATAAAAAAAGAACTAAGTAATTTTGATTTTAATTATTCAGTAATAAAATTTCAAGTTACGGTGCAGATAAGTTTTCGTTAAAATATCGACACTCATATAGAGCCTAATCAAGTAGTAGCGAGACGTCGACGATCGCGCAAACGTTGACGATCACGCAAACGTTGACGATCGCGCAAACGTTGACTTACGTAATTCTTTCTCTTTCTATTTCGTCTCTTGGATGTGGGCGAGATCAATTAATAATAACACTCCCCAGCCTTAGGTATATAAGACGCGGCCTTATTCACCATGTTTTGATTTTAGAGTAATTATTGTTATCTTTAAATAAAAAATCTTTTTTTATTTCAAATAAAGGTTCTACTAATAACACCAGCAGCCCTATTCTGATACTTACCTAAGCGCAAACGTTATATAATGGAATCCGTTAACTATCTATATTTTTTATTTATTTAAAAACTTAATTGCACTTTGTACAAAGGCGGACTTAATGCCGTTAGACATTCTCTGACAGCCAAACCTTTAGGACATTTAGACAGTATCAATGGTGGTAATAAGGTGCAATATTATTAAATGACAATTTGTAAGATATACGAGTATGTAGACATAACGCTATTAAAGTTGTTATTTGCACGGCCGAGGTCGAGCGCTTATAGAGTCGAAATATCAACTTTAATAGCGTGATATATATATAAAGTTAACAGATTCCATTATATAACGTTTGCGCTTAAGTAACAGAATAGGGCTGTTGAAGCATAAAAAAATATTTGCTCTTTTGACAATGACACGCGTTATATTGCACACTATACAAATAGAAAATACAAGTGTACATAATAAAAAAATAAATTAGTTATTCTATTGTGATTTTATCATTTTCTATTTTTATTTTTGGCAAAATTTTCACGACAGCTGACAATCTGGTTCCTGTAAAATGTAATTTTGATTGCGTTCAAATATAATACACACTTAGTAACAGGGCATAGAGAAAAGATGGATGACAGACTAAAGCAACATACTAATATTTGATTATAAAGTATAAATTACAGCCGCTTCCTATTTATTATACTTATAATGACATTATTATTAAATTTAATCTTTTAAATGACATTCCAATATTATGTTTATGCACGAGAAAGGTATTTGTTAAGCTAGCTTAAGTTTGGGTATTAAAGTTACCGCTAATTTCGTTATATATTTTAATTTGAGTTTAGTAGTAGACCAACAAATCCATCCTGGAGAAACTAGAGATAGCACAGCGCCTTTCCTCAATCGTACAATCACGCATTCTCAATTTCTTAGGACACGTGTCGCGGCGTGGAGATACATCAATTGAACGCCTTGTAGTTCAGGGAAAAGTCGATGGCAAGAGGATGCGTGGTAGGTCTCCGATGAGATGGACTGACCAGGTTAAAGCAGCAATGGATCACCCCCTACATGAGTGCTCCAGGAAGGCTGCAGTTCGAGACGAGTGGCGACGGCTTGTTAAGCGTGCCACTGACACTCAAGTGACGACCACGACCACTCTGCCAAGAGTGTAGCGACTAAGAAGAAGAAGTAGAAATTATTATTTTGTTTTGACATAATTACCATGACAACGCCCTTTTACAGCACCATCTATTGGTGTAGGTAGTACTTATCTGGTAGCGACTAAGCTGATATTCATTCGCTATCATCATTAGTAAAATAATTAATGTTCTTATCTGACAAAACCGAGTGTACTAAATGTATGAAATGGTGAATAAATAAATGAAATGAAATGAAAACGATATTTAAATAATGAAAAGCATTTATACATAATACCGTGCGACTTTGTATTGTCTGTTATTCTATTGATAGAATATAAAAAAACAACCTTTTCTAAGAAACCATACATGTTTGGAAATAGCAAATAATATTGGCTTTTTTATACGTAAAATTTTATAATAGCCAATTTGTATGAAGAAGGCAAAAAAAGAGATACAAAGTCATCCATGATAATATATAAATATATACGAGGGGCGTTCAAAATATTCTCGGTATGTGGATAAAAACAAACAAGTACGAAAAGTTTGATATTTTTATTTTTCAATATACTCCCCCCCTATGTTCATACACTTATAAGATCGATCAATTATTTTTTTTAATCCCTCATAAAAATATTTTTTATCTTTGGTGTAAAAATGCTCCTCCACGGCCGTCTTCAACGCTTCATCGTCAGAAAATTTATTTCCACGCAGATCCTTTTTAAGATTGGGAAACAAAAAGAAGTCGCTTGGGGCTAAGTCCGGACTATAGGGTGGATGAGTAACAGTTTCAAACCCACATTCAACAATAGCTGCCTTGGCAATATGAGCAGTATGGACAGGGGCGTTGTCATGCAGAAGCAGAACACCTTTGGTTAACTTTCCTCGCCTCTTTTCTTTGATCGCATCTCTTAATTGACGTATAACGTTAGCGTAGTACTGCCCTGTGATATTTACACCTTTTTCTTTATAATCGATAAGCAAAACTCCTTCACAATCCCAAAATATTGTGGCCATGACCTTGCCAGCTGACGGGATTACCTTAAACTTCTTGGGATGAGCTGAACCCTTAATGTGCCACTGCATGGACTCCTGTTTGCTCTCTGGGTCATAATGATGAACCCAGGTTTCATCTCCAGTAACTATTTTTTGCAGCACCTCATCGGGATTTTCACCACACAGGTCGATAAAATCTGAACAGCAAGCCACACGCATATCCTTTTGAAGAAGCGTCAGCATTCGCGGAACCCATCTTGCACTTACTTTTGACATATTAAGATGGTCATGTATAATGTCATGTACGGTACCAATAGAGAGATTGGTTACTTGAGCTATAGATTTTACCTTCACTCGGCCGTCTTCCAATATAAGTTTTTCCACTTTATCAATATTTTCTTGTGAGGTAGCCACTACAGGCCGGCCAGGTCTAGGGTCATCTTCAATACTCTCCCTTCCACGCTTAAATTCGCTTGACCATTTTTGAATAGTAGATAAAGAAGGAGCAGACTCACGGTAAACACAATCCATTTCCTCTTTTATGGTTTTTTGATTTTTACCCTGTTTTGTCAAGAATTTTATGACGGATCGGTGCTCTAATTTCGTTAAAATTGTTAATTCGCTCATGGTGTTCATGTTTGTTCGGCAATTGCAGAAAAACAAAAGAACATCTCGGTTCCAATTTTACTTTTTTTTAATGTCAATGGATGAATCTTAGCGGCCAGTAACAAATATATATATAAAAGAGGTTGTAACGTATCAATACCGAGAATATTTTGAACGCCCCTCGTATAAATAAATATTTCCAGACAGCTCACACAGCGCCATCTAATTTCCGTGGTAAGCTACGAGGCTTGTGTTACGGAAACTAGATGGTTGATAAACTACATATTATACTTTTTTTTTTGTAAATATATACATATTATACATATAAACACCCAGACCGAGACAAATTATACAATGTACAACTTGTCCCCGGTGGACCCACGACCTCCCGAGTTTACGGCAACGTTTGTTACCACTAGACTAGTTTAGCCAACTTTACTATAGGCCCATCATGACAAGTGGTAAGCTCGTCGATGTCTGTAGCGTACCAAACGCGAGAAATACCACAAATATAAATTAAATAAATTATTGTGTCCCAACCAGAAATCGAACCCGGTACCTCTTCGTCTAAATATACGAGACAGTTTTTTTGAATGAAATGAACAGAAATGATTTGATTTTGTATACGAATACGTAAGATTTATTTTTATTTTAGTCAATCAAATAATGAAGTCGAAAATAATTACGTCTTGCGCTAAAATCCCCTCCACATAACGTTCATAGCTAGACTTAGGTTGGGTTGTACCAAAACGTAGTTACGATCAAAGATAATAAAAATGGCGTCGATTGCACCAACTGACGGCTGACCTTAAAATAAATTTGATACATACGACGCCATTTATAACTTTAATCGTACACAGACTTTATTTTAATGCAACCCGTATGTGTACCTACTGTATATTTAATTTATAAAAAATAAAATAAAAAACATTATCACAGGTGTAAACATTATTTGCAATAGTCTGCATCCATCGTAAACAAAATGTACACAAGTTTGATCTTACAAATACATTTGTACTTACGTCGATTAGTATAAAAATAGAAGGCTAGTGATTTTGCACCGCCCTCACAGATTAACACACATATTCCAACACGTTAACTCAATGGCAACTATCCCTTACTGTCCGGTCAATGGAGAAACTGCTCGGAAAGTTATCTCGCCCGATGTCTTTAAAAGGCATTCACCAGTCCTAAACACGTAATTCAATTTATTTAATGAGAAATTCGCGTCAATATCGCCCAAACACGTGTGGTATATGGGAGTCCACAGCGCGGGAAAATCGCAAAAAATAAACTGCAACTTCTGCCCCATCTATAGATATAAGAGTAAGAAGCAATCTATCGTGTTCCATTGTTCAATTATTGTGTACACATTGTAGCACATTATTAAACAAAACAACACCACTTTTAACAATATCCATAGTAAACTAGTTTACAAACCAAATAACTTGGACATGTCCGAGCTAAATGGCGCGAAGAATGACGAATGATATGATAGGGAAGGCAAAGGGTCTAGCCCATACAGCCAAGTCGGATGTAATATATCTTTATTTTTATGAGTTAATAGGGAAAGAACAATGGCAAGATATTACCTGATAAAATAAGTTAGATTTATCATAATATTATCTCATAGAGAACCAGAAAAAAATAAGTGTTAATACTGTAGTGTTGCCACTGTATTAAATAAATCTAAAATTATAATGCTTTTTTTGTAATGATAACTTACTCAAGAATAGAAAAAAAAACTTTAGATAATAATGGCAAAAATTAAGTAAATGATTATTTAAATAAAGCCATATTTCTTGACTTTGGTTCTATTAAAATTATTTTAAAAGGAACATGTCAGTTGTTTCCGAGTCGTTTTTATATAAAAAAACGTTGCAAATTTAGATCAGGTAAATTAATGTATGGGCGCTCGCCGTTGTTACTTCTGATGTTGCAGAAGGGATCCTCAAAGTAAGATGCGACTGGGGAAACGTCTTAGAATGTGTGTGTAAAGCTAAATTCAGTTGTTGCTTAGTCTACAATTATAATAGATCTTAGCCAAGTATATTTTAGTTCTCCTAAGATGATAGGAAGGCGAAGGATCTAGCCCATACAGCAATGTCTGACGTAATTTAATATCAACAAATTGCAGATGAACTAAATTTCAACTTTCGCCCCATATATTGAGTACAATTTATCGATTTTGGTATTTATTTACCATCGCACATTATTAAACAAAATAACACTTTTGACTTACAATAATCACAGTAAAGTAATTTACAAAACAACTTGACGTGTCTGTGTAAAGCCCTAGCCACGTATAACTTTCAAGGCTGTATAGCACAAGTTCCTTTGCCTTCTCAGCATAAAAAAATAACTCTTTGTTGTTCTTTTAAAAATATTGGCAATTGCTATTAAGGCATTTGTGCCAACTATTCCTTTTTTTTTTAAATTAAACTTTGGCTAAGTAATATCTAAGCAACGACTTAAAATCTGACCCGAAGAGTTAACAACTATATCTATGAAGATTGTAAAGGCTGACTTATTGTACCATATATTGCTATAAAGTTTTGTATAAAAACTATAAGCATATCTATAAAATCTATATAAGTAAAATATAGGTATTTGTATTATTGTGTAGTGTGTGGGCACAGCAGTGCGGAAGGATGTATTGCTTCCCGTCTACACTTATAATTATCGATTACAATTTCAAAACACTACTTACACCTAAATATAACCTACGACAATTTGTTACGACAATTACAAAATTCCAAAACTTCCTAAAATATATAAATCTTAAATCTCAAATAAATGTGACCTTAATATTATTGTTAAATATGATTTCATTGCGATAAAAATATTTTGTCAAAAAAAAAATAATTTAATTTCTCGTTCAAACATCATTTTTAAATATTTTTTTTACTTTTAACTTTATTTTAATAATTAGGAATGTAA